>OX451737.1:548426720-549112310 GCA_948472305.1 Vicia faba
AATCTCTACCGTTAAAAAAACTTGAATAAATGAATTACCCGTAATACTTAGTAAATTTAAAATTTTCGAAATATCGAAAATTTTAAACATACTACTGAGAATTTACATTAACCAAAAATTTTATAGTTGTATCAAAAATTTTAAACCTTATACCAAAAATTTAGTCCGATAATTATTTGCATCTCAAAAATGATTCTAAAATAATTAAAATTAAAAGAGTGCCTTATTTAATTTAAGGGTGCCATGTTAGTGTAGTAAGTGATAATATAAATTATATTCTGATTAAAAGTGTGGAATTTAAGGATTATTTTTTAAATGTATGGTAATATAGAGAATAAAATTTAAAAACGGGCTCACTTAAATAAAAAAGTAGAAACAAACACAAATCTGGCGGCAAAAGGTGAGCTTCCGCTATCAAGCTTCGACTTGGCCGGCCTTACCTTACATACTATTGTCTTCTTGCGATCAAACTGAAATGAATCCTTTCTACTTCTACTTCTCCTACCAATCCCACAATCTATCATGGAGTCACAATTTCTCTCAATTTCTCTCATCTTCATCTTCTTACTCCTCATTTCCTCCTCAAAACCAGCCCCATCTTCCACCATCGGCATTGATGCCATCTCCCGCATTCTTCAAATCCAAGACCGAGAAAGAGCTCCTCCGCCCGTCCAGGAAGCTGCTGCCCGCTCCGTCCTCCTCCGCTTCCTGCCTTCCCATTCCTCTTCCTTCCACTTCCGCATCCTCTCCAAGGTATTTCAATTTCCTCTTTCTTGCTTTGACCTAATTCTACTTAATTTCAGTTTTTTTGACTAATTGTTTTGGCATTAACAGAAGCAATGCGGAGGTGAATATTGTTTCACTATCAATAATCATCCTTCTTCTGCAACACCAGGGAGTCCTCAAATTCGGTATGTTTCCTTTGAATTTCTTCACAAACTGAGATTGTGTTTATGTGAGCAACAACTTGATTGATTCAGTTTTTACTCTCCTTAGATCCTAGGGTTAAGATGAGGGATAGCTTTATTCTGATTTGGCATGCTGTAGTTTGGACTATTCAGTCTGCTTGTAACGATAAGCTTTTCACCTGGAGGATAAATGTACTTTTTTGGCTTGGAGCTGGTTTCATCATAAATCTTAGTTGAACTCTTTATCCTTCAACGATTGACTTCAAAACTCTATCATGTGTCTGACTCAATAGCGGACCAAGACCCCTGGTCTGGCTCCCAGGTTTTATGTGGTTGTCGCTGCTTCCTGAGGACCTGGTTTGTGCTTTCGGTGGCTATGCTGTCTGAGTTCTAGCTTGGTTCTATTTGGTTGGTGTTTCGCTGTGGGGTTGGTGTGGAGTTTTCCTCTTTGTTTTTTCTTTGTGCTTGCTGTTTCGGTTGTGGATTCTTATGGTGTACTTTTGTCTGTTTTATGTTCAGTGTTGATTTTTTTTGTAGACTTCTGTTTTGGCACTTCTTGTGCGGTTGTGCCTGTGTTTCCTTGTATTTTTCTGTGGGCTTTAGCTTTTTTTATTAATATATTAGTGAGCAGCAAGCTATAGGCTAAACAAACTGGTGATGATTTCCATTTAATTCTCCACAGAATTGAAGGAACATCAGGAGTGGACATTGTTGCGGGTTTGCATTGGTATTTGAAGAATTGGTGTGGTTCACATATATCTTGGGACAAAACTGGTGGCCCCCAACTATTTTCAGTGCCCAATGTGGGGTTTCTGCCACGTGTCCACGATGCCGGAATCTCGGTTCAGAGGCCTGTTCCATGGAGCTATTACCAGAATGCTGTTACTTCTAGCTGTAAGCTACTTCTTGTTTTCACATCATATGTCTTTGCCACCGTGTATGGAATTGGCATCTAAAGATTTTATTTCATTTTCATGTGATCTTGTTATCTTTTTTTGGAAGATTCTTTTGCTTGGTGGGACTGGAAAAGATGGGAAAAGGAAATAGACTGGATGGCTCTGCAAGGTGTCAACTTGCCCCTTGCATTTACGGGGCAGGAGGCTATCTGGCAGAAAGTTTTCAAAGTCAGTCATTCTCATACCAATTTGTCTTTACATAAATCTTGGCATGGGCTTGGCATTGTAACTTATTTGTCACTCATGAAAGCATTCTGAAGATGGTTTTTGAACCCACACATTACGCACCATTAAACTAAATTTGGTGAATTATTTTATAAAATTCTTAATATAAGCTTTACCTCACCATGAAACTATTAGTTTTGTTTCTAATTTCCATAAAGCAGTGGCATCAAAAATAGATTATAACTCACATGGCATTTGATATGTGAACAAAATTGAGGGGAACTGCATTTTTTGTTATATTTCAGTCTCATCAGTTCCATTCGCTTAGATATAATTAAATTCGTAATTTCAAGTTTTCCACCTCAGATGTTAAGAAGTGTCCCACAGCATAAATTGTGGGAGCTGTTCAATAATGATTTTACATTTCTAAAATAGTTTTCCAAAAACAACTTCATATGGCCAGTTCTTTCCATCAATTTAAGTAACTTTTAATTAGATATTTAGAGGTATTCTTTTCAGATGTCATCCAATTTTATGATAGGTTTAGTGTTTTATGATACTGCCATCACAACATACTTACAACAGCATACTAAGCTGCGCTCAGCGTTCATGTATTTGAATATAGTTTTTACGAGTTTTATTACAACCTTATGCACGAAGGGAGCATTATCTGGCAGTCTTGAAAGATATATAAATGTCTAGGTGCAGTTAGAGTGGGACCTAGTTCTCCTGTACACTTTTTATGTTGTGCAATTCTTAGCATTGTCTGCTTGGATGTTTTGGTTTTATTGACCTTTAAATGATTTGACATCATCATATCAGTAGGTCAATAATCCTGGATACTGTCTAACAAAATTTGCTCCACGGTATTTCTTAGATAACCAACCTTATAATCAATCTGCAGGAGAAGTTTAACATGAGCATTTCTAATTTGGATGATTTCTTTGGAGGCCCAGCATTTCTCGCATGGTCACGTATGGGAAACTTACATGGGTGAGTGGTAGAATTCATGGGCTTCTTGTTTGATATTAATAGATATGTTTTAGCTCAAGGCTGACATAAAATTTATATCTTGAAGTAATTTGTGGAAACTAGAACAATTTATGTATAATTGCTCCAGTTTCATTATGAAATTGTCAAGTTTGATTCTTTTAGTAAACACTCTTTCTCTGTCGCAAGAGTTTCATTGTCATTGTACCTGGATCAAGCAGCCATAGTTTGAGAGAATGAGCAATCATATTTTAATGATATTTTAATTCCAGGTGGGGCGGACCACTTCCACAGAGCTGGTTTGATCAGCAATTAATTTTACAGAAGAAAATTCTTGCGAGAATGTATGAGCTCGGGATGACTCCTGGTACTCATTAGTCATTATTACTATCATTGACTCTTCTACCAGACAATGATAAATTAGTGGTTGAACCTTATGCATACTATAACATGACCAAAAAGAAAAAATAAATATTTTTCATTTGGTTTCAGTTCACCTTCGATTTGTTTTCTGGAGGTTATTTTAATACCGAATAATTGCTTTTCAGTCCTGCCAGCTTTTTCTGGAAATGTCCCTGCTGCTCTGAAATATATATTTCCATCAGCAAAAATAACACGCTTGGGAAATTGGTAAGTACAATGTTGTACCCGTTGGCTTGAACTTGGTGTAATTAGTCTTACTGAACAACCACACTGGTTCAAGGGAGTGTTTAATTAAGTGCTTATTGAATAACTGTTTATTATATAAGTATTATGTATAAACTAATTTTATAATCAAATAGAAACTAGCTTAAACAATTTTCATATAAGTTGTAAGCTATTTAGAGATGACATCCTAGCAAAGAAATATGAAAAATCAATTATTGAAGTGGCTTGGAGAGGTAAGTTGGGGAACAGATTCTCTCCCATGAAAAGTCACTTCAGTGAAATCTAGGCCATTCAATTTTTGTACAATGTATTAATTAAATTATAAAATTGAAAATTGAATGATTGAGATTGACACTGGACATGCTCCATCCAGTGAAAACTTCACGGGAGAGGAACCAGGCCCAGTAAGTTGCATGTTTAGCACCTGTACACTCTTCACTACCCTACAAAAAAGTAAAAGCGCTATCTTACTCATCGAAATCCTAGCACCTGTACAGTCTTCCCCAACTTAAAAAATAGGCATGTTTAGCTGTCATTGATTTTACTTTTCTGAATATTGAAGACATCATGCCTGTATATATAGCTAAAACGGATAGGTTTGTACTTGTAGATATTTAACTGCGATCAATCATGGAAGTGCTAAATCCCATTGCCCACCAATTTTGCTTTTCTGCATATTATTGACACACTGTGTTTGTATAGATAAACCTAGTTAATGGATAGAGAAGCACTCATGTGGAATTGAACTTCACCAACCTATGTAGACAAAACTGAAAGAAAACAGAGAAGCAATCTAAATATAGGGCACACATTCACATGATGTGTGGAACTTAATATAGAACAATAAACATAGAACTATCATAATAATGCCTGAAGTTATAACATGATGCAATAGCCTTGGAACCAGTGAGAAAGCCATTAATAATGACCTCATTTCTCTAATTGTATTAATTTTCCTGTTGCTTTTACATCCATATCCACACGCACAAACTTTATCGACCATTTTTTCATAGGTTTTCTGTTAAGAGTGACCCCAAATGGACCTGCACTTATCTTCTTGATGCAACTGATCCCTTGTTTGTTGAGATCGGTAAAGCATTTGTTGAACAACAACTGCAAGGTGATATACAAACTTCATTCTAAGTTAATTGGCTATAATGCGTGACATTGTAAAATGATACACAACAATTCTGAAATATATATCCTGATATCAGTTAATATTTTGTGATATTTGATTACCTTTTCATCCAGAGTATGGAAGATCCAGCCACATATACAACTGGTAAGTTTTTATTTGTTCATCAATTAATTATAGATCTTAAATTTTCATTACTCCAGTGTTTGTGGAAATTTATGTAATTTGGTTTACGGAATACTTTTTCAACATTTTTTCTTTTATGCAATATATTGCATACTCGTGAGCTCCTTCCAAGCATACTTTGATATTCTCTAGTTCTATGTAAGCTCCTCAGAAAATATCTATGATGTGACTGTCACATCTTTCCTGCAAAGGATTTTCACGTTCTTTCTGTTCATCCATTAGACACATACCTTTTGCAAGTAAAACTCTCGATGGTTCATTCTTATCTTTTTTGAAGATATTATTATGTTTTCAATATTAAGTTAAGTTTTTTTTTTTTTGCCCAACTTTAATAAAACCAATAGTTATCTATTGGTTTTATTAAAGACAACCATGACCAATGCATTGAAATATATGTAAATTTTTATTTTTATCATTAGAAAATAGATGTTTTTGATAGATCTCCAAATCATTTGAACTATGGTTTATATGTATATGCACAATCACATTTTTCATGAAGAACTTGTCCTTTCATTAACTAACATATAGTATGATGGATCAATCACAGCGATACCTTTGATGAGAACACCCCACCCGTTGATGATCCAGCGTACATTTCTTCATTAGGTGCAGCAATCTTTAAGGGAATGCAGAGTGGTGATAATGATGCTGTTTGGTTGATGCAGGTGACATAAATTAGTTATTTATCTTTTTCATTTTAATCTTGATTTGATGCATCTAAGTTCTTTTGTATATAACGAAGCTAACATATTTATCCAAGTAGATTTATGCACCTCTAAACTCTAATGGTTCTATTTTTGTTTATGCAGGGATGGCTATTTTCATATGATCCGTTCTGGAGACCTCCTCAAATGAAGGTTTTTATTTATACTTGTTTGCCTTCCAAGATCCAACTTCATTGCTTGTTTTGTCTGCAACTCTTACTATAAAACAAATATTGTCTAAGATCTGGCTACCTAAACCATTTTTGCGGTTTTGCTTACAATGATTTCTATTTTATATTTATTTTTATTGCTTTTACCATTAACATTTGATTGTTTCTAGAATATCTATCATGCATGACTGTAAGTAGCAATCTTTACAACAGTTTTCTTTTTCTGTTTCCCTTCTTTGAGTGCCTTTGTAAAATAAATGGGTAGAATAATGTAGATACAAATTTGAAGAAATGGATTCTCTATTCAATATAAATCCTTTCTAGAATTAGGAGTTCATCCTGGTTATTTATTCTAACTTAATTACCTTTCATATATGATTTTTGTGTGCACTTGTTTTCAGGCGCTTTTGTATTCTGTTCCTGTGGGAAATCTGGTGGTTCTTGACCTGTTTGCTGAAGTTAAACCCATATGGACTACCTCAGAGCAGTTTTATGGTGTTCCTTACATCTGGAAAGTCATTTTCCATTATATATTTTTTAATAAAAATAGGGTAAATTATGTTCCCTTTTGTGAGAGAAGTTTGGATTACACTCTCCTCTTCTCTTATGTTAAAATCTACACCTTCATTCATTGGCAAGTAAGCATATATTACACTTTATTTCATTTTAATGTAAACAAACCTTTTAATGAGAAGATAAAGTGAAGCTTTAAATACCTTGTTTATTGGTTTTTGAACTTTATTTACTTATCAAGGATGAAAATGATATGTTTTAACACGAGAGAGGAGGCGTGGTTCAAGCTTTTACAGAGAAGAGGAATGTAATTTTCTCCGAAACAATAATGGTCATAAATTTTTTTCCTCTAAAACAAGATATATATCCACTTAAATGTGAAGATTTATACAGTGAATATTTGCACAATTTATGACTTTGAAAAGATATTTGCACAGCATATTTATTCTCTATGAAAATTTATAACTTCTCGCTTTTCTCTCTATAGGTGAATATTTGCACAATTTTACGTTACTTGGCTGTCTTTACACTTGCCTCCACTATACTGACATGCATACTTGGTATAAATATGTGAATATATTTTCCAGTGCCTCCTAGTCCTATAGTTAAACATATCAGCATGGACCAACATTCAGCAGCTTAAACCAGTGGTTATAGAGATAGCTTCTGTGTATAACTATAGCATAGCAATGTTGTTATATGGAAATATAGTAACTAGCACACGTGGACTTTCCTACAAACTGTCTGGTATTTATGGCTGTGGTCTAACTTAATTATGTCCATATCTGTATATTAAGATTTAGAACTTTGAAGTTCGTTATATTATATGTATAGGTTTTCCAAGTCTCTGTTGTGTGCATCATTATTCCTTTTTATTGTATTTTTTAATGTCTTTAAATTGACTGTGTGTTGTGCTTGACAGGTGTATGCTGCACAATTTTGCAGGAAATTTTGAGATGTATGGGATATTAGATGCAGTAGCATCTGGTCCAATTGAAGCACGAACAAGTGTTAACTCAACAATGGCAAGTTATTCAATTTTATTGGTTACTCAATTCTGTATTTAGTGTCACTGTTGAATTACAGTTATAATAAAAACCATGAAATCCATCTGCTCTATAAATATTATGATTGTCAGGAGTATTAAAAACTAAACCAAATTTACTAAAGCTACTATAAATGCAAAACATATTACTATTATTTAGACAAGTAATTTTGGTAAAAGCTTTTCTTCAACTTTTTTTGTGATGAATTCTTTTTCTGACATTCTATAACTTGTTAAAATCATAGAAGCCATACTTATACGTGCTTTTATGAAAGGTTGGAGTTGGAATGTCGATGGAAGGTATCGAACAAAATCCAATTGTTTATGATCTGATGTCTGAAATGGCATTTCAGCACAAGAAAATTGATGTTAAGGTAACAATAATCTTAGTACCAATTGGTTGCACTATTTCTCTCAAGGTTTTACCATGTTCTCATGCTAGTGGGATCTCCCGTGAGGCATTGTGACCTATGGAACCCCTCACAATGTGGATGCCCAGTACTTTGAATATAGAGATGTACTCATATTGTTTCCCACATATGGTTTAGGGGATACTTTCTACTCCCTCTGTTCCTTTTTAAGTGTTTCCTTTAGAAACAGATTTGTTTCTTTTAAGTGTGTCATTTCAAAGTTCAAGATAGTATTGGTTGTAGTTTTGTCAAAATTATCCCTAATCATTATTACAGAGAGAAAAAAGTTAAATAAACTAAAAAATTAAGGGTATTATAGGAAAAAAATCATTGTTTAAAAAGTAACAACAATCATTAGTAATCATTAGTTGTCTTGATATGTGTAAAAAGTAAAAAAAATGACAATTAAAAAGAAAGGGAGGGAGTATCATATGAAATAAGTTATTCACCTCTAATTTGTAATTTAGACATCGGATATAATTCCAACATACTTCCCTTAGTCCATGCTTTATTTTATTTTTATCTTCACTAAATTGGTATTGCTTTCAGACTGAAATGCATTATGGTTGTTCTTATTTCAGGCTTGGGTTGATTTGTATTCAACTAGACGATATGGGAGACAAGTTCCTTTGGTACAAGAGGGATGGAATGTCTTGTATCATTCTATTTACAATTGCACGGATGGAGCCTATGTAAGTAGTTGGTTGTTACTTATAACCTGGTGCTAGTAATTTCTTTCACTCCTGCAATATAAGACCATTTATTTTATGTAATTATATGTTAAACTTCCATTCTTCCTTTTATGATGTGTTGTATTTATGTATGCGAAGCATACTAAATTATTTGTGTATTTCATTTCTCCTTACTCAACAATGTAAAAATACTAATCGCATCACATCGGCTTATTTCTCAATCTTTTGTTCACCTTTAATCTGACAAATGACTTCTCTAAACAAGTGATAACGTCAGCTGCATATCGTATGTTCCATTTCAACTGCACATGCATAAATTAGAAGATCATGTTTCACTTTTACCAGATATTTTTGGTGTATTGGAACAGGACAAAAACAGAGATGTTATTGTAGCATTCCCAGATGTCGACCCTTCCTTACTTTCATTACATAATGAACACTCTCGTCCCTATACCAAGCCAAACTCAAGAACAATTATCCAGGAAGTAACTGATTCCTTTGATAGACCTCACTTATGGTATTCAACATCTGAAGTAATTTATGCATTGGAGCTTTTTATATCTAGTGGAGATGAACTTTCAAAAAGTAGTACTTATAGGTGAGAGAAGCCGGTGATATAAGAATTCTCACTCTTCTTTAAGTAGCCCGGTGTTGTCCTTTTGCATGCTAAGGTTCAATATAGAATCATGCTACTTATTCTTTACACAGGTATGACCTAGTTGATCTCACCAGACAAGTTTTAGCAAAATACGCAAATCAGCTGTTCTATAAGGTCATTGAGGCATACCAATCACAAAATCTTCATGGAGTGACCCTACTCAGCCAAAGATTTCTGGACTTGGTGGAAGATTTGGACTCATTGTTGGCTTGCCATGATGGGTTTCTTCTAGGCCCCTGGTTAGATAGTGCAATACAATTAGCTCAAAATGAAGAGCAGAAGAGACAGGTTTATTTTACTTCTATTGGCATATAATTGAAAATCCATCTTATCCTATATATATATATATACTTGTATTGATTTACAGTTCCAAACCTTTTCAGTTTGAGTGGAATGCTAGAACACAAATCACCATGTGGTTTGACAACACAGATGAGGAAGCCAGTCTGCTTCGTGACTATGGTATTAAACAACACTTAACAGAAAAAAAGAAGAAAAACAGTGTGATATTTAGCCGTACTAACTTGATTGCATGCCGTTTTTACTATTTTCCACAGGAAACAAGTACTGGAGTGGGGTTCTGCATGATTATTATGGCCCCAGAGCTGCTATTTATTTCAAATATTTAATCGAAAGCTTAGAGAAAGACGAGCATTTCAAGCTAAAGGAATGGAGAAGAGAGTGGATAAAACTTACGAATGATTGGCAAAGCCGTAGAAATATATTTCCAGTCGTAAGTAGAGGAGATGCTTTAAACACTTCTCGGTGGCTCTTCAACAAATACCTCAACCTTACCAATCCTGAGACACTGGAGAGCTGGACTGAACACCACTAATCAGTGAAATTTTAATGAACTGTTCTGTTAAATGTATATGAAACCAAAACCATATTGTTAAGGTGGAAAAGGAAATCATAGTTTCCCGGTTGGTGCAAAATATGTATAATAAAAATAACCTTTTTGGAGACAACTTTTTGCTTATTGATAAAAGAATAACCGAATAAGAATGGTTCTGGTGTGAACAAAACCAAAACCTAGAGACCAGAGTTATGGTGTGAACAAAACAGTTGGCGAATCACACTAATGGCCACAAAAAATTTGGACCTGGAATTGCTTTTGGTAGAATTATTCACTCGAAAAAAGGATGGTTCTATTATTGACTTTTCTTCTCTTTTTTTTAATACTATAATGGAAACCACCCAGATGGGACGTGGAGTCATCGAAGAACAAGTGTAAAGCCGCCAAAGCATAAAAATGAGCCTACCAATTCTAGACTTGGATTATAACGTAAGTGCAAACGTGTATGTTTCATTATCTCTGTTGGTCCAAGTTCAAGATTTTCATAAGAAAAAAAAAAGATTATCTTAGTCAAACAAACGTGTTCTAGAAGGTTCCCAAATGAGAAAACGAGTTATCTTGCTGTTGATTCCTTCATCAAGTGTCAAAATCCACGTCATAACATAACTTAACCAATGGCATAAAGATTTTGGTGAATTGCTTAACTTGGTTTGCTCTCTAGTCCTATAAAATGCATTGAACGAGTTCTCACTTCTTCATCCTCAAACACCCATATCATTATCCTGAAGTCCTCAATTGTTTCCTATTTTCTTTCAGCCTTCTCTCTGTTTAGCAAACTAATTGAATTAAAGAAATGGGATCTCATGGAACATCATGGGCTGACCAATGGGGCGATGGTCCTGACCCTTTGAATGGTTCCAACCAATCAAAAAAGAAGAGCAACAACATACTAGGCAAGACCAAGACAGTGGCGTCCACTGGTGTCAAGAAGTTGAAGGAGGGTACCTCTGTTGGCCTCCAATGGATCAAGACCAAATATAACAAAACCACCAACAAACATTAAATATTACTTGTTGTTTCTCTCCCATTCCTTGTACATGTTAGTAATATTTAGTCCTTTGTTTGACTACTATATCTCTTAATTTGGTGTTTCGATTCATTTATTCTTGATGTGTAAGATGATGTAGCCCGGTTCTCTGTAGGAGATATGCTTGTATCTTTCGTTCTATTTTTTTAGGATTGTTGTATTGTATACTTACATGATGCTTGATTTTTTATATTCTGCCGCTGTTTTTACTCTTGGAGTTGGTGTTCTTATTTATTTATAGACCACAATTCTTACCACTTGATAAGGAGAAACAACCCTTTCATAAACAATCATATTCTTAATGTAAGTAATAAGCATTCCGTTACACAATCAACTTTTATTTATTCTTTTTCAAATTTTCATAATCTTGAAACGATACAAAAATTTCTCAATTGAAAGAATTGAATTATTCCCATATTAAATAGAAAAGAGAATATCAAACACTTTAAAAATGAGAAAAGACATAGATCTAATGCCTTGAGATTTTGGATTAATATTTAATTTTAAAAATTTATTTTATGTGATAAAATTTTATTGGTATATATTATTTGAAGGTAAATTATCCCAACTTTATAGGGATAACCAATAATTTATATTATTATTATTTTATTTTTTTTAATGAAAAATGACTTTCATTAAGCATAAGCAACAACCGAAGCAAAATCAAGGCTACAGATTGGAGGGCTTTCTAGCCAAGTCTTATACCCATATAGCTTGCCTAAACTAATAAAATTGTGGGCATCCGCATGACAATCCATTTAAGTATATATTTTCTCTGTTTTAAAATGACTGTCATTTTAATAAATAAATTTTGTTTTAAAATAACTGTTATTTTCACTTTTTAATATAGTAGTGATTATTATTTTTCTAATTGCGCATTTTATTTTTTACTCTCTACACTACTTCCCATACATTAATAGGGTTAATTTTATAAAAGTATAATGTTTTATGACAACATCATTACATTCCTAAATTTGTGTGCAAAAACCTTAAACGACGATCATTTTAAAACGAAGAGAGTAATAAAGACTTCCTTAAAGCTAGCAAATAAACTTTGAGAATCACTAGCTACTAGATCCAAAACAACAATGGAACATAGATAATTTATAAAATCAACCATATTCAAAACATCGAATTGAATAAGAATCCTATCCAGACTGAGGTTATTTGCTAATTGCATGCTTCATCTAATGGCAAGGATTTCAATAATTGCTGGAACAACTGAGATTTTCTCCTTTCAGATGGTAGCAAAAACTATCTTTAAATCATGAACTTTAACAACACAACCATAACTCACAAAGTCGACTTCGAAACATCATGCATCAACTTGTAACACAGTCAGACCCCTAGCAATATGTTCTTCATTTCCTTTTTGAGTGTGACACACCTTCGACCTTAACATCAGACTCTAAGTGTTAAACTTCAGAAATTAAGTGTTGATTCATTGGAGGTCTCTTTCCCCCCATATATACCACCAATTCCACATATCCCTAGGGACGAGTAGTCTTCTTGTTGAATGCTTGCAGATCTAAGTTGTCATACGGTACTAGGCTCCCCATGTCTAGGTCTATTTTTTTGAACATCGATGAATATAGGATATCACAAAAACTTCCTCCATCAATCAAAATCCACGAGATGTCGAACTTCCCTATGGTGGTCGTGATTACTAAGGGAAACAATCCGTTAGAAATTCCCCCAACCTTCTCGAAGTCCTAGAACCCTATCATAGATCGGTCGAGGATTTTGGATGACGAGTTACCATCATTCATGTAGACATCCATCATCTCAGTGATTTTCCTCTTGGTCGTCCCTTTGGAAGGGAGGTTTGCCCGAGGTTCTTTGCTAGTGATGGCGGCAATATACGTGTTTTCCCTTTTTTCCGCCGTTGAGACCAGCTTCTAAAACCTTTGTAGGAGATTTGGTCTTTGGAGATTCCTCTCGATCCCGCTTACCACACTTAACATACTCGAACAACTAACATTTCTTGATTAACGCCTTGATTGTATCCTTGAGTTGGATGCAATCGTTAGTGTTGTGGCCGCGTCCTATATGGAAACGACAATACTTTTATTTTTCCTTCCAGGTACACTTTTGGATGCGATAAAAGGGACAAATCCATACTATCCTAAATACACTAGTCGCGCATTCTTGATAAATTTTATCACGTGATGTGTTCACAAGCGTGTACTTGTTGTACCGAACATACATACCTTTATTAGTATCCTCTATTTGCCTACAAAATTCCTTCCCGAATGTGCGTTCCGATCTTACATCAGCGGTTGAGGTTGAAAGGTGAGAAAAAACAAGAAATGAAGGGTTTGAATTGGGTTTTCTAACAAGCTTTTTATTTTTAAATTATTTCGCAAACTAACTAGAAAGAATAAGACTAAGAAAAGAATAAAATAACTATTTTGGTTTATACAAGTTCACCTTCAACAAGAATACTCTTATCCTCCCGCCAAGGTGATTTTGCCTTCAACAAGGACTTAATCCACTAATTTCAACACACTACAGATGCATGGGCTACCCGCTGGTGACTCACAATAACCATCTATGAGTTTAAAAAGACACCTTAGCCCTCTTAAGTCTACAGACTAACAACCTAGTCACTTGAGGCAATAATCAATTCTAGACAGAATTATAATCAACCGTGTTTACAATGTTTGCTTCTAAAAAGCAGATTAACACAACAATGAAAATGAAAGTCTCTAATAAAAATAATGAGTAACAACTCTTTGTATTGAGAACTCTAAGATAAACATAAATAATGAGCAACAATTTTTTGTGTTTAATCCCTAATATCTTAACATAATAATGAGCAACAACTCTTGTGTTATTGTTATTTCTCTAGAAGAATATTTGTGGATGGATATTTGAATAGTGATTCTTATTTTCTCTTGATGTTTTTCAGTATTTCAGCAATTTGATTCAAGCTTGATAATGTTGAGTAATTAGTTGTTCTTCAAATGCTGATGAGGTCTCTTTATATAAACTTTGAAAAATAGATTGTTGGTAGTACAAAAACATTGTTTTCACTTACCAGCTACAATAACGATAACATTTCATTATGAGAGACAAAATAGTACACTACGTAAGCATGTAGTGGAATTTGAAGCGTATTGTTTGTACTATATTCTTTGTGGCTAAGTTTCTTAGAACTTTATCTTCTAATGTTTTACTCCTGTCTTGAAGTAGTAAGCTTGGAGGATATTGTTAGACGGAGACAAAGGTATCTAGGGGGGATGAATAGATGCCCCTTTAAAAAATTATCTAAATAAAATTTGGTTTTGAAAAAGTTTTATCAAAGTGCAACGTGAAGGCTTTTTCAAATTGTCGTATATACGAACGTTATCGGGAAGCTCGAATATGCAAACCGTAAATCAAAATTGATATGGAATAAGAATGATAATATAAATTAATAACTTTGAATCACTTTGCAACTTATTTACCATTTAATCAATTTCACTTAGCAAGTCAATTTCCAATGGTAATATTAAAAGAACTAGTTAAGTCAATTTATCAAACACTTGGTGTGCAAGTGAATTTTCAGAATTTTTCCTTTGATTGTGTTGATACACAAAACCACTTATAATAAAAAGTGATTATAAGATATATCAACACTTTAATTAAAAATCAAAATTGATTAGGAAAACTCTTATAGTTCAAATGATAACACTATGCTATTTGATAAATCGAACAATGAATATCAAAGTAAGTAAAAGCAAAAATAAAAGTGACACAAGTAATTTGTCTTCACAATTCCCCATTGTCGTCCTCACGTGTGGGTATGTCTGCGCCTAATTCCAATGGAATTAGGATCATTCTTACTATACAAAAATGTCGATACAAGAGAAGTGTTCAAGAGCAACTCCACAAACCCTAAGCTTGTTGTTGATTCAACCCCTTCTATTTCCTTGATCTTGAGAGAGATCATGAACACAATAAATAAGAAATGACTATCTGGATATTGATACTCCTTTGCATTCTTTATCTCTAAAGCTTTCACGCATCGTCAATCTCAAACTATTGCAACACAGGACTTCAATTCTATCCGGTACTCCAAGTTAATTCCTTGCAAAGATTTCAAACACCCCGAGGTTCATTGAAAAGATTTTAAGCACTCAAATATTTTTCACTTTACCGCAATTACCTCTCGACTGTCTTGCACAAAAACCCCCAAATCAACCAATGATCTTGGAGGATAAACCCGCAGTTTTTCCTGGATGAAAACCCCTACAGAACTCCACCCAATATACAATTGGACACTAGCAATCCTCGTCTAGATGGTATCCCAAGGGAACATCGTTACGATGTAATGTCAGTGCGTATGCATATATTGGAGGTTGAAGATAAAGACAAAAATAAACTAATTTTATGGTTTTCAACAAGTTGGAATGATGCATGAAAGAAAATTAATAGTTTTAGATTTTTTAGGGCAAAGAGGGATAAATTAGAAATAAAATAATTTAAAAAATTTACCAACTAAAACAATATGTGTCAACCTAAGAGTCGTATGTGTTGACACATACATGGTTTTTGGACAATATGTGTCGATCAATGAAGGCACATGTGTCTACCAGAAAGTTACAGAAGCTACAGGCTTTAAAACAATAGTAAATATGTCGATCTGAAAGATGGATGTGTCGACACATAAAATAAGAATTTCTTAATTTTCAGAAATGCTTCAGTATGTGTCGACCTGAAATGATGCATGTGTCGACCTGAGACTTACAGAAGCTATAGGCTTTAAAAATGCATTACATGTGTCAGCCAAAAATATGCATGTGTCGACACATGCAGTAAAAAAATATGCAGAAAACTACTTTTAATAACTTGGATCAATTTTGAGATATTTTCTAATGATTCCTAAGACCTCTAATGCAGAGGAGTGCCATAATACATAAGGATACTATCCAATACTCAGAAGTGCAAGCTTTTCCTAGTTTTGACATCATTCAAAATATTTGACGACGGAGTTTATACTCAGATACTCCTCCTTTTTAATGATGACAAAACTTCTGATGATGCATTTCTTGTATTTATTGAACACTCCCTATGACTTTGCGCTTCCCTACTTCGAGTCACATATGATTCTCGCACTTTGACAACATCAAAAAGAAAGATAGCAAACCGTGAGAAGTAACATAGTTCCATAACAGTACTAATACATCAATCAGAGGCAATTTTGCATAGAAGAGCTACAATCACACACACACACACACACACACACACACACACACACACACACACACACACACACACACACACACACACACACACACACACATATATATATATATACACACACACACATATATATATATATATATATATATATATATATATATATATATATATATATATATATATATATATATGTGTGTGAGTGTGTGTATATATATATATATATATGTGTGTGTGTGTGTGTGTGTGTGTGTGTGTGTGTGTGTGTGTGTGTGTGTGTGTGTGTGTGTGTGTGTGTGTGTGTGTGTGTGTGTGTGTGTGTGTGTGTGTGTGTGTGTGTGTGTGTGTGCGCACGCGCGCGCGTGTGTGTGTCTGTGTTTGTGTGTGTGTAATGATGAATTTTTTTAAATAATAAGCAAGCAACATTACAACAAATGTAATGAATTGCATAAAACTAAATAGGTAAGATATGAGAAGAATGTCAAGTCGTTTTTGTAGCATCACGAACAAGTAACGCTTCATAATGGAACTCCCGACGCTGCACGCGCATGTGCCTAACATAGCAACACAAAAATGTCGCTAATACAACTAAAATGAAGACGATATATGTGTCATGGAAGTAAAACAGCAAGAAGCATATATTGCAAATATCAAGCAAGCCAATAATTCAAGCACAAATCAAATAAACAAAATCATATGCTCATATTATGAGAATAAACGTATACAAATATGGAAGAATTAATACTTGAAGTCATTATAAGCATATAGATTAAGAACACACAATGGTTATTAATAAAAAAAATTGGAAATTAACATTCATGGTATCGTACCCCAAATTTGCCCATCCAATTTCAAATAGTCGTTTTATTTTAATCTAGGTATTATAATTTTAATTTGTAGTCTTTAATTGCTTATTTGTTATTCAAACGGGGGTTTAAATTCATAAGAGGGGTGGGGGGGGGGGGGGGGTATTGGTCCAAAATGGACCATCAAAATCTGATAGCTCATTAAGTTATTTTAGAGGCCTAATAAAATAAATAGAAGGGTGTCTTAATAAAAGGGTATTGCTCCAAATTGGACCATCAAAATATGATGGCCCATTAAGTTATAAAGCTCACTTCAAAATTTAAAAATGGGGGTACATTGCTATAAGGGGGGTGTAATGTTTCGAGTGGGCCATCTAAATTAAGGTTTTTACTCTTTTTTTAATAACATAAAAAAGGTGATTAGAAAGTCGGAGGGCCCATTAGGGAAGCCTGTTTTAGTAGTAGTAGAGGTGGTTCTTTTTTTTTTGCAGGCTGGGCCAACCGTTTTTTTTACGGCCCATTAAATTGCTTGACTTCATAATAGAAGAGAGGTGTGTTATGGAAAGTACACAGAGGGGGTGCGTTCAGAAGCCTAATGACTAAGAAATTTTCGGCCCATTTAACCTTTTTGGAATGGGTCCATTTAGGTTTTACTGATCAAACTAACAAGAGTAATTAATTAGTTAATTAAGTAAGTTTTATTTAATTAATTATTTTTCCTTAATTAACCTAATTTTGACAAAAGTCAAAATTAGGGTTTCTGCGTTCACCCTTCAAGCCACAAGCGGTGGTGACTTGTTCTTCGTCCGTCTTTGCTAAGCAACAAATAAAATCTAGAAACGCATCATTTTATAACAAAAACGAATCAATAATGAAATCAAATCTTTCAATTATTACAATACATAAATCGTCAGAGATTACAACAAATTGTATCAATTACAAATCTCCAATCAAATCAAATCAAGAACAAATCTTAATTTAACCAAATCAAATCAATTTCAAGATCAAATTTAGAATCAAAATCAAGTTACGTTCAATCTAATCCCTAAATTCCTAATTCAATCTTCAATCAACAAATCTGATAGAAATTATAAATAAATTTTCTAATTTAACTCTAATATAATACTATAAAAATCCTAGAATTCTAAGAGACAACGGAAGGAAAAATCCGCGAACAGAAGAAGGAGAAAGGAGATCTGGATTTCAATTTCTGAAACCCTAGATCTGTGGTGATGTCACCGTCACCATCGTCATCTTCGTCCTCATCCATCGCCACCTACAAATAGAAGGAGAAGAAGTGACTCGAAAGAGGAGATCGGACAAAAAATTAGAAAACCACAGAGATTCACCCTGATAGAGGTACCCCCGATTGTACTTAGCTTAAATGTTGTTTGATTTGATTGTTGAGAATTGGGGTTGGGGTTGAGGGTTGGCCACCGCCGCTGGATTTGGTTTAGGGTTGTTATTATGTTGTTATGTGAGGAGGAGAGCAATATGAGAGAAGAGAGAACAAGAGTAGAAGAGAGAGAGAGAGAGAAGACGAAATGAAACGAAATAAAAATAAGAAAATAAAAAACACAAATGATATACTCCCTCTGTTTTTTAATCGACCGTGACCCCGTGGCCAACATCTGTCCACGTGATTCTATGTGCCCTCACCATGCACTTTCATCAGTCACCCTACGATCTTAATCGAGCAACCCTAATTATGCACCCTCACTGTAGCACCTTGTGCCCGTCATACGCAATCTTAACACACTCAGAAAAGACTTGGGCTTCTGGGTCAAATTTTTTGGGCTTAAGCCCATGCTATCTACACCTCTTGTAATTACTCCATAACTGATTTCTCACCCCCCGTGCGTTTTGGGCCCAATTCAATATCTGAACTTGGGCCCTTACTTTTCGGATCCCCTAGTTTACTACCCTGTTGTAAAACATACCCTCAGGCGTTTGGGCTTAAAGCTCCTTTGGGTCCAAATATTTTTCTAGTACACCCCTATATCTTAGTTTTTGCACCCCCTGTAACTAATTAATTAAATTTGCTTATCTTATTTAATTTATTTAGTTGCTTTATCCTTATCATTTTATTATTATCATTTTCTAGCATTTTTGCATTAAAATATTTTTGCATTATTAATTATTAATAAATAATTATTTGATTTTTTTATTTTAAAAGTATTTAACATATTTTTAATAATTAAAAAATAGTTATTAATTAAAGTATTTTCTAAAAAAAATAACCCTTTTTTTAATTGCATTAAATATTTTTCTGATGCATTAAAACATATTTTTCTCATATTGCATCATATACTCGAAAACATCTAACCAATCAAATACTAACTGTGTTTTACTAACTTAATTCAAATTAATATTTATTTTAAAAAAAAGGATTATGGAAACTTCTTTTATCGACTGCGAACTACGTCTACAATTCTGCTATTCACAAACTCAGACTTGGTTCAAGAAGAATTTGAGATATTTCTATAGTCCATAAAAAAACTAACCAAACAACTACGAACTATGAATTGAGACTTTGATTCCTCATAAGAGGATACATAGGCATACAACTTAAAAACCGTGGCGAGTCTCCTAACTAAAAAATTAAAGCCCTATTCCTAAACCTTAAACCTAAACCCTAGTATCCTTGTGAACAAGGTAGATGAAGGGTGCATAACACCTTCCCTTCGTCTAAAGTGAGTCAAGAACTTAGAATATATGTATCATCAATTAGGGTTATTCCTGTCTTAGGATAAAATTTAATGGTGGCGACTCAACATTTTTTGCCGGTTATTACAGTTGGAAACTCTGCTGGAGACTCAACACTAGGGTTTAGAGGCCTTCCTCTTAGGTTTAGGGTTTTGTTTGGGTTTTTGGTGTTTTTAATATTTTCTTTATTTATTTATTTTTGTCTATTTACCTATTGTTATATTATTACCATTGTTGTTTTTATTTGTTGGCGGGATATAATTTAAAAATTTTTTTTTTCAAAACCTTAGAAAGAAGGTTTGTCTATTGGCCAAGGGGATATATCATCCCTATGAGTTTTTGTGACGACTTCGCCAGAGTCGGTGGAATTCCAAGAAATAAATATGTATCAAGAGGTATACTCTTGGAGGATAGGACTTTGGAATGAGACATATGATTTTTTGTATAAACCCTAAACCAAAATCTCATGGTGAGACCTTGTACGACCTTAGAGCAAAAGTTTCGGTCTATAATGAGGCTCTTCCTAAGGGAGGCCCTTGTTCCTTTGCCCTTTGGTGTTACCCATGATACCCTTAAGGAAGCCACCTTTTGGGGAGGCTAGAATATCCGTAGACCGAAACTAGGAACCTACCAACTAAGGATACCTTTCATAAATCCCGTTACTATGTCGCATCATCATGCATTCATAAATTTTGCATCTCACATATTCATCAATTTCCATTTTCTTTGTTTGTATTATTCACATGATTATAAAAATCAAATATTTTTGGTGAGTATCCTAAAAAGGTATGCTAAAGGGAAACAAATCGTATGTGTTAGCGCCATCAAGCAAGATATGAATAAAATAATAATCATCAAGGAGAAACCACCCGAGAGAACCATGAAGATATTATTTCTTCCAGTAGTTGTTTTTTGTTCGAATATTTTTCATTATCTAAATTGCATTCCCTTTTAAGGACGATTGTTATTTCAATAAAAGGGACTCTTTGTTTCCATATTCAAAATTGTATATTTATTTTGAGATACTCACCGATAAAAAGCAAAACCTAGAAAAAATATATAAAGGAATCCAACGTGAATAAGACAAAGGTTAAAAATCTTTTAGCATATTCATACGCATTCATATTTAGTAGATTTTCATACATAAAGCTCACATTTTTCGAAAAATCATTCTCTAGTTAAATCATTGGAAAAAATACCGCCTCTCCGACCTCCATATCAAACAAGAGCCCATCAAAAGAAAGTGATGGAACAAATCAAAGAGAATCAGGCCGTTTTCATAGAATATTTGGAGCAAGTAAAAGGTAACATCGACTCAATGAAAGGAGACATGAGTCAAGTTCTGTTAGCCTTGAAGAAAATCATCGAAAGGCACAATCAGATTCCTAGGGCAGCCATTAAAGAAGTAGCCTATACTATTGGTTCATCGAGCAATCACCAACCAAGAAGAGAACCAGAGTCAGGACTTCTAAAGTCAATTGTGGCTTAGCAAGAGGTCAGGCAAGCTGATACTGAAGGATTTGTCCCACCTCCACCGAAGGTAGGGGTATGTCATACCTTGCCGATTCTAGTCAACAATCCACATAACATGGATAATTACAAAGACTTGCAGTATGTAGACTATGATACGGTGGGAAAACTGACTTGAAGGTTTTGCGTTTGTGTTTGCAAATGTCGTGGTTTAGAAATAGTCGCCATCGACTTTTATTTTATCCAAAAGGAAAGGTAAAAAAGCACAGGAAAGACCTTTGAGATGTTTTCTTGAGTTCGGGGGGTAGATTATGAAAAGGGAAGGTGCTAGCACCCTTTTCATCCATGGTTTTCCATGGGCTCTTAGTTACTTGCTTAGATCAACTTGCTTTGCTTTGAAATTATTTGAAATGGTGCTTAGTGTTTGGTGTGATTTTGAAAGTATTTTGAAAAGAGGCCATTCGTTTAGGAAATCTTTGTAATGATTCTCGTTCGTGAGAATGTATACAAAGATGTTTGTCTTTT
The DNA here is from genome assembly GCA_948472305.1 of Vicia faba. Classification (NCBI taxonomy): domain Eukaryota; kingdom Viridiplantae; phylum Streptophyta; class Magnoliopsida; order Fabales; family Fabaceae; genus Vicia; species Vicia faba. The sequence continues at coordinate 548,448,475 of OX451737.1, forward strand.
GAAAAATGTTTCAATGTTTTGTAAGATGTTTTGAAATGTGTGTGTTTGTTTTTGAAAATAGCAAGGATTGTTTTGAAATGGATCAAGTAACTTAGAAGCTATCTACCTACTCAAATTTCTTTCTTGTACATTTTCATTCCTTTGACATTGTTGACTTACCATTGATTTGGTAAGCAACCCTATCTTTGGATGTAAACGGGACGGGCATGGGTCATCGTATGACCATGATAGCAATGTTGCCAAGTATCTTAACATGTTTGGAGGGACTAAGATCATTTTGTTTAGGCAACCTTTGTATAGCGTCATCGATGGACTATGATCTTATTTTTGTTTTGTTTTGCCAAGATACTTCGCATGCGTAACATGGCCATTTAAATTTAGGCAACCAAGTGGGTGAAACCCTAAGGGTGCTTGTGTGCAAAGTGTGTCATTTTACATGCTTTTGATTTGTCTTGTATTAGGTCTTTTCTATTTGTTTTGTTTTTGGTCTTGTCATGCAAACCCTAGTTTACTAAGCATGGTATAGGAAAGCAATAAATTGTGTAAAATAAACTAAGCTATTACAACAATTATTATGAGAGGGGGGATACAAGTTTTTGAATAGGGATATTGCACAAAATAAACCTAAATATACTATTACAACCCAATTGAATATTGTGGGAATTAAATAAAAATACAAATATTAAAATGCAATGCAAATGTATTTATGTAAAAATATGTTTTGTATTTAATTTTTGTATGAGAAAATAAATTAACTGACCCTAGAAAATAAGGAAAAATAATATTATTATTTTTGAAAGGGGGAAACCCTAATTTTTTTATTAAAAGAAATATATTTCCTATACTATTATTTTCTCCATTTTTTGTACAAGAAAATAATAAATAATATTATATGTCAAAAAATTAAATATGTATGAAAATAAATATTTTATGTGTATGGATAATATAATAAAAAATGTATAGTATTTTTAAAATGTATTTACAAATTTATTTAAGAAAATAAAAGCTATTATCTTAACAAACTATTTTTTATGCAAAAAATAATAAAAAAAATAAAATAAAGAATTACAAAAATAAAGAAATTATTTTTTATGATTTTTTAATGTTCAGAAAAATAATTAAAAGTAATAAATATGAAAATATAAATAAAAATGCAAAAATATAAAATAATAGTCAGAGGGGTGCAAAAGTAATCCAGGGGGTGTGGATAACAGAAACAAAAAGGCCAGGCGCGCCAAAAAGCCCAAGACACTCATCTTCGTCCCTATCCTTCAGCTCTGCGCGCGTATTATGTTCAAACCTGCAACTTGCTCATGCTTTCACAAAAACAAAAACCCATAACATAAAACATGTAGCATTTAATCTCACGATTCCAACCATGTAAAATTTGTAACCTAACTCTCAAAGATCAGAGAGAATTTTGTCAGCCCTAATTCGTGACCTAGAAATTTTATGAACTTCAAGGTTTAAATTCTCATATCACAGTTAATATAAATGGAAAGTATGCATATGTATAGCTTCACCATGTTATAGACTACATATTTTCTTCACAAATTGTGGCTTGAGGATGCCTAAATAGAGAGATAGAGTTTTGAAAAATACCTCCTTCAATTGGATTTGGATAGAGCAATGCAAGGACTTTGATGGAGGCCTGAGGATCGTGTGAGCTTCCTTGAACTTCCTTCAAGCTATTCCAATGCCTAGCTTGCTTTGTGGATGGCCAGAAGTTCCTGCACAAGTCAAATTGCAAGCTTCCAAAATGAAAATGGCAATGGCTGAAACAAGGGTTACAGCAACAATGTAAAGGCTTGGATAGATTTGGTGTGATATGTAGAAGGTGTTTGAAGTGTCAAGATGCAAAACGCACGAGCCAAAAATGAATGGATATGATTTTGAAGAACTGATGTATGTTTGGACAGAAAATGGAGTTTTTGTGTTTTGGAGAGTTTTGGATGTCAAGCAGCCGTGTTTTGCATTGTAATGACTTTGTATATTTGTATAGAAATGATACAAAGTCCACTCTTCTCTTGCTGTACCAGTTATGACCTTTTAGCCACCTTTTCTTGCATTTGAAGAAAAGTGAAGTGACCAATGCAAACATGCTTGTACTGGCTAGTTTGATAGTTGCAGAGAGTTGGTATACATTGCTTGTGGCCTGTAGAAATTGTTTGCACTAAAGGGACAGGTCCAAGGCTCAAGATGGACAAAGTTGCAAAAGCTCACTTTATGAAAATGGCATTGTGCACTTTTGGCAAAAAATGGAATTACAACTTATACAATGCTTCAAAAGTGAAAATAAAGCCTTTAACCTCTGAGTTTGTATTTAATTATGGAGTGTAGAGTGAGTTTAGTACCTTAAAAGCAAGATACAACCATCATGGATCTGATTTGTAACTTGATACTTTGTGAAAATGGCATGAACAAAAGTGATAAAATGCCAACTTCCCTTATTCGATTCTCCTTGCTCACAAATGATCTTGGAGAGTTCTTGGACATTTTGGAAAGCTTGCAACATTCTCTATAATCAATATTTGAAATGAATTTTGAGATACCTCTTGGAAATATGTGAAAAATGTCCATGAAGTTGGGTCAAAAACCTGCCTAAATTAGGGCAAATTTTCACTAAGTCATTTAGTTCATGGGCCTCTATTCACAAACTCATAACTTGAGATCTAAGCATTTTTTGGGAAACGTTTGTGAAGCAAAGTTGTAGATTTCATGGAGGAATACAACTTTCATGTTGGAATTTTTCTTTGAATCCAATTTCATCATGGTGAAAAAGTGGTGGAAAGTTGGGAAAAAATAAGAAAATTTCCATACTTAGAAAAATTCTAAGTTATGAAAATTTTCAAATCCAAAACCCTAATTTCAAAATTGGTTTTGTTGGTGAACAAGTTTCATGTTTTTACATATCTTGATGAATTATGACCCTTGGCACTTGATTTTGACCAAAAAGTCAAAGTTTGACTTTTCAGTGCACAATTGACTTTTGATCAGTTGACTGTAAAATTCATCTGTCAATCCAATGAACTTGAGATCTTTTGAACCATGTAATTAGGTCAAGATGATGCCATTGGATCCTTGAAATCATGTTTGAACCCAATTGGTCATTGGCTAGGTTAAAAATCAGAAATTGCCCTTTCTCAATCAAAACCCTAATTTTGACCATTTTGCCCTTTTGATGGTTTGATCAAATTTCTTGAGGAGTTGTGATCCAAAATTGATCAAATGGTACATATGAGTCTAAAATGTTGTTGTGGATAAAAAGTTATGAAGTTTGACTGTAAATTGGCCATGGTTGACTTTTTCCCTAATACAGGTGATTTTTAGGTCAACTGTCCAATTGACTGATCAAAAATGTGGTTCAAGGCTTGAAACTTAACACGAGCAATCTTAGGGGTTCAAGATGGTGTATGAAATTTACATGAAGCATTGGTGGTCCAAAAATCCTTGTGCAAACTCAAACCCTAATTTTGGGTTATTAGTGCAAGATGAGATGTCTTGAGTTGACCAAACCCTAATCTTGTCTTGAGTCTAAGAAGTCTTGTGAGAAAAGTCTTGATAATTGAGAGGGAAAATTTTAGGGTACAACATCTGCCCCTGTTCAATCTTCTTGAACCTGAAGAGTTAGATTGGCGAGCTTTGTCGTTCGTGACTCAAAGGTAAAAGATGATTGGACACTAAAGTGCCCATAAATTTGCACTTGATGAAGTATAGTTGAGGGAATGGGCTTAAAGATGCCATTTGGAGAGGTGATAGAATCTTGTTGGAGATGGGCTTGTAGATGCCATCCAAGAATGTTTGTTGAATTGTAAGTCAAAAGAATGAGTATCAGAATGGTGTCCGTATCTGGAACGTATCTGAGTTGTATCTGGAGACTGAATCTGTACGAGCAATGGAATAACGTTCGTATCTGGAGTGTATCCGAGTTGTGTCTGTACTTGAGTCTGAATGAATAACCGAATGGCATCCGTATCTGGAGCGTATCTGAACTGTATCATGAACTTGGAATCTGAATAAGCGACATAATGGCATCCGTGTCTGGAGCGTATCTGGACTGTAAGAATATGAATAAGTGACAGAATGGAAACCGTGTCTGGAGCGTATCTGGACTTGAATCTGAATAAGTGACATAATGGAAACCGTGTCTGGAGCGTATCTAGACTTGAATCTGAATGAGTAACAGAATGGCAACCGTGTCTGGAGCGTATCTGGACTTGAATCTGAATGAGTAACAGAATGGCATCCTTGTCTGAAGCGTATCTATACTATATCTGAAATCTTTGAAAATTGTTAATGATAGTTGTTAATCTTATCCTGAAAAGGGTAAAATGTTAGCTGAAAAATAAAGTTATGTTGCATGAAATGTATGATGCAATAAATGTGCTTTATCAATGTTTATGATATATGGATGTAATGTATGCGCATGTAAGCTGATTTACTATATTGTTGAGGAAAATAAATCCTTGACTGCTGTCGGGGAAAATAAATCCTTGACTGCTGTCGGGGAAAAAAAATCCTTGATTGCTGCCGGGAAAAAAAATCCTTGATTGTTGAGGATAAGAAATCCTTGGCGACTTCACTGGGGATATATGGATTATTCATGTCTTGAAGTTGGAGTATTGACAAAAATTTCATTGTGAGAGTAATGCCATGTACTGCTTGAGTAATCTGCTTGGAGAATCCAGAGAACTTTGATGACTTCTGCTGGGAATTAAGAATGAGAATCTTCAATCTGTTGGGGAGCAATAAAACTCTGTGGGGAAGAAAGCTATCCTGCTGGGGAGTAGTGAAGACTCTGTGAGAAAAAGCTTATTCCTGTTTGGAACAAAGTTCAAGAGTTTCGGTCGTCTGCCATTCTACTGGGGACTTATCAGAAGTTGTTGTCTGGTTAGTTTTCAGACTTCAAGATAACTCGTTGGGGAATTTGGAGAAACTGGATAGTTTCCACTGGAAATTAATGGTTTAAAGTTTTGACTCCACTGGGGATCTCAATGACGTACTGTAGGTATTGCTCATGGAATAGCCTAAAGACGTTATCCTATCCTTTCAATCTATCAATAATTGTTCTTTTCCATTTCGGTTTATTTGTAAACAGTAATTATGTTCAAATGCATATGCTCATTAATGAATCATTGGACGTTTTTTGCAAATAAAACACAAGTGTAAAAAGAAAAGGACAAAATGGTTTTATGCACTTTGAAGAGATATCTTCGTATTTACTTTGAATAAGTATTTCGTACAAAGGAGACAGACATCCTAGTAAGAGGATGGTGTCATAAAAATGAGAAAAATTTATACAAAGAAAGATAGCTATGTGCAAAAAATCCCATGAGGTTCCCATTCTGCTATAACCTTCGTATCTCCGAATATCTTGTCCATTTGTCGCTTCGTCCGAAGATGATTGGATTGATCAGAAGTTCAGAGTTTGTCAGTGAAGAGATTGTCCTTAAAGTGATCCGATGAGACATACTCATACGCTTTAATTCCCTAAATTTTGCCTGAACTGCCCTTTTGGGTTTTCGATCCACCGGGAAACCCTTTTTTGCCCAAGTCTCCCTTTCGGGTTTTCAACTTGCCGGGTGTACATATTTTTTTATTTTATCCCTAACTTTTGCCTGAACCTTTTGGTTCGCCGGGATGCCCTTGTTTTGCCTAGGTATGTCAACATAGCGGGTCTCTTATGCGTAGTATCTTTTGACTATGTCTGTGTTCGCAGGGTGTGGCAGGTCGTCGCTGTCCATGGTGGTTAAGATCATTGCCCCACCAGAAAAGATGTTCTTGATTACAAATGGTCCTTTATAGGTAGAAGTCCATTTGCCCCTGGGATCACTTTGTGGCAAGATGATACGCTTGATCACTAGATCTCCAACTTGATACACTTGGCGTCTGACTTTCTTGTTGAAAGCCTTGATCATCCGCTTTTGATACGTCTGACCATGGAAAACAACAGTAAGTCTCTTTTTGTCAATTAAGTTCAACTGATCAAGTCGGGTCTGGATCCAATCGTCTCCACTCAGACCTGCATCCTTCATGATTCTTAAAGAGGGGATCTGAACCTCAATAGGTAAAACAACCTCCATGCCATAAACCAAAGAATAAGGTGTTTCCCTAGTTGATGTGCGATCCGTGGTATGGTACCCGTGGAGAGCAAACTGTAGCATCTCATGCCAGTCCTTGTAGGTGACTGTCATTTTCTGTATGATCTTTTTGATGTTTTTGTTCGCAGCTTCGACCACACCATTCATCTTTGGCCGATAGGGGGATGAATTGTGATGTTGAATCTTGAAATGCTCGCATAGGGCGGTGATCATAGTATTGTTAAGGTTCGTACCGTTGTCAGTGATGATCCTGTTGTACCCCAAAATTTGCCCTCCCATATTTCCTAAAACATTTCAAGAAAAATTCACAAGTCCAACCCGGCGCGTCATATTCAGGTGTTCTTTCACCAAGATATCTCTGATAACGTATGCTCAAATTCATAAGGTATCCGACTGTGTGAGTTTTCTCGAAGAAATATGGTGAAAAAAGTGTGTTGAAAGTGCAGCTTTTACGCGCTAAAAATTCATAACTTGAAGATCGTGACTCGTTTTGAACCCGTTCTGGTGGCCAAAATTCCGTCTTGATATTATCTACGTTTTCATCTCTCACGGCTGGAAGCCAATTTCAATCAGAAAGTCTTCAAAAATATGGATTTATCAAGTATTTTCGTACAGAAAATTTGTGACAAGTTTATTTGCGTCATGTTCAGAAAATCATAACTTGGTTGATTTTCATCGTATCGAGCTGGTTCTGGCGCCAAAATTTCACAAATTGAGTTGACTACATTTTCACAAAAGGTATTGAGTTCAAACGGTATTCAAAAGGCCTTCATTTTTTGCTCAGAGTGCGTGACACGCCGAAAATCCTGAATGCTGAATACTATTTCATCTGGGCCGAAACTTCGAAAATTCATAACTCGCTCAATTTTTATCGGATTTGACTCATATTTTTACACAAGATTACTGACTCATAGATCTACAACTTTGCTTCAAAGGTCAAGACCGGATTATGCTCCGATCAATACCAGTTTTTTATTGAAGAACGTGTCAGAGTCGACACTGGAGCCCAAAATAAGTTTGTCTGAGCTGAAACTTCAAAAATTCATAACAAATTCACCGTTTATCCGATTGAGCCTATTTTCGGACAGGAGTTAGTTCTCGATATCGGCTACATTTTGTTTTCACATTTCAACTTCAAAAATTGCACTTAAGTCCCTGCGATTTAGCCTGGAAAGTGACGAACTCAAGTGAATATTGGAGGCCCAATTGCACATTCAAAGCCCATTTTCTTTACCCTAATTTCTATTATATAATCACATTCTTTTCACACAAACCAAAAGGGAGAGAAAAAAAACCTGGCCACAACACTGTCAGAATATCAAATTCTTTCAAGAACCCTAAAACCTTGAAATCCTTATTACAAATCCCTCTCTCACTACAAACAAGCCATTCAGTTACAAACCAACATAGTAAGGCTGACTTGATCTCCATGATCAAAAGGGCATAAAAGCATTTATGTAACTACTTTTATAGTAAGGGTAAGGTTGATTTGATCTCCATGATCGAAAGGGTATAATCATTCATACATGTCATATTGGCCTAAACATTAAATTTCTTCATATATTGGCTTTATTTGTATTTTATGATATATAGTAATTTATTTAATGTGTTCATGAGATTCAACACTGCAGATTTAGACAGGATCCCTTGCAGGTTCATTAAGGAACGCTGAGGCCAAAACACAATTGGCCAAAAGCCAAAAGCCAAATGGCCAAAACAGAACAGTTTACACATGACACCAATACATGGCGAGACAGACGTCCTGAGAAGGTTAAGGAACGTTGAGGCCAGAACACAAATGGTCAAAAGTCAGAACACAAATGGCCAAAAGCCAAAACACAAATGACCAAAACAAAACAGTTTACACATGACGCCAACAGCTGTTTCACCCCTCCAATCAGGCCCGTATACTCCTAAACTCTCTCTATTTGTATTATGTTCCTTTAATTAATTAATCGTTATTCTTTTTATTAATCACTAACCAATTAACATTTTTTCCTAATAAAATCAAAAACACAAAAAAATATTTTATTTATTAAAATTAACTTCATCACTTTTATTTTTGTAAATAAATTAATTTAATCAATTTAGCTTTAACTAGATTTAACTTTTAATATTTTTTGCAATATTTAAAATCAATTTAGAATATTATGTTTTTATTAGCATTAATTCAATTTATTTTATTTCTTTAAAAAACTCAAAAATCCAAAAATATTTTCATTATTTAATTTAATTTAATTGTTCATTTAATTTAATTCCATTTAATTCAAAAATAACCAAAAAAATAACTTTCTCTCAAAAAAGGGGTCAAAACCCCAAAAAACCCCAAAAAACTCGCATCCGATTTAATTTCCCGCACGCGATCCATTTTTCCATATTATTGTACTTGCTTCCGGAATGTAATAACTTTAATTAGGACTTTATTTATTTATTGCTTTATTTTACTTTCCGCAATTTAAATTAAAGGGTTTGTTTTTGGCGATGTAAATACCCGACGCCTTGTAATAGCGTAGATTCAATTTTCCGCAATTTACTTTCCGCAATCATTAACTGTTAATTATGCATGACAAGACTTGCTTGACAAATAAAATCAACCCGTTGCTCACAAAAATGCATGTTCAAAGATAAACATAAACTGAAACAACACACATGCACATGCCACTCCTAGGGTACGCCTCACTGGTTGCTCGACGTGGTCGTCAAGTATAGGGTGTTTTAGAGGTCGTCCTCCTGTCTAAAGATCCGGTTGCCTCGAAACAGTTGCCTCGGATAAAAAGGATCTAGGACATTAGGGTTACCGCTAAGGTGTCCTACTATTGCTTTGGTGACCACACATGTCCCTCATAATCGAATTGACCCGAACAACTCCAACGACGGTGCTACCTACTTCTCAATAGTGGGATAGTACTATCTAAAGGATATTTACACAACTTAATTTCCTTAGAGTAGGTAGATCTCATGGGTACTTGCTCTTTTCAAAACAAACAAAAACAATCTTTTCGCACTTACACTTTCAAAAGGTTTTCAAACAAATTTTTCATACACTCTTGAGGACAGATACAAGAGTTACTTAGAAATTTTTCAAATGAAACTTTTTCAAAACGCACATACACTTGAAAAGCAAACAAATTTTTGAAAACATAAGAGCAAGTACCTAAGAGCCCGTGGATAACCACGGATAGAAAGGGTGCTAACACCTTCCCTTTCTATAAATCTACCTCCCGAACCGAGAAACATTCTCGAATAAGGAATTTTGCTGTGCTTTTGTCCTTTCCATGTTGGAGAACATAAAAGACGGTGGCGACTCTTGCTTACCGCGACATTTCGCGAAACCAGCTAAAAACAGTCAGTTCTATTTCCACCGATCACAGAACTGGCGACTCTGTTGGGGACTTTATAAAAGTGAGGTGTACCTTAGGATTAGATCATACTTATGTTTTCAATTGCTTACTTTGATTGCTTTATATTTGTGGGCATTGCATCGGAGTTTCATAGATCCTAACCCGGATCTGGGGAATATCCTTTTAGGTAGCATAAGCTGTGAGGGACCTGTCCGGCGTAGACCGACACGGGTGAAGGAGTGGCTACGTTGGTGTGACACCTTGGTCTGTACCGATATCCCTTGTGTTGCAACGAGGAGAATATGGGTCTTCTGAGGAGTCATTAAGCACCAACCGACCTTAGAACCCTAATTTGACCCAACTTGGCCATAGAACAGTAGCAGTATGCTACACCCATTGAGGCTAAACTCTCGCGATGGTTCTGGCCGCAAGAAAAGATTGCGACGCTGGAGTTATGACCGATTGAGGGTAGTCAGTGATATTGGGATCCTCTAGAACCCAATTACTTTTGATAGGACAGGTCTTAACCAACTAAACTGAAAGAGGGTAGTACCGGAACTTCATGCTGGCCTAAACTCTAAGGGCTGTCTTGTGTGACTTGTGTGCCTTATCATGTTTGCCTTTGTGAATATTTGTGGTGTACTTTACCATAACATCATGCCATCATACCATTGCATGCATCCTGCATAAGGACTGACCCATTTCAAAGACAAGAGGGTTTCATCTTTGCTCTGTTTTGTAGGACATCATGATGCCTGTGCGAAGGAATACCATCCGGCTTAATTTTGTTCGCCCACCTGAGTTGCTTGAAGAATTAGTCAGCAGAATTCCAAACACTACTTCCTTCATCCAGAGGCATGGTTCTCTTCTCGGTTTAGTCACTGCAAAGTGGGACCAACAATTGATGAGTGTCTTGACCCAGTTTTATGATCCCTTGTATAATTGCTTCACCTTTCAAGACTTCCAGCTGGTCCTTACCCTGGAAGAATTCTATGATTTGCTTGGTATCCCTATCTTGGATCAGACTCCCTTCACTGGTTGGGAAAAGACTCTTAGGCTTGAGGAGATTGATGCAGCCCTTCCCTTGACCAACAAGGAGGTAATGGACAACTGGGTGACTAGAAGCAGAGTTAAGGGCTTCTTGGCCAAATTTCTGATTGGTAAAGCTAATAGTTTCTGGAATGACTTAGACTTCAGGGCGTATGAAGACATTCTGGCTCTCTTAATCTATGGTCTAGTTTTGTTTCCTAATCCTGATAACTTCATTAACGTCAATGCCATAAGGATCTTCATGTCTCGGAACCTTGTGCCCACTCTCTTGGGTGATATTCTGCAACAACTCTATGCTCGTACTGCCCGAAGACGAGGAACTCTATGGTGTTGTACTCCTTTGTTAGTGAGGTGGTTTATTTCTCACCTCCCTAAGTTCGTGCTGAAGAACAAAGAAGGAAGAGGCTGGGCTCATAGGTTAATGTCTCTCACTGATAATGACATCATTTGGACTCTCAGAGGTTTGGATGAGGTAGCTGTTATTGATCGTTGCGGAGAATATCCTAATGTTCCTTTGATTGGTACCCAAGGAGGAATCTCTTACAATCCATGTTTAGCTCTCCGTCAGTTTGGAAGAGCCAGAAGAGCAGGGCCTCATGAGATGTTGGTGCCTCACATCAGTTTTAAGTTTCAGGTAGATAGTGACGAGCTGCGTCGTAGATTCATCAAGGCTTGGGACAGAATTCATAAAGCTGACCCACATGAGTTGGGACCGAAGACTTCTCTACCTATGGAATCCTACTACAGATGGGTCCGCATCCGTGCTCAGAAGTTAGGTATGCCATACGAAGCTGTCAGACCCATCATTCTTGAATTCCCTGATAGAGACGGGGTTCTTCCAACTGTTCTCCCTCCTCAGATACCTACTGATGTTGATACACTAAATAGGTCTTGGGCGCAACTACAAGAAGAGCGGGATTCTTATCGGGAAAAGTTCAACGAGCAGGAATTGAAGATCCAGAAGCTGACAAAACAGTTGGAGAACGAGTGAACCTTGAATGACTACATCCGTACTGAGAAAAAGAGACCCTGGGATCACTGATGAGCTTTGGATGTTCTTTTACAATTTTTATCTCCCTTTTCATTATTTCCATTTTTATGTAACGCCTAAGGGAAATCTGTTGAACAATTCAAATTTCAAAGTTGAATCTAATAAAGTGCGCTTCCTTTTTGTTTACAAAGTTGAATCCCGATTGTCTTTGAAAACATAAATCATACGCATTCCATTCATCATATGCATCACAGGTACTCTTATTTTCAGGTTGCTTAATGTTCTTCGCTATTTATTTCAGCAGTCATCATGAATCCTGAATCATCTATTGAGCAATCCATCAAGGCCCTCCAGGCTCAGAACGCCCAGTTCCAAGAGTTGATCATGAGTTTAGCCCAAGGTCAAGAGGAATTGAAGGCTCTGCTGGTGAAGAAGAAGAAGAAGAAGAGAACTGTACTATTCAACACTGGACGAAGGTTTGGCAATACACTGCAAAATGAGGCTGATCCAGCTGGTTCTTCTGCAGGGAAAGGCAGTCCCCAAGGGGGAAGGGTTCCTAGTCCTGTGGTCTCCGACAACGAGACGAATTTCAATGATGAGCAGTACCCTCCCGCTGAAGACAGATACAAGCAGTTAGAGGATCATCTGAGTGCCATGGAAATTCAACAAGTGCCTGGGTTGGATTTTGGAGATCTGGGTTTATCTTCTGGGGTGGTGATCCCACACAAGTTCAAGGCACCATCTTTTGCGAAGTATGACGGGGCTTCCTGCCCTAAGCTACATCTCAGATCTTATGTGCGGAAGATCCAACCGTATACTGTGGACAAGAACTTATGGATCCATTTCTTCCAGGAGAGTCTTTCAGGGACTCATCTCGAATGGTTCTATCAGCTGGATGGAGCCAGTATTCGAAACTAGGAGGACTTGGCTACTGCTTTTTATAAGCAGTATCAATACAATGCCGACCCCGCTCCTACACGTACCCAACTCCAGGGTATGTCGCTAGGATCGGGAGAAGGTTTTAAAGAGTACGCGCAAAAGTGGAGGGACCTGGCTGGCAGGGTGCAGCCACCGTTGACTGACCGTGAACTCGTGGACATGTTCTTGGGGACCCTGTCTGGGCCGTTCTTCAACCACCTGATTGGTAATTCTTCTGCAGGGTTTACAGATCTCATTCTGACGGGAGAAAGGATAGAAGCTGGTATGAAATCGGGGAAGATACAAAAAGGTGCATCCTCAAGTTCTGAAAAGAAGCCTTTCAAGAAGGAAGTCAGTGCTGTATATGGTCCCAGAAGGCAAAATAAACCGGAACGCCGCCAAGCTGTCAACGCAGTGGTAATTTCAAAGCCTGCTGCCGCTCCTCGGCAACCTAACCAACCAAGGGGTGAGAGACCCAAAGGAGAATAAACTCGGATTAGTATGACCTTGTCTCAGATCTTGCCGCAACTGCTATCAACCAACTTGGTAACTGTCAAAGAAGCTCCGAAGGTGGTAAACACAACCTCTCCGAAGTACAATCCCAACGCCCGCTGTGCTTATCACTCTGATAGCCCGGGGCATTCTACTGATGATTGTTGGGCCCTGAGGAATAAGGTTCAGGACCTTATCGATGCTAAGGAAATATAGTTTGAGGCGCCCGAAAGGCCCAACGTTGTGACTGCTCCTATGCCCCAGCATGAAGTAAATGCTATTGAGGAAGACATGTATGTAGTCTCCAAGGATGAGATTGTTACTCCATTGTTGACCGTCAAGAGGAACCTGTTGCTAGCCGGTTTATTTCCGGGTTGTAGCAAGGGTTGCCTTCTATGTGCTGTTTCACCTACTGGTTGTCCGTTGCTGAAGTCATGCATCCAAAACCTGATGGATAGCAAAGAGATCTTGTTCAAGAAGACTGCTGTTCCTACTGTCCCTACTGAAGAAGTGTCCGTTGTCACCATTTTCAACAATCCTACCAAGGCTCCCCCGAGGAAGCCCGTCAAAATCATGTCTGTTGCACCTATCATCATTACTGTTCCGGGGCCCCTCCCCTATAAATCTGACAAGGCTATCCCGTGGCACTATGGTGCAGACGTTTATGTGCTCGGGGTGAAGCAGGAGTTCAACACTAGTACCGGTATCAGTAACATCACCGGTCCTGCTAAAGTTACTCGCAGTGGCAGGCTCTTCTCGCTTGACATCGCGCCACCAACCATCCGAAGACCTCTTGTTATCACACCTGCCAGTGTGCCTGTTTCCCCTCCTGATCAAGTTTCTACCCCTGCTACCGAGTCATCTGATACTCGGGGCAAAGGGATTGCTGATATGCCTGCCCAGATGGAGGCACCAAAGACTGTTAGTGCTGAAGCCTCCCAACAAGAGATGGAAGAGATTCTCAAGATTATCAGGAAAAGTGATTTCAACGTCGTTGAACAGCTGGGGCATACCCCCTCTAAGATCTCTATGCTATCACTATTGTTGTGCTCAGAGGCCCATGCCAAGGCCCTGATTTCCTTCCTAAAGAAGGCCCATGTGCCACAAGAAACGTCTGCTGATCAATTTACTGATTGTGTGGCCAACTTGACCGCTGACAATGGGTTGGGTTTCTCTGATGCTGATCTGACCGCTAAGGGAAAGAACCATAATGATGCCCTGCATGTCTCCATTGAATGTAGGGGCACTACTCTTGCACACGTGTTGGTAGACACCGGTTCTTCACTAAACGTATTGCCCAAGAAGGCCTTAGACAGGTTGGATTGTGAGGGTTTGGAGTTGAAGCCTAGTAACATCGTTGTCCGAGCCTTTGACGGGTCGAAGAGGATGGTACATGGTGAAGTAGATATTCCGATCCGGGTTGGTTCTCAAGTCTTTGATTCAATGTTCTATGTGATGGACATTCGTCCATCCTATTCTTGTTTGCTGGGTCGTCCTTGGATCCACAAGGCTGGGGCTGTGACCTCCACTCTACACCAAAAGCTTAAATACCCTGTCAGAGGGAAGATTGTTACAGTGCAGGGGGAGGAAGAATACATGGTTAGTCATCTTAACTCGTTCCGATATATAGAGATGGACGGGGAGTTCATTGAGACCCCCTTTCAACACTTTGAAGAGGTGCCTTCAACATTGGCATCAGCAGAGACAGTGATTGAAGAAGACTCTCCTTTGAATATGGCTTCCTTGAAGGACGCTCGGGCTGTGATTGAGAAAGGTGAATGTGCAAACTGGGGCAGGCTCCCTGATTTTACTCCAAAGACTGACAAGTTTGGGCTGGGTTTCGCTGCAGAGGCTCAGAGGGCTGTACGTAAAGCAAGGGTTGGAAGACCTCCCGTGTTCATCACCAACTCGGGAGTGAATGCTATTGAAGGCGAGGCAGAGGAATCTGAGTTTGATAGCTGGATCTACCCAACGACCGACAGTGGACTGAACAATTGGACTGCTAAAGACTACATACCTGTTACTTTTGTTACTCAGTAATGAATTCCTTTGTTTTTAAATTTGTAACGAACAATAATGTGAAACTTTATGGCCCGGTGTCTTACCCGGGGCACCGTTGGCTTCATTTGTGAGGGCTTATTACTTGTCATTTCCATATATCATGAATAAAAACATTGGACGTTTTTCGCATTTCAAATCTTGTGCTCCCTTTCTTTCTTTCTTTATTGCAAAACAGCTATATTTACACACACTCACCTATACAGGTTTCAATCCACTCTGGATCTCACTGGTAACGACTCTGCTACTGCCAGTTATGACTTCGAAAATCCGATCAACTTAGCCAAAGACGAGGGTGAAGATGATTGCGAAGTGCCTGGTGAGCTTGCAAGACTGCTACTTCAGGAAGAGAGGGCCATTCAGCCACATGAAGAGCTAGTGGAAGCGGTAAATCTGGGTACTGAGACAGACAGAAAGGACGTCAAGATTGGTGCCAATCTGGAGCTCAATGTGAAACAACGGTTGATTCAGATGTTGCATGATTATGTGGAAATCTTCGCCTGGTCTTACGAAGACATGCCTGGGTTGGATACTGATATTGTGGTTCATCACCTGCCTACCAAGGAAGAATGCCCTCCGGTTAAACAAAAGGTCCGCCGTATGCGTCCAGAGATGTCCGAGAAAATCAAAGCTGAGGTTATGAAACAATTTGACGCCGGTTTTCTTGCAGTAACTTCTTACCCTCAGTGGGTTGCCAACGTGGTTCCGGTGCCGAAGAAAGATGGTAAGGTCCGAATGTGTGTTGACTACAGGGATCTGAACAGGGCGAGCCCCAAGGACGACTTCCCCCTGCCTCACATCGACGTTCTGGTTGACAATACTGCTCAGCACAAGGTGTTCTCCTTCATGGATGGTTTTTCAGGTTATAATCAGATTAAAATGGCTCCTGAAGATATGGAAAAGACTACCTTTGTTACTCAGTGGGGCACCTTCTGCTACAAGGTCATGCCTTTTGGGTTGAAAAATGCTGGGGCAACCTACCAACGTGCCATGGTTGATTTATTTCATGACATGATCCATCATGAGATTGAAGTATACGTCGATGATATGATTGCAAGGTCTCAAACTGAGGAGGAACACCTTGACCATCTACAGAAGCTGTTTGACCGTCTGAAGTTGTACAAGCTGAGGTTGAACCCGAACAAGTGCACCTTCGGGGTAAGATCTGGGAAGTTGCTAGGCTTCTTCGTAAGCGACAAAGGTATTCAAGTGGACCCCGCCAAGGTTAAATCCATACAAGAGATGCCAGTTCCCAAGACAGAGAAAGAAGTCAGAGGCTTTCTAGGACGACTGAACTACATTGCCTGATTCATCTCGCACCTAACTGCTACCTGTGAACCAATCTTCAAGCTGCTGAAGAAAGATCAAGTAGTACGTTGGAATGATGAATGTCAGGCCGCTTTCGACAGAATCAAAGAGTATCTCCAAGAACCACCCATTCTTATGCCACCGGTTGAAGGGAGACCTCTAATACTATACTTGACGGTACTTGACAGCTCGATGGGGTGTGTGCTGGGGCAGCATGACGAGTCTGGCCGAAAAGAGCATGCCATTTATTACCTTAGAAAAAAGTTTACCGACTGTGAGACCCGATACTCACTGCTCGAGAAAACTTGCTGCGCTTTGGTATGGGCTGCTCGTCGGCTGAGACAGTATATGTTGACTCACACTACTCTCTTGATTTCAAAAATGGATCCAACAGAAGAATAGCAAGATGGCAGATGATCTTGACAGAATATGACATCCAGTATACGACTCAGAAAGCAATCAAGGGAAGTGTATTGGCAGACCATTTGGCACACCAGGCAGTGGACGATTACCAGTCAATGAACTTTGAATTTCCTGACGAGAACATCATGGTAGTGACTGATTGTGAAGTACCTGGACCGGATGAAGGACCTGAGGAAGGATCCCAATGGTCTATGCACTTTAACGGAGCCTCCAACGCTTTGGGTAACAGTATCGGCGCTGTGATCATATCCCTAAAAGGCACTCATACTCCACTTACTGCCCGACTATGTTTCAACTGCACCAACAATATGGCGGGGTATGAGGCATGCATCATGGGTCTGCAAGCTGCAATTGACTTAAGGATCAAGTTTCTGAGTGTCTTCGGAGATTCCGCTCTCGTGATCAATCAGATCAAAGGCGAGTGGGATACGAAACACCCAAATCTCATTCCTTATAAAGAGTGTGTGTTGACATTGATCCCCCACTTCGCGGAGATAACTTTTGAACACTTCCCAAGAGAGGAGAATCAGTTGGCAGACGCGTTGGCTACGATGTCTTCTATGTTCAAAGTCAAGTGGGACAACGAGGCTCCCCGAATCATTATCTGGAGACTGGATGAACCTGCATATTGTTGTGATCTTGAGACGGAAGAGGTAACTGAAAAACCTTGGTATCATGAGGTGAAGAGGTATCTGGAAGCTCAAGAATACCCCGAGGGTGCATCTGTCAATGACAAGAAGTTTCTGAGAAGGTTCGCAACAAAGTTCTTCCTCAGCAATGGCATTCTCTACAAGCGAAACCATGATTCAACCTTACTGCGTTGTGTGGATAAGACTGAAGCAGAAAGAATCATGGCAGAACTACATGAAGGTACCTTCGGAACACATTCCAGTGGACATACCATGGCAAAGAAAATCCTTCGGGCAGGATATTTCTGGTCCACAATGGAAGCCGACTGTTACCAACATTCTCGGACATGTCATAAGTTCCAGATTTATGCAGATAAGGTGCACGTTCCTCCAGTTCCTCTGAATGTCTTGACTGCACCTTGGCCTTTTGTAATGTGGGGCATTGATATGATCGGCGAGATTAAACCTACGGCATCCAACGGGCATCGCTTCATCCTGGTGGCGATCGATTACTTTACAAAGTGGGTTGAAGCAGCTTCCTACGCTACCGTAACCAAGAACGTCGTGGCACGGTTCATTCGACACAACCTGGTCTGTCGATACGGCGTCCCAGAAAGGATCATTACAGACAATGGTACCAATCTTAATAACAAGATGATCACTGAGCTCTGCGAGCAATTCAAGATACAGCACCACAACTCTTCTCCCTACCGGCCGAAGATGAATGGGGCTGTCGAAGCAGCTAATAAGAATATCAAAAAGATTGTGCAGAAGATGACAGTGACCTATAAAGATTGGCACGAGATGTTACCATTTGCTCTTCATGGGTACCGTACCTCAGCAAGAACGTCAACCGGGGCAACCCCCTTCTCCTTGGTCTATGGCATGGAGGCAGTCTTGCCGATTGAAGTCCAGATACCCTCTCTCCGGATAATGAAGGATGCAGGTTTGAGCGAAGATGACTGGATTCAGACTCGACTTGATCAATTAAACCTAATTGACGAAAAGAGACTCACTGCTATTTGTCATGGTCAAACGTATCAAAAACGGATGATCAGGGCATTTAACAAGAAAGTCAGACCACAAGAGTATCAAGTTGGGGACCTGGTAATCAAGCGCATCATTCTTCCTCAAAATGATCCCAGGGGCAAATGGACCCCCACATACGAAGGGCCATTTGTGGTTAAACATGTCTTCTCATGAGGAGCCATGATTCTGACCACCATGGATGGTGACGACCTTCCTCACCCCGCCAATGCAGACATAGTAAAAATATACTACGCATGAATTAAAGACCCGCTAGGTTGACACACCTAGGCAAAAGTAAGGGCTTCCCGGCGAACCAAAAGGGTTCGGGCAAAAATAAGGGATGAAATGAAAAAATCTGTACACCCGGCAAGTCGAAAACCTGAAAAGGCGGCTTGGGCAAAAATGGGTATCCCGGTGGACTGAAAACCCGAAAGGGCGGTCCAGGAAAAAGTTAGGGATTAAAGCGTAATACTATGTCTCATTGAATCACCTTGCATCTAGAATCCGGTATCAACCATCAGGTTCAGACGGCATCGATCGATCAACTTCATCTTCAACTAAGCAGCCAAGTGATGAGACGCTCGAAGATATAAAGGCGATAGCAGAGTTGGAACCCAGTGGGATTATTCTTTTCACATAGCTGTTTTGTTTTCCTTTTTCACAAAATTGTATAAACTCTATTTGTTCGGCGGCGTTCTCTTACTAGGACGTCAGCCTCTTGTACATAAACGCCTATTTACAGGAAAATTCAAAAATCAATACAAATTCACTTTTCAGATAAATTGCCAATTATTTTCCTTCTTCTGTTTTGTTTTGCAAAGAACGTCCAATGTTCATTTTTGATATATGCATTTGACACTAATTGCTAACTCATAAATACTTGCATGCGAAACAAAGGACTAATTACAGGTGACATCAGAAACAGGGGCAATAATGAGTCGTCTAAGCGATCTAGTTGCTCTGTCCACCAAGGTACCAAGGTAAGTTCGGCTGAAGAATGTAACCCAGATACCTTCACTCCCCGCCGAGTAAGATGAGACTCAACAATACTCTCCCAAGCAGTTGGTCTCCCATCATCCCTAAAAAGGCACAGTATCTCCAGCAAGTCAGCAACACTCTCCCCGAGCAGAGTTAGTCTACTGTCAGCCTTAAGGAAATTGGATTATCCCCAAAAAATCTCAATATTCCCCAGCGGAGTATACAAATGTTCCTAAGCAAGCATCCCCGACAGTCTTGATCTAAGATTGTTCCCCGGCGGAATACCTGACACCCCGGTAGAGCCATTCCCCAGTACAGTCCAAAAGTTTCCCCAGGAAAGTTGAATCAATCTCCCCAGTAGATTCTGGAAGCTTATCCCCGGTAGATTCTGGAAGCTTATCCCCTGCAGAGTACGAACGCATCTCCCCGGCTTTTTTCAAAGGTTATTCCCCACCAGAGCTTATAACTGGGTTATCCTCAGCTAATTACCAAGAAAGATCGTCCTCGGAGAAGTTCTTCCTATCCCCCAGCGGAGTTCATCAAATTCCCCAACATAACTCATCAACGGTATCCCCAGCGGAGTTATCATCAACATCTCAGCGAAATACCTCTCTTCCCACAGAGCAATTCCCCGTAGAGTAATCTCTCCAGCAAGTTCATTCCCCAACGGAGTCATCTTCTCCTACCGGTTTATCCTTGCAACCATCATCCCCAGCGGAAATGAAGAACTCTCCTCTTCAAACATCAGCCCAGGATTCAACAAGCTCCCGGCATTTGTCAAGGATTTATTTTCCTAGATGAAAATACATTCATAAACATCACATTATCATACACCATGACGCATGCATATACGCATCATAAACACACAATCTCATTTATTCTTGAGAACATCATGACATCATGCATTTCATACATCATGACATTGCATACAACTAATGTTTTGCCTTTTCAGGAAAAAGGTAAATACAAAGATGATTACTATCAATTGTCGCAATTCCGGATTTGATACCTGTATCTAGCCAGGGCATATCTGTTGACGACTAATTCCAGCTTCGATTCCTGTATCTAGCCAGGGCACGTCTGAAGAGTTTGAAGATTCGATTCCTGTATCCAGCCAGGGCATATCTGTTGACGACTAATTCCAGATTCGATTCCTGTATCTAGCCAGGGCATGTCTGAAGAGTTTGAAGATTCGATTCCTGTATCTAGCCAGGGCATATCTGTTGACGACTAATTCCAGATTCGATTCCTGTATCCAGCCATGGCACGCCTGAAGAGTTTGAAGATTCGATTCCTGTATCCAGCCAGGGCATATCTGTTGACGATTAATTCCAGATTCGATTCCTGTATCCAGCCAGGGCACGTCTGAAGAGTTTGAAGATTTGATTCCTGTATCCAGCCAGGGCATATCTGTTGACGACTAATTCCAGATTCGATTCTTGTATCCAGCCAGGGCACGTCTGAAGAGTTTGAAGATTCGATTCCTGTATCCAGCCAGGGCATATCTGTTGACGATTAATTCCATATTCGATTCCTGTATCTAGCCAGGGCACGTCTGAAGAGTTTGAAGATTCGATTCCTGTATCCAGCCAGGGCATATCTGTTGACGACTAATTCCAGATTCGATTCCTGTATCTAGCCAGGGCACGTCTGAAGAGTTTGAAGATTCAATTCCTGTATCCAGCCAGGGCATATCTGTTGATGACTAATTCCAGATTCGATTCCTGTATCTAGCCAGGGCACGTCTGAAGAGTTTGAAGATTCGATTCCTGTATCTAGCCAGGGCATATCTGTTGACGACTAATTCCAGATTCGATTCCTGTATCCAGCCAGGGCACGTCTGAAGAGTTTGAAGATTTGATTCCTGTATCCAGCCAGGGCATATCTGTTGACGACTAATGCCAGATTCGATTCCTGTATCTAGCCAGGGCATATCTGCAGATGATTGTTTGTAGATTCGATACCTGTATCCAGCCAGGGCACGTCTGTAAGCAACCTTTTGAAGTTCCGGATTCGATTCCCGTATCTAGCCAGAGCATATCTATGAGCGATTGTTTGTAGATTCGATACCTGTATCCAGCCAGGGCATATCTGCATAAAGAGTTTGAAGATCAACCCCTGTAACAGGCCAGGTAATTATCTTTCTTTCTCAGGTACGTAAGTTCTCGCTAAGGAATCTCTTACGCGATCGACACCTAGATGGCATCTATAAGCCCATCCACATACCAACAGTCTTCAAATGGCATCTATAAGCCCATTCCCGACAAGGCTCTGTTACAGCTCCAGATGGCATCTATAAGCCCATCCTCATATCCATCATCTCTCCAAATGGCATCTGTAAGCCCATTCCCGCCATCACGCTGCTGATACTCCACTATGTGAGTGCAAATTTCTGGGCACTTTAGTGTTCAATCATCTTCCACCTTCGGATCATGAAAGGCACGCAAGCCAATCTATATCCTCAGGTTTAAGAAGATTGAACAGGGGCAACTGTTGTACCCCAAAATTTGCCCTCCCATATTTCCTAAAACATTTCAAGAAAAATTCACAAGTCCAACCCGGCGCGTCATATTCAGGTGTTCTTTCACCAAGATATCTCTGATAACGTATGCTCAAATTCAGAAGGTATCCGACTGTGTGAGTTTTCTCGAAGAAATATGGTGAAAAAAGTGTGCTGAAAGTGCAGTTTTTACGCGCTAAAAAATTCATAACTTGAAGATCGTGACTCGTTTTGAACCCGTTCCGGTGGCCAAAATTCCATCTTGATATTATCTACGTTTTCATCTCTCACGGCTGGAAGCCAATTTCAATCAGAAAGTCTTCAAAAATATGGATTTATCAAGTATTTTCGTACAGAAAATTTGTGACAGAAGTTTATTTGCGTCATGTTCAGAAAATCATAACTTGGTCGATTTTCATCGTATCGAGCTGGTTCTGGCGCCAAAATTTTACAAATTGAGTTGGCTACATTTTCACAGAAGGTATTGAGTTCAAACGGTATTCAAAAGGCCTTCATTTTTTGCTCAGAGTGCGTGACACGCCGAAAATCCTGAATGCTGAAAATTATTTCATCTGGGCCGAAACTTCGAAAATTCATAACTCGGTCAATTTTTATCGGATTGGACTCATATTTTTACACAAGGTTACTGACTCATAGATCTACAACTTTGCTTCAAAGGTCGATACCAGATTATGCTCCGATCAATACCAGTTTTTTATTGAAGAACGTGTCAGAGTCGACACTGGAGCCCAAAATAAGTTTGTCTGAGCTGAAACTTCAAAAATTCATAACTAATTCACCGTTTATCCGATTGAGCCGATTTTCGGACAGGAGTTAGTTCTCGATATCGGCTACATTTTGTTTTCACATTTCAACTTCAAAAATTTCACTTAAGTCCCTGCAATTTATCCTGGAAAGTGACGAACTCAAGTGAACATTGGAGGCTCAATTGCACATTCAAAGCCCATTTTCTTTACCCTAATTTCCATTATATAATCACATTCTTTTCACACAAACCAAAAGGGAGAGAAAAAAACCCTGGCCACAACACTGTCAGAATATCAAATTCTTTCAAGAACCCTAAAACCTTGAAATCCTTATTACAAATCTCTCTCTCACTACAAACAAGCCATTCAGTTACAAACCAACATCTCACTACTTCTTCAGTAAGAGTAAGGCTGGCTTGATCTCCATGATCAAAAGGGCATAAAAGCATTCATGTAACTACTTTTCCAGTAAGGGTAAGGTTGATTTGATCTCCATGATCGAAAGGGTATAATCATTCATACATGTCATATTGGCCTAAACATTAAATTTCTTCATATATTGGCTTTATTTGTATTTTATGATATATAGTAATTTATTTAATGTGTTCATGAGATTCAACACTGGAGATTTAGACAGGATCCCTTGCAGGTTCATTAAGGAACATTGAGGCCAAAACACAAATGGCCAAAAGCCAAAAGCCAAATGGCCAAAACAGAACAGTTTACACATGACACCAATACATGGCGAGACAGACGTCCTGAGAAGGTTAAGGAACGTTGAGGCCAGAACACAAATGGCCAAAAGCCAGAACACAAATGGCCAAAAGCCAAAACACAAATGGCCAAAACAAAACAGTTTACACATGACACCAACAGCTGTTTCACCCCTCCAATCAGGCCCGTATACTCTTAAACTCTCTCTCTATTTGTATTATGTTCCTTTAATTAATTAATCGTTATTCTTTTTATTAATCACTAACCAATTAACATTTTTTCCTAATAAAATCAAAAACACAAAAAAATATTTTATTTATTAAAATTAACTTCATCACTTTTATTTTTGTAAATAAATTAATTTAATCAATTTAGCTTTAATTAGATTTAACTTTTAATATTTTTTGCAATATTTAAAATCAATTTAGAATATTAGGTTTTTATTAGCATTAATTCAATTTATTTTATTTCTTTAAAAAACTCAAAAATCCAAAAATATTTTCATTATTTAATTTAATTTAATTGTTCATTTAATTTAATTCCATTTAATTCAAAAATAACCAAAAAAATCACTTTCTCTTAAAAAAGGGGTCAAAACCCCAAAAAACTCGCATCCGATTTAATTTCCCGCACGCGATCCATTTTTCCATATTATTGTACTTGCTTCTGGAATGTAATAACTTTAATTAGGACTTTATTTATTTATTGCTTTATTTTACTTTCCGCAATTTATATTAAAGGGTTTGTTTTTGGCGATGTAAATACCCGACGCCTTGTAATAGCGTAGATTCAATTTTCCGCAATTTACTTTCCGCAATCATTAACTGTTAATTATGCATGACAAGACTTGCTTGACAAATAAAATCAATCCGTAGCTCACAAAAATGCATGTTCAAAGATAAACATAAACTGAAACAACGCACATGCACATGCCACTCCTAGGGTACGCCTCACTGGTTGCCTCGACGTGGTCGTCAAGTATAGGGTGTTTTAGAGGTCGCCCTCCTGTCTAAAGATCCGGTTGCCTCGAAACGGTTGCCTCGAATAAAAAGGATCTAGGACATTAGGGTTACCGCTAAGGTGTCCTACTATTGCTTTGGTGACCACACATGTCCCTCATAATCGAATTGACCCGAACAACTCCAACGACGGTGCTACCTACTTCTCAATAGTGGGATAGTACTGTCTAAAGGATATTTACACAGCTTAATTTCCTTAGAGTAGGTAGATCTCATGGGTACTTGCTCTTTTCAAAACAAACAAAAACAATCTTTTCGCACTTACACTTTCAAAAGGTTTTCAAACAAATTTTTCATACACTCTTGAGGACAGATACAAGAGTCACTTAGAAATTTTTCAAACGAAACTTTTTCAAAACCCACATACACTTGAAAAGCAAACAAATTTTTGAAAACATAAGAGTAAGTACCTAAGAGCCCGTGGATAACCACGGATAGAAAGGGTGCTAACACCTTCCCTTTCTATAAATCTACCTCCCGAACCGAGAAACATTCTCGAATAAGGAATTTTGTTGTGCTTTTGTCCTTTCCATGTTGGAGAACATAAAAGACGGTGGCGACTCTTGCTTACCGAGACATTTCGCGAAACCAGCTAAAAACAGTCAGTTCTATTTCCACCGATCACAGATCCTTTCGGGGATACCGTACCGGCAAATGAGATTCTGCTTGATGAAGCGGGCAACAATATTCTTAGTAACGGATGCGAAGGAAGCTGCTTCAACCCACTTTGTGAAATAATCAGTGGCCACTAGAATGAAGCGGTGTCCATTGGAGGCTGTAGGCTTGATCTCCCCAATCATATCGATTCCCCACATAGCGAAGGGCCAAGGAGATGTTAAGAAATTTAGAGGATCCGGAGGCACATGTACCTTGTCTGCATAGATTTGACATTTATGACAAGTCCGGGAGTGTTGATAGCAGTCTGCTTCAGTGGTAGACCAATAATAGACTGCCCGTAGGATTTTCTTCGCCATCGTATGCCCGCTAGAGTGAGTGCCAAAGGTACCTTCATGCAATTCAGCCATGATCTTTTCAGCTTCAATCTTGCCCATACAATGGAGAATAATAGAATCATGATTGCGTTTGTACAGGATGCCATTACTTAGGAAGAACTTAGCTGAGAATCTCCTTAAGAACTTTTTGTCATTGACTGAAGCTCCTTCTGGATATTCTTGAGCGTCGAGATACCTTTTGACTTCATGAAACCAAGGCCGGTCCACTACTTCTTCGGTATTAATCTCGTGACA
The DNA here is from genome assembly GCA_948472305.1 of Vicia faba. Classification (NCBI taxonomy): domain Eukaryota; kingdom Viridiplantae; phylum Streptophyta; class Magnoliopsida; order Fabales; family Fabaceae; genus Vicia; species Vicia faba. The sequence continues at coordinate 548,474,040 of OX451737.1, forward strand.
GTATGCTGGTTCGTCCATCCGTTCTATGGTGATCTAGGGAGCCTCGTTATCCCAATTAAGTTTAAACATGGATGATATTGTAGCTAGAGTATCTGCTAGCTGATTTTCTTCTCGCGGGAAGTGATAGAAGGTAATCTGCTCTAAATGTGGTAACAATGTCAAAACATGTTCTTTGTAAGGGATAAGATTAGGATGCTTAATGTCCCATTCTCCTTTGATCTGACTGATGATCAAAGCTCAATCTCCAAACACAATTAAAGATTTGGTTCCCAAGTCTATGGCAACCTTGAGTCCAAAGATGCATGCTTCATACTCTGCCATGTTGTTCATACAGCTGAAGAAAAGTATGGTGGTAAAAGGAGTATGGCATCCTTCCGGAGATATGAGCACAACACCGATACCGTTACCAAGTGCATTGGTTGCCCCATCAAAGTATAGGGTCCATTGGGATCCTTTTTCAGGTCCGTCATATGGTCTGATTCCTTCACAGTTATCCATTGTCATAATGTCTTCGTCAGGGAATTCAAACTTCATGGATTGATAATCTTCTACAGCTTGATGAGCAAGATGATCAACTAGCACATTGCCCTTTATAGATTTTTGGGTCGTGTACTGTATATCATATTCTGTTAGGATCATCTGCCATCTAGCTATCCTTCCATACAAAGCAGGCTTCCCGAAGATGTATTTTATCAGATCCATCTTAGATATCAACAAAGTGGTATGAGTCAACATATACTGTCTTAGCCGGCGAGCAACCCATACCAGAGCACAAGTTTTCTCGAGCAGTGAATATTTGGTTTCACAGTCGGTAAACTTTTTGCTCAGGTAATAAATGGCATGCTCTTTTCGGCCAGACTCGTCATGCTGTCCCAATACGCACCCCATTGAGTTCTCTAAAACGGTCAGGTACATGATTAGCGGTCTTCCCTCGACTGGTGGCATCAAGACGGGAGGCTCTTGTAAATACTCATTGATTTTGTCGAAAGCAATTTGACAGTCATCATTCCATCTAACTACCTGATCTTTCTTCAACAGCTTGAAGATTGGTTCATAAGTAGATGTTAGGTGAGAAATGAACCTAGCAATGTAGTTTAGGCGGCTTAAGAACCCTTTGACTTCCTTCTCAATGCGAGGAGCAGGAATTTCTTGTATAGCTTTGACTTTGGTAGGATCAACCTCGATGCCTTTGTTGCTGACAATGAAACCTAAGAGTTTACCGGACCGGACTCCGAATGTGCACTTGTTCGCGTTTAACCTTAATTTGTACTCCTTCAACCTGACAAACAACTTTTGCAAGTGACTAAGGTGTTCTTCTTCAGTTTGTGATCGGGCTATCATGTCATCTACGTAGACCTCTATCTCATGATGTATCATATCATGAAACAAAGCTACCATGGCACGTTGATAGGTTGCCCCGACATTCTTCAATCCGAATGGAATCACTTTGTAGCAGAACATACCCCACTGTGTGACAAATGTAGTTTTCTCCATGTCCTCAGGTGCCATTTTGATCTGGTTATAGCCTGAGAATCCGTCCATGAAAGAAAATACTTTGTGCTGAGCTGTATTATCAACCAGGATGTCGATGTGCAGAAGTGGAAAATCATCTTTAGGGCTGGCCCTGTTTAAGTTTCTATAGTCCACACACATTCTTACTTTGCCGTCCTTTTTAGGCACGGGAACAATGTTAGCAACCCATTGTGGATAGGAAGTAACAGCTAGAAATCCAGCATTGAACTGCTTCATAACTTCTGCTTTGATCTTCTCTGACATGTCAGGTCTCATGCGGCGGACTTTTTGCTTCACTGGTGGACAGTCTTCTCTTGTGGGTAGACGCTGTACCACAATGTCTGTATCGAGTCCCGACATGTCTTCGTATGACCAGGCAAAGATCTCAACATAATCATGCAACAGCTGAGTTAGGCGCTCCTTGATACTCGGCTCTAGATTGGCACCCACTCCGATTTCCTTTTTATCTTCCTCGATACCCAAGTTGATTGTATCCAACAGCTCCTCATGAGGTTGAATAGCTCTTTCCTCTTGTTGTAGTAATCTGGCCAATTCCCCTGGCACCTCACAATCTTCCTCACCTTCGTATTCGGCTTGGTAGATCAGATCTTCAGAGTCACTGAAGGCTATAGCAGTATCGTTACCCATGGGATCCGGAATGGAAGGGTACCTGCATTTGTGAGTGTGGGTGTGTGTAAGGGTAAAGCCATCTTAAAACAAAGAAATGCAAAAGAAAGACAATGAGCACAAAAGGTTTATATATGAAAAAGCGTCCATGATTCATTAAATGACATATGAAAATGAAATAAGAACCCTTACAAATGGACCGTTGTGCCTTGGGTAAGACACAAGGTTGAAAAAGTGCGAATTGTTTGTGAATTATTACAAGTCCAACAGAAATGTAAAAGATAAATTACTGCGGTATGAAAGTAATTGGGATTAAGTCTTTGGCTTCCCAGTTGCACAATCCTCCGCCGACGGTAGGAAATGTCCAATCTTCTAGGCTGCCATCTTCTTCACTGTCCTCTAGTGCATTAACCCCTTGGTGGCTGATCTTCACAGGTGGCCCTCCGGCACGAGCGCGACGCACAACCTTTTGAGCAGTTGAAGTAAACCCCAAGCCAAACTTGTCTGATTTGTAGGGAAAGTCTGGAAGCTGCCCCCAGATGGTGGATCCGCCTTCTTCCACTACCGCCTTTGCATCCTTGAGAGATGACATCCATGGTGGAGGTCTTGTGATCATAGGAGTTGAGGATACCGCCTTGGTCGCCGCTATTTCCTGAGAGACTTCTTCAAAATTTTGGAAAGGGGTTTCAATGAATTCGCCATCCAATTCTACATATTGGAAAGAATTCAGATGACTAATCATGTATTCCTCTTCCCCATGGACAGTTATGATCTTCCCTTGGACATGGTACTTCAGCATCTGATGCAAAGTCGAGGTGACCGCACCAGCATTATGAATCCAGGGACGTCCCAACAGACAAGAGTAAGAAGGACGGATGTTCATCACATAGAATGTTGAATTTAGCGTCTGGGTTCCCACCTTGATCGGGATGTCCACCTCCCCATGGACCATCATTTTAGAGCCGTCAAATGCTCTCACAATTATATTGCTGGGTTTTAATGCCATCCCCTCACAATCCAATCTATCCAGGGCTTTCTTTGGTAAGACGTTCAGAGATGAACCAATATCTACCAAGACATGGGCTAGGGTCGTCCCTCTACACTCCACTGAGACATGCAGCATCTCATTGTGTTTTCTCCCTTTGGGGGTCAAGTCAGCATCGGAGAAACCCAAGCCATTGTCAACTGTCAGACTGGCCACACACTCTTAGAATTGATCCGCAGACGTCTCTTGCGGCACATGATCTGTCTTCAGAAATTTTACCAAAGCTTTAGCATGTGCCTCAGAGCACAACATCAATGCTAACATAGAGATTTTGGAGGGGGTCTGCCCCAGTTGTTCAACCACATCATAATCACTCTTCTTAATTATCCTCAGGATTTCTTCCATCTCTTTCTTGGATGTTTCAGGAATAACTAGTGATTGAGCCTTCGTCAGGACAGGCTCCTCTTGAACATTCTTTCCTTTATTCTCAGCAGTGGAAGTAGGGATAGGAATTGTATTGTCTTTGTCGGTAGGTACACTTGCAGGTACAATCACTGGTACAGATGTAACCTTCGGAACAACCACGGGTCTAAAGTCTGCCTTTGGAGGGGAAATCTCTGGAGAGAAGATTCTCCCACTGCGGGTAATTTTGCTTGTTCTGGCAATGTTACTGATGTCGGAATTGTCCTCTTTGGAGCTCTCTTCTTCGACAGTCTGTTCAATCTATTTGACACCATGGTAGTAGATTTCTCCACCATAATGCCATGGTACCGTTTTATCTGATTTGTATGGGGTTGGCCCGGGCATTGTTATCTTCAATGGAGTAGTCACTGGAGCAGATGTAATCCTAACGGGTCTTTTAGGGACCCTGGAAGGATTGGCGTATATGGTTATTATTGAAACTTCTGGAACTAGAACGGGTGAAATGGGAGCTTTCTCAAACAAAATTTCCTGGTTATCAATCAGTTGTTGGATACCTTTCTTCAACAGAGGGCAGTCAAATGATGAGGATAGGAAAATATGGCAATCTTTGTCACAACCTGGGAACACCCCAGCCTTTAATAAATTCAACTTGATGGTCGAGAGCGGAGTCAACAATTCATCCACGGTGTCAACAAATAAGTCTTCCTCAACAACACTGGCATTGTGTCCATGCCTAGGCATTGGAGTGGAGATAACATTCGGTTTTTCCGGCGCTTCAAACTCAACTTCCTTTGCGTCAATCAGATCTTGAATCTTTTTCTTCAGAGCCCAACAGTTGTTGGTGTCGTGCCTTGGAATTTCAGAATGGTATGCGCACTTGGAATTCGGATGGTAGTGGGGAGATGCAATATTGGGATTTTTAGGGGCCTCTTTTAGCATGTCCAGATTCAACTTCAAAAGATGTGGTAGGACTTGAGCTGGAGTCATGTTTATCTTGGTGAATTTCCATACTGGCCTTTCTACTCTTTGCTGATTATTTCTCGGCTGGTTATTTCTCGGCTGGTCTGATGCAGGCTTTTGAATCATAACGGCCCCCACCGTTGGTCGACACTCGGTTCTTCCCTGATTCTTCTGTGAGTAGACAGTAGACACTTCCTTCTTTCTAGTGAAGGCCTTTTTTACAGCAGCAGAGGCAGACGCGTCTTTCTGAATTTTCCCATTTCTTATACTGGCTTCCACCCTCTCACTAGTTAAAATCAATTAGGTAGACCCTGCAGAGGAACTTCCAATCAGATGATTAAAGAAAGGGCCTGACAGAGTTCCCAGGAACATGTCCACTAACTCCCTTTCAGATAAAGGTCGTTGCACCCTTCCGGCTAGATCTCTCCACTTTTGTGTGTAGTCTTTGAAGCCCTCATTGGACACCATGGCCATACTCTGGAGTTGAGTACGGGTTGGTGCCAAGTCGGTGTTATATTGATACTGTTTATAGAAGGCTGCTTCCAAGTCTTCCCAATTATGGAAATCATCCCTTTCCAACTGGTAGAACCAATCAAGCTGTGTTCCTGATAAACTGTCCTGGAAAAAGTGGACCCACAAATCTTTGTCAGCAGGATGCGGTTGAATTTTCCTGACATAAGATCGAAGGTGCATTTTGGGACAAGACACCCTATAATACTTGGCAAATAGAGGCACTTTAAACTTGGGCGGGATTACAATTCCTGATACCAGCCATAACTCCTTAAAATCCAGACCCGGTACTCTCTGTACTTCTATAGCAACTAGATGCCCTTCCAAGTGTTTGTATTTGTCATCGGCCGGAGGGTATTGTTGTTCAGAGTAGTCCTCTTCTTCCTCTTCTTCTGCTTCAGAATCTGATGGCACTGCCGTTTCTTTTCCTTTTCTCTCCCCTTCATCAGAGGTTGTTGGAAAATCTAAGGTCCTTCTGGCATGTCCCTAAAACCTTCTTCCCATGATAACCACGCCAGCTGGCTTCTTCTTCTTTTTCTCTTTCTCTTTTTTCTAGCAGAGTCTTTAGCTCCTCCTGCCCCTTGGCCAAGGTCAAGAGTAACTTTTGAAATTGTGAATTATGAGCTTGCAAATCTTTAACCGTTTGTTCCAGATCCATCTTGCTGAAATAAACAGTAGAAGGATGAGGAAACTTGTTGCAAATACCTGTTTATGCTCATGATGAATGATATGTATTCATGCAATGTTTTCAAGGATTTGAAAATTCAAATTTGTGTCAAACAAAAAGGAACACACATTATATTAATAAAATAGAATTTGAGTACATCAATGCCCCTAGGGAAAAATAATACAAAATTCTAAGATAAAAAGATATTGCGCATCCTCTTTAGTGAAATGTAGGTGTTGAGAGTCTGCTCTTCATGAAGTAACCGAGTGAGTTCCAAAACCTTCTTCTCGCTTGCGTAGAATTGGGCTTCAAAAGTATCGCGTTCTCCCTTGAGCTGTATCCAACTCCTTTGTAGATCTTCTAGTGATGTTGGCATGTCAGGATGTAGGATGGTGTATGGAACCTCTCCTTCCTTAATAGGCTCTATAATCACTGGGAGAACAGAGGGGTAAGGCATCATAAGACTTTGGGAGCGGGTTTGTACCCACTTGAGGTAAGGCTCAAGAGGGATGGAATTCTTGTGTCCCAAAGTCTTACTGTCTACCTTGTTTGGCATCCTCCAAGCTCGGATGAACCTTTGTCGAAGTCCTTGATTGTCGTTGTCGAAGTCGAAAACCAAGCCTTGAATAAGCATATCGTGTGGGCCATCCCTTCGGGCATAACCAAACTGTCTTAGAGCCAAGCAAGGGTTGTAGGCGATGCCTCCCTTAATTCCAAGTAGAGGGACATTAGGGAATTCCCCATAACGGTCAACAATGATAACATTCTCTTTGGATCGAGAACACCAATGAATATCTGAATGTGTAAGGGTCATCAACCTTTGTGACCACCTCAAACCTTGCTCATTCTTCAAGAATGATTGGGGAAGATTAGAAATAAACCATCTTTCCAGGAGAGGAGTACAACACATGAGAACACCTCTTTTCCTCATTGTACGAGTGTGAAAAGAGTGTAAGATATCCCCAAGCAATGTAGGCACCGGGTTGCGAGACATGAAGATTTTGATAGCACTCACATCTATGACTTGGTCAGGATTAGGGAACAAGACTATCCCATAGATGAGAAGAGCTACAATCTCCTCAAAAGCTTGGAAGTCCAAGGAGTTCCAATAACTTTGTGCCTTCTCAAACAAGAACTTTGCCAAGAAGCCTTTGACACCACTTCTAGTTTCCCAATGGGTTGTGACATCAGATGAGTGCAAGTGACGGGCTTGAGCAATCTCTTCTGGATTTGGATCTCTTTCCGTACCGTTGAAAGGTAGTTGATTGAGAATAGGAATCCTCAAGAGTTGAGAGAATTCTTCCAAAGTGGGCACAAGCTGGTAGTCAGGAAATGTGAAGTAGTGATGCAAAGGGTCAAAGAACTGGAAGAGAACCTTCATCATGCCTTCCTCTGTGTTGGAAGTGACTAGGTTGAGTAGACGACCATGCCTCTCAGTGAATGGATAATTATAAGGAATCCTTGAAGCTATCTCCTTGAGTTGTGGAGGAATTCTTACAAGGTTGACTTGGATAGTTTTCCTGCGAAGTGAATCCATAACCTACAAAACAGGAACAAAGATGAATTTCCAAAATCCTTGAAATGGTTAGTGGATGCAAATGATGGTCATGATGTCCATGATGTTATGCACAAGTATATACGTACAAGAAAATCACACAAGTTCCTAATTTAGGCTTGCATGGGGTTTCATAGGTAAATACCCTCTTGAATTTTAGTTGGCTCAACCTGTCCTAGAAATAGTAACCGGGTTCTAAGGAGCTCAATATCACTGGATTGTTTCCTTGTTCATTGTTTCAATTCAAGCCTCTTAACTGGCGACCGAAATATTCCAAGGAACCAACCCTCAATAAGTGTAGTATCGAGTATCTACCAACTTCGGACTGCACCAAAGCCGGTCATCTCACTACATCCTAAAAGGCCAAGTTGGTCAAGTAAGGGTTCTAGAAGTTCGTTAGTGCTTCATGACATCACTCAGCGGCCCCGTATTCTCTTTGATTGACTCAAAGACTACCGGTACCCACAAATATGTCACACTAACATAGCTATTCCTTAGACCGTGTCGGTATACCCTGCACAGTTTCCACAATGTATTGCTATTTACCTATAATGTTTCCCAAATCCGGGTAGATGATTCAAACCCAAACAATAGAACCAAAGTGTAAAGCAAACAAGTTAAACAAGGTAAGCAAATAAATGTGATCTAAACCCTAAGGTAACCCCACTTTTATAACAGTTCCCCAACAGAGTCTCCAGTTCTGTGATATGGTGGGAGAACTGACTTGAAGGTTTTGTGTTTGTGTTTGCAAATGTCACGGTTTAGCAAGAGTCGCCACCGAATTTTATTTTATCCAAAAGGAAAGGTAAAAAAGCACAGGAAAGACCTTTGAGATGTTTTCTTGAGTTCAGGGGGTAGATTATGAAAAGGGAAGGTGCTAGCACCCTTTTCATCCATGGTTTTCCATGGGCCCTTAGTTACTTGCTTAGATCAACTTGCTTTGCTTTGAAATTGTTTGAAATGGTGCTTAGTGTTTGGTGTGATTTTGAAAGTATTTTGAAAAGAGGCCATTTGTTTAGGCAATCTTTGTAATGATTCTCGTTCGTGATAATGTATACAAAGATGTTTGTCTTTTGAAAAATGTTTCAATGTTTTGTAAGATGTTTTGAAATGTGTGTGTTTGTTTTTGAAAATAGCAAAGATTGTTTTGAAATGTAGCAAGTAACTTAGAAGCTATCTACCTACTCAAATGTCTTTATTGTACATTTTCATTCCTTTGACATTGTTGACTTACCATTGATTTGGTAAGCAACCCTATATTTGGATGTAAGCGGGACGGGTGTGGGTCATCGTATGACCATGATAGCAATGTTTCCATGTATCTTAGCATGTTTGGAGGGACTAAGATCATTTTGTTTAGGCAACCTTTGTATAGCGTCATCGAGGGACTATGATCTTATTTTTGTTTTGTTTTGCTAAGATACTTCGTATGCGTAACATGGCCATTTAAATTTAGGCAACCAAGTGGGTGAAACCCTAAGGGTGCTTGTGTGCAAAGTGTGTCATTTTACATGCTTTTGATTTGTCTTGTATTAGGTCTTTTCTATTTGTTTTTTTTTGTCTTGTCATGCAAACCCTAGTTTACTAAGCATGGTATAGGAAAGCAATAAATTGCGTAAAATAAACTAAGCTATTACAACAATTATTATGGGAGGGGGGATACAAGTTTTTGAATAAGGATATTGCACAAAATAAACCTAAATATACTATTACAACCCAATTGAATATTGTGCGAATTAAATAAAAATACAAATATTAAAATGCAATGCAGATGTATTTATGTAAAAATATGTTTTGTATTTAATTTTTGTATGAGAAAATAAATTAACTAACCCTAGAAAATAAGGAAAAATAATATTATTATTTTTGAAAGGGGGAAATCCTAATTTTTTGATTAAAAGAAATATATTTCCTATACTATTATTTTGTCCATTTTTTGTACAAGAAAATAATAAATAATGTTATATGTCAAAAAATTAAATATGTATGAAAATAAATATTTTATGTGTATGGATAATATAATAAAAAATGTATAGTATTTTTAAAATGTATTTACAAATTTATTTAAGAAAATAAAAGCTATTATCTTAACAAACTATTTTTTATGCAAAAAATAATTAAAAAAATAAAATAAAGAATTGCAAAAATAAAGAAATTATTTTTTATGATTTTTTAATGTTCAGAAAAATAATTAAAAGCAATAAATATGAAAATATAAAGAAAAATGCAAAAATATAAAATAATAGTCAGAGGGGTGCAAAAGTAATCCAGGGGGTGTGGATAACAGAAACAAAAAGGCCAGGCGCGCCAAAAAGCCCAAGACACTCATCTTCGTCCCTGTCCTTCAGCTCTGCGCGCGTATTATGTTCAAACCTGCAACTTGCTCATGCTTGCACAAAAACAAAAACCCATAACATAAAACATGTAGCATTTAATCTCATGATTCCAACCATGTAAAATTTGTAACCTAACTCTCAAAGATCAGAGAGAATTTTGTCAGCCCTAATTCGTGACCTAGAAATTTTATGAACTTTAAGCTTTAAATTCTCACAGCACAGTTAATATAAATGGAAAGTATGCATATGTACAGCTTCACCATGTTATAGACTACATCTTTTCTTCACAAATCATGGCTTGAGGATGCCTAAATAGAGAGATAGAGTTTTGAAAAATACCTCCTTCAGTTGGATTTGGATAGAGCAATGCAGGGACTTTGATGGAGGCCTGAGGATCGTGTGAGCTTCCTTGAACTTCCTTCAAGATATTCCAATGCCTAACTTTCTTTGTGGATGGCCAGAAGTTCCTGCATAAGTCAAGTTGCAAGCTTCCAAAATGAAAATGGCAATGGCTGAAACAAGGGTTACAGCAACAATGTAAAGGCTTGGATAGCTTTGGTGTGATATGTAGAAGGTGTTTAAAGTGTCAAGATGCAAAACGCACGAGCCAAAAATGAAATGGCTATGATTTTGCAGAATTGCTGTATGTTTGGACAGAAAATGGAGTTTTTGTGTTTTGGAGAGTTTTGGATGTCAAGCAGTCGTGTTTTTCATTGTAATGACTTTGTATATTTGTATAGAAATGATACAAAGTCCATTCTTCCCTTGCTGTACCAGTTCTGACCTTTTGGCCACCTTTTCTTGCATTTGAAGAAAAGTGAAGTGACCAATACAAATATGCTTATACTGGCTAGTTTGAGAGCTACAGAGAGTTGGTATACATTGCTTGTGGCCTGTAGAAATTTTTTGCACCAGAGGGGCAGGTCCAAGGCTCAAGATGGACAAAGTTGCAAAAGCTCACTTTATGAAAATGGCATTGTGCACTTTTGGCCAAAAATGGAATTACAACTTGTACAATGCTTCAAAAGTGAAAATAAAGCCTTTAACCTATGAGTTTTCATTTAATTATGGAGTGTAGAGTGAGTTTAGGACCTGCAAAGCCAGACACAACCATCATGGATCTGATTTGCAACTTGATACTTTGTGAAAATGGCATGAACAAAAGTGATAAAATGCTAACTTCCCTTCTTCGATTCTCCTTGCTCACAAATGATCTTGGAGAGTTCTTGGACATTTTGGAAAGCTTGAAACATGCTCTATAATCCATCTTTGAAATGAATTTTTATATACCTCTTGGAACTAGGTGAAAATTTCCATGAAGTTGGGTCAAAAACCTGCCTAAATTAGGGCAAATTTTCACTAAGTCATTTAGTTCATGGACCTCTATTCACAAATTCATAACTTGAGATTCAAGCATCTTTTGGGAAAAGTTTGTGAAGCAAAGTTGTAGATCTCATGGAGGACTACAACTTTCATGTTGGAAGTTTTCTTTGAATCCAATTTCATCATGGTGAAAAGTTGGGAAAAAATAAGAAAATATCCATTCTTAGAAAAATTCTAAGATGAAAAATTTTCAAATCCAAAACCCTAATTTCAAAATTGGTTTTCTTGGTGAAAAAGTTTCATGTTTTGACATATCTTGATGAATTATGACCCTTGGCACTTGATTTTGACCAAAAAGTCAAAGTTTGACTTTTCAGTGCACAATTGACTTTTGATCAGTTGACTGCAAAATTCATCTGTCAATCCAATGAACTTGAGATCTTTTGAACCATGTAATTAGGTCAAGATGATGCCATTGGATCCTTGAAATCATGTTTGAACCCACTTGGTCATTGGCTAGGTTAAAAATCAGAAATTGCCCTTTCTCAGTCAAAACCCTAATTTTGACCATTTTGCCCTTTTGATGGTTTGATCAAATATCTTGAGGAGTTGTGATCCAAACTTGATCAAATGGTACATATGAGTCTCAAATGTTGTTGTGGATCAAAAATTATGAAGTTTGACTGTAAATTGGCCATGGTTGACTTTTTCCCCAATACAGCTGATTTTTAGGTCAAATGTCCAATCGACTGATCAAAAATGTGGTTCAAGGCTTGAAACTTAACATGAGCAATCTTAGGGGTCCAAGATAGTGTATGAAAGTCAAATGAAGAATTTTTGGTCCAAAAATCCTTGTGCAAACTCAAACCCTAATTTTGGGTTATCAGTTCAAGATGAGGTGTCTTAAGCTGACCAAACCCTAATCTTGTCTTGAGTCCAAGAAGTCTTGTGAGAAAAGTCTTGATAATTGAGAGGGCAAATTTTAAGGTACAACATAGACCATGACTTAGAAGACGTCAATCAAGTACCTCAAAAGACAACCCATACCAATGTCACTAAAATTCCCTTGGCGCTTAATCAGTATAAAGCTCTTGAAGAAAGATTGAAAGCTATGGAGGGTTATGATGCTTTCTACGTCGATGCTCTCGAAATAGGCCTGGTTCCAGATGTGGTGATCCCTCCAAAATTCAAAGTACTTGACTTTGTAAAATATAAAGGACTCACATGCCCAAGGAACCATCTACGCATGTATTGCAGAAAAATTCATGTTTATGCTCAAGATCAGAAACTGATGATCCATTATTTCTAAGACAGTTTGAGTGAGGCATCTCTAGATCGGTACATGCGATGGAGCGAGTTCATATTCAAACATGGGCAGATCTTGCCAACGTTTTCTTGAGACAATACAAGTACAATTTGGACACGATTGTAGCGGTAAAAATTGAAGATCAAACTATTAATTAACTTGACTCGTAAATAAGCAATAGTCGCCACAACACTTTATTATTTCAAAGGGAAAAGGGAAAAGAGCGAAATAAAACCCAAAGTAAGTATGAAAATTAAGTGCAATACTAAAAGTAAATAAAAATACAATGCATTTGAAAGAGATCAAAGGTACGTGGGTTGATTATACAAAGGGAAGGTGTTAGCACCCAATGCATCTGTAGTATTCTACATGAACCTCTTATTATATCTGTGTATTAAAATTAGTTGTATGCTAAAATATTAGTTTAAATGGATTTTGAAAATGCAATGACCTAATGTCGAGGTTTTGGCTTAAAATAGTGTAAGTTTAAAAATGAGATTTTTGGAGACCTAACTTAAGATTAGTAAAACTTAAAGATGGATGAAGGAATTCACACAATCATATAAGATACACTCGATGACATGAAGTCAACGAATTAATCCTTTCCCTTGGATTCAAACACAAAGATAATAATCAGATGAAGACCAAATAAGAACCATGCATCTGATAAAAATGGATAGTAACCATAGTCTAAGGATTAAAGAACCAATTTTAGGTTTTTTTCTTTATTAAATGGCTTATAACAAGCAAAAAAAAAAAGGAAGCTCAAGTGAGCAAAGAGAAGATAAATGCTCAAGTGAGCAAAGAAAAAATGAATAAAGTAAAGAAAATAAAATGCTATGGATGATAAATAGCATAAAAGTAAAGAGAGAAAAATATAAAGTGCGGAAATATAAATGACATCAAAGTAAAGTTAGTACAATATAAAGTTAATAATCCGATTTGAGATAAATATAACTTCATATGTAGCATACAATGTATGTACCCATACATGTTAGAGAGATGACACTTTGAAGTTCATTTTCTTAAACATGTAGTACAATTAACAAACATATGGGATCAAGACAAAGTCAAGGAAGATACATTATGACAAACTTATCATCAATCCCAAGTACTTTGAATGATCAAAAGACCATTTAGAGGTAAATTGGATGATGAAAGTTCATCAAATATGCGACAAGTTTATATAAAGTAAAAAAACTCAAATCCCTTCCAAATTGATCCAAATAAAAATAAAAATAAAAATAAAATAGATAAAGAAGAATAAGATGAAGTCTATAATAAAAATAGTATAAATTTCATAACTTTCTCAATTTTTCATGAAATTAAACAAATGAATAATGAAAATTTATCTATTCAATCTCACGACCAATGATCCACTCTCAAAATAAGTAAATAAATAAAAAAAATACAGAAAAAATGAAAATTAAACAACAATAAATCACTTTTTATTTTGGAGTTTCCAAAACACTTTTCAACTCTTGATTTTGAATCAATGGAGCTTCCTTCCAAAATGGTGATAATTATGGTACTAAATAAATAAATAAAGAGTAAACATGCAAAAGAATTAAATAAATAACAAGTATAACAGCCTACCTATTCAATAAAAGGAAGAAATAACTTGAAAGAAAATGAAGAGAAAAAAAAGAAGAGAGCTTTGACTTAGTTTAGTGAATGATTTATGATATTGTTAGTTCCAAATGAAAGAAAGAGATGTCTTATTTATAGGGTGAATGAGGTGAGAGTGTTGATGTGATAATCCATATGACTTTATGAGAATGATTCTTGGTCATTGATAAGTTTAAGTTGGCAATCCATATGAAGTGTGAGAATGATTTTTGACCATTGATAACTACACATTGGTAATTCATGTGAAGTGTTTATACTACATTATAGTGGTCCCCAACTTTTCTTTATTGACACAAAAAACAAAAGGACAAAATAATAATAATAATAATAAAAGAAACTAAAAGTGTTAGTAATAATAATAAATACAAAATAGAAAATAAAAGAGACATTAAATTAACTATTTATGATTTTTTTTCTTGAATTAAAATTAATGAAAATAAAAGTACAAATTAAAAGATAAAAAATAAAATACATATAAGAAAGTAAAAGGACTTATATAAATTTTTCTAGATTTTTTTGTTGAAATAAATGATACCAATATATAAATTTAAATTAATAAAAGAACATATTTTTGACAACTTTTTAGTAAAGTAAAAATAGTAAATAAAAAAATAACATGATGCTAAGTACATTTTTTGTGATTTTTTAAATGGAAAAGAAATCATGAATAAAACACAATAAAAATCAAATTGCACTAAATTTATAAACGACTTCTAACGTTTCTATTTTTTCATGGCTTTTCAAAGCATAATCGACTCTTGACTTATAAAGAAAAATTGTAGATGATGTCAAGGAGAATCATATGCACAAAGAACTGCTCAAAATATCAAAATTTGAAGAAGTTATGATTTTTTGAAATCTGACTTGAGAATTGGCAAAAATAGGTCAAACCACTCCTGAACACTCGCTATGCAATGATGCAGATAAAAACTGGGATCTTTCGGTCAAAAATTGGGGTATGACAACTGCTCATATTTAAGTTTCTTCTATCAAGAGTGTAATACGGTGGGAGAACTAACTTATTTTGCATTTTATCGTAAATGTTGTGGATAGTAAGAGTCGCCACCGATTTTTCTTTTATCCAATAAGGAAAGGGTGAAAAGAACAAGAAAAACCTTGATAGATTTTGAGTCTGGGGGGTAGGTCATGAAAAAGGAAGGTGTTAGCATCCTTTTCATCCGTAGTTATCTACGGGCTCTTAATCGCTTAGCTCACTTTGAAAATTTGCTTTTTGTGTGCGTGTGTTTTGAATTTTTTTTGAAAATGCCAATGTAAGGCAAAATTTGTAATGGTTCTTGTATCAGTCCTCAAGAATGCGTACAAAGTGTTTTAAAAATACCTTTGAAAGTGTTTGTGTAAAATGTTTTGTTTTTTGTGAGCAAGCAATTAAAAGTTTTACCCACTCAAGGTTGTTCTTGTATTTTTCCTTCTCCTCTAGATAGTGTTATCCGTACCATTAGTTAGTAGAAATCCCTATCGTTGGATGTGAAGGGACGGGTGTAGGGTCGTCGTACGATCATCAAAGGCAACTAGTAAGGACGCTTTAGCAATTTTCGTAAGGGACTAAATCATTTATCAAAAGGCAACATCGAAAGGGTCATTTAGGGACTATGATCTTTTATTCAAAGGACTTTGCTAAAGCGTCCCCACTTTTGAAGGACATGGCCGTTTTATTTCGAAGACAACAAGAGAGATTACCCTAGAGGTGCAGTGTGCAAATGATTTGTTTTTGAGTTATTTATCTTGAGATTTAGGGTTTTCTATCATTTGTTTTTATCTTTTCATACAAACCTAATTACTAAGCAACAACATAAAATATAGTAGCAATAAATAAAGGAAGGAAATATAAACCTAGGCTATACAACGCTTTGGGGCAGATACATAATAGTGAAAGCAGAAAAGAAAAAAAAACTATAACTGTTATATTCTGGAACAGTTACATGATAATTAAAATGCGGGAAGATAAAAGCTACGCTATTACATTTGAAAAAACCCATAAAGTCGATCTAAAATGTAAAAGTAAAATAAAAATAGAAAAGAAGACATTTTTGGTAAATTCTTATGAAAAAAATAAAGATTTATGATAATTAAAATAAACCTAAAAACTAATTAATTTTAATTAAAAAAATTAACTAATTAAATTAACTAAAAATTTAATGATAAAAAACCTAAACCTAATTGTTTTTAGGGTTAAAAAAGGGGGTTTTTAGGTTTGTAAAAAATAAATTAGGGTTAAAAGGATTAGGGTTAGAAAATAGGGTTAGGGAAAAAATTAAGGAAAACAAAGAAACAAGTTAGAAGAAAAATCAAGTAAAAATGCCAGGGGTGGGTGTTGAACCCACGTCCTTAGCCTTCCACGCTACATGGTGTCCCATTGCGCCCAACGTGCTTTGGTGTTAATAGAAGGGAATCAGCTCACTACATATTAAAACCTGCAAAAACATGAAAATATGAAGAAAAAAAATCCCAAAACACCAAAAGGAAGGGATCGAAACTACGCCCTGGTATAGTAAGACCTTATCATGCGCACGCTTGCCACTGGGGTGGCTATACATCCGGTAACATTAGTGAAAACAAATAGATATAAAACAAACTTAATGGACTTGTCCAGAGAATCGCCGGAGCTCTAGCTCCGGTCGTCTTCTCCGGCGAGCACCTTCTTCGTTCCTACAAAAATAAGGAATATTAGTGATTCTCAGGGACCCTACCCCCCTAATTCAGGTCTTACGAATACAACAAAAATAACATGAAATGGACCAAGCATGGAAGTTCATGGTCCAGTCGTTATGGGGATCACGCGACGAGTCTATCATGCACTATTAAACCTTGGAAACACATTAGTGATGTTAGTATGCATTAAAACACAAAGAAAGCAAAAATAAAAATCCATGCAAGAATGGAAAACCGATGATGCGTGTTCATGCATTTCAGGCCTCTTGGATCATCACAATTGATCTCTACTTACCCTATAGTGCTTCTGAAGTTGAATGGGACGATAGGTTTTGCTTGAAAGTGGCTGCAACTAGGATTTGTAACTTGCCCTAGTTTTGAGAATTTTGGAATTTTGGAAAGGTGTTTCTTGTAAGGGTTTTTGTATGGTCTCTTGTCCGAAATACATGGAATATATAGTGATGAATTAGGTCAAAAGGGACCGGGCTTAGACCTGTATGAAAGGCTTGGCTTTATCTTATTTAATTTTGAATTTAAATAAATAAATCAAAATAAATAGAATAAAAACCAAGGGGTGTATGAATAAGTTTCTAGGTTCATATTGAGGCCTATAACACGCATGGACCTTGAAACATCAGCCCATTAGCCCAAAAACTCAAGTTTGATCACTTTAGGTTTTATGCATTTTCTCAAAATTTCCCAACTTGTGCCAATTATAACAGTCTCAATTTTTATCATTTATAAGTGATCTTAGACTTTTTGGAAAGCCCAAGATATCCTATACAATCTTTATGTTGATCATTTTTACATTTGAAGACTTTATCTTTGTGTAAATTCCCTTGACAAAAAGTGTCTTTTGTTGACTTTTGAAATGACCTATAATGTTTTGGCCCATATCTCTCAAATGAAGCATTTTTGGACTTGAGCTTAGAGAGACGAAGTTGTAGATAATTGAATTTCCTTCAAAATGAGATTTGGTTGAGAAATTTTTTATGAAGCATGTGAAAGTTGTGCTTGGTCAAAGTTCAGTTGACTTCTCCTTAAGAAAACCCTAATTTAGTAACTTTTGACTTTTGATGAATCTTGAGTTTTCTTGATGAATCATGATCATTACTTGATCAATTGATGAATGTGACTTAAAAATCTTTATGTTGACCAAAAATCTTGAGGTTTGACTATATGTTGACCCCAATTAACTTTTTGTCCAACACAATTGATTTTCAGTCATTTGAGAATTTGGCTGAGCAAACTTGTGATTAAAGGCTTGAAATTTGGCATGATCATTCCTTATGACATATGAGGAACCATGAAATCCACTTTATGCATTCTAAGCTCAAATTTCCCTGAGAAAAGCAAAACCCTAGTTGTAGGCCAATTGCTTAAGAGGAGAATTTGTCTGATCAATTCTTGAGTAGCCTTGAGAAATTGAGAACCCTAGGAGCACGTGTTGAATAAAAAATGGGAGGGAAAATTTTGGGGTACAATAGTTGCCCCTGTTTAATCTTCTTAAACCTGAAGAGTTAGATTGACATGTCCATCATTCATGGTCTGAAGATAGAAGGGGATTGAACACTTAAGTGCCCAGAAATTTGCACTCGCTTGTACAAGGAGTAGTACTGGTTGATATTATTGCTTGAATGGGCTTAAAGATGTCATTCGAGGAGATGATAGAGTGTTGTCATAGTCGAACTTATAGATGCCATCCAGAGTAATTGTTGATAGGAGTATCAGAATGAGTCTACACTCGACTTAATCTGATGGAATGAAAATTTTTGAAGAAAAATGCTTTTCAGAACAAAGGCCCTGAAGGAGATGCTTTTCAGAATCTAGTCTCTGAATGAAGATGCTTTTCAGAATTCATTCTCTGAGGGAAATCATTTGTTCATGCAGATAGTCATCCCGTCCTGTTTTGGGAATTGATCTGCAATTTGTTCTTCATTGGTAAACCCGTCATATTTCAGGAATTCATACCGCCTGGTCATATAGATAGTTGCCCGTCCTGTTTTGGGAATTAATCACTGACCCTCTTTTGTTGGTAAACCCGTCCTATTTCGGGAATTCATACCGCCTGGTCGTATAGATAGTTGCCCCATCTTGTTTTGGGAATTAATCTCTAACCCGCTTTTTGTTGGTAAACCCGTCCTATATCAGGAATTCATACTGCCTGGTCGTATATATAGTTGCCCCGTCTTGTTTCAGGAATTTAATCTTTGACCCGCTTTTATGAAGGTAAACCCGTTCTGTTTCAGGAATTCATATCGCCTGGTCGTATAGATAGTTACCCCGTCTTATTTCGGGAATTAACCTTTGACCCGTTTGAAAATTGTTGATGATATTCTTCTGTTTGCGGACTAACCTGGAAGAAACAAAGTTAGTTTTATGCAATGTCATGATGTATGTAATGCATTGCGTAATGATGTTCTTAAAATAAATGAGAGTGTCGTATGCGTCTCGTATGCATATGTTATGATATTTTGTAAATGATGTATGGATATGAGATGTTGCTGACGACAATGGTAGCTTCACATATCATCTCAGGCTTAGGAAAATAAATCCCCAACTATTGCTGGGGATGAAGGATATGAATCTTCCCTCTGCCGGGAATAATTTTGCTGGGGATTCCCGCTTTTTTTGAGGATATTCTGCTGGGGACTTTGACTTCTTCTTGGGGATTAAAGAATTCTGGAACATTATTTATTCATCATTCTCTTGAAGGATTTGATTCTTATGTATGCTGACTGGGGATAAAAGAGATATATAATCCTCTAATGCGGGGACGTCCACTCTTCTGGGGAGGACAAAGTTGAATGACATCTAACCTGGGAAGATAATTCTGTCGGAGAATTGCGATAATCGGAGAAATAACCTCTATTTGGGAAATAAACCCTGTTGGGGAAATAAACACTGCTGGGGAAATAAACCGTATTGGGAAAATAAACCCTGCTGGGGAGATAACTCTGCTAGAAAAGAGAATCCTGTCAGAGATTTTACAGTGTTGGAGAAATAAACTCCGTTGGGGAATTAAATTCCTATAAACTGTGCTGAGGGAATCATTTCTGATGGGAACTGGAATTTCATAGGTTGTGCGGAGGAAGTTTCCATCGCATGCTGAGGAAATGGTCAAACTTCCTTATCTGCTAGGGGACCTACTGGGGGTGATGATCAGGTCAAGCTATAAATTAGGGATATGAAGGTGAACTACTGGAAGATGCCCCAATTTCCTCCTGAGGGCATATTAGACTGGCTGGGGAATATATCTTTGTCGAGGATGGGTTTTTAAAGGTAGGTTTGTGGAGATTTGTGGACGACTTGAACGTTATCCCAACTCCTAGAGTCTTTAGTAAATGCTAACCTTTTTTTATTCACATATTTGTTAACAATAATCATATTCATGTGCATATGTTCACTCAATTTAGTCATTGGACGTTTTTGCAAACAAAACAGAGAAAGTAAGTTTGATTTTTGAATTATATTTGTATTGATAGTTTGCCTATAAACAAGCAGTTTTGTACAATGAGACAGAGATCCTAGTAAGAGGAAATCATCATAAAAATGAAGAAAGTACAATGAAAAACAAGGAAATAAAGCTCTGTGGAAAGAATCCCATCAGGTTTCAACTCTGTTATTGACCCTATGTCTTCAAGCATCTCATCCCTTGCTGTCGGAAGAAGTTAACTGAATTTATATGTACATTTGAACTTAACGTTGATAGCAAAGCTTGCTGTAAGCGGATGATCCAGCGGGACATAGTCGTACGCTTTAATCCCTAACTTTTGCCTGGACCGTTCTTTCGAGTTTTCAGTCCACCGGGATACCCTTTTTTCCCCAAGCCTCCTTTTCAGGTTTTCGACTTGCCGGGTGTACAATCTTTATATATATCCCTAATTTTTACCCGAACCCTTTTTGTTCGCCGGGATGCCCTTATTTTTTCCTAGGCCAGTCAACCTAGCGGGTCTTTTTCATGCATAGTATTTTTTAACTATGTCCGCATTCACAGGGTGCGGGAAATCTTCATCGTCCATGGTGGTCAGTATCATAACGCCACCAGAAAATATCCTCTTAATCACAAATAGCCCTTTATATATGGGAGTACACTTTCCCCTGGGATCACCTTATAGTAAGATGATGCGCTTTATTACCAAGTCGTCAGCCTGGTATACCCGATGTTTGACTTTCTTGTTGAAGGCTTTAATCATGTGCTTCTAGTATATTTGACCATGGATAACATCCGCAAGCCTTTTCTCGTCAATCAAATTAACCAGTCTAGTCTAGTATGAATCCACTTGTCTTCATCTAAACCCGCGTCTTTCATAATCCTCGGGGAAGGAATCTGGACTTTGACATGTAAGACAACCTCCATACTGTAGACTAGAGAGAATAGGGTTTCCCCAGTTGATGTTCATACTGAAGTGCGATAACCATGAAGAGAAAATTGTAACATCTCATGCCAATCTTTTTATGTCATCGTCGTCTTCTGTAAGATCTTCTTGATGTTCTTGTTGGAGGCTTTCACTGTACCATTCGTCTTCGGTCGATATGGAGAATAATTGTGGTGTTTAATCTTGAACTGGGTGCAGAGTTTCGTGATCATAATGTTTTTAAGATTGGTACCATTGTCTGTGATAATCCATTCGGGGATGACATACCGACATATGAGGTTATGCTTAATGAATCAGGCCACAACATTCTTGGTAACAGAGGCAAAAAAGGCAGTTTCGACCCACTTCGTGAAGTAATCAATAGCGACCAGGATGAAACGATGCCCATTAGAATTCATGGGTTAAACCTCTCCAATCATATCAATGCCCCACATTACTAACGGCCAAGGAGCAGTCAACACATTCAAAGGAACCAGAGGCGCATGTACTTTATCAGCATAAGTCTGGCATTTGTGACAAGTTCTGGAATTATGATGGCAATCAGTTTCCATGGTGGACCAATAATAACCTGCTCTTAGAATCTTATTGGCCACTGTGTGCCCACTGGAATTAGTACCAAAGATACCTTCGTGTATATATTCCATAATCTTCTCAGCTTCCTTCTTGTCTACACAATGAAGCATAGTCAAATCATGATTACGCTTGTACAAAATTTCATTTCTCATAAAGAACTTGGTAGAGAATCTCTGTAGAAATTTCTTGTCATTGATAGATGCCCCCTCGGGGTACTCTTGAGCCTCGAGGTATCTTTTTACTTCATGAAACCGTGGCTTTTCCTCTACTCCATCAGTATCAACTTCGTAGAAATACGCTGGTTCATCTAGCTTTTCAATAGTGATTCAAGGAGCTTCATTGTCCCATTTGGCTTTGAACATAGATGATGTAACACCCCATTTCTACCCAACGAATTATATAAAATCAGAGTTACAAAATTTCCAACAAACAAATGGAATGCTACAATTTCAACTTAAAATAACGACATTTAACATAAATACATAACACTTTAAACTCGGATGAACCAACAACAACATAAATTAATCTTTTAAAACCAACAACTTTCATAACTATGCAACGGAATCATAAAATTCGACTTAAAAGAATGTAACATCTTTATCTAACTGAAACAACTCCAAATAATAAGTACTTAACAAAAATAAACTTAAAATTCAACAACTGAAGTAATAAAAATGGTAAAGCAACAAGCGTTCATCCCATCGAGTGTTAGGTATCAGAGCAATGGCACCAACTCGAACTACTGAAGGTAAACCGCCTTCACTCTGGATTACCTGCACGTTACCAACATATGGGTAACATTCAAATAGAAGGGGTGAGATATCGGACAATATAATATAATGTATGATAAATAATATATTAGAAACAGTTCATACAAAATCACCACTTCGCAACTCTTTAACAACATTAACATCATCAATACATCCATACAACAACTCAAAATGCAACATGGAATGCGTCTTGTTTTTATGCACATGCATGTGGTACCAATGGAGCAAAACTCCCAACTTAATAATCTTCCAATTAATAGAGGCATCAACAAGGCATAAGCCTTCAACTTTATATTGCCAATCCAAACCAACTTACCGAGCATGAGCTCCAACTTGATATGCTATGTATGCGACAACAATATGAATGTAGTAACAACAACAAAAATAATTCAACAACAACTCAACACAATTCAACATTGGCCATAAGCCTACAACTTAATATTAGCCAATAATTAGAGGCGTCTCAGCAAAGCTCATCAACACCTGCCAATTCTAAATTTATAACAAGCATACAATACAACGTATCAACCAAAATATACTACGACATCCTGCATAATCATACGAGTAATTCGACTATATCCGGCTGTTGTACCCCAAAATTTTCCCTCCCATATTCTTCAAGATTTGACAAGCATGATTTTCAAATTGGTCAAGATTGCTCAAAGGGTTAGACAGTCAAATCACTTCCTAAGACAGCTGAAATTAGGGTTTTGGTTCCTTCAAGGAATCTGGGTTTTTCAATGGCTCAATCAAGTCTCATAGGCCTATATACACCCTCTAGCATCTACATGCCAAGTTTCAAGGCTCACAATGCCAAATTCCACAGTCAAAAGCCCTATTTGACCCACAGTCAACTGCAAGGGCAAAATGGTCATTTTGCAGTCAAAAGTCAGAATTTTTGGTCAGCATATTTTTTTGAGTCCACAATCATCATTTGATCAAGTCTTGATCATGATTCCACAAGCATGGCTCAAAAATCATCAAAGGTGCAAAAAGTTATTATTTTTGGACAGTAGAAAAGTCAACTGTATCTTGACCAGGGCATAACTTTTTCATGGTTCATCAGAAAAATCCCATCCAATGCTCATTTTGAAGGGGATGCCATTTCCTACAATCCATCTTCACATTACAAGTCCAAGAAAGGCTCTCACAAAAAGTTATCAATTTTGACATTATAGGTCAAATTCAAAAGTCAACAAAAATGCATTTTAAGTCAAAGACCATAACTTGAGATTGGTAAATCCAAATGACATGGGACAAAAGGCATTGGTTAGAGGACTTCAAGACCTTTCCAAAATGTCAAAGAACATGTTCATATGATCAAAATTGAGCAAGATATGCATTGGAGAAGTTGGGAAATTTTCAGGAATTTGCAAAAGTCAACTTTGCTCAAAACACCTCATTTTTGCTAATGGGCCTCAAATTTCTTCTTGAAACTTTATCCATGGCCTATGCACGACCCATCAAGCTTAATTGAATTATTTTCTTATTTTTTATTAAGTAATTGGATTTTTAATCAATATTAATTCATTTAATTAATTTAAATTGTAGGAAAATATCAAGATATGGTTTTTCAATCTTTTTGTGAAGCAAGAATGACCTAAAAAGGCTGGCAATTTCGTGTACCAATCAAGGATGCAAAAAGTTACTATTTTTGGACAGCAGAAAAGTCAACTGTATCTTGACCAGGGCATAACTTTTTCATGGTTCATCAGAAAAATCCCATCCAATGCTCATTTTGAAGGGGATGTCATTTCCTACAATCCATCTTCACATTACAAGTCCAAGAAAGGCTCTCACAAAAAGTTATCAATTTTGACATTATAGGTCAAATTTAAAAGTCAATAAAAATGCATTTTAAGTCAAAGACCATAACTTGAGATTGGTAAATCCAAATGACATGGGACCAAAGGCATTGGTTAGAGGACTTCAAGACCTTTCCAAAATGTCCAAGAACATGTTCATATGATCAAAATTGAGCAAGATATGCATTGGAGAAGTTGGGAAATTTTCAGGAATTTGCAAAAGTCAACTTTGCTCAAAACACCTCATTTTTGCCAATGGGCCTCAAATTTCTTCTTGAAACTTTATCCATGGCCTATGTACGACCCATCAAGCTTAATTGAATTATTTTCTTATTTTTTATTAATTAATTGGATTTTTAATCAATATTAATTCATTTAATTAATTTAAATTGTAGGAAAATATCAAGATATGGTTTTTCAATCTTTTTGTGAAGCAAGAATGACCTAAAAAGGCTGACAATTTCGTGTACCAATCAAGGATGCAAAAATCTCCAAATTTGGCAACTTTTTCCAATCATGAAGATTCAAAAATATATGATTTCCAATCAAATATTCAAATCATCATTCCATGGATTTCTTTGCAAGATTCTAACCTAATTTCATTCTCCTATATATACACAAGCCAACCCTAATCATGCACATGTGAAATCTCTGCAGAAAAAGCCATAACCAATTCAAGAAAATTCAAAGAAAAGTCAAAACTATTTTCTATATTCCAGGCCAATTTAAGGCATTTTATTGATTCTAACACATTGCAGGAGTCCCCAGGAACGTGTAGCAATCCAATTCAAGCTTCATAACTCAAGGAATCATCAAGAACAGAACCACGGTTTACGTTTTTTTTCCAGAATCGAATTGCTTATTTCATGCATCATTAACATGATTTTGTGTTTGTTTTGTGTTGCTAGAGACCACCTGAAGCTATTGGCATAGTTTAATTGAGTTATAATGCACAGAATCCTAAAATTCCATTGACGAATTCTAGGGTTCTTGAACTCTAAAATTGGGGCTTTACCATACAGGAAAAATTGAGACTCATAAGACCCATGGCTGAATTTGTCAAGACCAGACGAACACACAGGGACCATCGCGAAATATTTATATTTACCATAGCTCTATTCGCTATTTTTGGTCACCGTAGTTTGTGGGGGTTAAAAACCCCCGCTATCTGACTTTGTTTTTTACAGGTACAACGAAGAAGACAAAGACGTGTTAGCGTGTCATTGGATAATTCAAAAGAGCGCGCATTTTTTTATAATTTCAGTCCATTAATTTGTTTGCACATATAATAATTACTTGTTATTTTACTAACGACTGAAGCGTGATAGTGGAGTGGTTGGCATGTGGATTTGGAAGCATTGGGACCTGGGTTCGAATCCCGGACTACCATACTCCCCAGTCAACCAACGCCCTGGACAATCACCAAAGTCAAACAGGCTTACAACTTGATGGGCCTGAAAATTACTTCCTCACCTCCAAAGCTGGCCCATCACCCCCTGGTTTCTTTACTCTTTTTCTTTTATATTTTAATTTCTATTTAATTGTATTACTAATTATTATTATTATTATTATTATTATTATTATTATTTAGTTAACTAACATAATAAATTATTTTCATAATAAATTCAGAAAACAATATTTTATTATTATTATTATTATTTAAATTAATTTCACCCTTAATTAGTTTATTATTTTGTAAATAAATTCTAATTAACTAACTTAGTTTTAATTAGGTTAACTTTAAATTTTTGCAATAAATAAAATCCTTGTAGAATTAGGTTTTGACAACTTTTAATTTCTTTATTTTATTTTCCTTTAGACATTAAAAAACCAAAAAAAATTCTTTTTATTAATTAATTAGTTTAGGTTTAATTTAATTGCAAAATAACCAAAACTTCTTTCTTTCTCAAAAAAGGGTCAAAACCCTAAGGACTTCCCCGATTCAATTTTTCTCGCGCATGTTTATTCTTGATTAATTTTTGATCATTATTATGTAATTGCTCCGAGGATGTAATAGTGTTAATTAGGACTCTTTTTTAATTTCCCGCAATTTACTTTTCAACGGTTGTTTTTTTGGCGATGTAAATACCCGACGCCTTGTAATAGCGTAGATTTACTTTCCGCAATTTATTTTCCGCAACTATTAGCTGTTAGATGTATGTTAACTATGCATGACAAGACTGATCTGAAAATAAAATCAATCCGTAGCTCACCATAACATGTGCAAAGATAACTTAACTGAATCCTGACACACTCGCACATGCCACTCCTAGGGTACGCCTCACTTGGTTTCCTCGACGTGGTCATTGAGCATAGGGTGTTTTAGAGGTCGCCCTCCTGTCTAAAGATCCAAGTTGCCTCGAAACGGTTGCCTCGGATAAAAGGGATCTAGGACATTAGGGTTACCGCTAAGGCATCCTACTATTGCTTTGGTGACCACATGTTCCTATAATCGAATTGACCCGAATAACTCCAACGACGGTGCTACCTACTTCTCAATAGTGGGATAGTACTGTCTCAAGGACATTTACACAACTTAATTTATTTTGAGTAGGTAGATTTCTCCTGGGTACTTGCTCTTTCAAAAACAAAAACAACTTTTCGCATCTACACTTTTCAAACAAAAGTTTTCAAACAAACACTTTATACACTCTTGAGGACTGATACAAGAGTTCAAACGAAGTTTTCAAAACGAACTTTTTTTCAAAACCCACAAACACAAGAAAAGCAAAACATTTTTGAAAACATAGTGAGCAAGTACCTAAGAGCCCGTGGATAACCACAGATAGAAAGGGTGCTAACACCTTCTCTTTCTATAATCTACCTCCCGAACCGAGAAACATCTCGAAAAGGAATTTTGCTGTGCTTTTGTCCTTTCCTTGTTGGAGAAAATAAAAGACGGTGGCGACTCTTGCTTACCGCGACATTTCGCGAACCAGCATTCTAAAACAGTCAGTTCTATTTCCACCGATCACACCGGCTAAGTAGTTTTCTACTAAAATACTAATTTTCTCTCCTACAATTATTGAAAACTCTACTAAATTGCTGGGACTACTAAACTAAAGTGATTAACCAACTCAGTAGCACGAGCGTTAAGGAATAAGGGAGAACTATGCACCCCTCGACATGCACAGGAACCAAGAAAGAATTAACAAATAACATGTGCCCCTCAGCACCACCTGCCATTTCGTGCAACTCGACACAAATATTGTGCTCCTCAGTACGCCTTACAACCTAATGTCGCTTGACACCCAACACCTGTATCCCCCAAAACACTTTGTAGCCTAATGTTGGTCGGCACCTAGGTCCCCTGACAACACCTGTCTTCAAAACTTTTGCACACACGACATCAGTTCTATGACGAACATTAACCCAACCCTTCAGTATCCTCCTCGACCACTAATTTCCAGCCAACAACATGGAATAACACATCGGTTTAACGACCACATCAACACAATACCTAGTTTCTAGCCAACCTCTCGGAACAACATATTGACTTAAAGACCACATCAACAGGCGATAATCTACACTAACCTATTCATCAATTATACCAGGCAATACACAGACAATTCATAAACACCCACAACGTGAAAAATGGTCAAGTTTAAGAAACAGATCCAGAATCATATGCACGACAGACATATATATGGCCAATCCCCACATAAAATTCATCATAAGCCCCATTATATAGTCAGAACCCCACCCTTACCTAGATTGAAGGTCGCTCTACAAATCTTCAGCCGTAATTCTTGTCTTGCCTTGCTCGACAATCGTGCAACCTTGCTCCTCTTCTGTGAAGCTTTAAACGGTCAGCACACCAAGACTTTCTATTCTCCAACTAACTAAATTTCTTATGTCAGCTTAACCTTATACCATTAATCCTATTGGGATTAACTTACACACCCCACTTTACTACTTCCAACCAATAAAATAGACCCAACACAATTATTCTATTATTCTACTAATTCCAACATTATTATTATTATTATCATTATTATTAATCAACTAATTAATTAACTAATAATAATCTAGCAAATTATGCCAACAATTCACAACATCTCATAACTTCAACGAATAATTCGAAAATAATTAATTAAATAACAGGCATTACAACTCTCCCCCACTTAGAATATTTCCGTCCTAAAAAATTTACCTTGTCCAAACAACTTAGGATAGGAGTCCCGCATCTTGCTTTCCAACTCTCACGTCATGATTTCTATGGCAGCTCCTAACCATACTAATTTCACCAAAGCAATCTCTTTGCCTCTTAGAGTCTTCATTTCATGATCTGCGATTCATACAGGCATC
The DNA here is from genome assembly GCA_948472305.1 of Vicia faba. NCBI lineage: Eukaryota > Viridiplantae > Streptophyta > Magnoliopsida > Fabales > Fabaceae > Vicia > Vicia faba. Next base: position 548,502,378 of record OX451737.1, read on the forward strand.
GTCTCCATAGTGAGATTGTCCCTTACTTGCACATCATCCATATGAATCACATGAGATGGATCTGAAATATACTTCTGGAGTTGTGACACATGAAACACATCATGCAAATTCAAAATATTAGGCGGTAAAGCCACTCTATAAGCAACATTCCCAACTCTGTCTGAAATCTGATACGGACCAATAAAACAAGGAGTGAGCTTCTTAGACTTCAATGCTCGCCCAACACCGGTCACAAGCGTGACTCTCAAAAATACATGGTCACCTGCTTGAAATTCTAAATCTTTCCTTTGCTTGTCATGATAAATCTTCTGTCTACTTTGGGAAGCTTTCATCTTTTCTCAAATCAACTTCACCTTCTCAGTAGTCTCTCGAACAATTTCAGGTCCAAGCACTACACTTTCTTCAGATTCATACCAACATAAAGGAGTTCTACATCTCTGACCATACAATGCTTCAAAAGATTCCATTCCAATACTAGAAGGGTAACTGTTATTATAAGTGAACTCTATTAATGGAAGATAAGTGTCCCACGAACCTCCCTGCTCCAGAATACATGCCCTCAACAAATTCTCCAACAACTGAATAGTCTTCTTTGTCTGACCATCCGTCTGAGGGTGATACGCCGAACTCAACCTCAACTTAGAACCCAACGCCTCTTGCAGACTCTTCCAAAAATCAGAAGTAAACCTCAGATCTCTATCCGACACAATGCACAAAGGAACACCATGCAACTTTACAATTACACTAATATAAATCTCCACCAACTTTGATACTAGAAAGCTGATGTTAATAGGAATAAAATGAGCCGACTTTGTAATCCTATCAACAATCACCCAAATTTAATCATGTCCCCTTGAAGTTTTAGGTAGTCCTATTACAAAGTCCATCTAAATGCTATCTCATTTCCATTCTGGAACTTCTAATGGTTGCATCAACCCTGTGGGCTTCTGATGATCAACTTTCGACTTTTGACAAGTTAAACATGCATACACAAACCGAGCCACATCACTCTTTATTCTAGGCGACCAAAACAAATTCTTCAAATCTTGATACATTTTTGCAGCTCCCGGATGAATGATCAACTTGCTTCTATGACTTTCCTCGAGAATTACTTTCTTCATCTCCGCATCATCAGGAATACAAATTCGATTACAGAATCTCAACACACCTTGCGCACCCAACTTAAAATCTTTATTCTCTGACTGATCGATCCCAACCATCAAATCTACCAATTTCACATCTAACTTCTGAGCTTCTCTGATATTATCCAAAAAATCATTGTTAACTTTCAACATTCCCAAGATAACACTCTGCGATGTCACTTCGCAAACTAAGATCATATATCTGAATTGTTCAATTAATTCCAACTCTTTAACCATCATTTCTGACATATGTAAAGTCTTTCAACTTAACGCATCGGCCACCATATTCGCTTTTCCTGGATGATAATTCAAACCAAAATCATAATCTTTTAATAACTCCAACCATCTTCTTTGTCTCATATTCAATTAATTCTGATCAAATAGATATTTTATACTCTTATCATCACTAAATACTTCAAATCTAGAACCATAAATATAATACCTCCAAATCTTCAACACGAAAACAACTACAACAAGATCTAAATCATGCGTAGGATAGTTCTTTTCATGAGTCCTCAATTGCCTTGATGCATAAGCGACTACCTTTTCATTATGCATAAGCACACCTTCTAGACCCATCTTAGAAGCATCACAATATACCACAAAAGGTTCTTCTGGATTAGGTAATGTCAAAATCGGAGCCGACGTCAATCTTTTCTTCAATTCTGTAAAACTTTCTTTACACTAAACATCCCACACAAAATCTCTACCTTTACAAGTCAACTTAGTTAACGGAAGTTCCAACTTAGAAAAACCTTCAATAAACCTTTTATAGTAGCCAACTAGTCCCAAGAAGCTTCTAATATTGGTAGCCGACTTTGGAGTTTCCCATTGCAACACAACATCTACTTTAGATGGATCTACAGAAATTCCACTACCTCAGATAACATAACCAAAAAAACTAATCTCCTTTAACCAAAATTCACACAGACAACTTTGCATACAACTTCTTCTCTTTCAAAACTTTCAATATTATTCTTAAGTGTTCTGCATGCTCTTCTTCCGATTTAGAGTAAATCAAAATTTCATCAATGAACACCACTACAAATCGATCCAAAAAAGCATGGAAGATACAATTCATGTACTCCGTAAATACTCCCAGCGCATTAGTAACACCAAAAGGCATCACTGAATACTCATAATGTCCATAACGCGTTATAAAAGCTGTCTTCTGGATATCTTCATCCTTCACTTTAATCTGATGATAACCCGACCTTAAATAAATCTTACTAAACACGCAAGCACCCACCAATTGATCCATCAAGTTGTCTATTCTCGGAAGCAGATACTTGTTCTTAATCGTCACTTTATTCAATTGTCTATAATCCACACAAAGTCTTATACTTCCATATTTCTTCTTTACTAGCAACACTGGATCTCCCCACGGTGATATACTTGGTATTACAAATTTCTTTTCAAGTAACTCTTCCAATTACTTCTTTAATTCTGACAATTCAGATGCAGACATCCTGTATAGTGCCATAGAAACAGGTCTGGTACCAGGTATAAGATCAATAGCAAATCCGACTTCTCTCTCTGGCAGTACATCAGGAATTTCATCAGGGAAAACTTCAGAAATTTCACGCACCACTTACAACTCCTCAATTATAACTTGATCATCGACGGATAGAGACGCCATCAACGAGAACATCTGAGCCTTTTCTTGCATCAATTGCCTTAACTATCTAGCAGACAACATATCAGCTTCCTCCTCCTTAGGAGTAGAAAACCTCACCGACTTGTTATAACAATTAATATGAACATAGTTATGCTCTAAACGGTTCATACATAAGATCACATCTAACCCACTTAAAGGCAAACAAACTAAATCAATGGCAAAGTCTCCATCAAAGATCAACAACATGCACTTTAAACACATAAGAGAAGTAGTAATCGATCCCTTGGCTGGAGTATCGACGACCATCTCTCCATTTAAAGAAGACAACATAAGACCTAATCTTTCAACATAGTCATCAGTAATAAATCAATGAGTAGCACCAGTATCAATAATAGTAATTAAAGGAGTACTATTAATGAAACATGTACCTATGATGAGTCTGTCCTTATTAGCCGTCTGATTCTCAGCCAAAGCGAACACTTTTACACTGATTTGTGCCTTCTTTGGTTTCTGACACTAACTACCAATGTGTCCTTCTTCACCACAGTTGAAGCAAATCATTTATTTATGCTTGCAATTAGATATAGCATGTCCAGTCTTACCACAATGGAAACACCTCTTTACCTCAGCAGTACACACATTGCTCTTATGCCCATGTTTTCCACATTTGAAACAAACCACACCAGCAACAAAATCTCCCCCACTAGTTCTATAACCCTGAGCAACTTTATGTTTACCTTTACCAACAGGGGAATCGTAAGGCTTACCACGATTCTGTTGGTGCTTACCCTTCTTCTCATTGATAATCTTATAGTGAGCATTATTATCCTCTTCATAAATCCTGCAACTATCAATCAAATCGGAAAAGACACGAGTCTTCTGGTATCCAACTTCCTTCTTGATCTCTGGACGCAACCCATTCTCAAACTTGATGCACTTTGAAAACTCAACATTTGCCTCTCTATAGTGCAGATAAAACTTAGCCAATTCAGCAAACTTTGCAGAATATTCAACAACCAACATACTCCCTTGCTTCAGCTCAAGAAACTCATTTTCCTTCTTACCACGAACATCTTCAGGGAAATACTTCCTCAGAAATTCCCTACGGAACACACCCCAAGTGACATTTTCACCTGCAACTTCTAATTTTTGACAAGTCTCTAGCCACTAGTCATCAGCCTCGACTGCTAGCATGTGAGTACCATATCGAACCTTCTGCGCTGGAGTGTAGTCCATCACACGGAAGATTCCCTCAATCTCTTTCAACCAATCCAACACTCCGTCAGGATCATACTTACCTTTGAAGGTAGGCGGATTCTCCCTCTGGAAAGTCTCCAAGCTACAAGATCCAGCATTTCCGTCAGCATTCGGCTAATTCTCCATAGCATGCGCCATCGCTTCCAAAACAGCAGCAAGTGCAACATCATTCCTTTCAGCCATCTCAACTTCTCACTACAACATGAATAACTATTAGAACTCAAGTTAACAATACTCAATTTTTAGCGAAAACTACGACTCGACAACTTGGTTGGACATACCGACTTGCTCTGATACCAACTTGTAACACCCCATTTCTATCCAACGAATTATATAAAATCAGAGTTACAAAATTTCCAACAAACAAATGGAATGCTACAATTTCAACTTAAAATAGTGGCATTTAACAAGGATACATAACACTTTAAACCCGGATGAACCAACAACAACATGAATTAATCTTTTAAAACCAACAACTTTGATAACTATACAACGAAATAATAAAATTTGACTTAAAAGAATGTAACATCTTTATCCAACCGAACAACTCCAAATAACAAGTACTTCACGAAAATCAACTTAAAATTCAACAACTGAAGTAATAACAATGATAAAGCAACAAACGTTCATCCCACCGAGGGTTACGTGTCAGAACAATGACACTGACTCAAACTACTGAAGGTAAACCGCCTTCACTCTGGATTACCTGCACGTTACCAACATATGGGTAATATTCAAATAAAAGGGGTGAAATATCAAACAATATAATAGAATATATGATAAATAATATATTAGAAACATACAAAATCACCACTTCGCAGCTCTTTAACAACATTAACATCATCAATCCATCCACATAACAACTCAGAATGCAACATGGAACGCGACTTGTTTTTATGCACATGCATGTGGTACCAATGGAGCAAAACTCCCAACTTAACAATCTGCCAATTAATAGAGGCATCAACAAGGCATAAGCCTACAACTTTATATTGCCAATCCAGGCCAAATTACCGAGCATGATCTCCAACTTGATATGCTATTTATGCGACAACAATATGAATGTAGTAACAACAACAACAATAATTCAACAACAACTCAACACAATTCAACATTGGCCATAAGCGTACAACTTAATATCTGCCAATAATTAGAGGCATCTCAATAAAATTCATCAGTACCTGCCAATTCTCAATTTATAACAAGCATACAATACAACGTATCAACCAAAATATACTATGACATCCTGCATAATTATACGAGCAATTCAACTATATATGACTAAGTAGTTTTCTACTAAAATACTAATCTGGTCTCCTACAGTTACTGAAAACTCTACTAAATTACTGGGACTGCTAAACTAAAGTAATTAACCAACTTAACATGCAAGGGCGTTAAGGAATAAGGGAGAACTATGCGCCCCTCGACATGCACAGGAACCAATAAAGAATTAACAAATAACATGTTCCCCTCAGAACCACCTTCCGTTTCGTGCAGCTCGACACAAATATCGTTCTCCTCAGCATGCCTTGCAGCCTAATGCCGCTCGATACCTAACACATGTATCCCCTGACACACCTTGCAGCCTAATTCCCTTCGGCACCTAGCACATGTATCCCCCGACACCGCGTGTCTTCAAAACTTTTGCACAGACATCATCAGTTCTGTGACGAACATTAACCCAACCCTTTAGTATCCTCCTCGACCACTAATTTCTGGCCAACAACATGGAATAACACAACGACTTAACGACCATATAACCACAATCCCTAGTTTCTGTCCAACCGCTCGGAACAACACAACAACTTAACGACCATATTAACAGGCGATAATCTACACTAACCTATTCATCAATTATACCGGGCAGTATGCAGACAATTCATAAACACCCACAATGTGAAACATAGTCAAGTTCAAGAAACATATCCAGAATCATACGCACGACAGACATATATATGGCCAATCCCCATATAAAATTCATCATAAGCCCCATTATATAGTCAGAACCCCATCCTTACCTGGATTGAAGGCTGCTCTACAAATCTTCGACCGTAATCCTTGTCTTACCTTGCTCGACAACTGTGTAACCTTGCACCTCTTCTGCACAACTTTTCACGGTCAGCACACCAAGACTTTCTATTCTCCAACTAACCAAATTTCTTATGTCAGCTTAACCTTATACCATTAATCCTACTGGGCTTAACTTACACACCCCCACTTTACTACTTTTAACCAATAAAATAGACCCAACACAATTATTCTATTATTCTACTAATTTTAACATTATTATTATTATTATTATTATTATTATTATTATTATTATTATTATTATTATTATTATTATTATTATTAATCAACTAATTAATTAACTAATAATAATCTAGAAACTTATGCCAACAATTCACAACATCTCACAACTTCAACGAATAATTCGAAAATAATTAATTAAATAAATAATTAAATAACGAGCGTTACAAATGACATGGTAGCTAATGCATCTGCCAACTGATTTTCTTCTCGTGGAATATGTTCAAAAGTGATTTCGTCGAAGTACAAAATTAATGCCAATACATGCTCCCGATAAGGAATGATATTTGGGTGCTTCGTATCCTATTCTCCTTTAACCTGACTGATCACTAGGGTCGAGTCCCCGTACACGTCCAAGAACTTGATTCTCATGTCAATAACAACCTTAATACCTATGATGCATGTTCCGTATTCAACCATGTTATTGGTACAATCAAAGCAAAGTCTGGCGGTGTAGGGCGTATCGCAACCCTTGGGAGAGATAATCACAACACCGATTCCATTGCCCAACACGTTAGAAGCTCCATCAACAACCAAAATCCATCGGAATCCCGGCTCAGGTCTTTCATATGGTCTTGGTTTTTCATAGTCTGTAACTAGCATAATATTCTCATCTGGAAACTCGAAATTCATAGATTTTAGTTGTCTACGACTTGATGAGCCAAATGATCTTCCAGTACACTTCCTTTGATTTCCTTATGAGTGGCGTACTAATTGTCATATTCTGTTAAGACCATTTCCATCTGGCTATCCTTCCAGAGAGAGCGGGTTTCTCGAATATGTATTTTATGGGATCCATCTTAGAGATCAACAAGGTTGTATGAGTCAACATATACTGTCTTAGTTGGCGAGTAGCCCATGCCAAAAGGCAGCAAGTCTTCTCGAGCAGTGAGTATCTTGTTTCACATTCAGTAAACTTTTTTCTAAGGTATTATATTGCATGTTCTTTTCGACCAAACTCATCATATTACCCCAGTACACAACTCATTGAGTTCTCTAACACTGTTAGGTACATGATTATAGGTCTTCCTTCAACTGGTGGCATCAGAATTAGAGGTTCCTGGAGGTACTCCATGATTTTGTCAAAAGCTATCTGACAATCATCATTCCACTTTACTACTTGGTCTTTCCTCAGCAGCTTGAAGACCGGCTCACAAGTAGAGATCAAATGAGAAATAAATTTGGAAATATAGTTTAATCGTCCCAGGAAACCTATGACTTTCTTCTTAGTACTGGGAGCTGGCATTTCTTGTTGACCTTGGCGGGATCAACCTCAATACCTTTACCACTGACGACGAAACCTAGGAGTTTACTGGATCTTACCCCAAAGGTGCACTTGTTTGGATTCAATCTCGTCTTGTACTTCTTCAATCTTTCAAAGAGTTTCTGTACGTGGTCGAGGTGTTCTTCTTCAGTCTGAGATATGGCTATCATGTCGCTGACATAAACCTCTATCTCGTGATGTATCAAGTCATGGAACAAAGCTACCATAGCACGCTGGTATGTTGCATCGACGTTCTTTAACCCAAAAGACATAACTTTGTAGCAAAAAGTTCCCCACTATGTGACAAAATTAGTCTTCTCCATGTCTTCAGGTTCCATCTTGATTTGATTATAACCGGAGAAACCATCCATGAAGGAAAACACTTTGTGCTGAGCGGTGTTGTCAACCAGAACATCGATATGTGAAAGCAGAAAGTCATCTTTGGGGCTTTACCTATTCAAATCCATGTAGTCTACACACATATGCACCTTACCATCCTTCTTCAGTACTGGAACCACATTTGCAACCCACTGAGGATAAGACGTAACAACCAAGAAATCTTCATTGAACTGCTTCATAACCTTAGCTTTGATCTTTTCATACATCTCGGGACGCATACGACAAACTTTTTGTTTTATTGGAGAACAACCTTCTTTCATCGATAGACGGTGAACCACAATATCAATATCAAGCCCTGACATTTCTTTGTATGACCAAGAAAATATCTCAACATAGTCACGCAACATCTGGATTAATATGTTCTTGACACTTTCTTCTAGATTGGCACATATCTTGACTTCTTTCTTGTCTTCTTTAGTACCCAAGTTCACAACCTCGATTGCATCTTCATGCGGTTGTATGGCTCTTTCTTCTTGCATTAACAGCCTAGCAAGATCTCCAAGTACTTTGCAATCTTCCTCACCTTCGTCCTTGGCTTGGTAGATTGAATTTTCGAAGTCATAATTGGCAATATCAGAATTGTTACCGACGGGATCCAGAGTGGATGTGGATTTGCAATTTGTTGTGTGGGTGTGTGTAAGAACACATAACTATTTTGAAAGTAATAAAGTAAAAGAAAGACATAGAGCGTAAAATTTGAATGCAAACTTCCAATGTTTTATTGAATGGAAGTATACGGATGAAATGACAACCCTAACAAATGGACCGTCATGCCATGGGTAAGGCACAAGGCTTAAAGTTATTGTTTTAAAAATTACATAGCCAAAACTTGAAAGAAAAAATAAACAAAAAATAACATTTATTCCTGACTAAAGGAGATCGGTATAACATCTTTAGTCTTCCAATTGCCAAGTCCATTGTTGGTGGTGAGAAAAATACAGTTGTCTAGGTCGTAGTCACTATCCATATCTTCTATCACGCTGACTCCATTGTTGCTGACGCAAAATGGTGGTCTTCCAGCACGAGCACGACAAACAACCCTTTGAGCCTCTGCAGTGAAACCTAAACCAAATTTTCCAGACTTGTAAGGAATGTCGGGAAGCTGGCCCCAAGTAGTATAACCACCTTCTTCTACCATAGATCTTGCATCCTTCAGAGAAACCATCCTGGGAGGAACCCTGGTAACCTTAGGAATAGCAAAAACGTCCTCAATAGTGGTAGTTGTCTGAGGAATAACTTCAAAAGTTTGGCAGGGAGTCTCGATGAATTCGTCGTCCATCTCAATATACTTGAATGAGTTCAAGTGACTTAACATGTACTCTTATTCACCACAAACCGTGACAACCTTTCCTTTCATGGGATATTTCAGCTTTTGATGTAGAGTGGAGGTAACAACGCCTGCCCCATGAATCCAAGGGCATCCAAGTAAACAGGAATAGGCCGGACGAATGTCCACCATATAGAAGGTAGAGTCTAAGACCTGCAAACCTATTTTGATCGGGAGATCCACCTCTCCGTGCACCATCCTCTTTCAACCATCAAAGGCTCTGACCATAATGTCATTGGGTTTCAACACAACCCCTTCACCGTCAAGCCTGTCTAAATCACCCTTCGGTAAAACATTTAATGAGGAACCCTTATCAACCAACACATAAGCTAAGGTAGTGCCCCTGCATTCAATAGAGACATGCAAGGCCTTGTTATGGTTCCTTCCTTTGAAAGTCAAGTCAACATCAGAAAAGCCTAGTCCATTATCAGTGGTCAGGCTAGCAACATAATTTTCAAATTAATCAACAGATATTTCTTGTGATATATGTGCATATTTTAAGAACTTCACTAAAGTCTGATCATGGGCTTCTGAGAAAAACAATAGGGATAACATGGATATCTTGGAGGGAGTCTGCCCCAGCTATTCAACAATCTTGTAGTCACTTTTTCAGATGATTTTTAGTACCTCCTCCATTTCTTGCTTTAAGGTATCTTCAACAGTAACCTCTTTTGGTGCCTCCATCTGGGCAGGCTCATTCATTTGTCCTTTGCCTCGAGTCTCGGGAGTTGGCTCAGTAGCAGTAACACGAATTGGTGTAGTAACAGTCTTCAGAGAGATTTCTGGAGAGAAAATCCTTCCACTTCTAGTAACCTTACTAGTCCCGACAATATTGTCAATGTTGGGATCAATAACTTCCATATTTTCAACTTCAACAGTCAATGGTTCTTGCTTGACACCATGGTAGTAGACGTCGGCCCCATAATTTCAAGGGACAGCCTTGTCAGAGGAGTATTAGATTGGTTCGGGTGCGGTGATTATCAGAGGAGCAACTCTAGGTTCAAACTTAATCTTCACATGGCCTTTGGCAGTGATTCTTATAGGAGTACCGAAAATTACAGATAACTCTTCAAGCTTTAATTATTGAAATGAATTCTCAATATAAGGAGTCTTCTCAATTAGAATTATATGGTTATCCATCAGACGTTGAATACCTTCTTTTAGCAGTTTGCAACCATTGGGTTGGGCTGCATAGAAATAGCATCTTTCAATGCAACCCAGAAATAAACCGGTTTGCAACAGATTCTTCTTAATAATCAGGAGGGGAATAGTTAAGTCACTTACAATTGAAACATACAAGACATCATCAATAGCACTAACGCCTTTGTCGTGCTTAGGCATAGGAGCAGTAATCACATTGGGGGTCTCGGGAGGATCAAATTAAATCTCTTTATTGTCAATCATATCTTGAATTTTATTTTTTAAAGCCCAACAACTATTTTTATCGTATTCGGGACTATTGGAATGATATGCGCATCTTACATTAGGATTGTACTTAGGGGAGGAAGTGTTGGTATTCTGAGGAAGATCTCTAAACGTTATCAACTCTGCCTTCAATAGATGTTATAATGCTTGAGAAAATGGCATGTTGATCTTAATAAATTGTCTCCTGGGTGCGTCTATCCTACGCTGATTACCTTGTTGATGTTGTTGTACTGGCATAGGATTAGAAATCAGCACAACTCCCACAGACTGCTTGCAGTCATTTCTAGCACGACCCTTCTGTCCATACACAACATTAGTTTTCTTATTTCCATTGAATGTATTCATCACAGTACTTGAAGACACAACCACCCTTGAATTTTTCCACTCCTGATTCCACCTTCAACCTGTTCCCCTACTAATATTAGCTCGGTGAATCCGGCTGAAGAGCTTCCGATCAGATGATTAAAGAAAGGACCTGTCAAAGTCACCATAAACATATCAACCAACTCCCTATCAGATAAAGGAGGTTGGACTCTTCCATCTAGATCCCTTCATTTCTGGGCATACTCTTTGAAGCCTTCGTTCGAGCCCATGGTCATACTTTGTAATTGCACACAGGTTGGTGCAAGATTAGCATTGTACTAGTATTATTTGTAAAATACATCAGCCAAATCTTCCCAAGTACGAATATTGGTCCCTTCTAGATGATAGAACCATTCCAACTGTGTTCCCAACAATCTTTCTTGAAAGAAGTGCACCCATAACTTCCTGTTAACAGTGTGGGTTGAGTTTTCCAGACATAAGACCTTAAACGGAGCTTAGGACAAGAAACACCATCATACTCCTGAGACAAAGCACAACTCTTCAAAATCCAACCCTGGAACTCTCTGGATTTCCATAACATTAAGACGATCTTTCAGCTATTTGTATTTGTCATCAACCGAAGAATATTGTTCATCTGAATAGTCTTCTTCCTCTTCATCAGAACCCTGGTTGCTATTCTCCTCAGCTTTCACACTCTTACAATCTTCCTATTGGTTATCATCTTCATTTGATGGGACCTCAAAATCTAGATCCCTCCTGGTTGGACCTTTGAATCTTCTACCCATATTAAGGATGATGGCTAGTTTCTTAGTCTTTTTCTTCCTCTCTTTGGTGATGAGGGTCTTCATCTCTTCTTGCCCCTTGGCTAAGTCTAGGAACATTTGTTGAAATTGAGCGTTCTGAGCTTGATAATCTTTGCCGGTTTGTTCGAAAGCCATCTTTTAGTGAAATAAACAGTAAGAAGATGAGAAAAACTGTCTTGGAAATACCTGTTATGTGATGATATGTGTGGTATGTGGATGCATATGCAATATTTTCAAGGATCTCGTGGGATAAACAAAAAGAGATGAAATTGTAGAAGTTGAGTCTGCAGCTTTGTCTGAAGAGCTTTGAGTCTTCATCTTTGAATGTTCCTCTATAAGAATCAATCTCACCATGTTAAGTGGGTCATAGATTTTGACTCACGAGGACGTAATTTGATTTTGACGGCATCTGGCTAGAGGAAAATAAATCCTCTTTCCCCTTGCTAGAAGTCTGGTTCATGATAAACCTGCACCACATGTCCCTAAGATCCTTGAAAAGGGTTAGTGAAAATGCCATGGTATAATGTTATGATGTCATGTTTGAACAAGATAGCAAACACAAACAAATCACACAAAGGCCTTAGGTTTAAAGGCTTGCATGAGGTCTGTAGGTAAGTACCCTTTTCTACTTAAGTTTAGTTGGATCAACTTGTCCTAAAAATAGTAATCGGGTTCTAGGGATCTCATATCACAAATCTTTCTCGAAGGATTTATTTTAGTACAACAATTGATTTACCACCAAAACATCATGCAATTCAAATCTCAATGAGTGTAGTATCGAGTATCAACCAACTCTAGACTACACCAAAGCCGACTATCTCACTACCTTCTAATGGCCAAGATGGGTCAATTAAGGTTCTAAAATTCAGTTAGTGCTTATGACACCACACAAAAGCCCAATGTTTTCTTCGACTGACTCAAGGAACATCGATACAAACCAAAGTGTCACACTAACATAGCCATCGCTTCGAACATATCAGCCTATGCTGTACAATTTCCATGATCTATTGCTACTTACCTAGGGTATCCTAGATCCGGGTGTAGGATCTTTGCAAGAAATTAAACCCAAGCAACCCTTAAAATAAAGTAGACGATTCAAACAAATAGAGAAAATAAAAGTGATCTAAGACTCTAAGGTAACCCCTATTTTTTAAGTAAATCCCCAGCAGAGTCGCCAGTTCTGTAATACGGTGGGAGAACTGACTTGTTTTGAATTTATTGCAAATGTTGCAGATACCAAGAGACGCCACCGACTTTTCTTTTATCTAATAAGAAAAGAGTGAAAAGAACAGGAAAGACCTTGATAGATTTTGAGTTCGGGGGGTAGGTTATGAAAAGGGAAGGTGTTAGTACCCTTTTCATCATTAGTTATCTACAGGATCTTAATCTCTTAGCTCACTTTAGAAATTTGATATTTGTGTGTGTGTGTTTTAAAAATATTTTGAAAATGCCAATGTAAGGTGAACTTTGTGATGGTTCTTGTATCAGTCCTCAAGAATGAGTACAAAGTGTTTTGAAAATATATTTGAAAGTGTTTGTGTAAAATGTTTTGTTTTTTGTGAGCAAGCGATTAAAAGTTCTACCCACTCAAGGTCGTTCCTGTATTTTTCCTTATCCTTTAGATAGTTCTATCCGTACTATTAGTTAGTAGGAAGCCCTATCGTTGGATGTGAAGAGACGGGCGTAGGGTCATCGTACGGTCATCAAAGGCAACTAGTAAGGACGCTTTAGCAATTTTCGTAAGGGACTAGATCATTTATCGAAAGGCAATGTCAAAAGGCTCATCGAGGGACTATGACCTTTTATTCAAGGGACTTTGCTAAAGCATCCCCACTTTCGAGTGACATGACCGTTTTATTCCAAAGGAAACAAGAGAGATTACCCTAGAGGTACAAGTGTGCAAGTGATTTGTTTTTTAGTTATTTATCTTGAGATTTAGGGTTTTCTATCATTTGTTTTTGTCTTTCCATATAAATCTAATTACTAAGCGTGATACAGTGGGAAGAACTGACTATTTTTTAGAATGCTGGTTTGCGTTTTGCGTTTTTTGTTCGCAAAATGTCGCAGTAAGCAAGAGTCGCCATCGACTTTTATTTTATCCAACAAGGAAAGGAAAAAAGCACAGAAAAATTCCTTTTTCGAGATAGTTTTGAGTACGGGGGGTAGATTATAGAAAGGGAAGGTATTAGCACCCTTTCTATCCGTGGTTATCCACTGGCTCTTAGGTACTTGCTCATTGTTTTCAAAATTGTTTTCTTTGTGCTTGTGGTTTGAAAAAAGTTTTTGTTTTAAAACTTTGATTTAACTCTTGCTTCTGTCCTCAAGAGTGTAATGAAGTGTTTTGAAAACTTTGTTCGAAAAGGAGTGTAAGTGTGAAAAAAAGTTTTGTTTTGAAAGAGCAAGTATCTAAGAGCTAATCTACCTACTCGAAAAAGGAGTCATTCTATGCTAATTTCCTTTAGACAATGCTATCCCACTATTAGTGAGTAGGTAGCACCGTCGTTGGAGTTTAAGGGTTAATTCGAATGAGGGACATTCGGTCACTAAAGCAATGTTAGGATGCCTTAGCGGTAACCCTAATGTCTTAGATCATTTGTTTGAGGCAACAATATCCGAGGCAACCATTTCGAGGCAACTATGATCTTTTAGACAAGAGGACGACCTCTAAAACGACCTATACTCAATGACCGTGTACGAAGGCAACCAAGTGGGGTGTACCCTAAGAGTGCGCATGTGCGAGTGTGTTGTTTTCAGTTATTTTTATCTTCGCACATGTTTAGGGTGATCTAACCATTTTAAGATTTAAGCATTCATTCTTGTCATGCAAACCCTATTAACAAACATCTAACAGTTGTATATTTGCAGAAATTAAAATGCGGAAATTAAATTACAAGGCGTCGGGTATTTACATCGCCAAAAGCAACCCTTTGAGAATAAAATAAAAGCGATAAAATAAACAAATGTCCTATTTAATTATTACAAACCGGGAGCAGATACATCAATAATTAAATAAAGAAGAATAAATCGCGCGAGTGAAATTATATCGAATGTGAATTAGGGTTTTGACCCTTTTAAAGGAAAATGTTTTTTTTTTGTTTTTATTTTTAAGAAAAGGAATCAAAACCTAAAATTTAAATGCTAAATTAGATATTAAATTAATTAATTAATGAAAAATAATTAACGACATATTTTTTGGATTTTTTGTTAATTTAAGAAAGAAATTAAAATAATTAAACTAAAATTAAAACCTAATTAATTCTAATTTAATTTTATTTATTTACAAAAATAAATTAAAGTTATTCTAGAATTAAAAACCTAATTAAATAATTAAAATTTATTAAAGAAAAATAAAGTTCTGAATTTTTATTTGGACAAAAAGTATTTTTGGTGATTTTTGATAAAAAAGAAAATTTGTTATTGGTTAGTAAATTAATTAAATAAAATAAAGAAATTAAATTAAATAAACAAAAAATATAAAAAAGGGTAGAGATGGGCCTGAGATTTGGAGGGTGTAGAAAGCATTTTGCTGGCCCATTTGAAGCTGACCCATTGGGACTTTTTGTGATCCAATGCATGAGCATTTACTGGCTTAAGATGCGCCTCCAATACTTGACCACCAGATCTGGCCACCTGGCACGCTAAGGAGTGAGGGAGTATGATGGCCATCATGTTGGCGTATGCATTAGATTGCCTGAAAAATATCAAGAAAATGCAAATTGCTGGAGGCAGGGATCGAACCCCTGACCTCCAGCCTTGGGATGCCTTAAGCGTTGAGGTGTCTACCACTAGGCTGCGTTGTTGTTTTTGTTATAATAATACAAACAAAATATATTATATAAAAACAAAGTCAATGGCCAGAAAATAAAAAAAACGCGCGTGGATTTGAATGGGCGAATGGTGGTGTGACACGCCTTCATCTCCTTCATTGAACCGTTGCTAAAAGTTCCAGGACCTATACCTACGGACAGAGGTCCGTCACTACAAACCAGGCATCTCTAAAATCCTGTACAGGCCATGGAAATGCATTCTAGTACCATGGTTGAGTTCATCATCCTCTTCTGATCATAACCATGGCCATCGTGTGGGCTAATTGTACCTGAAGCAAAAAACCCCAAAAACAAGTAATACCAAAAGCTTGTAAATGATGTGGTGATCACAAATATGCAATTATTTTATTCAATGGATGCAAGAATAGTGCAAATCGAATTCAAGAATATGGCGGATTCGTGGACTACTTACAACGCTATAGGAAGCTTGAAAACGCGTTTGGGTTGGTTTCGCTTGTGGAGATGGTCAGGAAGAGATTGAGACAAGTTTCAAGTCTTGAGGATGCCTCTATGACTGATTTCGAAGTCCCACTTTTTCTGTTTTTTTGCAAACTTTGTTCTGCCTCTAGAACTGATTTCCAACCCCTGTAATTGTCTGCCTCGCTTCCTTATGTATTGTACAATACATTAGGGTAAAAAATTCTGTCCAAATCTTCCTCCATTGATGATTGAATATTGGATTTGATCCTCCTTTCAAAGCTTTCCAAATTGGATCCAAATCATATCTTTTTTTACACTTATGCCTTGATAAGAGTTTGGAAGGATGCAAGTTGTCTATTGAAACCTGAAATGATCACAAGATCTTTAGTTTTCAATGTTTTTGATTTTATGTGATTTTATTTGATTTAAAATGAATAATCCAAATAAAAATCAAATTAAATAATAAAAATAATATATGGACACATGGCCAAATCTAGAGCACGTGGGAAATAATGCAAACTCAAATCAAGTGAAAAAGAATGGGCCCATTTGGCAAAATTTGGAGTTTTGGGGATAGTTGACTTTTGGCAATTTTGCAAAAAAGTCCAACTTCAATAATGCGTAACTTCTTCAATTTTGAACTTTTCGAGGTGTTTTTGGACCTTTTAGAAATTTTTATATGTCCTATAATCAACACTTTTGGTCTCATCTCATTTTGATATTCCATGCTCAAGTTAGAAGCTTTGACAAAAAAGGTGTTTTTGTTGACTTTTCAAAATGACCTATAATGTCCAAATTCATAACTTCTTGTGGGTGCATATTTTGATCTTGGGGTATGAAGATGGATTGTATATAATTGCATCCTCTTCAAAATGAGCCTTGGATGGGTCATTTCTAATAAAGTATGAGAAAGTTATGCTTGGTCAAAGTTGGGTTGACTTTTCCTACAAAACCCTAATTTAGCAACTTTTGAATCTTGATGAATTTTGAGCAATCCTTGATGAATCATGATCAAACCTTGTTCAAATGATGAAATATACTTTAAAATGAGAATGTTGACAAAAAAAAATCTTGAAGTTTGACTGTATTTGGGTCACAGTTGACTTTTGCCCTAACATAGTTGACTTTTGGACCTTTGGGCAATTGGCTGAGCAAACTTCCTCTGCAAGGCTTGAAATTTGACATGGATGATCTTGAGAACATATTAGGACATTAGGGATCACTTTAGGTCATTTGTACTCAAGTATCTTGATGCAATTTGAAACCCTAATTTGGGATAGACTGTCTTATGAGATAACTTGTCTGGTCAATCTTTGAGCAACCTTGAGCAACTTGGAGATTTTTCTTGCAATGTTTTGAGAAATATGGGAGGGCAAATTTTGGGGTACAACAGCTGCCCCTGTTCAATCTTCTTAAACCTGAGGATGTATATTGGCTTTCATGCCTTTTGTGGTCCGAAGGTGGAAGATGATTGAACACTAGAGTGCCCAGAAATTTGCACTCGCATGAAGTGGTAATTGTCGTGTGATGTCGGGAATGGGCTTACAGATGCCATTTGGAGATTGCTGACAGGAGGGTGGGTTTAAAGATGCCATCTGAAGGAGTTTTGATTGCATAAGAGATTCCTTAGCGAGAGTTTGTATACCTGTTGTTTGAGGAAGATTCCGCTGGGGAAGTCTGATTTTTGTTGAGATTTAGGAACTTGCCCGTAATTCAACTGAAATGTCGAGATTTAGGAACTTGCCCGTAATTCAACTGAGGTGTTGAGATTTAGGAACTTTCCCGTAATTCAACTGAGGGGGGAAACATCTTCATCGAGATTTAAGAACTCGCCCGTAATTCAACTGAGAAAACTTCTCTGTTGAGATTTAGGAACTCGTCTGTAATTGGACGGAGGAACTTTGTCGAGATTTAGGACCTTGTCTGTAATTCAACTGAGAAAAACATCTCTGCTAAGATTTAAGAACTTGTCAGTAATTCGACTGGAGGGAAATATCTTCATCGAGATTTAAGAACTCGCTCGTAATTCAACTGAGAAAACTTCTCTGCTGAGATTTAGGAACCTGTCTGTAATTCAACGGAGGAACTTTGTCGAGATTTAGGACCTTGTGTGTAATTCAACTGAGAAAAACTCTATTGAGATTTAAGAACTTGTTAGTAATTCGACTGGAGGGAAACATCTTCATTGAGATTTAAGAACTCTCCCGTAATTCAACTGAGAAAACTTCTTTGCTGAGATTTAGGAACTTGTCTGTAATTCAACTGAGAAAAACTCTGTTGAGATTTAAGAACTTGTCAGTAATTCGACTAGAAGGAAACATCTTCATCGAGATTTAAGAACTCGCCCGTAATTCAATTGAGAAAACTTCTATGCTGAGATTTAGGAACCTGTCTGTAATTCAACGGAGGAACTTTGTCGAGATTTAGGACCTTGTCTGTAATTCAACTGAGAAAACTCTGTTGAGATTTAAGAACTTGTCAGTAATTCGACTGGAGGGAAACATCTTCATCGAGATTTAAGAACTCGCCCGTAATTCAACTGAGAAAACTTCTCTGCTGAGATTTAAGAACCCATCTGTAATTCAACGAAGGAACTTTGTTGAGATTTAGGACCTTGTCTATAATTCAACTGAGAAAAACTCTATTGAGATTTAAGAACATGTCAGTAATTCAACTGGAGTAAAAGCTTCATAGCTTTGAATTTTATGAGAATTTAACTGCATCCTTCCTGAAAGGTAAATGTTAGCTGTATGTAATGCATGATATGTATCAAGCAATGATGTTCTCAAAATAAATGAGATTGTGTTGTATGATGTGTATATGCATGTGTCATGATGTATGGAAATGTAATGTTTTTAGCTGGGGAAAATAAATCCCGGATAGCTGCTGGAGAAAAGAGCTGAATTCTTCGTTTCTGTTGGGGATAGCGAATGAAGATGATTGTGAGAATAAACCTGCAGGAGAGGATAACTCTGTTGGGGGATAAACTGATGAGGAGATTTCTCTATGGGGAGGAGATGCTCTGCTGAGGATTCCACTGATAAATTCCGCTGGGGATGCATTACCGTTGCTGGTGATACTGGATCCTGTTGGGGATTGAATTCTTGTTTGTGAAAGGAAAGAACTCCGTTGGGGATGATCTTTCAGTTGCGACTTCACTGGGGATGACCATTTAGGCTCTTCTGGGGACAATCTTCCAAAGTCTACTGGGGATGATTCTCCACACTCTACTGGGGGAAGCTTTTTCAGACTGCACTGGGGAAAACTTTCAAACTCCACTGGGGATATTTTATACTCCTCCAAGGATAATAAGACTTTCCAGTGCTGATGGTAGATAAACTTTGCTTGGGGAGAATATTACCGATTCATTCACAGTTGCGAGTCTCAGCTGGGGAGAGCTAACATTACCGTCCTTTTCTTACTCTACGGGGAGTGAATGTACCTTAGCCATATTCTTCAGTTGAATCTACCTTTGTACCTGGTGGATAGAGCAACTGTAGAGCTTGGACAAATCTTATTTGCCCATGTTTCTGATATTACGAGTAATCGTCTTTTGTTTCGCATGTAAATATTTATGAGCAACAATTAATGTCAAATACATATGTCAAAATGAACATTGGACATTCTTTTGCAAAACAAAACAAAAAAAGGAAAAACAGTTTGAAATTTCTCTGAAAATGAATTGTATTGATTTTGAAGTTTGGCCTGTAAATAGGCGTTTCTGTACAAGAGGCTGACGTCCTAGTAAGAGAACTCCGCCGAATAATAGAATTTAAACAATTTGTGAAAAACTAAACAAAACAACTATGTGAATAATCCCACTGGGTTCCAACTCTGCTATTGCCTTTATATCCTCGAGCATCTCATCACTTTGCTACTTGGTTGAAGGTAAATCAGATTAATTAGTGTCGTCTGAGCTTGATAGTCGATACCGAAGTCTGGTTGCAAGGTGATTCAATGAGACATAGTGTTACGCTTTGATCCCTAATTTTTGCCTAGACCGCCCTTTTGGGTTTTTAGTCCACCGGGATACCCTTTTTTGCCCAAGCCGCCTTTTCAGGTTTTCGACTTGCCGGGTGTACAGTTTTTTCATTTTTATCCCTTATTTTTGCCCGAACCCTTTTGGTTCGCCGGGAAGCCCTTATTTTTGCCTAGGCCAGTCGACCTATCGGGTCTTTGATTATGCGTAGTATTTTTTCACTATGTATGCATTGACGGGGTGAGGAAGGTTGTCAACATCCATGGTGGTTAGAATCATAGCTCCTCCTGAGAAAATGTTCTTAACTACAAATGGCCCTTCGTAGGTAGGGGTCCATTTTCCCCTGGGATCACCTTGAGGTAAGATAATGCGCTTGATCACCAGATCCCCAACTTGATACTCTTGTCGTCTAACTTTCTTGTTAAATGCCTTGATCATCCACTTTTGATACGTTTGACCATGACAAATAGCAGTAAGTCTATTTTCGTTGGTTAAGTTCAGTTGATCAAGCTGGGTCTGGATCCAGTCATCTTCGCTCAAACCTGCATCCTTCATAATCTGAAGAGAGGGTATCTGAACTTCAATTGGCAGGACGGCTTCCATGCCATATACCAAGGAATAGGGGGTTGCCCATGTTGACGTCCGCGCTGAGGTATGGTACCTATGAAGAGCAAATGGTAACATCTCGTGCCAGTCTTTGTATGTCACCGTCATCTTTTGCACAATCTTCTTAATGTTCTTATTTGCTGCTTCAACAGCCCCATTCATCTTCGGCCGGTAGGGAAAAGAGTTGTGATGTTGTATCTTGAACTGCTTGCAGAGCTCGATGATCATTTTATTATTGAGATTTGTACCATTGTCCGTAATGATCCTCTCGGGAACACCGTATCGACAGATCAGATTATGTCGAATGAACCGTGCCACGACATTCTTGGTTATAGTAGCAAAGGAAGCTGCTTCAACCCACTTCATAAAGTAATCAATTTCTACCAAGATGAAACGATTCTCGTTGGATGCTGTAGGTCTGATCTCGCCGATCATATCAATGCCCCACATTGCAAAAGGCCACGGAGCTGTTAAGAAGTTTAGAGGTACTAGAGGTATGTGCACCTTATCAGCATAGACTTGGCACTTGTGACAGGTCCGAGAATGCTGATAACAGTCGGCTTCCATTGTGGACCAATAATATCCTACCCGCAGGATTTTCTTTGCCATGGTATGTCCACTGGAATGAGTTCCGAAAGTAACTTCATGTAACTCTGCCATGATCCTTTCTGCCTCGTTCTCATCCACACATCGCAGTAAGGTTGAATCATGGTTACACTTGTAAAGAATGCCATTGCTGATGAAGAACTTCGCTGCGAACCTCCTCAGAAACTTCTTATCATTAACAAATGCACCCTCAGGGTACTCCTGAGCCTCGAGATACCTTTTTACCTTGTGAAACCAGGGTTTATCTGTTATCTCTTCAGTCTCAATGTCACAGTAATGTGCGGGTTCCTCCAACCTTTCAATGGTAATCCGGGGAGCCTCGTTGTCCCAATTGACTTTGAACATAGAAGACATCGTAGCCAGCACGTTCGCCAACTGATTCTCCTCTCTAGGGAAGTGTTCAAAGGTTATCTCCTCGAAGTGTGGAAGAAACGTCAACATATACTCTTTGTAAGGAATAAGATTTGGGTGTTTCGTATCCCATTCGCCTTTGATCTGACTGATCACGAGAGAGGAATCTCCGAAGACACTCATAAACTTAATCCTTAGGTCAATTGCTGCTCGAAGACCCATGATAAACGCTTCATACTCCGCCATATTGTTGGTGTAGTTGAAACATAGTCGGGAGGTAAATAGAGTATGAGAGCCTTTAGGAGATATGATCACGGTGCCAATGCGATTACCCAAAGCGTTTGAAGCTCCATCAAAGTACATAGAACATCAGGATCCTTCCTCAGGTCCTTAATTCGGTCCAGGTTCTTCACAGTCGGTTACTATCATGATATTCTCATCCGGAAACTCAAAGTTCATAGACTGGGAATCATCCACTGCTTGATGTGCCAAATGGTCTGCTAACACACTTCCCTTGATTGCTTTATGGGTCGTATACTGGATGTCATATTCAGTCAAGATCATCTGCCACCTTGCTATTCTTCCAGATAAGGTAGGCTTCTCGAAGATATACTTGATTGGATCCATCTTTGATATCAATAGAGTAGTGTGAGTCAGCATATACTGTCTCAGCCGGCGAGCAACCCATGCCAAAGCGTAGCAAGTTTTCTCGAGCAGTGAGTATCGGGTCTCACAGTCGGTAAACTTTTTGCTAAGGTAATAAATAACATGATCTTTTCGGCCAGACTCATCATGCTTCCCTAGCACACACCCCATTGAGTTGTCGAGTACTGTCAAGTATAAGATCAAAGGTCTCCCTTCAACTGGAGGCATAAGAATAGGTGGCTCTTGGAGATATTCTTTGATCCTTTCGAAAGCGGTCTGACATTCATCATTCCATATTACCACTTGATCTTTCTTCAGTAGCTTGAAGATTGGCTCACAAGTAGCAGTCAGGTGTGAGTTGAATCAGGAAATGTAGTTCAGTCGTTCCAGAAAGCCTCTGACTTCTTTTTCTGTTCGGGAAGCTGGCATTTCCTGTATAGCCTTCACCTTTGCAAGATCCACTTGAATACCTTTATCACTTACGACGAAACCCAGCAGCTTACCAGATCTCACCCCGAAGGTGCACTTGTTCGGGTTTAACCTCAGCTTGTACAACCTTAACCTGTCAAATAACTTATGAAGGTGGTCAAGATGTTCTTCCTCAGTCTGGGATTTTGCAATCATGTTGTCGACGTATACCTCAATCTCATGATGGATCATGTCATGAAACAAAGCAACCATGGCGCGTTGATACGTTGCCCCAACATTCTTCAATCCGAAAGGCATGACCTTGTAGCAAAAGGTACCCCATTGAGTAACGAAGGTTGTCTTCTCCATGTCTTCGGGAGCCATTTTAATCTGATTATAACCGGAGAAACCATCCATAAAGGAGAAGACCTTATGCTGTGTGGTGTTGTCAACCAGAACGTCAATATGAGGTAGAGGGAAATCATCCTTGGGGCTTGCCATGTTCAGATCCCTATAGTCAACACACATTCGAACCTTACCATCCTTCTTCGGCACCGGAACCAAGTTGGCCACCCACTGTGGGTAAGAAGTAACTGCTAGAAAACCAGCGTCAAACTGCTTCATCACTTCAGCCTTGATTTTCTCAGACATCTCTGGGCGCATTCGACGGACCTTCTATTTTACTAGAGGATAGTCTTCTTTGGTAGGCAGGTAGTGAACCACAATATCGGTATCCAACCCAGGCATATCTTCATAAGACCAGGCAAAGATCTTAACATAGTCACGCAACATCTGAATAAATCGTTTCTTAACACTAGGCTCCAGATTTGAACCGATCTTGACCTCTTTCTTGTCTACCTCTGTAACCAGATTTACTGTTTCCACGGGCTCCTCACGCGGCTGTATGGCCCTCTCTTCCTGAAGTAGCAGTCTAGCAAGTTCACCAGGCAATTCACAATCTTCTTCACCTTCGTCTTTGGCTAAGTTGATCGAACTTTCGAAGTAATAACTGGCAGTAGCAGAGTCGTTATCATTAGGATCCAGAGTGGATGTAGACCTGTATATGTGAGTGTGTGTAAAATAGTTGTTTTGCAATATATAATAAAAGAAAAACAAGGAGCGCAAAATTTGAAATGCAAGAAACGTCCAATGCTTTTATTAATGATATATGGAGATGACAAATATAAAGCCCTCATAAAAAAAGTCGTGGTGCCTCGGGTAAGACACCGAGTCGTAAAGTTTAAAATTGTCTGTTACAAATTCAAAACAAAAAGTCTCATTATTGGGTAATAAAAGAAATTGGAACGAAGTCATTTGCCATCCAATTGCTTAATCCACCGTCGACAGTTAGGTAAATCTAGCTGTCAATGTCATACTCTTCATCATTGTCTTCAATGGCATTCACTCCTGAATTGCTGATAAACAGGGGAGGTCCTCCGATCCGCGCACGCCGAACAGCCCTTTGAGCTTCTTCCTCAACAACAGCCCGGGCATCCTTGAAGGAAGCCATCTTCATTGGAGGATCTTCAGTAACATTTTCAGTCGACGCCAGAGTTTGGGGGACTTCTTCAAAATGTTGGCACGGGGTTTCAATGAACTCCCCATCCATTTCCACATACCGAAAGGAGTTGAGGTGGCTCACCATGTACTCCTCTTCCCCTCGTACTGTAACAATTTTCCCCTTCACTAGGTATTTCAGCATCTGGTGGAGCGTAGAAGTTACTGCCCCAACTTTGTGGATCCACGGGCGACCCAACAAACAAGAATAAGATGGCCGAATGTCCATCACATAGAATGTAGATGCGAAAATCTGAGAACCAACCTTCACTGGAATATCCACTTCCCCGTGTACCATTCTCTTGGACCCATCAAAATCCCTGACTACAATGTTGCTTGGCTTCAGTACCAACCCTTCACAGTCTAACCGGTCTAGCGCTTTCTTGGGTAACACATTCAACGAAGACCCAGTATCCACCAACATGTGAGCTAGAGTAGTGCCCCTGCACTCAATGGAGACAAGCAGAGCGTCATTATGATTCTTCCCCTTAGCAGTCAAGTCGGCGTTGGAGAAACCCAACCCATTATCAGCAGTTAAACTCGCCACACAGTCTTTGAACTGATCAGCAGATGTTTCTTGCGGCACGTGCGCAGTTTTCAGGAAAGCAATCAGAGCCTTAGCACGAGCCTCTGAACATTGCAACAAAGACAACATAGAGATTTTTGACGGGGTTTGCCCCAGCTGCTCGACTACATTGTAGTCACTCTTTTTGATGATCTTCAAAATTTCCTCCATCTCTTGTCTAGAGGCTTCAACAATAATCTTCTTCGGTGCTTCCGTCCGGGAACGCTCATCGGTGATCCCTTTGCCCCGAGTGTCAGATGACTCGGTAACAGGGGTAAGAATTGGAACATGAATAGGGACAGTAGCAGATGTACTGGTAGGTGTAATAACAACAGGCTTTTGAACAGTTGGTGGAGAGATCTCAGGGGAGAAAAGTCTTCCGCTGCGGGTGACTTTACTAGATCCAACAATATTGCTGACGTCAGTATCAACCTCTTCATCCTTCAAGTCTTGTTTAACTCCGTGATAATACACGTCAGCCCCGTAGTGCCAAGGGACAACTTTATTTGATGTATAGGGGATAGGCCCAGGAACGGTGATGATCAATGGCGCGATTCTTGGAACAAATGTGTTGTACCCCAAAATTTGCCCTCCCATATTCTTCAAAATTTGCAAAGAGCATGCTTCAAAATTCCCCAAGGGTTGCACAGTTCAAGGGCCTCCTAAACAGTCAAAAACTAGGGTTTTGGTTTTGACAAAGAAAATGAAGTTTCCAAGGGTCCAATCAAGTCCCACATGCCTACAAACATGGTCAAGCATCCTCATACCAAGTTTCAAGACTTACAGCACAAAATTGCACAGTCAAAAACCCTAATTGCACTACAGTCAACTGCAGGGGCAAAATGGTCATTTGACAGTCAAAAGCCCAAATTTTTGGTCAACATCTTATTTTAAAGCCACAAACATCATTTGATCAATTCTTGATCATGATTCTCAAGGCATGGCTCAAAAAGTCCCAAGATGCAAAAGTTTCCATATTTGGACAGTTGAAAAAGTCAACTGTAACTTGACCAAGGCATAACTTCCACATGGGTTATCAGAAAAATTCCATCCAAAGCTCATTTTGAATAGAAAGACATTTCCTACAACTCCTCTTCACACTTCAAGTCCAAGAAATGCTCTCACAAAGAGTTATCAATTTCAACATTATAGGTCATTTTCAAAAGTCAACAAAAAGGGACTTTAAGTCAAAGGCCATAACTTGAGATTGGTAAATAAAAATGACATGGGACCAAAGGAATTGGTTAGAGGACTTCAATACCTTTCCAAAATGTCCAAGAACATGATCAAAGCTTAAAAATTGAGCAAGATATGCCTTGTGGAAGTTGGGAAACTTTTGGGTATTTTGAAAAGTCAACTTTGCTTCAAATGCCTTAAAATTGCTATTGGGCCACATTTTCTTCCAAGATTCATCATCCAAAGCATATGCACGACCATTTGGCCCAAAAGGGGATTTATTCATCATTTTTATTTATTTATTTGAATTTTTAATTGCTATTAATTCATTTAATAAAATAAAATATGTGAAAAATACCAAAACAAGCTTTTCAAATCTTTTTATGCATGGAATACTTTCAAGATTTCGTGCATTATCTGATATGGAAAGAATCAAGGTGATTGGCCATGATTGAAATCAAAAACATGTGAAAAAGATTTGAAAAAATATGCATGAAAATCAAATATTCATTCCATCAATGCAAAAGGTTTTGGACATATTTTTCAACCCTAATCCACCACTCATATAAGTGTGATCAAAACCTAATGCCAAGGGACCTTGAAGCTGCGCCAGAATTCAAGAACAACCTTTGCAATTTTTGGTGGAAAAGTGAAAACTGAAAACTATATTCTAGCACGATTCAAAGCAAAATACCAATTGCAAAAGCTTCCTAAGGCATTACTGAACCTAACTGGATACTTTTTCAATCCTCACACGCCTAGAATGGGTATATAGCAGTCCAACTGTTTCATCTTTTTTGCATAATCGTATTTCATCATCCATGCCATAATTTTGAATTCTAATGCTTGTTTTGTACTAGTCGTATCATTCTGAAGCTAACCATATTGTTTAATTGAGTTTTCCTTGCCCATACGCGAAATCACCATTGAAGCGTTTTAGGGTTGCAGGGGTCTAAATTTGGGGTTTCTCTATTATGGAAAAATTGAGACATGATACTTAGGCCATTAAAATCAGGAGCTTCAGACGAATTCAATGGATAACTCGCGATCAATTTATGATCAAAGGATTTCTATTCGCTATTTTTTCATACATCATATAGTGGGGGTTTAAAACCCCCGCAATCTTGTTTCTTTTTTCAGGTAAAACGCAGAGCAATTGGAGAAGACGCTTAGTTGTCATAACATGAGTGGGCAATTCAAACTTCAGCGCACGTTTTTTGTTTCTAGGCCACTAACGCTGATTTTCGTTTATATTATTTACTTGTTATTTTAGATACAACGCGCATGACTGGTTCAGTTGGTGGAGGATAACATTGGTAAGCCTTGGGACCTGGGTTCGAACCCCAGGTCCCCCTCCTTTATTCTATATTTTTCTGCCTAACGCGTTTCTATGTAGTTTACCTCCTAATGACCATCATACACCCATAATCCAAGCGTGCCACATGGCCACTGAGGGCAATCCAAAGGCCAATGTCTGAGGAGTATCATATGTGTCAGTCAACGAGTACACGCGTGATTTCCAGAAGTCAACAGGGCCAGGAATCAAGTGGGCCTAGTTGCTGGCCAGACACCTCCAAGTTGGGACAACAAACCCCCATTGTTTGCTTTCTTTCACTCTTTTATTTGTTTTTGTTTTTATTTGCTTAATTTAATTTTAATTTAATTCATCAAATTAATATTTCCATAATATAAAAAGATAACAAAAAATCAGAAAGTCAAGACAAAATAAAATATGTTTTATTTAAATGTTATTTTTGTAAATAAATCTCATTAATCAATTTAGTCTTAATTTAGGTTTAATGCTAATATTTTTTTTAATAAACTTAAAAATTGTAGAGTTAGGGTTTTAATATTTTTATCCTTTTTTTTCTTTTTCACCATATTAATTATTAATTATTATTTTTGTAAATAAAATTGCATTAATTAATTAGGTTAATTTTAGATTCAATTTTAACATATTTTTTTAATAAATTAAAAATAGCTAGAATTAGGTTTTAATCCCATTTAATTCTCTCATGAAAATCCATAAATACAAAAAACTTCAAAAAAAATCTTTTCTTTTTATTTTAATTTAATTAATTTGTTAATCATAATTTAATTTCATTAAAAAGGGTCCAACGCCCTCGCTTTCGATTATCAGTTCGTTTCGCGCGTTCATTTCCTTTCTTATAATATTCATGTAATTCTCCCAAAGCCGTGTAAACCAGACATTTATCTTTTCCGCACTTTATTTTATTTCAAATCGGGTCCTGGATTTAATTTGGCGATGTGGACCCGCGCCTTTGTAATAGCGTAGAACTTTTAAATTCCGCACTTTTTTAACCGTTAATAAATTTGCATGCAAGAATGAATGTTAAAATAAAAGCAACACGTAGATCACCAATTACATGAACAAGACAAAATATCTGAAAACGACACACAAATCACACACCACCCCTAGGGTACGCCTCACTGTTGCCTTGCCCCTCGAAAGGTGATCGTCGAGTAGAGGATGTTTTAGTAAGTCCTCATGATCCGGGAACCTGGCATGAGGGTAGCTTCTAAAGTATCTTCCTATTGCTCTGGTGATCACCATGTCCCGAACCTTCGAATTGACCCGAATACCTCCAATGGTGGTGCTACCTACCTCTCAATGGTGGGATGGCACTACTTTAAGGACATCTACACAGACGAATTCCTTAGGGTAGGTAGACGACTCTAGATACTTGCTCTAATTTCAAAACAAATCAAAAATACTTTTCACACCAACACCTTTCCAAAAAGCTTTCGAAAGCAATTTTTCAAACACTCTTGAGGACCGATACAAGAGTCGAACTGGAATTTTCAAAGAAACTTTTTAAAAACCCACAGTTGAAAAGCAAACAAACCATTTTGAAAACACAAACGAGCAAGTATCTAAGAGCCCATGGATAACCATGGATAGAAAGGGTGCTAACACCTTCCCTTTCTATAATCTACCTCCCGAACCGAGAGCAATCTCAATAAGGAATTTTTCTGTGCTTTTGTCCTTTCCATATTGGAGAAAATAAAAGACGGTGGCGACTCTTGCTTACCGCGACATTTCGCGAACCAGCGTTAAACAGTCAGTTCCAGATCCACCGATCACAGAACTGGCGACTCTGCTGGGGATACTTAAAGTGAGGTGTACCTTAGGATAGCTCATACTTATGTTTTCAATTGTCTGAGTTGTGTGCTTTAAATTGTGGGACTGTCTTGGGAGTTCTATAGATCCTAACCCGGATTTGGGGATACCTTCTTAGAAAGTAGCAACAAGGCTGTGAGGGAACTGTGCGGGGTATACCGACATGGTTGAAACAGTCTGCTACGTTGATGTGGCACTTTGGTGTGTACCGGTAACCCTTGAGTTCAGTCAAGGAGAGTACGGGGCCTCCGCGTGGTGTCGTGAAGCATCAACTGACCTTAGGAACCTTAATTGAACTATCTTGGCCTCTTTAGGGTAGTGAGATAACTGACTTTGGTGCAGTCCGAGGTTGGTTGATACTCGATACTACACTCAATTGAGGGTTGCTTTCCTGGAATATTTCGGTCGCCAGTTCAGTGGCTAAATCGAAACGATGAACAATGAAAGCAATCCCGTGATATTGGGACCCTTAGAACCCGGTTACTTCTAATAGGATAGGTTGAGCCCACCAACTTCAAGAGGGTACTACCCAGACCCCATGCTGGCCTAAACTCTAAGGGCTTGTCTTGTGTGCCTTGTGTGCCTTACATGTTTGCCTTTGTAAATATCTGTGGTGTGTTTAATCATAGCATCATGACATCATCCAGCATCATATGCATTGACTAACCATTTCAGGGGTTCGAATCTTCATCTTTGTTCTTGTTTTGTAGGACATGGAAACTGTTCGCAGAAAGACAATTCAAATCAGCCTTGTAAGGATTCCTCCTCAGCTTAAGGAGCTTACATCCAGGATTCCCGAGAGCTCTTCATTCAGTGAAAGACATGGAAGACTCATCAGCTTGGTCAACACCAACATTGAGGAAGACATGATAAAGGTTCTGTTCCAGTTCTTTGACCCTCTGCATCATTGTTTCACCTTCTTGGATTATCAGCTGGTACCTACATTGGAGGAGTTCTCCCGGCTCCTGAAGATCCCTATCCTTGATCAACTACCCTACAACGGTACAAAAAAGGAACCCAAGCTTGAAGAGATTGCTAAAGCCTTGCACCTACAATCATCTGACCTCAAGGGACATTGGGAAGTTAGAAGTGGTATCAAAGGGTTCTTAGCCAGGTTTCTGTTTGAAAAGGCCCATGAATGTTGGAACTCCCTTGACTTACAAGCTTTTGAAGAAGTTGTGGCCCTCCTTGTCTATGGTTTGGTGTTGTTCCCTAACCCAGATCAACTTATAGATATCAGTGTTGTCCAGATCTTCATGTCCAGGAATCCTATACCTACGTTGCTGGGGGACATCCTTCACTCATGTTACACTCGAACCATGAGAAAAAGAGGTATCCTTATGTGCTGCACTCCTCTCTTGGGAAGGTGGTTTATTTCGCACCTTCCACAATCAGTTTTGAAGAACGAGCGGGGTTTGAGATGGTCACAATGGTTGATGACTCTTACACATGCAGATATACATTGGTGCCCTCGGTCCAGAGAGGATGTCACTATCATTGATCGTTGCGGGGAGTACCCTAATGTTCCTTTACTTGGAATCAGAGGAGGTATTACTTACAACCCATGCCTGGCTTGGAGACAGTTTGGTTATGCTCGAAGGGATGGCCCTCATGACATGTTAATTCCTGACATAGTTTTTGACTTCGACAACGATGCACAAGGACTTCTCCAGAGATTTATCAGAGCCTGGAGGATGCCAAGTAGGATAGACAGCAAGACACTGGGGCACAGGAATTCCATCCCATTGGAACCTTATCTCAAGTGGGTACGTGCCCGCTCCCAGAAGTTAGTAATGCCTTATCCTCATATGCTCCCTGTGATTAAAGAGCCAGTCTTGGAAGGAGAAGTGTCCTACACCATTCAGCATCCTGACATGCCCACGTCCTGGGAAGAGATACAGAAGAGCTGGATCCAGCTTAAGGAAGAACGGAATTCTCTTGAGACCAGTCTACATGCTAGTGAAAAGAAGGTCCTGGAGCTCACCCGCCTATTGCATGAGGAGAGGAATCTCAACACCTACATAGCTCCAAAGAGGATGCGTAGTGTCTTTTGGGATTGATTTGCTTTGTAATTTGTGCCCATGAGGCTTTGATGTACTGAACAATTATTTCCTTAATGATAACGTGTGTTCCTTTTTGTCTACAACAAATTTGAACTTTCGAACCCTTGAATGCATTGCATAAACACATATCATTCATCATGTGCATAACAGGTTTTCTTCTTTTCAGGTTGCTTACTGTTCTTCGCTGTTTATTTCAGCATCATGAATCCTGAATCATCATCAACCGAGATGTCTATCAAGGCTCTTCAGGCGCAGAATGCGCAATTTCAGGAACTAATCATGGGATTGGCTCAAGGCCAAGAAGAGATGAAGGCTCTACTCCTGAAGAAGGAGAAGAAGAAGAAAAAGAGAACTGTTCTTTTCAACTCGAGCCGAAGGTTTGGCAACACTCTGCAAAATGAAGAGGCTGGTTCTTCTATAGGCAAGAGTAGTCCCCAAGAGGGAAAAGGTCCTAGTCCGGTAGTCTCCGACAATGAGACTGATTTTGATGAGGAACAGTATCCTCCGGCTGAAGACCGATACAAGCAGTTGGAGGACAGACTGAATGCTATGGAGATCCAACAAGTGCCTGGGCTGGATTTCGGAGACTTGGGTTTGTCTACTGGTGTGATCATTCCTCATAAGTTCAAAGCACCATCTTTTACCAAGTATGACGGGGCGTCTTGTCCCAAGCTACACCTCAGGTCTTATGTGCGGAAGATTCAACCGTACTCAGTGGACAAGAACTTGTGGATCCACTTCTTCCAGGAGAGTCTTTCAGGGACTCATCTCGAATGGTTCTATCAGCTGGATGGGACCAAGGTTCGTAACTGGGAGGAGTTAGCTACTGCTTTTTACAAGCAGTATCAATATAATGCCGACCTTGCTCCTACGCGTACCCAACTCCAGGGTATGTCGCTAGGATCAAGCGAAGGTTTTAAAGAGTACGCACAGAAGTGGAGGGATCTGGCTGGCAGGGTACAGCCTCCGTTGACTGACCGGGAGTTGGTAAACATGTTCCTGGGGACCCTATCTGGGCCATTTTTCAACCATCTCATTGGTAACTCATCTGCAGGGTTTACTGATCTTATTCTGACTGGGGAGAGAATAGAGGCTGGGATGAAGTCTGGTAAAATTCAGAAGGGTGCATCGTCAAGCTCTGAGAAGAAGCCCTTTAAGAAGGAGGCCAGTGTTGTATACGGGTCTAGAAGACAAGAGAAACCTGAGCGCCGCCAATCTGTCAAAGGGCTGAAAGACCCCGGAGAGAGTTTACCCGTTTGAGTATGACCCTATCGCAGATCTTGCCGCAGTTGCTGTCCACCAATCTAGTGACTGTCAGAGAGGCCCCAAAAGTTGTGAATACGGCTTCTCCCAAATACAATCTAAATGCCCGTTGTGCTTATCACTCTGATAGCCCGGGGCATTCCACTGATGACTGTTGGGCCTTAAGGAATAAGGTACAAGACCTTATTGACGCAAAAGAGATACAGTTTGAAGCGCCTGAGAGGCCAAATGTGGTGACTGCTCCTATGCCCCAGCATGGAGTAAATGTTGTTGATGAAGATGTATACGCCATTTCTGTGGATGATGTGGCTACTCCCTTAATGATTGTCAAGAGGAATCTACTGTTGGCCGATTTATTTCCGGGTTGTAGTGAAGGTTGCCTTTTTTGTGTTGTTTCCCTCTCTGGTTGTCCTTTGCTGAAGTTGGGCATCCAAAGCCTAATGGACAGCAAAAAGATTCTGTTCAAGAAGACTGCTGTTCAGTTTGTTCCGGTAGAAGAAGTTTCTGTTGTTACAATCTTTAATAATCCAATCAAGGCTCTCCCGAGGAAGCCTGTTCAAATCATGATTGTCGCACCTGTTGTTATTACTGTTCCGGGGCCTCTCCCCTAAGAATCTGATAAGGCTGTCCCATGGCACTATGGGGCAGACGTATATGTCCATGGAATCAAGCAAGAGTTCAACACTGGCACCAGCATCAACAATATCACTGGTCCAGCTAAAGTTACCCGCAGTGGCAGGCTTTTCTCGCCTGCCATTGCACCACCAACTATTCGAAGACCTCTCACTATAACACCTGCAAGTATACCTGTTCCTGTTGCTGATCAAGTTGTTTCCCCTGCTGTCGAGTCATCTAATACTCGGGGCAAAGGGATTGAAGATGAGCCTTCCCGGATGGAGGCGCCAAAATCTGTGAATGCTGAGGCCTCCCAACAAGAGATGGAGGAAATTCTGAAAATAATCAAGAAGAGTGACTTTAATGTTGTTGAGCAGCTGGGGCATACCCCCTCCAAAATCTCCATGCTCTCCTTGCTACTGTGTTCAGAGGCCCATGCTAAGGCCTTGATTTCATTTCTCAAGACGGCCCATGTGCCACAAGAGACATCTTCTGTCCAGTTTACTGATTGCATAGCAAATCTGACAGCGGATAATGGTTTGGGTTTCTCAGATGCTGACCTTACTGCTAAGGGAAAGGACCACAACGATGCCCTGCATGTCTCCATTGAATGCAGGGGCACTAATCTGGCGCACGTGTTGGTGGACACTGGTTCTTCCCTAAATGTGCTACCCAAGAAAGCCTTAGACCGTTTGGATTGTGAAGGCCTGGAGCTGAAACCTAGCAATATCATCGTTAGAGCCTTTGACGGTTCTAAGAGGATGGTTCATGGAGAGGTAGACATTCCTATTCGTGTGGTTTCTCAAGTATTTGACTCTACCTTTTATGTGATGGATATCCGTCCATCGTATTCTTGTCTACTGGGTCGACCTTGGATCCACAAAGCTGGGGCAGTGACCTCTACCCTGCACCAGAAGCTCAAGTACCCCGTCAGAGGGAAGATCGTCACGGTACAGGGAGAGGAGGAGTATATGGTGAGCCATTTGAATTCCTTCAGGTATATTAAGATGGACGGGGAGTTTATTGAAACCCCCTTTCAACATTTCGAAGAGGTACCCCCAACTTTAGCAGCAGCAGAAACAGTGGTCGAAGAGGATGTTCCTTTGAAGATGGCTTCCTTGAAGGATGCCCGGGCTGTGATCCAGAAAGGTGAATGTGCTAACTGGGGCAGGCTCCCTGATTTTACACAGAAAACTGACAAGTTCGGACTGGGTTTTACTGCAGAGGGTCAGAAGGCTATGCGGAAGGCAAGGATCAGAAGACCTCCTGTGCTCATTACCAATCCAGGGGTGAATGCTGTGGGAGATGAAGATGAAGTGGGAGAGTCAGAGTTCAATAGCTGGATCTACCCGACAACTGATGGCGGATTGACCAATTGGATTGCCAAAGATCATACTCCTGTTACTTTTGTTACGCAGTAATAAACTTCTTTGTTTTGTTATTTGTAATAAACAATTAAAACTCTATGGCCCGGTGTCTTACCCGAGGCACCGTGGCTTCATTTGTGAGGGCATATAAATTGTCATTTCATATATCATGAATAAAAATCTTGGACGTTTTCTCGCATTTCAAATCTTATGCTCCTTTTCTTTCTTTCCTTTCTTTATATCGTAAAACAGCTGTATTTACACACACTCACTCATACAGGTTTCAATCCACTCTGGATCTCACTGGTAACGACTCTGCTACTGCCAGTTATGACTTCGAAAATCCGATCAACTTAGCCGAAGACGAAGGTGAAGATGATTGTGAAGTGCCTGGCGAGCTTGCAAGACTGTTACTCCAGGAAGAGAGGGCAATTCAACCACATGAAGAGCCAGTGGAAAAAATAAATCTGGGTACTGATACAGACAGAAAGGAGGTAAAGATTGGTGCCAACCTAGAGCTCAGCGTAAAGCAACAGTTGACTCAGATGCTACATGATTATGTGGAGATCTTTTCCTGGTCCTACGAAGACATGCCCGGGTTGGATACCGACATTGTGGTCCATCACTTGCCTACCAAGGAAAATTATCCTCCGGTTAAGCAAAAGGTCCACCGTATGCGTCCAGAGATGTCCGAGAAGATCAAAGCCGAGGTTATGAAATAGTTTGATGCCGGTTTCCTTGCAGTGACTTCTTACCCTCCGTGGGTTGCTAATGTGGTACCAGTACCTAAGAAAGATGGGAAGGTCAGAATGTGTGTTGACTACAGGGATCTGAACAGGGCCAGCCCCAAGGATGACTTCCCTCTACCTCACATTGATGTCCTGGTTGACAATACTGCTCAGCATAAGGTGTTCTCTTTCATGGATGGTTTTTCAGGTTACAATCAGATCAAGATGGCTCCTGAAGACATGGAAAAGACTACCTTCGTTACTCAGTGGGGCACCTTCTGCTACAAGGTCATGCCTTTTGGACTGAAAAATGCCGGGGCAACCTACCAACGTGCCATGGTTGCTTTATTTCATGACATGATCCATCATGAGATAGAAGTATATGTTGACGACATGATTGCAAGGTCCCAGACTGAGGAAGAACACCTAGATCATCTGCAGAAACTGTTTGACCGTCTGAAGTTGTACAAGCTGAGGTTGAACCCGAACAAGTGCACCTTCGGGGTAAGGTCTGGAAAGTTGCTAGGCTTCGTTGTAAGTGATAAAGGTATTCAAGTGGACCCTGCCAAGGTTAAAGCTATTCAAGAGATGCCAGCTCCTAAGACAGAGAAAGAGGTCAGAGGCTTTTTAGGACGCCTGAATTACATTGCTCGATTCATCTCACACCTGACTGCTACCTGTGAGCCAATCTTCAAGCTGCTGAAGAAAGATCAGGTAGTACGTTGGAATGATGAGTGTCAGGCTGCTTTTGACAGAATCAAAGAGTATCTCCAAGAACCACCCATCCTTATGCCACCGGTTGAAGGGAGACCTCTGATACTATACCTGACAGTACTTGACAACTCAATGGGGTGTGTGCTGGGGCAGCATGACGAGTCTGGCTGAAAAGAGCATGCCATTTATTACCTTAGCAAAAAGTTTACCGACTGTGAGACCCGATACTCACTGCTTGAGAAAACTTGTTGCGCTTTGGTATGGGCTGCTCGCCCGCTGAGACAATATATGTTGACTCACACTACCTTGTTGATCTCAAAGATGGATCCCATAAAGTACATATTCGAAAAGCCTGCTCTGTCTGGGAGAATAGCAAGATGGCAAATGATCTTGACGGAATACGACATCCAGTACACGACTCAGAAAGCTATCAAGGGAAGTGTATTGGTAGACCACTTGGCACACCAGGCAGTAGACGACTATCAGTCAATGAACTTCGAGTTTCCAGATGAGAGCATCATGATAGTGACTGATTGTGAAGTACCTGGACCGGATGAAGGACCTGAGGAAGGATCCCGATGGTCTATGCACTTTGACGGAGCCTCCAACGCTTTGGGTAACGGTATTGGCGCT
Source organism: Vicia faba (assembly GCA_948472305.1). Taxonomy (NCBI): domain Eukaryota; kingdom Viridiplantae; phylum Streptophyta; class Magnoliopsida; order Fabales; family Fabaceae; genus Vicia; species Vicia faba. The sequence continues at coordinate 548,538,909 of OX451737.1, forward strand.
GTGATCATATCCCCTCAAGGCACTCATACTCCACTCACTGCCCAGCTATGTTTCAACTGCACCAACAACATGGCGGAGTATGAGGCATGCATCATGGGTCTTCAAGCTGCGATCGACTTAAGGATCAAGTTTCTGAGTGTCTTCGGAGATTCCGCTCTCGTGATCAATCAGATCAAAGGAGAGTGGGATACAAAACATCCGAATCTTATTCCTTACAGAGAATGTGTGTTGACCTTGATCCCCCACTTCACAGAGATAACCTTTGAACATTTCCCAAGAGAGGAGAATCAGTTGGCGGACGCGTTAGCTACAATGTCTTCTATGTTCAAGGTCAAATGGGACAATGAGGCTCCCCGGATCATCATCTGGAAACTGGACGAACCGGCATACTGTTGTGATCTCGAGACTGAATTGGTGACTGAGAAGCCTTGGTACCATGAGGTGAAGAGATATTTGGAAGCTCAGGAATACCCTGGAGGTGCATCTGTCAACGATAAGAAGTTTCTGAGAAGGTTCGCAGCGAAGTTCTTCCTTAGCAACGGCATCCTGTATAAGCGAAATCATGATTCGACCTTACTGCGTTGTGTGGATAAGAATGAAGCAGAAAGGATCATGGAAGAGCTACATGAAGGGACCTTCGGAACACATTCCAGTGGACACACTATGGCGACGAAAATCCTTCGGGCAGGGTATTTCTGGTCCACAATGGAAGCAGACTGCTACCAACATTCTCGGACATGCCATAAATGCCAGATATATGCAGACAAGGTGCATGTTCCTCCATTTCCTCTGAATGTTCTGACTGCGCCTTGGCCGTTTGCAATGTGGGGCATAGACATGATCGGTGAGATTAAACCTACGGCATCTAATGGGCATCCCTTCATCCTGGTAGCGATTGATTACTTCACGAAGTGGGTCGAAGCAGCTTCCTACGCTACGGTAACCAAGACTGTTGTGGCACGGTTCATTCGGCATAACCTGATCTGTCGATACGGCGTCCCAGAAAGAATTATTACAGACAACGGTACCAATCTCAATAACAAGATGATCACTGAGCTCTGCGAGCAGTTTAAGATACAGCACCACAACTCTTCTCCTTACAGACCGAAGATGAATGGGGCTGTAGAAGCAGCAAATAAAAATATCAAGAAAATCGTGCAGAAGATGACAGTGACTTATAAAGATTGGCACGAGGTGTTACCGTTCGCTCTACATGGGTACCGTACCTCAGCCAGGACGTCAACCGGGGCAACTCCTTTCTCCTTGGTCTACGGTATGGAGGCAGTCTTACCGATCGAAGTGCAAATACCCTCTCTCCGGATAATGAAGGATGCAAATCTGAACGAAGATGATTGGATCCAGACACGACTTGATCAATTAAACCTTATTGATGAAAAGAGGCTTGCTGCTATCTGTCATGGTCAGACGTATCAGAAACGGATGATCAGGGCATTTAACAAAAAGGTCAGACCACAGGAATATCAAGTTGGGGATCTGGTAATCAAGCGAATCATCCTTCCTCAGAGTGATCCGAGGGGCAAATGGACCCCTACGTACGAAGGGCCATTTGTGGTTAAACGTGTGTTCTCAGGAGGAGCCATGATTCTAACCAACATGGATGGTGATGACCTTCCTCACCCCGCCAATGCAGACATAGTAAAAAGATACTACGCATGAAAAAGACCCGCTAGGTTGACATACCTAGGCAAAAATTAGGGCTTCCCGGCGAACCAAAAGGGTTCGGGCAAAATGAAGGGATGAAATGAAAAAAATCTGTACACCCGCAAGTTGAAAACCTGAAAAGGCGGCTTGGGCAAAAATGGGTATCCCGGTGGACTGAAAACCCGAAAGGGCGGTCCAGGCAAAAGTTAGGGATAAAGCGTAATACTATGTCTCATTGGATCACTTTGCATCCAGAATCCGGTATCTACATCAAGTTCAGACGACATCGATCAGTCAGCTTCATCTTCTACTAAGGTCATCAAGTGATGAGACGCTCAGAGATATAAAGGCAATAGCAGAGTTGAAACCCAGTGGGATCGTTCTATTTCACACAGCTGTTTTATTTCCTTTTGTACAAATTGTATAAACTCTTTTATTCGGCGGAGTTCTCCTACTAGGACGTCAGCCTCTTGTACATAAAACGCCTATTTTCAGGCAAATTCAAAATTGTGATCGGTGGATCTGGAACTGACTGTTTAATGCTGGTTCGCGAAATGTCGCGGAAGCAAGAGTCGCCACCGTCTTTTATTTTCTCCAAATGGAAAGGACAAAAGCACAGAAAAATTCCTTAAAGAGATTGCTCTCGGTTCGGGAGGTAGATTATAGAAAGGGAAGGTATTAGCACCCTTTCTATCCATGGTTATCCATGGGCTCTTAGATACTTGCTCATTGTGTTTTCAAAAATGGTTTGTTTGCTTTTCAACTGTGGGTTTTAAAAAGTTTCTTTGAAAATTTCAGTTCGACTCTTGTATCGGTCCTCAAGAGTGTTTGAAAAAGTTGCTTTCAAAAGCTTTTTGAAAAGGTGTCGGTGTGAAAAGTATTTTTGATTTGTTTTGAAATTTAGAGCAAGTATCTAGATTCGTCTACCTACCCTAAGGAATTCGTCTGTGTAAATGTCCTTTAAAGTAGTGCCATCCCACCATTGAGAGGTAGGTAGCACCACCGTTGGAGGTATTCGGGTCAATTCGAGGTTCGGGACATGGTGATCACCAGAGCAATGGGAAGACACCTTAGAAGCTACCCTCATGCCAGGTTCCCGGATCATGAGGACTTACTAAGACATCCTCTACTCGACGATCACCTTTCGAGGCAAGGCAACAGTGAGGCGTACCCTAGGGGTGGTGTGTGATCTGTGTGTCGTTTTCAAATATTTTTGTCTTTTGTCATGTTATTGGTGATCTAGCGCTTGTTTTTATTTTTGTCCATTCATTCTTTCATGCATCGATTAACAGTTAAAATATTTGCGAGAAGTAAAAGATTCTAAGCTATTACAAAAGGCGCGGGTCCACATCGCCAAAATTTCTTGAACCCGATTTGACAGAAAAATAAAGAATTAAAAGTGCGACAGATTAATTTACAAGGCCTTGAGAGAGATACATAAATATTATAAGAAATAAAATAAATATGCGAATTAAATAAGAATTAAAACGAGGGCGGTTGACCCTTTTCGCAAAATTAAATTAAATGATGAAATTAATTAATTAAAAAGAAAAGAAATTGTTTTTTTGGTGTTTTTGGTATTTTATGATTTTAATGGGAAAAAAGAATTAAATGCAATTAAACCTAATTCTACAATTTTTTTATTTTATTATGAAAACATATTAAAGTTTAACCTAAAATTAACCCTAATTATTTTACATGCAATTTTAATTTATAAAAATAAAAATAATATTTAATTATTAATTACTGTGGAATAAAAAAAAGGATAAAAATTAATTAAACCCTAATTCTATATTTTTTAGATTTTTATTAAAAAAGTTAGGATTAAAACCTAATTTAAAACTAAGTGAGCTAATGAATTTATTTACAAAAATACTAAAATAAAATATTTATTATTTTTTAGCTTTTCTGATTTTTTTTATTGTTTTGTATTTTTTTATGAAAATAATTGAATTAAAAGACAATAATTAAAAGAAAATAATAATAATGCAAAAAGAAAGAATAAAAAAAATGGCAAACCTAGGGGGTCTGCCCCTAATTGTGAGGTTGGTCTTTAGCAATTTGGCCCATTTAAATTCCTGGCCTGGTAGCCTTTTTCCACTAGTGTGTATCAGCGTTGACCAGGGTTTACCACTAGTGTGTAAAACGTGACACCTCTTATTCGCCAAATGGGGTGGCGACACCATTCATTTTTGTACTATTTCGCCAAGTGAGATGGCGCCTCCCTTACTGTCCAATCGTGATACATGCATGGGCTTATGCTGCCACCTAGCCTGGCCCTATTCTACACACATAAATGTTATGTGTAAGCCTGCCACCCATCTACTCCAATGGCCTTGCATGCAACAGAGAAAGGAATCCCAAAGGCTGTCACGTAGCCTGAGCCAATGCTGTAAAACGTGACACCTCTTATTCGCCAAATGGGGTGGCAACACCATTCATTTTTGTACTATTTCGCCAAGTGAGATGGCGCCTCCCTTACTGTCCAATCGTGATACATGCATGGGCTGCCACCTAGCCTGCAAGAGTGACACCTTACATTATTTGTAAATGCATGCATGCATATGTGTAACTCCCTAAGCATGCAAATGTGACACCTCGCAGGCATGCAACCACTACATCAAAATTATTTGCCTATAAATACATACCTTATGAAACATCTCTCACACCCACACAACTCTCACTCTCTGCTACGAAATATTTCTTAAGTCTATCATACTCTCTATTTCTTCCTAAGTCTTTCATTCTCTCAAGCGTTCTGAAGAATGGCCTTTCTAACAATGGGAGATACTCACAGAGGCACAAGGGAAAACATTGCTGCATTTGTAAGTCTCTTCTTTGGTTATACATTTTTCATACTTTAAAAAACGTGTTGTTCATCTTAATTAATCTTACTCTTGTTTAATTATGAACTCAGGATACACAAAGATTCAGAATCCGTTCGCACAAATACCTGGCTCCCGACCCTTTTATCGTCCCTTATCTGGAATATGCAGGTTTTGGACACGTGATAAAGATCTCCAACTGCACCATTGACTCCAAATTCATCCTTGCAATGTTGGAGAGGTGGAGACCGGAGACCCATACATTTCACCTACCAATAGGTGAATGTACCATCACTCTCGAAGATGTGTACATGCTACTGGGCCTCCCTATTGACGGTAAAGCGGTGAACGGGTCGGTTCAACAACCCAACTCACAGTGTGAAGAACTGTTGGGTAGGGACATGGTAGAAGGTGGTGGAGCAAGAGGGCAGGGAATACTACTCACTGACCTGAAACGGAATTATGCAAGTATGGAATTAAATGAAAATTCCTCAGAGAATGACCGAGTAGTAAAAGCCCGAACGTATATTATGATACTTTTTGGTACTTTTTTATTTCCCGAAAGTACGGGAAATAGTGTAAATTTCATGTACTTACATTTACTAACAAATTTTGATAAAACTAGAAAATTTAGTTGGGGTTCTGCAGTATTAGCCCACCTGTACAGTTCCTTGTGCAAAAACGCAGTCAAGGAAAAATGTACATTTTATGGGTGCACATTTTTACTACAAGCCTGGGGTTGGTGGAGGATGGAGTCCTTAAACCCCATCAATAACAACACTTTTGGTTTCCCTTACGCAACAAAGTAAGTCATTAAGTTATAGCATTTATAACTATTCTTCTCTTTCCAAAATATATGCTAAAAATAACATGTTTCTCATTTCCTATAGGTACTGCGTAAGGGGTATGAATTACGGCAAGAATCCCAGATTCAATGTCACACTCTACCAGAATCTGTTGGATCACTTAGGCCCAGATGACGTAAGTCGTAGCTTTTAACTTTTGTTCATTTTAATTATTTATACATTACTTTTGCGCTTACCTGATTTAAATTTTATCGCAGTTCGTCTGGAGACCATATTTGGGTTTGGACCATTCTCCAAATCCAGAGGATGCAGCAACTTGGACTGCAAAGACTGCACTCATTCGGTTCAACATTATGGAGATGCACCACAGCGACCGTGTGAAGATGCAGTTCGGAATGATCCAAGAGATACCAAGTGATCCAACAGATTTGTCCCCCTGGCATCTAAAAAGGGTCGACGCCCAGTGGAATCTAACCAACTGGAAAGACTTTGCTCCAGAATGGTGTAAAATGTGGCAAAGGCGTCACCGCTACATCTTGCAATCCCCTATTTTCCTTACTCAAGGTAACATGCGACACACCGATCAATATATGTCGTGGTACAGGTCGGTTAGTAACCCAGATATGCACGTGTCTCATCCGAGGTACTTGGTTGACCCACGCACACAATGGGCACAACCCTCGATTCCCCACCAACAAACCCAAAATCCATCAACCTCAAACCAACCCCCAAGAAGAAACAGACCAACAAACACACAACCACATTCCCCACCACAACACAACTACAACCAAATGTCGTACTACCAACCACAATCACCGCCAAACTACCAATACCCAGATATGCCTCAAACCCAACCCCAATACCAACCCCAATACCAGCAAACCCACATACCCCATACACAATTTCAGTCTTCAACATATCCCAATATGGGGCCCTCAACATCCAGCCTTAGCCCTGATATGGGAATGTCAGAAGATTATGACCAACCCGACCAAACCTACCATCAACCACCATATCACCAAACAACCCAACATCCACAGTACCAAACACCCCAAGATCCATTTCCTTTCTACCCCCCATACTCAGACGACCAATGCTACCGACCAACCATGGAACCCCACCCACCGCCAACACGACCAAACTTCGAGGGTATGGGTAACCGACTGTACCAGAGCGGATCTTCGAGATATGGAGATCTTACTGATTTTATGGATTCGGATCACATTGACTTCGCTGGGCCATCGACCTTGCCGCAACAGGAAACGAGACGGCACCCAGCAAGAGAAAGGCGAGGACGGGGATGCGGAACTGGGGGTCATTACCGGGTTCCTGGGGATCATTGATGTATCTTTTTTTTTTCCAGTATTTTTTGTATCTATTTTTTTACTGTTATTTAAATGTAAAACAGTTGAATGTAATTCTTTTTTTTCAAATAAAAAATCAATTTTGTTTATCTCTGTCTAATACGCAACGCGCAGGAAAGAAAAAAATTTTTTTTTTTGACCTAATTTTGTACCTAGGCGCCATCTCACTTGGCTTAGGGCTTGCCATTTGCCCTTAGGCGCCAAGTGAGTTGGCGCCTCCCTTATAAAAATAGGAGGATGCGCCAAATGAGATGGCTCCTCCTTTGTGGAGCCATCTCAAACATGGTTATTTGCGTAATTTTTTCGGAAACCCGGTTATTCGCGAAATATTTTTTTAATACTTGGTTATTAATAAAAAAAATTCTCAGAGCGTGGCCTTCTGATCATCTCCATTGGGACGCGTGGACGTTTGATTTTGAAGGCGTATGATGCATCTTCAGCATTGACACTGCATAGAAACATTAAATAGAAAATAATATGAAAGGGGTGAGGACCTGGGGCTCGAACCCAGGTCCTATAGTTTGCCAATGCTTGTGCCTGCCACTGAGCCATGTTACGCGTCTTGTATATATGATAATGAATAAATAATAAAAAAACAAAAATTGGTTAGTGGCCTAAAATTATGAAAAGCGCGCGCTGAATTTAAAAGAACCAATCATTGCTGGCCACCGGGTCTTCTTCTTCCTCGTTCCTGAAATATAAAAACAATGGGCAACGGTTTTGAACCGTCCCCAAACACCATCTTTGGAAAAATAGCGAATAGGCCGTTGTGAAGTATAAATTAGGCGCGACCATGTCAATTGATTCGTCTAAGTGTCCTGGTTTTGATCATGGTATTGAGAAGTCTTAATTTTGCCGTATTCAAAAACCCCCAATTTGAAGGTTGAAGAACCCTAAAAAACAACAATGGTAGATTCGCGTACGATGCCCAAAATTTCAATCAAGTTATGTGGTTAGCTTCAGAACACATCAATCAGTATGAATACACAAACAAAATGTTATGTAAATGCCTAAATATGGAAACACGATTATGAAAAAAAGTGAAGAAAGCTTGACTTCTGTATACCAATTCTGGGTGTTGGGATGATTGATTTTGATTGGAAAACGTTCTATGATCCTCAAGGAAGGTGTTTGAACAACTCTTGTGCCTTGAATCAACCTCTAACCTGGTTTTCAGATTTGGAATTTTTGCAAAAAAAATTGAGTTTGATAATGGAGTTTTATGCGCAGCTTAGGGTTCTTTAGGATTAGGTTTTGCCTCTATATGTACCTGTGAATGATTAGGTTTAAAGAAATTTGATCAAAATCCCTGCATTAATGAATATGATATTTGATTTTTTAACTATGATTTTCAAATCTTTTTCACATGCTTTTGCTACCAAATCATGACCAATTCAAATGATTCTTTCTATATTTGGTTAGGCACGAAATCTTGAGTATATTATGTGCATAAAAAGATTTAAAACCTAGGTTTAGCATTTTTCATGTATTTATTTAATTAAAATGAATTATTAATAATAAAAATCCAAATAAATAAATAAATAGTGAAGAAAAACTTCTTTGGGCCAAGTGGTCGTGCACATGTCTTGGATGATGAATTATGGAAGAAAAATAGGCCCATTAGCAATTTTAGGTCATTTGAAGCAAAGTTGACTTTTCAAAATATCCAAAAATTTCCCAACTTCCACAAGGCATAACTTGCTCAATATTTAAGCTTTGCTCATGTTCTTGGACATTTTGGAAAGGTATTTGAGTCCTCTAACCAATGTCTTTGGTCCCATGTCATTTTGATTTACCAATCTCAAGTTATGGCCTTTGACTTAAAGTCCCTTTTTGTTGACTTTTGAAAATGACCTATAATGTTGAAATTGATAACTTTTTGTGAGAGCATTTCTTGGACTTGAAGTATGAAGATGAGTTGTAGGAAATGTCTTTCTCTTCAAAATGAGCTTTGGATGGAATTTTTCTGATAATCCATGTGAAAGTTATGCCCTGGTCAATTTACAGTTGACTTTTTCAACTGTCCAAATAAGGAAACTTTTGCATCTTGATGATTTTTGAGCCAAGCTTTGAGAATCATGATCAAGAATTGATCAAATGATGTTTGTGACTTCAAAATGAGATGTTGACCAAAAATTTGAACTTTTGACTGTCAAATGACCATTTTGCCCCTACAGTTGACTGTAGTGCAATTAGGGTTTTTGACTGTGCAATTTTGAGCTGTAGGTCTTGAAACTTGATATGAGGATGCTTGACCATGTTTATAAGCATGTGGGACTTGATTGGGCCCTTTGAAACTTCATTTTCTTGATCAGAACCAAAACCCTAATCTTGACTGTTTAGGAGACCCTTGAACTGTGCAACCCTTGGGGAGATTTTGAAGCTTGATTTTGCAATTCTTGAAGAATATGGGAGGGAAAGTTTTGGGGTACAACAAAAATCAATACAAAAATCACTTTTCAGTTAAAATTGCCAATTGTTTTCCTTTTCTGTTTTGTTTTGCGAAGAACGTCCAAGGTTCAATTTGTGATATATGCATTGACAATAATTTGCTAACTCATGAATATGAGCATACGAAACAAAGGATTAATTACAGGTAACATTAGAAACAGGGGCAATAAAGAGTTGTCTAAGCAATCTAATTGTTCTGTCCTCCAAGGTATCAAGGTGAGTTCGGCTGAAGAACACAACCAGTATATCTTAATTCCCCAGAGAGTGAGTCAGCAAGTCAGTACACTCTCCTCAAGCAAAGTTACAGTCAAACTTAAGGAAGTTGGGTATCCTCCAGCAGATCTCAACATTCCCCAGCATATACGGATATTCCTAACAAACATCCTCGACAGTCTTGACCTAAAGATTGTTCCCCGGCGGTATATCAAACATTCATTGGAGTCACTTCCCCGATACAGTTCAAAACTTCCCCAAGAGAGTCCAATCCAGCTCCCCCAGGAAAGTTGGAATCATCTCCCCAGCAGTAAGCTTATCCCCAGTAGATTCTGGAAGCTTATCCCTCGCAGAGCACGAACGCGTCTCCCGGCTTTATTCAAAGAGTTATTTCCCTACCAGGATATAACTGGGTTATCCTCAGCCAAAAGCCACGGAAAGATCGTCCTCGACGAAGTCTTCTTATCCCCAGCAAGGTCTATTAACACTTCCAACACAACAATGGTATCCCCAGCGAAGTTACCATCAACATTTCAGCAAAGTATCTCTCTCCCCACAGAGTATTGCTCCCCAGCAAGATCGTTAGAGTACTTTTCTCCCTGCAGGGTAATCCATTCTCCAAGTTTATTCCCCAACAGAGTTATCTTCTCCTACCGGTATTCTTGCAACTATCATCCCCAGCGGAGGCAAAAATCTATTCTTCAACATCAGCCCAGGATATGACTTCCCGGCACCCGTCAAGGATTTACTTTCCTAGACGAAAAACATACATTCATAAACATCGCATTTCCATACATTATAGCATGCATATACGTATCATATCTCACAAACTCATTTATGTTGAGAACATCATTGCTTGATCCACATCATGCATTGCATATGACTGACCTTCACCTTTCAGGAAAGATTCAGTTAAGTTCTCAGCTATATTTCAAGACCTTGACCGGTTCAGTTAAATCGACCCTAAGGTTTTTCTGTTTCTTATCCAGTCAAAGGCCTTCTCTGGTTCAGTCAGATCGACCCTAAGATCTCCCTGTTTCTTATCCAGTTGAAGACATTTCAAGACCTAGACCGGTTCAGTTAAATCGACCCTAAGGTTTTTCTGTTTCTTATCCAGTCAAAGGCCTTCTCTGGTTCAGTCAGATCGACCCTAAGATCTCCCTGTTTCTTATCCAGTTGAAGACATTTCAAGACCTAGACCGGTTCAGTTAAATCGACCCTAAGATTTTACTGTTTCTTATCCAGTCAAAGGCCTTCTCTGGTTCAGTCAGATCGACCCTAAGATCTCCCTGTTTCTTATCCAGTTGAAGACATTTCAAGACCTAGACCAGTTCAGTTAAATCGACCCTAAGATTTTACTATTTCTTATCCAGTCAAAGGCCTTCTCTGGTTCAGTCAGATCGACCCTAAGATCTCCCTGTTTCTTATCCAGTTGAAGACGTTTCAAGACCTAGACCGGTTCAGTTAAATCGACCCTAAGATTTTACTATTTCTTATCCAGTCAAAGGCCTTCTCTAGTCCAGCTAAATCGACCCCTAAAAGATTTTCCTGATGAAGACTCAGTAGAAGATATCCAAGATTCTCTCAGCGTTACTGTTGGGGTAGTAATCGTCCCCAGATTCTCTCAGCGTTACTGTTGAGGTAGTAATCGTCCCCATAGTCTCTCAGCGTTCCTGTTGAGGTAGTAATCGTCCAAGGTTCTCTCAGCGTTCCTGTTGAGGTAGTTACCATCCCTGGTTCATTCATCACCTTTTGAATATCCAGATCCAGCTCCTGTAACCAGTCAGGACACATCTATACAAAGAATCTGAAGACCAGCTCCTGTAACGGGTCAGGTAATTCTTTTCTTTTGCAGGTACGCAAGTTCTCGCTAAGGAATCTCTTACGCGATCGACATCCAGATGGCATCTATAAGCCCATCCACCTTCCATCATCTCTTAGCATGGCATATATAAGCCCATCATCCTATCCATCAATCTCAAAATGGCATCTATAAGCCCATTCCCCACATCACACTACTATGTGAGCGCAAATTTCTAGGCACTCTAGTGTTCAATCATCTTCCACCTTTGGATTACGAAAGGCACGTCAGCCAATCTGCATCCTCAGGTCTAAGAAGATTGAACAGGGGAAACTGTTGTACCCCAAAATTTGCCCTCCCATATTCTTCAAAATTTGCAAAGAGCATGCTTCAAAATTCCCCAAGGGTTGCACAGTTCAAGGGCCTCCTAAACAATCAAAAACTAGGGTTTTGGTTTTGACAAAGAAAATGAAGTTTCCAAGGGTCCAATCAAGTCCCACATGCCTACAAACATGGTCAAGCATCCTCATACCAAGTTTCAAGACTTACAGCACAAAATTGCACAGTCAAAAACCCTAATTGCACTATAGTCAACTGCAGGGGCAAAATGGTCATTTGACAGTCAAAAGCCCAAATTTTTGGTCAACATCTTATTTTAAAGCCACAAACATCATTTGATCAATTCTTGATCATGATTCTCAAGGCATGGCTCAAAAAGTCCCAAGATGCAAAAGTTTCCATATTTGGACAGTTGAAAAAGTCAACTGTAACTTGACCAAGGCATAACTTCCACATGGGTTATCAGAAAAATTCCATCCAAAGCTCATTTTGAAGAGAAAGACATTTCCTACAACTCCTCTTCACACTTCAAGTCCAAGAAATTCTCTCACAAAGAGTTATCAATTTCAACATTATAGGTCATTTTCAAAAGTCAACAAAAAGGGACTTTAGGTCAAAGGCCATAACTTGAGATTGGTAAATCAAAATGACATGGGACCACAGGCATTGGTTAGAGGACTTCAAGACCTTTCCAAAATGTCCAAGAACATGATCAAAGCTTAAAAATTGAGCAAGATATGCCTTGTGGAAGTTGGGAAATTTTTGGGTATTTTGAAAAGTCAACTTTGCTTCAAATGCCTTAAAATTGCTATTGGGCCACATTTTCTTCCAAGATTCATCATCCAAAGCATATGCACGACCATTTGGCCCAAAAGGGGATTTATTCATCATTTTTATTTATTTATTTGAATTTTTAATTGCTATTAATTCATTTAATAAAATAAAATATGTGAAAAATACTAAAACAAGCTTTTCAAATCTTTTTATGCATGGAATACTTTCAAGATTTCGTGCATTATCTGATATGGAAAGAATCAAGGTGATTGGCCATGATTGAAATCAAAAACATGTGAAAAAGATTTGAAAAAATATGCATGAAAATCAAATATTCATTCCATCAATGCAAAAGGTTTTGGACATATTTTTCAACCCTAATCCACCACTCATATAAGTATGATCAAAACCTAATGCCAAGGGACCTTGAAGCTGCGCCAGAATTCAAGAACAACCTTTGCAATTTTTGGTGGAAAAGTGAAAACTGAAAACTATATTCTAGCACGATTCAAAGCAAAATACCAATTGCAAAAGCTTCCTAAGGAATTACTGAACCTAACTGGATACTTTTTCAATCCTCACACGCCCAGAATTGGTATATAGCAGTCCAACTGTTTCATCTTTTTTGCATAATCGTATTTCATCATCCATGCCATAATTTTAAATTCTAATGCTTTTTTTGTACTAGTCGTATCATTCTGAAGCTAACCATATTGTTTAATTGAGTTTTGCTTGCCCATACGCGAAATCACCATTGGAGCGTTTTAGGGTTGCAGGGGTCCAAATTTGGGGTTTCTCTGTTATGGAAAAATTGAGACATGATACTTAGGCCATTAAAATCAGGAGCTTCAGACGAATTCAATGGATAACTCGCGATCAATTTATGATCAAAGGATTTCTATTCGCTATTTTTTCATACATCATATAGTGGGGGTTTAAAACCCCCGCAATCTTGTTTCTTTTTTCAGGTAAAACGCAGAGCAATTGGAGAAGACGCTTAGTTGTCATAACATGAGTGGGCAATTCAAACTTCAGCGCGCGTTTTTTGTTTCTAGGCCACTAACGCTGATTTTCGTTTATATTATTTACTTGTTATTTTAGATACAACGCGCATGACTGGTTCAGTTGGTGGAGGATAACATTGGTAAGCCTTGGGACCTGGGTTCGAACCCCAGGTCCCCCTCCTTTATTCTATATTTTTCTGCCTAACGCGTTTCTATGTAGTTTACCTCCTAATGACCATCATACACCCATAATCCAAGCGTGCCACATGGCCACTGAGGGCAATCCAAAGGCCAATGTCTGAGGAGTATCATATGTGTCAGTCAACGAGTACACGCGTGATTTCCAGAAGTCAACAGGGCCAGGAATCAAGTGGGCCTAGTTGCTGGCCAGACACCTCCAAGTTGGGACAACAAACCCCCATTGTTTGCTTTCTTTCACTCTTTTATTTGTTTTTGTTTTTATTTGCTTAATTTAATTTTAATTTAATTCATCAAATTAATATTTCCATAATATAAAAAGATAACAAAAAATCAGAAAGTCAAGACAAAATAAAATATGTTTTATTTAAATGTTATTTTTGTAAATAAATCTCATTAATTAATTTAGTCTTAATTTAGGTTTAATGCTAATATTTTTTTTAATAAACTTAAAAATTGTAGAGTTAGGGTTTTAATATTTTTATCCTTTTTTTCTTTTTCACCATATTAATTATTAATTATTATTTTTGTAAATAAAATTGCATTAATTAATTAGGTTAATTTTAGATTCAATTTTAACATATTTTTTTAATAAATTAAAAATAGCTAGAATTAGGTTTTAATCCCATTTAATTCTCTCATGAAAATCCATAAATACAAAAAACTTCAAAAAAAATCTTTTCTTTTTATTTTAATTTAATTAATTTGTTAATCATAATTTAATTTCATTAAAAAGGGTCCAACGCCCTCGCTTTCGATTATCAGTTCGTTCCGCGCGTTCATTTCCTTTCTTATAATATTCATGTAATTCTCCCAAAGCCGTGTAAACCAGACATTTATCTTTTCCGCACTTTATTTTATTTCAAATCGGGTCCTGGATTTAATTTGGCGATGTGGACCCGCGCCTTTGTAATAGCGTAGAACTTTTAAATTCCGCACTTTTTTAACCGTTAATAAATTTGCATGCAAGAATGAATGTTAAAATAAAAGCAACACGTAGATCACCAATTACATGAACAAGACAAAATATCTGAAAACGACACACAAATCACACACCACCCCTAGGGTACGCCTCACTGTTGCCTTGCCCCTCGAAAGGTGATCGTCGAGTAGAGGATGTTTTAGTAAGTCCTCATGATCCGGGAACCTGGCACGAGGGTAGCTTCTAAGGTATCTTCCTATTGCTCTGGTGATCACCATGTCCCGAACCTTCGAATTGACCCGAATACCTCCAATGGTGGTGCTACCTACCTCTCAATGGTGGGATGACACTACTTTAAGGACATCTACACAGACGAATTCCTTAGGGTAGGTAGACGACTCTAGATACTTGCTCTAATTTCAAAACAAATCAAAAATACTTTTCACACCAACACCTTTCCAAAAAGCTTTCGAAAGCAATTTTTCAAACACTCTTGAGGACCGATACAAGAGTCGAACTGGAATTTTCAAAGAAACTTTTTAAAAACCCACAGTTGAAAAGCAAACAAACCATTTTGAAAACACAAACAAGCAAGTATCTAAGAGCCCATGGATAACCATGGATAGAAAGGGTGCTAACACCTTCCCTTTCTATAATCTACCTCCCGAACCGAGAGCAATCTCAATAAGGAATTTTTCTGTGCTTTTGTCCTTTCCATATTGGAGAAAATAAAAGACGGTGGCGACTCTTGCTTACCGCGACATTTCGCGAACCAGCGTTAAACAGTCAGTTCCAGATCCACCAATCACAAAATATAATTCTAACAGGCTTTCTCATGGAAGCCTTGGAAGAATTGTCGAAAATGGTGATAATAACAACTTCTTCAGCAGGGACCAAAGGAACAAAAGTCTTCTCAAACAGAATTTCTTTATTATCCATCAGGCGTTGGACACTTGACTTCAAAAGATGGCAACCGGTAGGTAGGACAGAACACATACGGCAACCTTCGTCACAACCCGGAAATAAACCGGCTGACAAAATATTCTTCTTCACAGTCATCAAGGGAGTAGCAATATCTTTCGCAGAAACCACAAATGAGTCTTCATCTATAGCATTCACTCCATGCTTGGGCATAGGAGCAGTCACAACATTAGGTCTTTCAGGTGCTTCGAATTCAATCTCCTTCACATCAATCAAATCCTGTACTTTGTTTTTCAAGACCCAACAGTCATCCGTATCATGCCCCGGGCTATCAGAGTGAAAAGCACAACGGACATTCGTATCGTACTTCGGTGATGTTGTATTTGGATTCTTCGGGGCCTCCCTTGGAATCACTAGATTGGTCTTTAATAACTGTGGCAGAATCTGAGATAAAGTCATGTTAAGCTGAGTGAATTGTCTTCGAGGTCTCTCGGCCCTTGGCTGATTGTTGCGCTGAGGAGTAACAGCAGGTCTTGATATAACCACCGCATTAACAGCTTGGCGGTGTTCAGGTCTATTCTGACTTTTTGAACTGTAAACAACACTAGACTTCTTCTTAAACGACTTCTTCTTGGTGCTCGATGAAGCACCCTTCTGTATTTTACTGGATTTGATACTGGCCTCAATCCTTTCCCCGGTCATAATCAGCTCTGTGAACCCGGACGAAGAACTCCCAATCAGATGGTTGAAATATGGACCAGATAAAGTCCCCAGAAACATATCCACTAGCTCCCTATCAGCCAAGGGTGGTTGCACTCTTCCAGCAAGGTCCCTCCATTTCTGAGCATAATCTTTGAAACCTTCGCCCGCACCAATTGACATACCCTGGAGTTGGGTACGCGTGGGAGCGAGGTCGACATTGTATTGGTACTTCTTGTAGAAAGCAACAGCCAAATCCTCCCAATTTCGGATACTAGCTCCTTCTAACTAGTAAAACCATTCAAGCTGAGTCCCTAAAAGACTGTCTTGAAAGAAGTGGATCCAGATATTCTTGTCAGCGGTGTACGGCTGAATCTTCCTAACATACGAACGGAGGTGCAGTTTTAGGCAAGAAACCTCGTCGTATTTAGAAAAGATTGGTGCTTTGAACTTGTGGGGAATCACCACCCCAGATGATAGACCCAAATCACCAAAGTCCAGACCAAGCACTTTCTAAACTTCCATCGCACTCAACCGGTCTTCTAGTTGCTTGTATGTATCCTCAGCCGGAGGATACTGGTCTTCGTCGAAGTCAGTCTTATTGTCTGAAACCACAGGGCTAGGAGTCCTCCTTTCTTCCTGATTATCTTTCCCATCAGATGAAGGGGTCAAGTCAACCTCTTCTCGCAAGTCGTTTCCGAATCTGCGACCCATATTGAACAGGATCGTCTTCTTCTTCTTCTTCTTCTTCTCTTTCAAGATAAGGGTCTTCTGATCTTGCTGACCCTTAGCCAAAATCATGAATAACTCTTGGAACTGGAAGTTTTGAGTCTGTAGAGCCTTGATTGCTTGTTCAGTTGATGGTTCAGAAGACATGATGCTGAAATAAACAGCGAAGAAGATAAGAGACCTGTAAGGGTACCTGTTATGAGGTGCATGGAATGATATGCGCATGATATGATTTCAAAGACATCGAGAGATTCAAATTCGTAAACAAAAAATGAAACACACTTTTATTATATAAACTTTGAAATTCAATTGTTCAACAGATGCCTTTAAGGCGTTACAAGAAAGAAAAACTGAAAAGTAAATCAAAACTAGAAATAGTCAAAAAGACAATCAGTGCTCCCATGGTCGTTTCTTGTCGGTGCGGACATAGTCATTGAGGATCCGCTCGTTCTCCAACTGCCTTGTCAGCTTCTGGATCTTTTGCTCTTGCTCGTGATACTTTTCTCTATAAGTATCCCGCTCTTCTCTCAGCTGCATCCACGATCTCTTTAATGCCCCAATGTCGGTAGGCATGTAAGGGTGGAGAATGGTAGGAGGAACCCTTTCTTCATCAGCAACTTCGACAATGATAGGCAAGACGGCTTCATACGGCATTCCCAACTTTTGGGCACGGATACGAACCCATCGGAGATATGGATCCATCGAAAGAGAAGTCTTTGCACCCAACTCGTGTGGATCAGACCTGTGTACTCTATCCCAAGCTCGTATGAACCTGCGACGTTGCTCGTCACTATCCCCTTGGAAGTCAAAGACAATACTAGGCATCAACAACTCATGAGGTCCTTCCCTTCTAGCTCGCCCAAACTGACGTAAGGCCAAGCACGGATTATAAGTGATTCCTCCATTAGTCCCTATCAGTGGAACATTGGGGTATTACCCATATCGATCAATAATAGCCATATCTTTCATGCCCTTGATAGTCCAGATGATGTCATTATGAGAGAGAGACATAATCCTATAGGCCCAACCCATGCCTTCTTTGTTCTTCAAAACTGATTTGGGGAGGTGAGAAATAAACCACCTCGCCAACAATGGAGCACAACACATCAGGGTTCCCCGCTTCCGAGCAGTACAGGCATACAGAGAATGAAGAATGTCACCCAAGAGAGTGGGTACAGGATTACCAGATATGAAAATCTTCACTGCATTCACGTCGACGAAGGAATCCGAGTTAGGGAAGAACACCAAACCATATATGAGAAGAGCCAGAATGTCTTCAAATGCCTGGAAGTCTAGACTGTCCCAGAACTGATTAGCCTTATCAACCAAGAATTTAGTCAGAAAGCCCTTTGCTCCACTACGAGTTTCCCAATTAGACATTACCTCAGCCTTTATCAGATGGAGGGCTAAAGCAATCTCTTCTGGCCTAAGGATCTTTTCCCAACCTGTGAACGGGGTCTGCTCCAGAATAGAGATACCAAGCAGATCAGAGAACTCTTCCAAGGTGGGGACCAATTGGTAGTCCTGAAAAGTAAAGCAGTGGTACAGTGGATCAAAGAACTGGACTAGGACACTCATCATCTGCTCGTCCAATTTGGAAGTGACCAAACCCAAGAGGTGACGATGTCTTTTGATAAAGGAGGTAGTATCTGAAATCTTTGCAACCAATTCCTTAAGCTGAGTGGGAATCTGGACAAAGTCGATCCGAATGGTGTTCCTACGCATGGGTGCCATGACCTACAAAACAGAACAAATATGAATCCCTCATGTCTTTGAAATAGGTTAGTCCAATGCAGGATGCATGCAATATCATGATGTCATGATTGAAAACACACCACAAGTATCCACAAATAGCAAACATGGTAAGGGCACACAAGTCACACATATAGCCCTTAGATTTCAGGCTGGCAAGGAGCTTAGGTACTACCCTCTTTCAGTTCAGTTGGTTCAAACCTGTCCTAAAAATATTAATCGGGTTCTAGAGGATCTCAATATCACTGACTACCCTCGATCGGTCATAATTCCAGTTTAGCAACCTTTTCTTGTGGCCAGAATCATCGCGAGAGTTTAGTCTCAATGAGTGTAGCATACTGCTACTGTTCTATGGCCAAGTTGGTCAATTTAAAGGTTCTAAGTTCTATTGCTTTCTTTGTGCTTGTGGGTTTGAAAAAGTTTTTATTTGAAACTTCGATTTAACTCTTTCTTATGTCCTCAAGAGCGTATGAAGTGTTTTTGAAAACTTTGTTCGAAAAGTGTAAGTGTGAAAAAGATTTTGTTTTTTGAAAGAGCAAGTATCTAAGAACCATCTACCTACTCGAAAAAGGAATCGTTCTATGTTAATTTCCTTTAGACAATGATATCCCACTATGAATGAGTAGGTAGCACCGTCGTTGGAGTTTTGAGGGTCAATTCAAATGAGGGACATACGATCACCAAAGCAATGTTAGGACGCCTTAGCGGTAACCCTAATGTCTTAGATCATTTATTTGAGGCAACAATATCTGAGGCAACCGTTTCGAGGCGACTATGATCTTTTAGACAAGAGGGCGACCTCTAAAATGACCTATACTCAATGACCGCTTACAAAGGCAACCAAGTGGGGTGTACCCTAAGAGTGCGCATGTGCGAGTGTGTCGTTTTCAGTTATTTTATCTTTGTACATGTTTAAAGGTGATCTAAGTTGATTTTAGGTTAAAACATTCAGTCTTGTCATGCCATCCTATTATCAAACATCTAACAGTTATAATTTGCGGAAAATAAATTGCGAAATTTAAATTACAAGGCGTCGGGTATTTACATCGCCAAAGACAAACCCTTTAAAAATAAATAAAGCGATAAAAAAATAAAAGTCCTATTTAACAATTACAAACCGGGAGCAAGTACATTGTTGGATAAAATAAATAAATTGCGTGCGAGAAATTAAATCGAGTGCAAAGTTCTAGGGTTTTGACCCTTTTGGTTAGAAAAAATGATCTTTTTTGTTGTTTTTTATTTTAAGAAAGAGATTACCTAAATTAATTGCTAAATTAATAAATAAATTAATTAATTAATTAAAAAAGAAATAAACTATTTTTGGGTTTTTTGTTATTTTAAGAACGAAAATGAAATTAATTGAATTAGTAAAAACCTAATTAAATCTAATTTAATTTTAATTATTTACAAAATATGTTAAAGTTATTCTAATTAAAACCTAAGTTAATTTAATTAGTGTTTATTAATAAAAATAAAAATAAAAATTTGATTAAATATAAAAAAAAAAAGTTTTTTTTATGATTTTATTTTATAAGAAAAGAATTTTTTGATTGGTTAGTAATTAAATAAAAAAAAAACAAAGCAATTAATATAAACAAAATAAATAAAATAGAAAGAGAGAGGGGGTATGGGCCTGAAGTGGGTGTTTGAACAACAATCTGAAGCCCAAAACACGCTGGCCTTGGTGGACTTCTGGAATCTGGTGTGCACGCGTTAACCAATGCTCATGGTGGTCCCTCAGATCTTGGCCACCAGATCTGGCCTTTGGCCATCTGGCCACTGAATGGATGAGGGCATATGGTATGCTGTAACCTTGAATACACACACAATTACCTGAAAGAAAAAATCAAATAGAAACTGGGGGACCTGGGATTCGAACTCAGGTCCTGATGGATCTTACCAATGCGCGCTTTCCACTAGGCCACTTGTCCTTATTGTTAATATAATACAAAGAAAATATAATAAAACAAAACAATGATTATTGGTCAGAACAAAAAATATGTGCGCGTGATTTGAATGGGCCAATGATGGCGTGACACGTCTTCATCTTCTTTGTTGAACCGTGTCTAAAACAATCCAGATCTATACCGACGGATAAAAGTCTGTAGCTATAAGCCAGGCCATCTCCAGAACTTGCTACAAGCCACAAAAATGCATTTCAAGGGCATGGTCATGCTCGTCTTGACCTCCAGGTCCTAACCATGCCCTTCTTGGTGGCCAATTATCCCTGAAATAAAAATGCCCAAAAAAGCTCCAAGAACCCTAGCTATGGTGTTTTGCAGTATAGGTCAGATAAACAAAATTAAATAATGCCAAAAGCTTGGAAATGTTATGAGGATCACAAATATGTCAATGATTTGTTCAAATGATGCAAGAATGAAGATTTACGATTTCATGAACAGAGTGGGTTATCGTGATACTTACAACGTGCTATGGAGTCTGAAAATGCTTTCTTTTGATCCAAATCGCTTGTGTGAACACCCAGGAAGAGATTGGGATCGGTCTCAGCTTCTGAAAATGCCTCTAACTATGGATTCGATTTCAAGATTTTTATGCTTTTTTTCAATTTATGTTCTGTCTATGCTTGCAGCCTCCAACCCTTATTTCGTTCCTTGTGGCTCGCTTATGTATGGTACAATGTGCTACGGTAACAAATTTGGACTCAATCTCTCTAAATCAATGCATTGGAATTTGATTTTATTCACTCTTTAAACCTTTCCAATTTTGCCAAAAATCAATCTTTTTGCCCATGATTTTGTTTGATTCGAGTTTGATGATGCTAATGATGATAATCAAGACCTGAAACAACCAAAAAGATCTTAGGTAATCAAATTTTGGATTTTACATGATTTAATTTTGATTTAAAATGAATAAATTCAATAAAAATCAAATTAAATAATAAAAATAATATATGGGCTCATGGCTGAATATAGGACACGTTTGCAATGATGCAAACTCAAATCAAGTGGAAAAGAATGGGCCCATTTGACAAAATTTGAAGTTTTGGGGATAGTTGACTTTTGGCAATTTTGCAAAAATGTCCAACTTCAACAATGCATAACTTCTTCAATTTTGAACTTTTGGAAGTGTTCTTGGACTTTTTAGAAATATTGAGATGTCCTATAACCATCCCTTTTGGTCTCATATCATTTTTATATTCCATGCTCAAGTTATAAGCTTTGGCAAAAAAGGTGTTTTTGTTGACTTTCAAAAATGACCTATAATGCCCAAATTTATAATTTCTTGTGAGTGCATTTTATGATCTTGGGGTATGAATATGGATTGTATGAAATTTCATCCTCTTCAAAATGAGCTTTGGATGGGTCATTTCTAATAAAGTATGAGAAAGTTATGCTTGGTCAAAGTTGAGTTGACTTTTCCTACAAAACCCTAATTTAGCAACTTTTGAGTCTTGATGAATTTTGAGCAATCCTTGATGAATCATGATCAACCCTTGATAAAATGATGAAATATCCTTCAAAATGAGAATTTTGAAAAAAAATATTGAAGTTTGACTGTTTATAGGTCACAGTTGACTTTTGCCCTAGCACAGTCGATTTTTGGACCCTTTGAGCAATTGACTAAGCAAACTTCCTCTGCAAGGCTTGAAATTTGACATGGATGATCTTGAGATAATATTAGGACATTAGGGAGCACTTGAGGTCATTTGGACTCAAGGATATTGATGTAACACAAAACCCTAATTTGGGGTTGACTGCCTTAGGAGATAGCTTGTCTGTCCAACTTTTGAGCAAGCTTGAGCCACTTGGAGAATTTTCTTGCAATGTTTTGAGAAATATGAGAGGGAAAATTTTGGGGTACAATAGTTGTGAAGAGTCTGTTTCTAGTTTCCTGTTAGACCGTTGGGTGAAATTCTGTTAGTTAGTTATAACAGTTAGGATGAGCTGGAATTCTGTTACGGAGGTGGTTAAGAAACTCTGTTTTGCACAATTGGTTACAGTTAGAAATTTGTTAGAGCTTTATTACAGAAGTTATGAAGGTTTGGAATTTGTTATAATTTCCATCTAGAGGGGTTATGGATAGGGCTATTAGGAAGACGAGAAAACTCTTGAATTCTGTTTTTTTGTTAGTAAGAAAAGAAATAGTTAGTTAGGGAGCTTAGGCTGTTAGTTAGAATGCAGGGTCTGCAATTTTGTTATGGTTATCTTTACTGGAAATTTTCCACTTCAATCTTTTCTGTTACAATTTGGTTGGAGGTAGTTGGTTGAAGCCAGAATTCAGTTAGAATTCTGTTAGTTTTTGTTATGGAATTTGTTATAGTTAGTACAACTAAACGATTTGAAGTTGATTCGTGAAAGTTATTGAATCTGCTAACTTATGCTGGAGTCGGCCCCTATGAATTTCTGTCATGTCTGAACTCGAATCTGTATTGGCTGGCACATTTTACTCTGCATATTTGAATGCCTTAGTATTAGATAGCTTTGAATTGCATTGAAACTGGCTTGAATGTCTTGGTTTGGTTTTAATTTAATGATTGTTTCTGTACTGGTTTACGTAGGTAGGCAAGAGGTACACCAAGATAGCATATTTGTGATGGCATGAGTGTACTGTTTTAGAGTAAATCAAATTGGACAGCAAGACAGCAAGGCATAACATCATGGGTAAGTTTTGGTTATGTTTGGATGCAGTCCCTGTAGCATGATTCGTATTTTTGTGAATGGAAAACCCCACATGGTTTTGTATTGTTTGCTTTGTGTAGGTCAAAATGTGAAGGTGTAGCATTATATTTGAATGTAAGACGGTTGACGAAGCAAGGAGTTTAGACACGAAGGCTAGTGAAGATGAAAGCAAAGCTTTGGCCATGGAGTTGATGAAGGTGAAAGCGAAAACATGGTTGAAGCTTAAAGTTAGGTGAAGATTGTAACATAGGACCTTTGGCCATAAAGAATGAAACATGAAGATTAGATAAAGGTTGAAGATGGAATCACTAGGCTTAGGATAAGTGTTAAGGTTTATGAATGGTTCTCTCATATTATTTTTGATGTAAAGGTCAGGTAACATAGAAATATTTAGTTGTAATTGTCTTTATGGAATGAACATGGTTTGAATATCATTGATGAACCTTGTTTAAATTGGTCTGATGTTTAAGTGAAATCAAATAGAAGATAATATGTTCAAACACATCATGATAACGCTTGGGTGAATTAAACTTGAATTTTTATGAATGATTTAGATCTCGAATGAGTTCGAAATTGATGATGAAAGGTATAGAATTCTTGTAACATGGACTTGAATAATGCTTTGCAATTTGAATTTTACACTTTACTTGTTGCTTGCATTTCAAGAAAACCACATGACTGAACCTTCCAAATTTAGCATGAACCAAATCCAAACTTATGTCCTTGAATAGGTTGAATTCATGAAATCACTTGAATGAATGAATTCCCTTTCAATTCTCAATGGGCGAATCAACCCGTATTTATCAATCCAAGTTAATTTGTATTATAAGCAACAATCAATTGAAAGAATAGTGTTGATGTCTTGAATTCACAAATCCTATCCTGTAACACGGTGACCATGCCTTGAGGAATCCTTTGAAAATGCATACGGAACTTCGAAAATGAACATGGAACTTAATCCTTTTGAGATGTACTTTGGTGAATAAATGACACATAGATATTGATAAGAAACCAAGCTCTAGCCCAAAAAAAGAATCTTTATATGAATCTTTGATGAAACCCTAGCATTCACAATCCTAACGCACTTAGTTCTTGAAATAACTTTGATACAAATGACTGTGTCTCTTGATGAACTTGGAGGAAGATACCCTTGTAGCCTGATAAGAAACAAGTCTGTAATAACCATGAATCAAAACCCTATCTTCAACCATGATTACTAAAGAAATAACTTGAATCTCTTGAATGAAAATAAGAGCCTCAAAGCCATACAGAAACCCTAAATTTTCAAGATCCTTGATCACATGTTAAATTTACTGGTTAGTGATGCATGAGGTGTTAATTGTCCTAAGGTATGCATGAGAAGCGCAAAATGCATAAGCCAGATAAAAGTAAAAAGGGTAGGACAAATTTGGGGTATTATAGTTGCCCCTATTTAATCGTCTTAAACCTGAAAGTACGATTGGCGCGTGCCTTTCAAAATTTCGAGGTAGAAGATGATTAAATATCAATGCCAAAAATTTGTTCTGAGAGAAAGGTAGTGACAAGTATTGTTTGTTTTATGTGATATCTGCTGGGGAAAGATTTTTTTTGTTTTCTAGTGAAGAGACGAAGTTTGGAAAGTGACACGATGAGTGTTTAGAAATTGACACGACGAGTGTCGGAAGCTAACACGACGAGTGTTCAGAAGGTGACACGATGAGTGTTTAGAAAGGTGACACGACGAGTGTTTAGAAAGGTGATACGACGAGTGTTTATAGATCGACACGATGAGTGTCGGAAGCTAACACGACGAGTGTTCAGAAGCTGACACGACGAGTGTTTAGAAAGGTGACACGATGAGTGTTT
This sequence comes from Vicia faba, assembly GCA_948472305.1. NCBI lineage: Eukaryota > Viridiplantae > Streptophyta > Magnoliopsida > Fabales > Fabaceae > Vicia > Vicia faba. Next base: position 548,563,854 of record OX451737.1, read on the forward strand.
AGAAATTGACACGACGAGTGTCGGAGGTTGACACGATGAGTGTTCAGAAGGTGACATGACGAGTGTTCAGAAGTTAACGCGACGAGTGTTTAGAAGTCGACACAACGAGTGTTTGAAGGTAGCATGATGTAAACACAAAGGCCTAAAAGACTTGTAACGTGGCGTGATGCCAATACTAGGAAGAGATCAGACTTGTAACGTAGAACGATGCCAATACAAGGAAAGTATAACGTATACGAGTGTTTGAATTGACACAGACTAGTATCAAAAGAAGATACAGACGAGTATCAAGGAAAGGTTAAACACAGATGAGTGTTTGAATCAATACAGACGAGTACCGAAAGAAGATATGGACGAGTATCAAGAAAGGTTAAACACGAATGAGTGTTTGAATCAATACAGACGAATATCGAAAGAAGATACGGACGAGTATCGAAAGAAGATACGGACGGGTATCAAATACGAGATGACACGGACGAGTGCTGGAATTAATACAGACGAGTATCAAAAGAAGATACAGACGAGTATCAAGGAAGAGATAACACGGACGAGTGTTGGAATCAATACAAAGGAGTATTGAAAGAAGAGATAATACAGATGAGTGATGGAATTAATACAGACGAGTATCGAAAGAAGACGCAGACGAGTATCAAGGACGAGATAACACGGACGAGTGTTTGAATCAACACGGGCGAGTATTGAAGGAAGATACAGAAGAGTATCAAGAAAGGTTAAACATGGACGAGTGTTTGAATCAATACGGACGAGTATTGAAGGAAGATACAAACGAGTATCAAGAAAGGTTAAACACGGACGAGTGATGGAATTAATACGGACGAGTATCGAAAAAAGATACAAACGAGTATCAAGAAAGAGATAACACAGACGAGTATTTGAATCAATACAGGCGAGTATTAAAGGAAGATATAGACGAGTATCAAGAAAGGTTAAACACGGACGAGTGTTTGAACCAATACAGACGGGTATTAAAGGAAGATACAAACGAGTATCAAAAGGTTTAAACACAACCGAGTGTTTGGGAGACTGACATGGATGAGTGCTTAAGAACTGACATAGACGAGTGTTATAAGTTAACACAGAAGAGTGTTTAGGAGTTAACACAGACGAGTGTTGGAAGAATGAACTATTTGTCAGACGGGAGTTGGATACTAGACGAGAACTGGGTTTAGAATAACAAGGTGTATTGATTTTATTGGGAATAGGTGGATGAGGTACTGGCACCGACTGGGCATTGTGAAGGCGAAGGTCACCGACTTGGGATTTGGGAATGATATCCTCTTATGGGGATGCACTTTTGTCTTTGAATGATTCAGGTCTTTCATGTAAGGTACCTGATCTGGCTCATGCTTCGTATGCATGTTTGAACTTCTTTTTCCGCAAAGATTAATTCGGATGGATCGGCTACACACTTTTGAGGATGCAATGTTATGTAGTGATAGCTATATGCAATGCCAATAAATATACTTCATGGGGATAAGCGAAGGCTCATTAGGAATCGTTGCTCATCACTAGGGATGCCAATACATAATGGCACTGGAAACCTACAGTACCAAAGATTATTGGGATACCAATAAGAATTTTCACTGGGGAGCTCACAATACCAAAGATTATTGTTGACTCCGCTAAAGATTGAATTGTTGACAGAGCGAGTCTTCAGGTACGCTGCTGAATTCTGAATCGTACCGTTGGGGAAGAGATAATTTGGCCAGACTTCTATACATCCTAGACCATTGAGAGGATGGTAGAACTGAATATGCCGAAGAATGGGCATTGAACATCATGTGGATCTCTTCACATACACGCCCCAAGTTTACGCCACACTGGGGAATTACTTCTTGAATCACTTGGGGATAAGAAATGAGCATGTACACCTACGAATACCCCAGTTTAGCTCTGTGAATGCCCCCGTTTAGCTCTGCGAATGCCACGGTTTAGCTCTGCGAATGCCCCGATTTAGCTCTACTGGGGAATTACCTCTTGAATCACCTAGGGATAAAAGATTGGCATGGACACATGCGAATGCCCCGATTTATCTCCCTTAGGGATGCACTTGATTAACTCCACTGGGGATGCACTTGCACGTGCTAAGTCAAATGGTGACTCCGAACTTTCTAAATTCACTTGGGGAATCAGGTTCGAAATTGTCTATAGTAGATGAAGGCAGCTTTGTGTGCTGGCCCGGACAAGGTGACCATTATAAATTGCCAGTTGTAAAGAGAAACCACACTTGGAATGCATACGACACTGCCTCATGGTTATATATCGATGTAAAGTCAAGTTTTGTCTCGGCTTGAGAATTTTTATTCCCCATGTTTCTAATGCAATGTTTAATAACAAATAAAACATATTTTGCATATGAAAAACATTTTATGACAGTAAGAGACAAATTTTGATGAAAACAAACTTTATTGATAAGCCCGTGAATAGGCATTTGTACAAGGATGCAACTTCTATATGACGTAGCTACGAAGTAGAAACTGGAAATACAACAAGTATAAATGGAAATGAGAGATGCTCAAATTTCCATTAAAATCGGTATTGCTACAATTCTCATATCCTAAGTAGTATCAATGCCTTTCCTCTGACGAGTAGCAGTTGGACCGGTCAATTTGCTTCCAAAGTGCTATAGATGTGCATGGGTCCTTCGTGAAGAGAATTCAGACTACATCCTCTCTCTTAAGATCCCTAACTTTTACTTGGATCGCCCTTTCGAGTTTTCGAACCAATGGGATACCCGTTTTTGCCTAAGTCGCCCTTTCGGGTTTTCAACTTAGCGGGTTATTATTTTTTTTATTTTATCCCTAATTTTTTCCTGGACTTTCATGTCCACTGGGATGCCCATTTTTTTTGCCTAAATCGCCCTTTCGGGTTTTTGACTTAGCGAGTCTCTTTATGTGTAGTATTTTTTGACTGAGTCTGAATTGACTGGGAGTGGAACGTCTTCCCCATCCATATCTGTCAGGATTAGAGCACCTCTTGAAAAATCTCTCTTCACGATATATGGTCCCTCGTAATTGGGATTCCATTTGCCCCTTGGATCGGAATGGCTTTGCACGATGACCCTTCTCAAGACCAAATCACTAGGATAAAACTTCTGAGGATGGATCTTTTTGTCGAGTGCTCTTTCATCCTTTGTTGGTACAACTGGCCATGACAAATGACCGCCATACGCTTTTCATCAATCAGGTTAAGTTGGCCGAATCTTGTCTGAACCCATTCTGCCTCATCAAGCTTCGTTTCCATCAGAACCCTCAACGAAGGAATTTCCATTTCGACAGGAAGCACTGCACCACTAAGTTGTCTCCAATGGATTTGAAAACCACAACATTGGGATGCACTGGTCATGAAAATTTTGAAATTTCGTTCATAGACAATCTGACAGAACAAGATTGGAGAAAGCCTGTAGTGGATTATTTACAGAATCCAATGGCTTCGACAGAACAAAAAATAAAATATAGGGCATTTAGCTATATATTAATGGGAAATGAATTATTCAAGAAAACACCTGAAGGCGTGCTACTGAAATGCCTAAGTGAAACATAAGAATATTTAGCTCTTTCTACCACACACGCTGGGGCGTGTGGAGCACACCAAGTAGGCCACAAGATGAAATAGTTGTTGTTTCGACAAGGACTATATTGGCCCACTATGTTAAAAGATTGTGTTGAGTTTGCAAAAGGATGCCAAGAATGTCAAGTACATACTGGTATTCAGCATGTGCCGGCGAGTGAACTTCACTCGATCATGAAACCTTAGCCTTTTAGAGGATGGGCTTTAGATCTTATTGGAGAGATTCGACCAACGTCTTCTAAAAGCCAGAAATACATATTGGTGGGCATTGATTATTTTTCTAAGTGGATTGAAGCAATCCCTTTAGTCAATGTAGACCAAGAGAGTGTCATTAAATTTATTCAAAAGTACATTATATATAGATTTGGAATCCCTAAAACAATAAAAATAGATTAAGGACCAGTCTTTACTGGTCGAAAGATGCAAGCCTTTACTACAGAAATGGGGTTCAAACTGTTAACGTCTACCCCTTACTATGCACAAGCTAATGGCCAAGTCGAAGCAGCAAATAAAGTAGTAATCAGTTTAATAAAGAAACACGTGGGAAAGAAACCTAGAAACTGGCACAAGATGCTAGATCAAGTTTTATAGGCTTGTCGAACCTGTTCTAAAAAGGCTACGGGAACAACACCATTTCACCTGACTTATGGTCATGGCGCAGTGTTTCCAGTGGAAATTTGCCTACAGTCAACGAGGATTCAGAAACATCAGGATATCCCTTCTGAAGTCTATTGGGATATGATGTTAGACGAACTAGTTGACCTGGACGAAGAAAGGTTGAAAGCTTTGGATCTTTTGAGACTACAGAAGAAACAGGTTGAGAAATCCTATAATCGAAAAGTAAAACCTAAAACATTTCTGCCTGAGGATCTAGTATGGAAGGTAATTCTTCCAATGGATCGAAGAGATATAAATTTGGGAAAATGGTCCCCTAAATGGGAAGGACCTTTCGGGATTATCCAAACCTTTTCTGGTGGAGCCTATGAGATTGAGGAACTAAATGAAGATCAAAGACTTCTGAGAGTGAATGGTAAATACTTGAAAAAATATATACCTATGCTTCAAGAGGTCAAAATAACTAATGTATAGTCACAGTCGAATAAAGAAAATGCCAAAATGGAAATTTAAATTTCATTAAAAAATAGCCAAAATGGCTTTGAAGCCATTACAATGAGTGATTATATAGATAACAGAAACAATATTTAAAAAGGGAGATTAGCCTTGATCTGGAGGTATTTAATCCTTTGTAATTCCAGGCGCCGATCACACAAAGCCTTCGACTGATGGAGGGTTTCAAGCTTAGCATCGAGTGATTGGGCCCGATCAGCGTGTTCTAACCCTTCAGCCAGTTCCTCTTGGCTCTCCGACTCAATGTTAATGGCGAGGAGCTCTTCTTTCTTTTTATCATTGGCAGCAATTTTAGCCTCCAACTCTCTGATATGCGCCCTCATTTTAGCAGTGTCTTGTTCAATCTCCTCAGCCTCTTTCTGCCTAGCCTCTTGGGCCTTTTACAACTCTTTTACTTTACAGGCTAATTCGGTAGCAACATGCCAAGCAGCAGCTACATGGTTATTGGTCTCTTCAATTTCACGATTAAGAGTCCTTCGGCGATTATAGTCCGCTGACACTTGGTAAATAATGGAGATTAAATCCAAGATAACACTGGCCACATCTGGAGAAGCAATGAGGAGATCGACAACCCTCAGAGTAGTCTTCAGAAAAGAAGGAGCAGTGGGTTCTCCCTCTAGGGTTAGCATTAAATCTCTTTTGAAGATTTGTGCCTTGACTTTATGAAGTGCCTTATCAAGAGGAGATGTCGAAGTAAACTTTCCGGATGCAGTCGAGACACTATGGTCAGAAGAACTCTCTCGCCCTTCTAGAATGGAAGTCAAATAGCCTAGAGGATTTTGCTGTTTCATTAAGGCTAAGTCCTCTTTGGTTCGAGACCCTGTCGAAGGGACACCTTCGTTGACAGCAGCAACCATGTTGGCTACCTGTGCTGGAATATGGGCAACTTCAGTATGTGTAGGATTTTGGGTCCCCTCAGTAAAGCCTTCCATACCATCAACAGCTTCTGGAATCCTTTCATCTTGATTCTCCACCTCCAGCACACCTTCCATCTCTATCACTGCTTCAACATCGATGGCCTCCTCCTCTTTGACTTCCTGTAAGACGACCAATGGAGCCCTAATTTCTTCATGATCTCCTATAGGGCCTTCTTCATTGACTTCCTCTATGGTCTCATACTGAGGTTCAAAAGTTTGATTCACTTCATCAGCTGAACTCACAAAGGAGCCTTTTGCTGAAGAAAGCCTATAAGTAGGCTCTCCCTCATTATTTAATAGAGTGGCAGATCCTTCGACAGGAGTAGGGACTTGTTTGGAGGTGCCAGCAGTATCCTGAAGATTAAAGGAAGTTTGTTTTTCAGAATTCTCATAGAGAAAATGATTAGTTCAAGAAGTAAGTGATTGTCTTTCGAAGAAAATACCTGAATTGGAACTTCAACACCAGGGCTGGAATTGTCGCTCTCGCTGGGATTGTTTAGCCTGGAAGCTACTTCCTGCTCAGTAGGTTCTCTAATAACTACAGGAGGAGGCCTCATAGTTGTGATTTTAATTTTTTTTTTGGGACGAGGCTCAAGCACCGAAGCTGGTTTCTTTAACCTTTGTCTCTTAAGAGGAACAAAAGGAGACTCCTCTTCTTCGTCACTAGAGATCTCGATCTCTTGGACCTTCCGTTTCTTGGGGGTATTTTTCTAAATACCCGGAAAGATAAGTCGAAGAAATCAGTATCCATATCAAAGAATCGTAAAGAATAAAGGTATAGAAGAAAGTGAATACCTTGGGCGAAGGGTTAACGGAAGGGTCTCCCCCTTTAGTGCTTTCAGCAACCTTCTTTGTAGTGGTCCTCTTGACCGCTGTACCAAAAACGAAAATAAGTCGAGCGTCGAATGACTAAATCTGAAACAAAGAGGAAAAGAAAAGAAGTAATACCTTTCTTGATCCTGTCAAGGACCAGTTTAAACGCCTCACGAAAGTGGTGGGCGAAGTCCTTCTCGTCGAAGAACTCCTCATCATAATACTGCCTCCACCATCCTTCAAAATTACTAGAACACAAAAATTGAGATTGAAGTCGAACATGGTTAGTACGGTTCAACCAGCGTACCTACCAATATGCTTGGTAGCAGTGTACTATGAGTAGTCTGCGTTGTAAAATAATAGTAGTTTCTCTCGAGAATAAATGGGTGATGGGAGTGACTGGACAATGCCGAATTGTCGAGAAATAAGGTTTGGTTGGTAAGCAATCAAACTTAATTGATTCTTTGAACTCTTGAACCTCAATGGCATGATCCCGGGTCGAATAAATGACTGCCACATGCCCACGTATTCTTCATCCAAGTCTTCCTCCTCAGTCGAAGGAAATGGTCTAGTAAACCATTATGGGCTGACTTTTCGACTGGCAAAAGGAGCCATGGTCGAAACAAAATGTTTGCGCTCCGCAAACATCATCACGAAGCTTGTGAAGGCCTTTTGAAAATGTTGACCCTCGTCAGTAGGAGTCAGTAAAGCAAGTCTGGTGCCTTCAACCCTTCTGTTCAGGATTTCTGGGGCCGCTTCATTGATCTTATTCTTCTGGGGAAGAAAAGATTCGAAGGTGGCATTGAGCCAAAGTTAAAGAAGCCAGAAAGGGCCAGAAAGAAGCAAGCTTTATCTATCTCCTATGACCTTGAGTTGAGTCACACCATTGCTGATGGACTCATATAGATTGGCCAAAATCAATTCGGCCAGACAGAGGGGGTAGCCATGATGAAGCTGCGTTGCGAGCGTGAGCATTTTCTTCGTCACCTGAAGCGACTTGGTGCAGAAGACAAAACGGGATAACCACATAGCCAGAAAAGCTATATGTTCCACCTCCGACAAAATACTGGAGGATTTATCATGGAAGTGGTTGATGAAGGTGGTGTAGGTAGGTTTTGTAGCTGAAAACCCAATAGCATCCTCAGATAGGTCCTCTGGGTCGAAATAATCGCCAGTCGGTCGAAGACCAGTGATTGCTGCTATGTCAAAGAGGGTTGGGGTCACCATCCCACAGGGAATATGAAATGTGAAGTGGGCGCTATCCCAGAAATATAGCAAAGACACCAACATAAGAGGACAATAAGACAATCTTGTCTTCGATAGCATCACCAAATCGTAAATCCCCATGTCTTTCCAGACAGAGGTTTGCGCCTTCTCCACCTTATTTAACCAATCTCAATACTCTGAGGAGAGATTAGGGCACGATCGAAAGATCCTGGTCCCTTTGTTCATAAATTGAAGGTTAATGTCTTCTGTGGTCTGAGCGTGTTGCTGGTTGGCTGGAGTCGCATCCTCAGGATCGTCCCTGGGCTTCTTCGCACAGCCTATGGGTCTGAGTCTTGGGTGAGTAGGGAAGAAGGCACAGTTCTTCATAGTATTTTTGATGCATGTGGACAGAGGACCAGACATAGCGTATATGTCTTCAGAGTACCTAATAGGAATGAGAAGCTGGGAATCATACACTTCTCTCCTTTCACTACTCGTGGGTTCAGAAACGAATCGTGGCCCATCGGTCGAAGCAGGAGAAGGGATGGTAGGGAAGATCTATGGTCGACGTTGGATATCAGCAACATTCTTAGGTTTGGGGTTATTGGGTGCATTAGAAAGGAAAGCCATTTTTGCAGATTAGAGAGAAGTGAAGATGATAATGCAAGGTGTTTTATGCAGAAGACTTGGAAATACTTAGTGTTGTGAAAGTTCTAAGTGAAGAGGATCAAGAGTATTTATAGTCTTCAGAGAGGAATGTGTCTCGTCAAATCCATTTAATGCTATGAATGTAGTGAGGCACGTGGCATACCATGGAGTGATTACCGTGCATATGATGGGAAACGTTTTGACATGCTTGCCTAGGTTCTAGGAATAATGGTCATCATGGCAGCATGGTAACGGCAGTTTGAAAAGACGTCTTGGAAAAAAGTAATGATGGGTCTCGAAAGCGGCAGCTGTTGGAAGACGAAAAGTGCACGTCAGGCCTTTATGGACAGCAAGAGAGACAGGTGTCGAATAGAAAGATCAAAGAATGGCTATCTCTTTTGGTGTCGAAATAGACATTCTTGGGGAGAAATTTGTTGGCTCCTAAATTTGACACCTACTATATACTGGTCCTTTAGACCAAAAATGGAATAAATAAAACCAAGCTGAAGATTGCTTTGACGTGTGAAATAACTTAGAGAAAATATCTAGGTCACATGTTAGTCTTCGACCAAGACTCACTATCAAGATTTCGACTGAGAAGGTCTTATGACCTTCGACTAGAAGAAAATACCTCCGCATCGACATCAAAGGCGAGGGACATTTGAATTTGAATTATTGGAGGGAAAGACGGATTTTGCCAGCAGTTAAAGGCAGGCAACGTGGCTGGAAGCTAGAGGTCGAGGGACATGCAGAGGACACTTGTCCTCATCTTAGAGCAGAACCACCCCTCGACGGTTACATAATTTTAGTATAAAATTGGAAATCTGTGTAGTTTTTCTGGATGTTCAACCTATTGTGCTAGTTACTCAAATATTGTCCAAGTACCCGCTGTGTGAGAAAGGATAAACTGAGAAATGTACGTTGGAAACACCACTTTTCATTAATAAAGTCTTTTTACATTGTTTTAATCTTATTTTGTAAAGTTACTTTCCTACATCTTTACTTGCATTTCTATTGACTTTCTTACTTTCCAAAACTCCAAGTATCTTGTCTTGGTCGAATGTGCGTTCTTCCTGGATTTCCTTTTTATTTTACATCAACCTAGTATAAAAGTTAGCATATGTTCTGGGATCAATCTGATCGATCCTGCGAGTAACCAAAAGGACTTTCCTTTTGGAGGATCAGCGGTTGTTTACCAAAAACTACGGTAAACACACTCAGGTCCCTCTTTCTATTACAAACTTTTCTGATGCTGATTGGGGGTGCAAACCTTGATGATAGAAAATCCACTTCTGGATCCTGCATATTACTAGGCCCTAATCTGGTTTCATAGGGGTCAAAGAAACAAACTCTATTAGCCAGGTCCAGCACAGAGGCATAATATATGAGTCTTACTAATTCTACTGCTAAAGTGCTATGGATTCAGTCTTTACTTACAGAATTGAAAATTCCCTTCACCACTCTAGTTCTCTTGTGTGATAACCTTAGCATTGTAGCCCTATCTCATAATCCTATCTTACATGCCAAAACCAAGCATATGGAGCTTGATATCTTTTTTCTAAGGGAAAAGTGTTGAATAAAAGCCCGGTTGCGAAGCACATCCATGCCTTTGATCAGTATGCTGACTTACTCGCCAAGACTCTGTCTCCTCTCAAGTTTTTGCAGCTCAGAGGCAATTTACATGTTCTGGATAAAACAACTCTGCTGCAGAAGTGACCTGGGTTTCTAGGGGAACTATTAGAGTAAGTGGTAGTAAGATATCATGAGTATATTTGTAATGTCACTGTGCTGAGTCAACAAACTTGGGTAAGATATATATATATATATATATATATATATATATATATATATATATATATATATATATATATATATATATATATATATATATATATATATATATATATATATATATATATATATATATATATATATATATATATATATATATATATATATATATATATATATATATATATATATATGCTTTCTCTAACCATTTATGTGACTAACTAAGTCTTTTTGTTATTAAATGAGAATGATTCTCTCTTTTCTTTCTCTTTCTTTATATCCTAGTTCACTTTCTAACACCTTCTACTTCTACTACAACTTGAGTGAATCAATCGATGTAAGGTTGTAAACTCCCTCTTGCTCATTGTATACCAATGCTTAAGACAACTATAGTAACCAACTATCTCTTATGGGAGGTAAAATGGGCGGCAAGCCAATTGCAAAAATCCACCCACGAGTCAATGCAAGTTTCAAGAAGACCGTTGAACTACAGTCTAGCCAGTAAAACTAGCATTAGTTCTAATAGTTTTCACTTGGAAGCTTTATCGGTGCTGTAGTAGCTGAGCCGATCGTTGACAAGTTGGACGTGTTCATCATGATCTTCTTTTCCATTATATTACCCCAATTTGGGAGACTTTTGCATTGAAATATGGCTCTTGCTTTCTAAGATTGAAATATGGATCTTGCTTTCTAAGATCCTGACTCATAAAGGATGTTTAGGTTGCACCTGAACCGAGTGATATTTTTTGTGATTCGAGGATGTAGCATAGATGCCTTATTCTCCGCTCAGACTCTGGGGAGGGGAAATAGTGTGAGATCTCAAGTCGTTCAACAATAAGAGGAGTTTGAAACCTAAGCGGAAGTACCTGGACTGTCCTTTCTCTTGGAGAAGGAAGGATTAAATCTAGTTGATGAGGAACATTGATACCGAAGTTTTCTTTTCCAAGAGGAGTGGTGTTCAGTCGATTGTGGTTGATGATGCTACGTCAATAACATCCAGAGCGGCTTCGTGTGCAGTAGTGAAATAAGTAGCTCTGAAACCATACATTTCCAGGGATCGAAGAAGTCAAAAGTATCGAGAATTGTAAATCTGAAGAATCAACAAGTCGTTATCGGTGTTGAATTTAATTTTATTGAATGAGACTGAGTTTTGGATTCGATTTACTGGATCTCCGATTAGAAGTTAAAGATCAATTCACACAGGGAAACCAAAGCAGAGATGGAGTGTAGTAGAAAACACATGAATCAAAAGTCGTTTCCCACACACCATTAACATGTTTCAGAAACAGAAATAGAGAGAGTTGTGATGGAGTGGAAATTCTGGTTCGACAAAGCGGAGGTGTACCTATAAGGTTATCACTTAAATGCTCAAGTCAATATGTGAAAGAGTATTGAGTATTAATATTGTGTTTGAAACTTGTTATCTAAAGTATCTTCATTATATATATGAATCTTGCTTTCTAAGATCCTAACTCATAAAGGATGTTTAGGTTGCACCTGAACCGAGTGATATTTTTTGTGACCCGAGGATGTAGCATAGATGCCTTATTCTCCGCTCAGACTCTGGGAGGGGAAACAATGTGAGATCTCAAGTCGTTCAACAATAAGAGGAGTTTGAAACCTAAGCAGAAGTACCTGGGCTGTCCTTTCTCTTGGAGAAGGAAGGATTAAATCTAGTTGATGAGGAACATTGCTATCTATCAGACGTGGAATGCAGATAACTGCGTGATGAACTTAAGGCGTAGATCTCCTGTACTGACGTGTAAGATATTGAGAGATCAACTGTGTGAGAATAACACAATGAAGACTGATATATAGAGGGATTTACAATTTATTACATGTTATAATTGACGTGAGACTTATATACAAGTATAAATACATATTTTATCACACCCGCGTAGTTGAAGCGGGATGTTGACTGACACTTAGATTGTTATGAAAATTATCGAAGAGAACTCTTGGGAGACCTTTGGTGAAGATATTAACAATCTGGTGCCGAGAAGGGATATGAAGAACGCGAAAGAGGAAAACATGTTAATTGATAGAGAGAGAAAGAGAGACGTGACACGATGTTGAACACAACAGGGAGTGGCGTGGCGAAAGCAGAAGGGGCTGCAACAACGACAATGTTGGAAAAGAAGCTATGACGGAGGTGCTGGAGTATGAGCTACAACGATGGCGGTGCTGGAGGAGGATTACGACGATAGTGCTGAAGAAGAAGCTACGGTGGAGGTGCTAGAGTAGGAGCTACAACATTGTCGGTGCTAGAGGAGGAGTTACGATGGCAACAGTGTTGGAGGATGAGCTACGATGGCGGCAGTGCTGGTAGAGAAACTACAGAAGCGGCAAAAACGATGTTTGAGGAGGAACTACAACGACAACGATTGTCTAATTAAAATTTACTAATTTGTTTATTCATCAAAATTATTTTAAATTATCAGTATAATATGACGGAATGCACGTTATTTATTGAATATTTGTGAAAAATATTTTATAATGTCAATGTATTATCTATTTTCTTGTATTATAATACAAAATTTCAATTAATTATATATGTTTTATTTTAATTGATAGGTAATTTGATCAAAATTTAATTGATATTCACCATATAAATTTTTTTATATAGTCAAAACTGTTTAATTTTAATTTTAATTATTTTAATTATTTTTACAGTATTACGTATGATTGTGATATAGATGTAATTTTTTTAAATATTAATAGTGCATACTAATTAATTGCAATTTAATATATCATTTTTTAATATTTCGTGACAAGCTTTTCCAAAAAAATAAATAATTAACTTGAATTTTCTATATCAAATTTTGGAATAAAAATATTATGTTAATAATGCATACCAATTAATATTGATAATATATAAGAATTTAATTGATTTATATTGATTGTGTAAAGCAGTTTTATACCGTCATTAAATCGCAGCCGTTAAATATTATTGAAATTTAATTTTTATTTTAATTATTTATAAAATAATATTTATAAATAGGTTTTTTTGCACTAACTGTGTAAAAATTTATACACCGACCGTACATAATAATTAATTTTTATTTTTAATATTTTGTGAAAATCTTTTCCAAAAAAATTAATTTGGATTTTATATATTAAATTTAGAAATAAAAATATTATGTTGATCCTAATAAAATCGAGATCAAATTGAGATTGTTATTTAGATCTTATCAAGTATTTTTGGACGATTCTGATTCCATCATTTATAATTTTGGTATGGGTTATTGTATTTGGAGATTAATTATTATACACAGGCAATGCATCACAAGCACTCATAAATATTATTTTATAAATAATTAATAAATATTAAATCTCAAAAAATATTTAATGATCACGATTTATTGACAATATAAAACCAATATATACTATCTGTGTAAAAAAATTTATATAATCAATATATCATAACTATTCACAAATATTACTTTTTAAATAATTAAAATAAAAATCAAATTTCAATAAATATTTAACGGCCATAATGCATCCATGCATATCAATTAAATTTAAAAAATAAATAAATCCGTACTTATCCTTTATCAAGATCAATTTTGTTTGTTTATAATATTTTTGGATGGTTCAGATCGATTTTGCTTATTTATAATATTTTTGGACGGTTCAGATTCATTTTATTGAATTTACGATGTGTATAAATAAATGAGTTTCAAAATATTTTTCGCAAAAAAGGAAATCATAATTCTTTTGTTGTTTAGCCTTAAAACAACACTGCAAATTTACGATATTCTTTCAGTCACATGAATGCTATATTGTCACTCCTCAAAGAAATATTCAATCCTGACAAATATGAACGCTTTATCATAGTAATGGAAGTTCTTATTCTTATCGCCGCCTTCTTCGCATTAATCTGTTACCATCGGCTCAAATACGGAACGTTCTTCCCTCTCCCTCAGTCTTCCTCCGGCGATGTAAGGGATTTACAGTTACAGCCAACAACGGTGGAGTTCCACCGCTACCACCACAGTCACACACAGGGTTTAAACGAGTCAGTTATAAACATAATTCCATCATTCATCTACTCTACTAACAATGAACAAAAAGAAGAATCTCCACGTGATTGTGCGGTTTGTTTGGTTGAGTTTAAAGACGATGATTATGTTCGCAAACTTCCTCTTTGTTCCCACACGTTCCATCTTCATTGTGTTGATACTTGGCTTCGCTCACACCCTAACTGTCCTCTTTGTCGCTCATGTCTTCGCTGTGATTTTTCTGAGTTGCCTTTCAGACCTCTCATGTCCGAGAGAATCCGCCCCTCATCGGTGATGCAGATCGCCCTCCCCACTCTCCCCACACGAGGATCGGTTTAGCAAATTTGGGTTTGAGTCGGCAGAGAGCAGTGGACAAGTTTTAGGGTCTGCGTGCGCTGCTTATTCTTACTAAGCATGAGTATTATTCTTGTTCTTTGTTTACAAATATCAACTCTTCATTACCCCCTATACCATAAAACATTGTGTACTTTTGTTTTTCGTATACAAATTATTCTATTAAATAGCATTACTCCATACAGATTCTTATTATTATTCATTGATTTCTCTTGGTTTTTTTTAAAGTATTCATAACTTATAAAGTTAATTTGAAGTTATTACTTCTCATGAAGTTCTTTTCATTAAATTTTATTTACATGGAGATTTTTTTAAGGAAAAAAAAAGAAGTAATATAGAAATATTATTCAGACTTAAAATATTATACCTTAAAAGAAATCAATATCTAATTTTTGTTGCATATCTTTTGTAATATATGTTGTATTTGTGAAATACAATAAAAGGGAAGGGCATGCTTACGTGGATGGTTGCAAGACACCTTATTAATTTTGAATCACTAATGAATGTTTATTCCAATCCCTAGGCTGAAATATATATATATATATATATATATATATATATATATATATATATATATATATATATATATATATATATATATATATATATATATATATATATATATATATATATATATATATATATATATATATAAGAAATTTCATAGGTCAGATATTGGGGAGGAAAAAACGATTTCTCCTACTTTCTCTACGAATTTGTGGGAGTATGGGAAATCAATTCTTTTTCCATTGATGTCATATTTTAATTGTTTTTTGAGAATGTTTTGTCTATCACATATTAGCGAAGTGAAACAATTAATGAACATGACTCTGGATCGAACAACCCAAGTCATTGTCGAGAGACTCGGGAGGACGTCCACTTGGTTCTTTCTTGGCCTCTTAGGTTGTTTCATTATGGGCCCTTCAAGATTCTGTTTTCTAGGTCCAATAAAGATTTCTAAATCCAAAGTTCCTTAAGCACGAGGCCTAGGAAGGGCGGAGTCTCTCAACCGTTACTTGAGAAGACATGCAACATTTATTGTATAAGCATATTGGCTCTTGTCTCTGGAAGGCACGAATAGAGTGTGTACATCCTGGAATATGTATGTCGGGTCGAGACCTATAGTCGGCTTAAGAAGGGTGGCGAGAAGGCAAGAAAGCGTGGATATGTGTGTACTTTCGGTTAGCGTCCTCAGGACCAGGGGCTAGGTGGCGTCCTATCTTCGGGTGATGCTCTCCAGAATGCGACCTAGGCGTCAGGGGAAAGGTCGCGTGTAGAGCCTGAATGTAACTCCCGAAATGGTCTCCAGTTCATTAACACCAGCGTTACAGGAGATTAATTACGCCAATCATGGCTGACCGAGGACGTTGCCATACAAGTGTAACTGAGAAAAATGAAGGACCACTTCATGAATACATCTCTTAATGAAGGCTAGAACAAAAGCTATATAAGGGGCTCCCGTCAGAGGGATAAGCAAGATACTTTTCTTGAGACAATACGCACTGCTAGCGTAGCTCTCAAATCCCTAATCATACTTACAGAAAATCTACCTTTGAGGCTCTCCCTATTCCTTTAGGGAAGCTAACCGTTTAGTGTTCCTACGCAAGAACATTTGGCGCCCACCGTGGGGCCTCAATAAAACTGTTCCATGCCACACAATAAACCACATTCGTCTGAATGTCAACCGATAAGGACCCCCCAGATATGGCGCAACTATTGCCCATGGTGGAGGCCATTGGGAAACAAAATGATACCTTGCAAGATAGTGTAGCAGACGTGCAACAAAAGAGTCAGGGGGAGGACTCTCCAAAAGAGGAGCTTATGGATCCTCAACCACTCTCACAAGCAATATGGTACGATCAAGTCCTTGACAACTTCAAGGCACCATCACTCACAACTTATGATGGCAAGTCTGATCCTCAAGAGCACATTATTGTTATCAACAATCAGATAGCAATAAATAGGCCTTATTGATTCCCTGAAATGTAAACTAATGGAAGGAACCTTCAAGGATGTAGCCTTAAGGTGGTATATGAGTCTACCCCGACTATCTGTGGAAAGCTACACAGATCTAACCAAGAAGCCGGTACAACACTTCTCGGCCAACAGACATTACAAGGTGTCAGCCACTACCTTTTTTAGTGTTCAACAGAGGCAGTCAGAATCCTTGCGGGAGTACTTGGCCAGATTCAATGAAGAAACCATCAAAGTATCGCACCCTAATCAAGAGTTGTTCGTGGGAGCGTTTCAGCATGGTTTATAGGATGGGTAATTCAATGTGTCCCGAGCTCAGAAACCGACCTCCAACATGGAGGAGATTATTAACAAAGTAAAATGTTACATAAAAGGAGAAGAGAGTAACCGGGAGAAACGCTCAAGGGACATCACTGAAAGATCCAAAATCAAGGAAGACGGGCAGGGAGATGCTAAGAACCTTCCTGGTACGCTGCTCGGGAACGCACCCAGAAACGTCCTGGAGGAAGGGTCGGTCAGAGACCAAATCACAAACCCTTGGTTTCAGAGGAAGATTTGACTTCGTTGAATACTCGGAGGGGCGACATACTGCAGGAGGTTGACCACTTGAGTATGATCCCAACAACCCTAGCTCGTCCTAAAGGGGCATACACCATGATGGGAAAGGAAATCGAAGCTTGGTGTAGTTATCACCGACTTCGAGGTCACCACACCGATGACTGCCACCAACTAAAGAAAGAAACTGAAGCGTTGATACAGAGGGGACATCTTTTATCCTATGTGAAAGACAATAAGTCATAATCTGGTAAGAGAGACTCTCAAAGAGACGACTCGAGACCGAAAGAATCTTCTCACAAGAAGGGGAAAGGCCCTGAGGAAGTCCACAAAACAAAATCAACTCCCCATACTCTCAACACCATCATTGTCGGGATCGCTGGAGGTGGGGAAACGAGTTAAGCTAAGAATAGGTATACCCGGGTTGTGACGCATGTGTCAGAAAAATCACCTGTCAGCCAAGAACGCGACCTAAATCCGGTGAGCTTCTCCAAACTAGATGTGGGAATTCTTGCCCACGAAATGACTCGATGGTTATTAAAGTCCAGATCTGTGATTGGAGTGTGAAGAAGGTATTGGTAGACCTGGGAATTTCAGTCGACGTTCTATATTGGGAAGCTTTCAAGGGAATTTAGTTTGACACGATTTTCTGCCATTCAATGACACCTTGGTCGGATTCTCAGGAGAGTAGGTGCAGGTACTAGGCTACCTGTCAGTACTAACTACTTTTGGAAATGGTGAGAATACCAAATAAATAAGAGTAAGATACCTCATTGTTAACGCTGCCTCACCTTATAACATCATCATTAGAAAACCATATTTCAACTCCCTAAAGGCTGCCTTATCCACCCTTTACCTCACTATGAAGTACCCGTTGGGGGACAGTCGGGTAGGGGTGATCAAAGGCGACCAAGGATTAGCATGAAAATGTTACAAGGATAACTTAAAGTTGAAGAAGAAAGGATGAACTGAGGAACTCGACTGCTCACATGAGCTCAGAGTTAACTTGGTCGACATTGTTCCGCGATATGACTCATTGAAGGATGGCTTGTCTCCTCATAAAGAAACTAAAAAGTCCAAATCGGGAATATATCGTCTAAGCCTTTCTCTGGAAGAAGAGAAGGAGATTACAATAATATTAAGAGAGAATGCTGACTTATTTGCATGGAAGCCGTCAAATATGCCGAGGATAGACCCCAATTTCATGTGTCATCACTTGGCTCTGAACTTGGATACTAAACCAATTTCTCAGCAGAAATGTAAAGGCAATGACGAGAAGAGGAAAGCTGATAGAGAGGAGGTCGGGAAATTACTAGATACTGGTTTTATTAAGGAAATCAAGTACCCGACCTGGTTGTCTAACATGGTGATGGTAAATAAGAAGAATGGGAAATGGCGGATGTACGTTGATTTCACAGACCTCAACAAAGCATACCCCAAAGATCCTTACCATCTGCCTCAAATAGACAGACTCATTAATGAGACCTCTGGGTACCTGTTACTCAGCTTTATGGACGCTTACTTCGGGTACAATCAGATTCGTATGAGCCTGACTGACGCTCCAAAGACAGCTTTCATGACGGATAAAAGAAATTACTACTATGAGGCGATGCCTTTTGGCCTCAAGAATGTAGAAGCTACTTATCAAAGGTTGATGGACATGGTGTTCGCTACCCAAATCAGAAGAAACCTTGAAGTTTACGTGGATGACATGGTGGTAAAAACCACCTCAGAAAAACGACATATTATGGATCTCACAGAGACTTTTGCATCAATAAGGAGTCACAACATGAGGCTGAACCCAGATAAGTGTATCTTTGGAGTGCAATCCTGAAAATTCCTGGGGTTTATGCTTACAAACTAGGGAATTGAATCTAATCCACACAAGTGCTAGGAAATTATAGACATGTGAAACCCATCTTCAAAGAAGGAAGTTCAAAAACTAACAGGGAAGCTAGCCACCTTGTCTCGATTTTTGTCTTGTGCATGTGATAAATCTATTAATTTCTTTGCAACTATCAGAAAGTCAAAGGAGTTTGAGTGGACAAGTGCATGCGAAGAAGCTTTCCAATGTGTGAAGCTTTTTCTATCTTCTCCTCTTATTCTAGCGAGGCCTAAAGAGAATGTTCCTTTAATCTTGTACTTGGTCGTATCTGACAAGGCCATGAGCTCCACCCTCGTATTAGAGGGGGAAGATGGGGAGAGACTAGTATATTTTGTTAGCTAGGTTCTAAAAGAAGCCGAGTTGCGATACCAGAAGATCGAAAGATTGGCATAAACGTTGATGGTAATAGAGAGAAAGTTGAGGCATTACTTCCAGGGTCACCCCATAATAGTAAGGATTAACTACCCAATAAAACAAATATTGAAGAATCCAGACTTAGCCGGAAGGATGGTTACATGAGCCATGAAGCTGTCCGAATATGACATCGAGTTCACTCCAAAGACAAGCATCAAATCATAGGTGTTAGCGGACTTTCTAGTCGAATTAAGTGCACCATTTCCAGAAGAATGCCTGTCTAGATGGATCTTTCATGTGGGCGGATCATCAAACCTAAAAGGAAGTGGAGTTAGGATCGTCCTTGAAGGGCCAATGGAGTTCATTTTGGAATACTCTTTAGGTTTCAATTTCCAATCTAGTAATAATCAGGCGAAGTATGAGGCTCTAATAGCAGGGATAAGGTTGGCTAGAGGGGTTGGAGTAACTCATCTGGCGACCAAAACAGACTCCCAACTTGTATCTGGGCAGATAACAGGTGAATATCGGACTAAAGACCTTGTATTGTTGAAATATTTACAGATAGTATGTTGGGTATCTGGGGAGCTGATTTTGTTTTGTGGACTTCCTCAGGGCCTTTCCCCTTCTTGTGAGAAGATTCTTCCGGTCTCGAGTCGTCTCTTTGAGAGTCTCTCTTACCAGATTATGACTTATTGTCTTTCACATAAGATAAAAGATGTCCCCTCTGTATCAACGCTTCAATTTCTTTCTTTAGTTGGTGGCAGTCATCGGTGTGGTGACCTCGAAGTCGGTGATAACTACACCAAGCTTCGGTTTCCTTTCCCATCACGGTGTATGCCCCTTTAGGACGAGCTGGGGTTGTTGGGATCATATTCAAGTGGTCAACCTCCTGCAATGTGTCGCCCCTCCGAGTATTCAACAAAGTCAAATCTTCCTCTGAAACCAAGGGTCTGTGATTTGGTCTCTGACCGACCCTTCCTCCAGGACGTTTCTGGGTGCGTTCCCGAGCAGCGTACCAGGAAGGTTCTTAGCATCTCCCTGCCCCGTCTTCCTTGATTTTGGATCTTTCAGTGATGTCCCTTGAGCGTTTCACCCGGTTACTCTCTTCTCCTTTTATGTAACATTTTACTTTGTTAATAATCTCCTCCATGTTGGAGGTCGGTTTCTGAGCTCGGGACACATTGAATTACCCAGCCTATAAACCATGCTGAAACGCTCCCACGAACAACTCTTGATTAGGGTGCGATACTTTGATGGTTTCTTCATTGAATCTGGCCAAGTACTCCCGCAAGGATTCTGACTGCCTCTGTTGAACACTAAAAAAGGTAGTGGCTGACACCTTGTAATGTCTGTTGGCCGAGAAGTGTTGTACCAGCTTCTTGGTTAGATCTGTGTAGCTTTCCACAGATAGTCGGGGTAGACTCATATACCACCTCAAGGCTACATCCTTGAAGGTTCCTTCCATTAGTTTACATTTCAGGGAATCAATAAGGCCTATTTATTGCTATCTGATTGTTGATAACAATAATGTGCTCTTGAGGATCAGACTTGCCATCATAAGTTGTGAGTGATGGTGCCTTGAAGTTGTCAAGGACTTGATCGTACCATATTGCTTGTGAGAGTGGTTGAGGATCCATAAGCTCCTCTTTTGGAGAGTCCTCCCCCTGAATCTTTTGTTGCACGTCTGCTACACTATCTTGCAAGGTATCATTTTGTTTCCCGATGGCCTCCACCATGGGCAATAGTTATGCCATATATGGGGGGTCCTTATCGGTTGACATTCTGACGAATATGGTTTGTTGTGTGGCATGGGACAATTTTACTGAGGCCCCACGATGGGCGCCAAATGTTCTTGCGTAGGAACACTAAACAGTTAGCTTCCCTAAAGGAATAGGGTGAGCCTCAAAGGTAGATTTTCTGTAAGTATGATTAGGGATTTGAGAGCTACGCTAGCAGTGCGTATTATCTCAAGAAAAGTATCTTGCTTATCCCTCTGACGGGAGCCCCTTATATAGCTTTTGTTCTAGCCTTCATTAAGAGATGTATTCATGAAGTGGTCATTCATTTTTCTCAGTTACACTGTATGGCAACGTCCTCGGTCAGCCATGATTGGCGTAATTAATCTCTTGTAACGCTGGTGTTAATGAACTGGAGACCATTTCGGGAGTTACATTCAGGCTCTACACGCGACCTTTCCCCTTACGTCTAGGTCGCATTCTGGAGAGCATCACCCGAAGATAGGACGCCACCTAGCCCCTGGTCCTGAGGATGCTAACCGAAAGTACACACATATCCATGCTTTCTTTCCTTCTCGCCACCCTTCTTAAGTCGACTATAGGTCTCGACCCGACATACATATTCCAGGATGCACACACACTCTATTCGTGCCTTCCAGAGACAAGAGCCAATATGCTTATACAATAAATGTTGCATGTGCTTCTCAAGTAACGCTTGAGATCAAACACATACCGAGAGACAAAAATGTACGAGCCGATGTGTTATCTCGGCTCTCCGACACTAAGGGGCCTGGGCTGAATAAAATTGTGATACCGAAGATCCTAGAAAAACCAAGTATCGACCAGGAGAAAACTATGGCAATTGAAGATCTAACCGGCTGGATGGGTCCAATAACCCAATACTTGACACAAGGGGTTCTACTCGAAGAAATCAATGAAGTGAAACACATACAAAGAATATTTGCACGTTATATTATAGTAGCTAACAAGATATACAAGATGGGAAGATCGACACCCATTGTTGTACCCCAAAATTTGCCCTCCCATATTCTTCAAGAAATTGCCAAGCCAAGTCACAAAATTCCCCAAGGGTTGCACAATGCAAAGGTCTCCTATACAGTCAAAACTAGGGTTTGTGTTCTGAGCAAGAAAATGAAGTTTTCAAAGGCCCAATCAAGTCTCACATGCCTACAAAGATGGTCAAGCATCCTCATATCAAGTTTCAAGGCATTCAGCACAAAATTGCACAGTCAAAAACCCTAATTGCACTACAGTCAACTGTAGGGGCAAAATGGTCATTTGACAGTCAAAAGTTCAAATTTTGGGACAACATATCATTTTGAAGCCACAAACATCATTTGATCAATGCTTGATCATGATTCTCAAAATTTGGCTCAGAAATCATCAAAGATGCAAAAGTTTCCTTATTTGGACAAATGAAAAAGTCAACTGAAATTGACCAGGGCATAACTTTCACATGGATTATCAGAAAAATTCCATCCAAAGCTCATTTTGAAGATAAAGACATTTCCTACAACCCATCTTCATACTTCAAGTCCAAGAAATGCTCTCACAAAAAGTTATCAATTTCAACATTATAGGTCATTTTCAAAAGTCAACAAAAAGAGACTTTAAGTCAAAGGCCATAACTTGAGATTGGTAAATCAAAATGACATGGGACCAAAGGCATTGGTTATAGGACTCAAAGACCTTTCCAAAATGTCCAAGAACATGAGAAAAGCTTAAAAATTGAGCAAGTTATGCCTTGTGGAAGTTGGGAAATTTTTGGATATTTTGAAAAGTCAACATTATTTCAAATAACCTAAAATTGCTAATGGGCCTATTTTTCTTCCATGATTCATCATTCCAAGCATATGCACGACTACTTGGCCCAAAGGGAAGTCTTATTTCATTTTTTATTTATTTATTTGGATTTTTATTAATAATAATTCATTTAAATTAAAATAAATACATGAAAAATGCTAACCTAAGTTTTTTCAATCTTTTTGTGCACATTATATCATCAATATTTCGTGCATATGCAAATTAGGAAAGATTTGGATTGATTGGCATGATTGAGAACAAAGAACACTTGAAAAAGATATGAAAAAGATCTTAAGAAATCAAATATTCAAAACCATGATTACAAGAGATTTGATTGAATTTTGTTAACCTAATGGACTCAGTCCAAATGCTAGAACATAAACCTAATCACAGGAGAGGCGCAGCTGCTCAGAATACACCATAGCAAACTTGAATTTTTCTCTAAAGAACTCAAAACTGAAAAACACTTTTCAGGTGGATTCAAAGCACAAAAACTATTCCATTAGCTTCCTTGAAGGTTCCTGAACGTGTTCCAATCCATATCATCCATTCAAACTCCAAGAACTGGTATATTGAACCGAAACTGCATCAAGAAAATTCCACAATCGTGCATCATGATTTAAGCATTATTTGTGAAATTTATTCATTGATTCATGTTCATTATGATGTTTTGATGCTAACCAACATATTCAATTGCATTTTTGTGCGCTATATACGATTATGCCATGTTTAACTTTTAGGGTTTTCAGAGTTTTGAATTGGGGTTTTTCACCCAAGGAAAAATTAAGGCTTGTGACCACCACCATTCAATTCAGCGCATGGAGACGAAGAAGAACCACCCATCGCGCTGAATTTATGTGCCAAGGAGAGCTAATCGCTATTTTCTTTAAAACCCTCTAAACCCACGCGTGGAAAACCGTTGCATATTGCTTTTGTATTTCAGGAAAAATAAACATGAAGAAGAAGATGATGTCGTGGCAGGAATCAGTTGGCCAATTCAAAAATGCGCGCGCGTTTCCAAGGCCACTAACCTTTTTCTTTTATAATATTTAGTTGTTATATTAATTTATGAATGAACAAAGCGCTTCAGTGGCAGGTGTACCCCTTTGCAATGTACATGACCTGGGTTCGAGTCCCAGGTCTTCAATATTGTCCATATTATTTTTCCATAAATCTTCCCATGCAGTGCCAGCATCAAGGCGCACCATACACCTCAAGAATCTCTCCTTCCACGCGTCCAGCTGCTTCAGATCAAAGGCTCAAGATTGATTAACACCATAAACGCTAGTCAACATGTCAGTAGGCCATCTGGAAAGTCAAACGGACCCAGGGTTTTTGGGCCAGAAATCTTGGGCTATACCTCCAAAATCAGGGGCAGACCCCCTAGGTTTGCAAGTCTTTATTTTTATTTTTTATTCTATTTTCTTTCTAATTATTGCTTTATTTAATTAACTAATTATTTCTATAAAATACAAAATATGAAAAATACCTAAAAATCAGAAAAGATAAAAAAACATGATAAATATTTTTATTTTAATATTTTCTTGTAAATAAATGCTTGGAAATTAATTAGTTTAAAATAGGTCTTTAATTTTAATTCTTTTAATAACAAAAATACAAAAAAATATAGAATTAGGTTTAATTAATTTTTATTCCTTTTTAATTTTTCTTTTGTCACAATTTTTAATATTATTTTATTTATTTTCATAATTAAAATTGTACATAAAAATTTAGGTTTGATTTAGGTTGAATTTTAATATTTTCATAATAAATTAAAATAAAGTAGAATTAGGGTTTAACATTTTATTTTAGTTTTAATTAATTCTTGTTCTATTAAATCTTAAAAAACATAAAAATACCAAAAACATTTTCTTTTAATTTTTAATTTTAATTCCTTATTACGTTAATTTTTGCCAAAAGGGTCCAACGCCCATATTCTTAATTTTATTTCTAATCTCGCATATTTATTTTATGTCGTTTAAATAATTATGTATCTCTCCCAAGGCCTTGTAAATAATTGCTCGCACTTTTCAATTCTTTATTTTCTTTGCTTTATTTATTTTCCGTCAAATCGGGTCCGGTTTAATTTTGGCGATGTGGACCCGCGCCTTTGTAATAGCTTTAGAATTTATTTTCCCGCAAACTTTTAACTGTTAACAAAAAAGCATGAAAGAATGAATGGCCTTAAATAAAAACAATCGTAGACCACCAATAAACATGACAAGACAAATATCTGAAAACGACACACAATTCGCACACACCACCCCTAGGGTACGCCTCACTGTTTCCTTGCCTCGAAAGGTGATCGTCGAGTAGAGGATGTCTTAGTAAGTCCTCATGATCCGGGAACCTGGCATGAGGGTAGCTTCTAAGGTGTCTTCCCATTGCTCTGGTGATCACCATGTCCCGAACCTCGAATTGACCCGAACACCTCCAACGATGGTGCTACCTACCTCTCAATGGTGGGATGGCACTACTTTAAAGGACATCTACACAGACAAATTCCTTAGGGTAGGTAGACGACTCTAGATACTTGCTCTAATTTCAAAAACAAATCCAAAATACTTTTCACACCGACACCTTTTCAAAAAGCTTTCGAAAGCAATTTTTCAAACACTCTTGAGGACTGATACAAGAGTCGAACTGAAATTTTCAAAGAAACTTTTTTAAAACCCACATTGAAAAGCAAACAAACCATTTTTGAAAACAAAAGTGAGCAAGTATCTAAGAGCCCATGGATAACCATGGATAGAAAGGGTGCTAACACCTTCCCTTTCTATAACCTACCTCCCGAACCGAGAGCAATCTCTTTAAGGAATTTTTCTGTGCTTTTGTCCTTTCCATTTGGAGAAAATAAAAGACGGTGGCGACTCTTGCTTCCGCGACATTTTGCGAACCAGCGTTAAACAGTCAGTTCCAGATCCACCGATCACAGAACTGGCGACTCTGCTGGGGAACTTTATAAAGTGAGGTGTACCTTAGGGCTAGTTCATAACTGTGTTTTCAATTGTATTGATTTGCTTGTTTTACTATTGTGGGTTGCATCGGAGTTACATAGATCCTAACCCGGATCTGGGGATACCCTGTTTAGGTAGCATAAGCTGTGAGGGACCTGTCCGGCGTAGACCGACACGGGTGAAACAGTGGCTACGTTGGTGTGGCACCTTGGTCTGTACCGATATCCCTTGTGTTGCAACGAGGAGAATATGGGTCTTCTGAGGAGTCATTAAGCACCAACAACCTTAGAACCTTAATTGACACAACTTGGCCTTTAGAATTGTAGCAGTATGCTACGCCCATTGAGGCTAAACTCTCGTGATGGTTCTGGCTGCAAGAAAAGATTGCGATGCTGGAGTTATGACCGATTGAGGGTAGTCAATGATATTGGGATCCTCTAAGAACCCGGTTACTTTTGATTAGGGCAGGTATGAACCAACAAACTGAAAGAGGGTAGTACCTAGACCTCATGCTGGCCTAACTTTAGGGGCTTGCCTTGTGTGACTTGTGTGCCTTACCATGTTTGCCTTTGTATCTGTATGTGGTGTGCTTTATCATAACATCATAGCATCATGAACATTGCATGCATCCTGCATAAGGACTGACCATTTCAAAGACAAGAGGGTTTCACCTTTGCTCTGTTTTGTAGGACATTATGATGCCTGTGCGAAGGAATACTATCCGGTTCAACTTTGTTCGTTCACCTGAGTTGCTTGATGAGTTGGTTAGCAGAATTCCAAATACCACTTCCTTCATTCAAAGGCATGGTTCTCTTCTCAGCTTAGTCACTGCAAAGCGGGATCAGCAGTTGATGAGTGTTCTGACCCAGTTCTATGACCCTCTGTACCAGTGCTTCACTTTTCAAGACTTCCAGCTGGTCCCTACCCTGGAAGAGTTCTCTGATTTGCTTGGTATCCCTATCTTGGATCAGACTCCCTTTACTGGTTGGGAAAAGACCCTCAGGCTTGAGGATGTTGCTGCAGCTCTTCCTTTGACCCATCAAGAGGCAACAGACAACTGGGTGACTAGAAGCGGAGTTAAGGGTTTCTTGGCCAAGTTTCTAATTGGTAAAGCTAACAATTTCTGGAATGACCTGGACTTTAGGGCATATGAGGACATCTTGGCTCTCCTAATCTATGGGTTAGTCCTGTTTCCTAATCCTGACAACTTCATCAATGTCACTGCCATAAGGATCTTTATGTCTCAGAATCCTGTGCCCACTCTCTTGGGTGACATCTTGCAACAACTTCATGCCCGTACTACCCGAAGACGAGGAACCCTATGGTGTTGTATCCCTTTGTTGGTGAGGTGGTTTATTTCGCACCTCCCTAAGTTCGTACTGAAGAATCAAGAAGGAAGAGGTTGGGCTCACCGGTTAATGTCTCTCACCGATAAAGACATCATTTGGACTTGCAGAGGTTTGGATGAGATAGCTATTATTGATCGATGCGGGGAGTATCCTAATGTTCCTCTGATTGGTACTCAAGGAGGGATCTCTTACAATCCATGTCTAGCACTCCGTCAGTTTGGAAGAGCAAGAAGAGCAGGCCCCCATGAGATGTTGGTGCCTCACATCAGTTTCGAGTTTCAGGTGGATAGTGACGAGCTACGTCGTAGGTTCATCAAGGCTTGGGACAAAGTTCATAAGGCTGACCCACAAGAGTTAGGGCCAAAGACTTCTTTACCTATGGAAGCCTACTACAAATGGGTTCGCATCCGCGCTCAGAAGTTAGGTATGCCGTATGAAGCTGTCAGACCCGTCATTCTTGAGTGTCCTGACAAAGATGGTGCTCCTCCAACTGTCCTTCCTCCTCAGATACCTACTGATTATGAGACATTGAAGAGATCTTGGTCGCAACTGCGAGAAGAGCGGGATTCTTACCGGGAAAAGTTCAACGAGCAGGAATCAAAGATCCAGAAGTTGACAAAACAGTTGGAGAATGAGAGAGCTCTGAATGCCTACATCCGTACTGAGAAGAGGAGACCATGGGATCAATAAGGAGCCCCAGATGTGCTTTTACAGTTTCATTTCCTTTCCAGTATTTCCTTTCATGTAACGCCTAAGGGCAACCTTGTTGAATAAATTCAGTTGCAAAGTTGAAACTAATAAAGTGTGTTCCTTTTGTTTACAAAGTTGATTCCTGATTGTCTTTGAAAACATAATTCATACGCATTTCATACATCACTTGCATAGCAGGTTTTTCCCTTTTCAGGTTGCTTACAGTTCTTCGCTGTTTATTTCAGCATCATGAATACCGACTCTACATCAACTGAGACATCAATCAAGGCTCTTCAGGCGCAGAATGCGCAGTTTCAAGAATTAATCAAGGGTCTGGCTCAAGGCCAAGAAGAATTGAAGGCTATGCTCCTGAAGAAGGAGAAGAAGAAGAAGAGAAGAATTGTTCTGTTCAACTCGGGCCGAAGGTTTAACAATACTCTGCAACAGGAAGAGTCTGGTTCTTCTGTTGACAAGAGTTCTCCTCAGGCAGAAGCAAGGGTTCCTAGTCCGGTAGTCTCCGACAACGAGACAGATTTTGATGAAGAGCAGTACTCTCCTGCAGACGACAGATACAAGCAACTGGAGGACAGATTGAAGGCTATGGAGGTTCAACAGGTACCGGGGCTGGATTTCGGAGATTTGGGTTTGTCAACTGGTGTGATCATCCCTCACAAGTTCAAAGCACCATCCTTCTCTAAGTATGACGGGGCGTCTTGTCCCAAGCTGCATCTGAGGTCCTATGTTCGGAAAATTCAGCCGTACTCTGCGGATAAGAATTTATGGATCCACTTCTTCCAGGAGAGTCTTTCAGGGACTCATCTCGAATGGTTCTATCAGCTGGATGGGACCAAGGTTCGTAACTGGGAGGAGTTGGCTACTGCTTTCTACAAGCAGTATCAATATAATGCCGACCTTGCCCCCACACGTACCCAACTCCAGGGTATGTCGTTAGGTGCAAGCGAAGGTTTTAAGGAGTACGCTCAGAAGTGGAGAGACCTGGCTGGCAGGGTGCAGCCACCGTTGACTGATCGGGAGTTGGTAGACATGTTCTTGGGGACCCTATCTGGGCCATTTTTCAACCATCTCATTGGGAATTCTTCTGCTGGGTTCACCGATTTGATTCTAACTGGAGAGAGGATCGAAGCTGGGTTAAAGTCTGGAAAAATCCCGAAGGGTGCATCATCTAGTTCTGAGAAGAAACCCTTCAAAAAGGAGTCTAGTGCCGTATATGGTTCCAGGAAATCAGAGAGACATGAGCACCGCCAATCTGTCAATGCGGTAATGATTGCTAAGCCTGCTGCCGCTCCCCGGCCAAACAATCCTCAGAAGTTTGAAAGACCCCGGAGAGAATTCACCCGGTTAAGCATGACCCTATCGCAGATCCTGCCACAGTTACTATCCACCAATTTAGTGACTGTCAGGGAGGCGCCGAAGTTTCCAAAGACTGCATCTCCCAAGTACAACCCGAATGCTCGTTGTGCCTACCATTCAGATAGCCCGGGGCACTCTACTGATGACTGTTGGGCGTTAAAAAATAAGGTGCAAGACCTTATCGACGCAAAAGAGATACAGTTCGAAGCACCTGCGAAGACGAATGTAGTTACTGCCCCTATGCCTCAACATGGGGTAAATTCTGTTGATGAAGACGTTTATGCTGTTTCTGTGGATGATCTAGCCACTCCTCTAAAGATTGTCAAGAAGAACCTACTGCAGGCCGGTTTATTTCCGGGTTGTAGTGAGGGTTGCCTGTTCTGTGCTGTGTCCCCATCTGGTTGTCCCTTGCTAAAGTTAGGCATCCAAAGCTTAATGGATAGCAAGGAGATTCTATTCAAGAAGTCTGCTGTTCGGTTGGTTCCAGTGGAAGAAGTTTCTGTGGTGACTATCTTCAATAATCCGATCCCGGCTCTCCCGAAGAAGCCTGTCCAAATCATGACCGTTGCGCCTGTTATTATCACTGTTCCAGGGCCCCTGCCCTATGTGTCTGATAAAGCTGTCCCTTGGCACTATGGGGCAGACGTATATGTAAATGGGATTAAACAAGAGTTCAACGCTGGCGCCAGCATTTGTGACATCACTGGCCCAGCCAAAGTTACCCGCAGTGGCAGACTCTTCTCGCCTGACATTGCACCACCTACTGCCCGAAGACCACTTCTCATAACCCCCGCAAGTGTACCTGTTCCTGTTGCTGATCCAATTGTTTCTCCTGCTGCCGAGTCATCCAATGCTCGGGGCAAAGGAGTTGAAGTTGAGCCTGCCCAAGTGGAGGCACCTGTACCGATAACTGCTGAGGCCTCCCAACAAGAGATGGAGGAGATTCTGAAGATTATAAAGAAGAGCGATTTCAATGTTGTGGAACAGCTGGGGCACACGCCCTCCAAGATCTCCATGCTCTCTTTATTGCTGTGCTCCGAGGCCCATGCTAAGGCCCTAATCTCGTTCCTCAAGACGGCCCATGTGCCACATGAAACCTCTGCAGTCCAGTTCACTGATTACGTAGCAAATTTGACGGCAGACAATGGCTTGGGCTTCTCAGATGCTGACTTGACCACAAAGGGAAGAGACCATAATGATGCTCTGCATGTCTCTATTGAATGCAGGGGCACTACCTTGGCGCATGTGCTGGTGGACACGGGGTCTTCTTTGAATGTGCTACCCAAGAAGGCTTTGGACCGTTTAGATTGTGAAGGTCTGGAATTGAAACCCAGCAACATCATCGTCAGGGCCTTTGATGGTTCAAAGAGGATGGTCCATGGAGAGGTTGACATTCCGATCCGTGTAGGCTCTCAGGTGTTCGACTCCACTTTTTATGTGATGGACATCCGTCCATCTTACTCTTGTCTACTGGGTCGACCTTGGATACATAAGGCTGGGGCAGTGACCTCTACCTTGCATCAGAAGCTGAAGTACCCCGTCAGAGGGAAGATTGTCACTGTGCAAGGAGAGGAAGAATATATGGTGAGCCACCTGAACTCCTTCAGATACATTGAGATGGATGGGGAGTTTATTGAAACCCCCTTTCAGCATTTCGAGGAGGTGTTTCCAATTGCAGCAGAAACAGCAACAGAAGGAGGTGGTCCTTTGAAGATGGCTTCCCTGAAGGATGCCCGGGCTGTGGTTCAGAAGGGTGAATGTGCCGACTGGGGCAGACTTCCAGACTTTACTCAGAAGACTGATAAACTTGGGCTGGGTTTTACCACAGAAGGTCAGATAGCTATGAGGAAAGCGAAGATCGGAAGACCTCCGGTATTTATTAAAAGTTCAGGAGTGAATGCTGTTGAGGAAGACCATGAAGTGGACGAAGCTGAATTCAACAGCTGGATTTATCCGACGGCCGAAGGCGGATTGAACAACTGGAGTGCTAAGGACCATACTCCTGTTACCTTTGTGACGCAGTAATAAATTTCTTTGTTTCGTTATTTTGTAATAAACAATGATAAACTCTATGGCCCGGTGTCTTACCCGAGGCACCGTGGTTTTATTTGTGAGGGCATATAAATTGTCATTTCATATATCATGAATGAAAATCTTGGACGTATTTTCGCATTGCAAATATTGTGCTCCTTTTCTGTCTTTCTTTTCCTTTACATAATTTTCAAAACAGTTGTATTTACACACACACTCACTCATACAGGTTCCAATCCACTCTGGATCTTACTGATAACAACTCTGCTACTGCCAATTATGACTTCGAAAATCCGATCAACTTAGCCGAAGACGAAGGTGAAGATGATTGCGAAGTGCCTGGCGAGCTTGCAAGACTGTTGCTTCAGGAAGAGAGGGCAATTCAACCCCATGAAGAGCCAGTGGAAACCATAAACTTGGGTACTGAGGCAGACAGGAAAGAGGTAAAGATTGGTGCTAACCTAGAGCTCAGCGTGAAGCAACGGTTAGCCAAGATGCTGCATGATTATATGGAGATATTCGCCTGGTCCTACGAAGACATGCCCGGGTTGGATACCGATATTGTGGTCCATCACCTGCCAACTAAGGAGGATTGTCCCCCAGTTAAGCAAAAGGTCCGTCGTATGCGTCCAGAGATGTCCGAGAAGATTAAGGCCGAGGTTATGAAACAGTTTGATGCTGGGTTCCTTGCAGTGACTTCTTACCCTCAGTGGGTTGCTAATGTGGTGCCGGTACCTAAGAAGGATGGAAAGGTCAGAATGTGTGTCGACTACAGGGATCTGAACAGGGCCAGCCCCAAGGATGACTTCCCCTTACCTCACATTGATGTCCTTGTTGATAATACAACTCAACATAAGGTGTTCTCTTTCATGGATGGCTTTTCAGGATACAATCAGATCAAGATGGCACCTGAAGACATGTAGAAGACTACATTTGTTACTCAGTGGGGCACCTTCTGTTACAAGGTCATGCCATTTGGATTAAAGAACGCTGGGGCAACCTACCAACGTTCCATGGTCGCCTTATTTCATGACATGATCCATCACGAGATAGAGGTGTACGTTGACGACATGATCGCAAGGTCCCAGACTGAGGAAGAGCATCTAGATCATCTGCAGAAGTTGTTTGACCGGTTGAAACTATACAAGTTGAGATTGAACCCGAACAAGTGCACCTTCGGGGTAAGATCCGGAAAATTGCTAGGCTTCGTGGTCAGTGATAAGGGAATTCAAGTGGACCCTGCTAAGGTCAAAGCTATTCAAGAGATGCCAGTTCCCAAGACAGAGAAGGAAGTCAGAGGCTTTTTAGGACGCCTGAATTACATTGCTCGGTTCATCTCACACCTGACTGCTACCTGTGAGCCAATCTTCAAGCTGCTGAAGAAAGATCAGGTAGTACGTTGGAACGATGAATGTCAGGCTGCTTTCGACAGAATCAAAGAGTATCTCCAAGAACCACCTATCCTTATGCCACCGGTTGAAGGGAGACCTCTGATACTATATCTGACAGTGCTCGACAACTCAATGGGGTGTGTGCTGGGGCAGCATGACGAGTCTGGCCGAAAAGAGCATGCCATTTATTACCTTAGCAAAAAGTTTACCGACTGTGAGACCCGATACTCACTGCTTGAGAAAACTTGCTGCGCTTTGGTATGGGCTGCTCGCCGGCTGAGACAGTATATGCTGACTCACACTACCTTGTTGATCTCAAAGATGGATCCGATAAAGTACATATTCGAAAAGCCTGCTCTGTCTGGGAGAATTGCAAGATGGCAAATGATCTTGACGGAATACGACATTCAATATACAACCCAGAAAGCCATCAAGGGAAGTGTATTGGCAGACCACCTGGCACATCAAGCTGTAGATGATTATCAATCAATGAACTTCGAGTTTCCGGATGAAAGCATCATGATAGTAACTGATTGTGAAGTACCTGGACCGGATGAAGGACCTGAACCAGGATCCCGATGGTCTATGCACTTTGACGGAGCTTCTAATGCTTTGGGAAATGGTATCGGCGCCATAATCATATCTCCACAAGGTACTCATACTCCACTCACTGCCCGGCTGTGTTTCAACTGTACCAATAACATGGCGGAGTATGAGGCGTGTATCATGGGTCTTCAAGCTGCGATCGACCTAAGGATCAAGCTTCTGAGTGTCTTCGGAGATTCCGCTCTTGTGATCAATCAGATCAAAGGAGAATGGGATACGAAACATCTGAATCTTATTCCTTACAGAGAATGTGTGTTGGCCCTGATCCCCCACTTCACAGAGATAACCTTTGAGCACTTCCCACGAGAAGAGAATCAGTTGGCGGACGCGTTAGCTACAATGTCTTCTATGTTCAAGGTTAAATGGGATAATGAGGCTCCCCGGATCATCATCTGGAAACTGGACGAACCGGCATATTGTTGTGATCTCGAAACTGAATTGGTGACTGAGAAGCCTTGGTACCACGAAGTGAAGAGATATCTGGAAGCTCAGGAATACCCTGAAGGTGCCTCTGTCAATGATAAGAAATTCCTGAGGAGGTTTGCAGCCAAGTTCTTCCTTAGCAACGACATCTTGTATAAGCGAAACCGTGATTCAACCTTACTGCGTTGTATGGATAAGACCGAAGCAGAAAGAATCATGGAAGAGCTACATGAAGGGACCTTTGGCACACATTCCAGTGGACATACTATGGCTAAGAAGATCCTACGGGCAGGATATTACTGGTCCACAATGGAAGCTGACTGTTACCAACACTCCAGGACATGCCACAAGTGCCAGATCTACGCAGATAAGGTGCATGTTCCTCCAGTTCCCCTGAATGTTCTGACTGCGCCTTGGCCGTTTGCGATGTGGGGCATGGACATGATCGGCGAGATTAAACCTACGGCATCTAATGGGCATCGCTTCATCTTAGTGGCGATTGATTATTTTACGAAGTGGGTCGAGGCAGCATCCTATGCTACGGTAACCAAGACTGTTGTGGCACGGTTCATTCGACATAATCTGATCTGTCGATACGGCGTCCCTGAGCGGATAATTACAGACAACGATACCAATCTGAACAACAAAAATGATCGCTGAGCTCTGCGAACAGTTCAAGATACAACACCACAATTCTTCTCCTTACAGACCGAAGATGAATGGGGCTGTAGAAGCAGCAAATAAGAACATCAAGAAAATCGTGCAGAAGATGACAGTGACCTATAAAGATTGGCACGAGATGTTACCGTTCGCTCTACATGGGTACCGTACCTCAGCTAGGACGTCAACCGGGGCAACTCCTTTCTCTCTGGTTTATGGCATGGAGGCAGTCTTGCCGATCGAAGTACAAATACCTTCTCTCCGGATAATGAAGGATGCAAATCTGAACGAAGATGATTGGATCCAGACACGACTTGATCAACTCAACCTCATTGACGAAAAGAGACTTGCTGCTATCTGCCACGGTCAGACGTATCAGAAACGGATGATCAGGGCATTTAACAAAAAGGTCAGACCACAGGAATATCAAGTTGGGGATCTGGTAATTAAGAGAATCATCCTTCCTCAGAGTGATCCAAGGGGCAAATGGACCCCTACGTACGAAGGGCCATTTGTGGTTAAGCATGTGTTCTCAGGAGGAGCAATGATATTAACCAATATGGATGGTGACGACCTTCCTCACCCCGCCAATGCAGACATAGTAAAAAGATACTACGCATGAAAAAAGACCCGCTAGGCTAACATGCCTAGGCAAAAATTAGGGCTTCCCGTCGAACCAAAAGGGTTCGGGCAAAATGAAGGGATGAAAATGAAAAATCTGTACACCCGGCAAGTCGAAAACCTGAAAAGGCGGCTTGGGCAAAAATGGGTATCCCGGTGGACTGAAAACCCGAAAGGGCGGTCCAGGCAAAAATTAGGGATAAAGCGTAATACTATGTCTCATTGGATCACTTTGCATCCAGAATCCGGTATCTACATCGAGTTCAGACGGCATCGATCAGTCAGCTTCACCTTCAACCAAGGTCATCAAGTGATGAGACGCTCGGAGTTATAAAGACAATAGCAGAGTTGAAACCCAGTGGATCATTCATATTTCACACAGCTGTTTTATTTTCTTTTGTACAAAATTTGTATAAACTCTTTTGTTCGGCGACGTTCCTCTTACTAGGACGTCAGCCTCTTGTACACAAAATGCCTATTCACAGGCCATTCAAAATCAATACAAATATATTTTCAGTTAAACGTGCCAAGTGTTTTTTCCTTTTTGTTTTGTTTTGCGAAGAACGTCCAAGGTTCAATTTGTGATATATGCATTGACAATAATTTGCTAACTCATAAATATTTGCATGCGAAACAAAGGGATTAATTACAGGTGACACTAGAAACAGGGGCAATAAAAGAGTTGTCTGAGCAGTCCAATTGTTCTATCCTCCAAGGTACCAAGGTAGGTTCAGCTAAAGAACGTGACCAGTACATCTTAATTCCCCAAAGAGTGATTCAGCAAAACAGTGCATTCTTCTCCAAGCAAAATTATCAAATCTCAAGGAGGTTGGGTATCCTCCAGCAGATCTCAACATTCCCCAGCAATGTACGGACATTTTTAACAAGCATCCCCGGCAGTCTTGACCTAAAGATTGTTCTCCGGCGGTATATCAACATTCAGTGGAGTCACTTCCCCGTTATCGTTCAATACTTCCCCAGAAGAGTCCAATCCAATTCCCCAGGAAATTTGGAATCAATATCCCCAAGCAGTAAGTTTATCCCCAGTAAATTCTGGAAGCTTATCCCTTAGCAGAGCACGAACGCGTCATCCGGCTTGATTTAAATAGTTATTTCCTTAACAGGATATAACTGGGTTATCCTCAGCCAAAAGCCACGGAAAGAGCGTCGTCGACGAAGTCTTCTTACCCCAGCGAAGTCCATCAACACTTCCTATACAACAAGGGTATCCCCAGCAGATTATTATCAACACTCAGCAAAGCATCTCTATCCCCACAGAGTATTTCTTCCCAGCATGGTCGCTAGAGTATCTTTTCTCCCCGCAGAATCCTTCATTTGCCAAGTTTATTCCACAACGGAGTTATCTTCTCCTACCGGTATCCTTGCAACTGTCATCCCCAGCGGAAGTAAAAGCTTATTCTTCAACATCAGCCCAGGATACGACTTCCCGGCACCCGTCAAGGATTTACTTTCCTAGACGAAAACATACATCATTATAGCATGCATAGACGCATCATATCATACGAATCTCATTTATGTTGAGAACATCATTGCTTGATCCATATCATGCATCGCATATGACTGACTTTTACCTTTCAGGAAAGATGCAGTTTAAATTCTCAGTCACATTTCAAGACCTAGACCGGTTCAGTTAAATCGACCTTAAGATTTTCCTGATACTTATCCAGTCAAAGGCCTTCTCTGGTTCAGTCAGATTGACCCTAAGATCTCCCTGATGCTTATCCAGTTAAAGATATTTCAAGACCTAGACCAGTTCAGTTAAATCGACCCTAAGATTTTCCTGATGCTTATCCAGTCAAAGGCCTTCTCTGGTTCAGTCAGATCGACCCTAAGATCTCCCTGATTCTTGTCCAGTTGAAGATATTTCAAGACCTTGTCCGGTTCAGTTAAATCGACCCTAAGATTTTCCTGATGCTTATCCAGTCAAAGGCCTTCTCTGGTTCAGTCAGATCGACCCTAAGATCTCCCTGATTCTTGTCCAGTTGAAGATATTTCAAGACCTTGTCCGGTTCAGTTAAATCGACCCTAAGATTTTCCTGATGCTTATCCAGTCAAAGGCCTTCTCTGGTTCAGTCAGATCGACCCTAAGATCTCCCTGATGCTTATCCAGTTGAAGATATTCCAAGACCTTGTCCGGTTCAGTTAAATCGACCCTAAGATTTTCCTGATGCTTATCCAGTCAAAGGCCTTCTCTGGTTCAGTCAGATCGACCCTAAGATCTCCCTGATTCTTGTCCAGTTGAAGATATTTCAAGACCTAGACCGGTTCAGTTAAATCGACCCTAAGATTTTCCTGATGCTTATCCAGTCAAAGGCCTTCTCTGGTTCAGTCAGATCGACCCTAAGATCTCCCTGATGCTTATCCAGTTGAAGATACTCCAAGACCTTGCCCGGTTCAGTTAAATCGACCCTAAGATTTTCCTGATGCTTATCCAGTCAAAGGCCTTCTCTGGTTCAGTCAGATCGACCCTAAGATCTCCCTGATGCTTATCCAGTTGAAGATATTCCAAGACCTTGTCCAGTTCAGTTAAATCGACCCTAAGATTTTCCTGATGCTTATCCAGTCAAAGGCCTCCTCTGGTGCAGTCAGATCGACCCTAAGATCTCCCTGATTCTTATCCCAGTAGAAGACACCCAAGATTTTTCTCAACGAGCGTTGTTGAAGTTAAAGTCGCCCAAGGTTCTCTTACCATTCATACTAAGGCAGTAACCATCCCTGGTTCATTCATCGCCGTTTGAAGCTCCAGACTCAGCTCCTGTAACCCGTCAGGACACATCTATACCAAGCATCTGAAAATCAGCTCCTGCAACGTGTCAGGTACTCATTTTTTCTTTTGCAGGTATGCAGGTTCTCACTAAGGAATCTCTTACGCGATCAACATCCAGGTGGCATATATAAGCCCATCATCCTATTCATCCATATCTAAATGGCATCTATAAGCCCATTCCCCCCATCACACTGCTAACATGTGAGCGCAAATTTCTGGGCACTCTAGTGTTCAATCATCTTCCACCTTCGGATTACGAAAGGCACGTCAGCCAATCTGCATCCTCGGGTCTAAGAAAATTGAACAGGGGCAACTGTTGTACCCCAAAATTTGCCCTCCCATATTCTTCAAGAAATTGCCAAGCCAAGTCACAAAATTCCCCAAGGGTTGCACAATGCAAAGGTCTCCTATACAGTCAAAACTAGGGTTTGTGTTCTGAGCAAGAAAATGAAGTTTTCAAAGGCCCAATCAAGTCTCACATGCCTACAAAGATGGTCAAGCATCCTCATATCAAGTTTCAAGGCATTCAGCACAAAATTGCACAGTCAAAAACCCTAATTGCACTACAGTCAACTATAGGGGCAAAATGGTCATTTGACAGTCAAAAGTTCAAATTTTGGGTCAACATATCATTTTGAAGCCACAAACATCATTTGATCAATGCTTGATCATGATTCTCAAAATTTGGCTCAGAAATCATCAAAGATGCAAAAGTTTCCTTATTTGGACAAATGAAAAAGTCAACTGAAATTGACCAGGGCATAACTTTCACATGGATTATCAGAAAAATTCCATCCAAAGCTCATTTTGAAGAGAAAGACATTTCCTACAACCCATCTTCATACTTCAAGTCCAAGAAATGCTCTCACAAAAAGTTATCAATTTCAACATTATAGGTCATTTTCAAAAGTCAACAAAAAGAGACTTTAAGTCAAAGGCCATAACTTGAGATTGGTAAATCAAAATGACATGGGACCAAAGGCATTGGTTAGAGGACTCAAAGACCTTTCCAAAATGTCCAAGAACATGAGAAAATCTTAAAAATTGAGCAAGTTATGCCTTGTGGAAGTTGGGAAAGTTTTGGATATTTTGAAAAGTCAACATTATTTCAAATAACCTAAAATTGCTAATGGGCCTATTTTTCTTCCATGATTCATCATTCCAAGCATATGCACGACTACTTGGCCTAAAGGGAAGTCTTATTTCATTTTTTATTTATTTATTTGGATTTTTATTAATAATAATTCATTTAAATTAAAATAAATACATGAAAAATGCTAACCTAAGTTTTTTCAATCTTTTTGTGCACATTATATCATCAATATTTCGTGCATATGCAAATTAGGAAAGATTTGGATTGATTGGCATGATTGAGAACAAAGAACACTTGAAAAAGATATGAAAAAGATCTTAAGAAATCAAATATTCAAAACCATGATTACAAGAGATTTGATTGAATTTTGTTAACCTAATGGACTCAGTCCAAATGCTAGAACATAAACCTAATCACAGGAGAGGCGCAGCTGCTCAGAATACACCATAGCAAACTTGAATTTTTCTCTAAAGAACTCAAAACTGAAAAACACTTTTCAGGTGGATTCAAAGCACAAAAACTATTCCATTAGCTTCCTTGAAGGTTCCTGAACGTGTTCCAATCCATATCATCCATTCAAACTCCAAGAACTGGTATATTGAACCGAAACTGCATCAAGAAAATTCCACAATCGTGCATCATGATTTAAGCATTATTTGTGAAATTTATTCATTGATTCATGTTCATTATGATGTTTTGATGCTAACCAACATATTCAATTGCATTTTTGTGCGCTATATACGATTATGCCATGTTTAACTTTTAGGGTTTTCAGAGTTTTGAATTGGGGTTTTTCACCCAAGGAAAAATTAAGGCTTGTGACCACCACCATTCAATTCAGCGCATGGAGACGAAGAAGAACCACCCATCGCGCTGAATTTATGTGCCAAGGAGAGCTAATCGCTATTTTCTTTAAAACCCTCTAAACCCACGCGTGGAAAACCGTTGCATATTGCTTTTGTATTTCAGGAAAAATAAACATGAAGAAGAAGATGATGTCGTGGCAGGAATCAGTTGGCCAATTCAAAAATGCGCGCGCGTTTCCAAGGCCACTAACCTTTTTCTTTTATAATATTTAGTTGTTATATTAATTTATGAATGAACAAAGCGCTTCAGTGGCAGGTGTACCCCTTTGCAATGTACATGACCTGGGTTCGAGTCCCAGGTCTTCAATATTGTCCATATTATTTTTCCATAAATCTTCCCATGCAGTGCCAGCATCAAGGCGCACCATACACCTCAAGAATCTCTCCTTCCACGCGTCCAGCTGCTTCAGATCAAAGGCTCAAGATTGATTAACACCATAAACGCTAGTCAACATGTCAGTAGGCCATCTGGAAAGTCAAACGGACCCAGGGTTTTTGGGCCAGAAATCTTGGGCTATACCTCCAAAATCAGGGGCAGACCCCCTAGGTTTGCAAGTCTTTATTTTTATTTTTTATTCTATTTTCTTTCTAATTATTGCTTTATTTAATTAACTAATTATTTCTATAAAATACAAAATATGAAAAATACCTAAAAATCAGAAAAGATAAAAAAACATGATAAATATTTTTATTTTAATATTTTCTTGTAAATAAATGCTTGGAAATTAATTAGTTTAAAATAGGTCTTTAATTTTAATTCTTTTAATAACAAAAATACAAAAAAATATAGAATTAGGTTTAATTAATTTTTATTCCTTTTTAATTTTTCTTTTGTCACAATTTTTAATATTATTTTATTTATTTTCATAATTAAAATTGTACATAAAAATTTAGGTTTGATTTAGGTTGAATTTTAATATTTTCATAATAAATTAAAATAAAGTAGAATTAGGGTTTAACATTTTATTTTAGTTTTAATTAATTCTTGTTCTATTAAATCTTAAAAAACATAAAAATACCAAAAACATTTTCTTTTAATTTTTAATTTTAATTCCTTATTACGTTAATTTTTGCCAAAAGGGTCCAACACCCATATTCTTAATTTTATTTCTAATCTCGCATATTTATTTTATGTCGTTTAAATAATTATGTATCTCTCCCAAGGCCTTGTAAATAATTGCTCGCACTTTTCAATTCTTTATTTTCTTTGCTTTATTTATTTTCCGTCAAATCGGGTCCGGTTTAATTTTGGCGATGTGGACCCGCGCCTTTGTAATAGCTTTAGAATTTATTTTCCCGCAAACTTTTAACTGTTAACAAAAAAGCATGAAAGAATGAATGGCCTTAAATAAAAACAATCGTAGACCACCAATAAACATGACAAGACAAATATCTGAAAACGACACACAATTCGCACACACCACCCCTAGGGTACGCCTCACTGTTGCCTTGCCTCGAAAGGTGATCGTCGAGTAGAGGATGTCTTAGTAAGTCCTCATGATCCGGGAACCTGGCATGAGGGTAGCTTCTAAGGTGTCTTCCCATTGCTCTGGTGATCACCATGTCCCGAACCTCGAATTGACCCGAACACCTCCAACGATGGTGCTACCTACCTCTCAATGGTGGGATGGCACTATTTTAAAGGACATCTACACAGACAAATTCCTTAGGGTAGGTAGACGACTCTAGATACTTGCTCTAATTTCAAAAACAAATCCAAAATACTTTTCACACCGACACCTTTTCAAAAAGCTTTCGAAAGCAATTTTTCAAACACTCTTGAGGACTGATACAAGAGTCGAACTGAAATTTTCAAAGAAACTTTTTTAAAACCCACATTGAAAAGCAAACAAACCATTTTTGAAAACACAAGTGAGCAAGTATCTAAGAGCCCATGGATAACCATGGATAGAAAGGGTGCTAACACCTTCCCTTTCTATAACCTACCTCCCGAACCGAGAGCAATCTCTTTAAGGAATTTTTCTGTGCTTTTGTCCTTTCCATTTGGAGAAAATAAAAGACGGTGGCGACTCTTGCTTCCGCGACATTTCGCGAACCAGCGTTAAACAGTCAGTTCCAGATCCACCGATCACACCCATGTTAAGATGTGTGTCAGAAAGTGAAGTTGAATTGATAATCAGAGAAGTCCGCGAAGGAGCATGCAGTAGCCACATAGAAGGAAGGGCTCTGTCAGGAAAAATCCTCAGAGCTGGGTACTATTGGCCTCAGATGTTACAATATTGTGCAGACTTTGTGAATAAGTGTGAGAAATGTCAAGTATATGCACCCTTCATACACTCCCCAACCGAGTTACTACACTCCATCTTTTCGCCATGGCCGTTCTATCAGTGGGGTACAAACATATTGGGTTCATTCCCTACTGCTCCAGGTTATATTAAGTTCTTAATAGTGGTAGTTGACTACTTCACAAAGTGGGTGGAAGCAGAAGTCGTAGCTTGCATCATGGCCGATAGGGTATGACGATTTTACTGGAAGAACATTATATGCATGTTTAGTTTACTAAGAGTCATTGTCTCTGATAAAGAAGCTCAATTCGCAAGTGCTTTTGTGATAAAATTATGTAAAGACTTGGGAATCTATAATAGGTTTACATTGGTAGAGCATCCTCAAGAAAATGGGCAAGTGGAAGCGGCAAATAAGATAATCTTGGTTGAGATGAAAAAGAAATTGGATGAAGCCAAAGGCATATGGTCTGAGTACTTGCATGAAATTTTATGGTCATATCACACAACACCACATTCAACTACCCGGGAAACCCCTTTTCGGATGGTCTATGGCTCTAACGCAATGATACCCATAGAAATTAATACTCCAACATGGAGGCGATAACACTTCAGCGAAGATGACAACGAGGAAGATTTGAACAGATCAGTCGACTTACTTGATGAGGTTAAAGAAACTGCCCAGATCAGAGAATATCTAAAGATAGACTGGTCAAAAGGTTTAACCTGAAGGTGAGACAAAGGAGAATTCACAAAGGAAATCTGGTCCTCAAGCGAATCATTGATCCAAAAAAAAGGGAAAGCAATCTCCCAATTGGGATGGACCGTTCCGGGTCCTTCAGAAGCTAAATAATGGGGCTTACAAGCTCAAAACTCTAGATGGTATAGAAGTTCCTATTACTTGGAAGGTATCTAATCTTAGCACTTACTTCAGTTAAAGATATGAAATGCAAATATAAGGGATGCAATCTTTTCCCTACAAGGGCATGGGTTTTTAATGAGGCACCCAGGTTTGAAATTTTTTGTAACACTCTGATAAAGTAAAATCCAATTGAACTTCAAGCCTTTGGCATAAAAACAAGGTCATTCTCGCCTTTGACAAAGAGGCATTGTACCTATTTAGGTCAACCTTGTCTTTGGCAAAAGGGGATCTAAACTAAAAACGAGGCCAACCTCGCCTTTGACAAAGGGGCACTACACCTGTTTAGGTTAACCTCGTCTCTTGCAAAAGGGGCTTTGAACCAAAAATGAGGTCAACCTTACCTTTGACAAAGGGGCACTGCACCTATTTAGGTCAACCTCGTCTTTGGAAAAAGGGGTTCTGAACCAAAAACGAGGTCAACCTCGCCTTTGATAAAGGGGTACTGCACCTATTTAGGTCAACCTCGTCTCTGGCAAAAGGGGCTCTGAACCAAAAACAAGGTCAACCTCTCCTTTGACAAAGGGGCACTACACCTATTTAGGTTAACCTTATCTCTGGAAAAAGGGGCTCTGAACCAAAAATGAGGTCAACCTCGTCTTTGACAAAGGGGCACTGCACCTATTTAGGTCAACCTCGTCTCTGGAAAAAGGGGCTCTGAACCAAAAATAAGGTCAACCTCGCCTTTAACAAATGGGCCTGCACCTATTTAGGTCAACCTTGTCTCTGGAAAAAGAGGCTCTGAATAAAAAACGAGGTCAACCTCGCCTTTGACAAAGGGGCACTGCACCTATTTAGGTTAACATTGTCTCTGGCAAAAGGGGCTCTGAACCAAAAATGAGATCAACCCCGCCTTTGATAAAGGGGCTCTGCACCTATTCAGGTCAACCTCGTCTCTAGAAAAAGAGGCTCTGAATCAAAAACGAGGTCAACCTCGCCTTCAAAAAGGGATTATATCCAGGCTCAAATACCTTTATAACCCGGCCGTAAGAGCCCATTGCTTATCAAGTATCCAAAAAATTTATAAGACCCACACACAAAAAGGTGTGAGATCCATAACTAATATCTTAATTAAAGATAACGGGGATACCAACGACAAAAAGAGCCTAACTATAGTTAACCTTTAGATGCATTCGGGTTGACACCATCAATCTTCAAACGTGAATATTTGCTCTCCCATAATGGCTTGAGGTTCAGCTTGGGGCTTGCTAGCAAACCACTTGAAAGATAAGGAAAAGAAAAACAAGTGAATATTCGCTTGGGGCTCTTAAAGTCCATAAGAAGGCCCCGACCCGGGTATTGGAAAGCTGAAGCAATCCAATTAACTCAAGGAAAAAAAGAGAAACTTGTAAACAAAGATAACAAAAGACTGTGAAGCTAATAGGAAGATTAGCTAAAAATAAATCCCATCATTTCATAATCGGACACTTAAAGTCCTATGGACTTCGTGCCTGAGGTGCTTGAGTACATGGATTATATTTTCAAATCACTATGATTAAAGCAGAAAAATAGATTAATAAAATCAGATAATATCAAAGCCACAAAAGGTAAGGAGTAGTTCAAAACATAATGCCCGAAGACAAAGAGTCATTACATAAAATGGGGGACGAGACCACACTCCCCAAAACAAATCAAAAAATTACATAAGTGCATCCTTATCGAATGACTAACAAAACCAAACGGAACTAAGCAATTG
The DNA here is from genome assembly GCA_948472305.1 of Vicia faba. Classification (NCBI taxonomy): domain Eukaryota; kingdom Viridiplantae; phylum Streptophyta; class Magnoliopsida; order Fabales; family Fabaceae; genus Vicia; species Vicia faba. Next base: position 548,608,335 of record OX451737.1, read on the forward strand.
GTTTCTCCTGAAGGTCGTCATTGTTGTTTTCTATACCAGAAGGGTTATCATAATATGGTGGTGGAGTTTGAGCCTTCTCCCCTTCGTCGAGATCCACAAGGAGGCCATCCTGCACCACCTTGAAATAATCCATCTCAAACAAATTCAAATCCGGGTAAAGGAATAATGCCTGATATTTAGCCCGGTTAAAGGCTTCATCAACGACAGAGAAAAATTCCATCTGAGACTTCTTGAGAGCCTTTTTGAGTGCATCATTTGTAGTCCTTGCAGACTTGAGCTTGTCAGTGAGATGAGTGATTAATTTCCTGATCTCCGACTCCAAGGTCTCCCTTCAAGTCTTCTCTTTTAAAAGGCTCTTTTCCAAAGCAGTTATCTTTTCGGACTTGACCATCTGCTCATCTTTCAAGTTGGTAATCTCCTTTTGGAGCTTCAACTCATTTTGCACATAGTCATCACTAGACTCAAACAAAACCCTCGATAAAAAAAACACACCCCATGAGATAGGAGCTGATATTCTGAAACATCTTCTGGCGTCCTATGGAATTCACCTTATTAACATCCTCATCCACTTTGAGGTGGTCGTAGAAGAACTTGACCCCATAAAAGTTGTTTGACCAAAACTTAAACTCCTCGGTTGGGTTAGAAGCACCCTCCCTATAGTCTTTCATTAACGAGGAGTTTTCCATATCAGCCCAACAAGCTTCTCTACTCATCAAGGTCTTCAGTTTCTTGGGAGTTCCCTGATGAACCTCCTCAAGAGCTGGAGGAATTGAAGGTTGGGGCTCGGTTGAGCCAGAGGCCGCCTTGGTACCATCCATCTTCTTCCTTTTTAAAAGACAAGTTTCAAGGTCGGTAAGGTCAGATCTGGATGGGGTAGCTCCTCCGGCTCCCTTCCTTGCAGCACAGGCTTCCAGCAACAACTTTTTCTACTTGGTGACACTGAGATCAATCACCCTATCTGCAAAAAAAGAAAAGATGAGAAGGAATTAGGAACATAACAATATGAAGTTTATGATATGTCCATTAAGGGACTAAATTCAAGACATTTATCAAGGAAAGTTGGAAGGTATTTATCACTTAGAGGCATTAACCCCTTCACCGTCATCATTCAAAAGGAGTCAAGGATTTCCAGAGACTGGACCTCTAACTCACTAAATTTCTCATAAGAGACACCAAAAATTGGAAGGGGATCTCGGGTCTAATAGTGAGGAAAGTGGAGTGACCGTCTGAGGCCAGCAGCACTTGTGGACACCACGGTCCATACTTAACCTAAACAAAGCGGCCTTTAAAGCCTTTTTAATTACTGGTGTAAACATGAAGAAAACTCTTCTGAGAGATTCCACTGATCTGAACCCAACTAATCTTCTCAACTCCCTTCACCTAGAAGAATGAAAAGAACAAACCCACATTAGGAATAATGTTCAAGGACTCACAAACCCTTTCAAAGGACTTTATGAAGCCCCAACCGTTAGGTCATAGTTGATAAGGAGCCATGTTCATGGCCTTCAGAATGTCTGCTTTAAAATCTGAGAAAGGAATACGAACTTGAAAATATTCCAGCACTCCCGGTAGAAATAAAAGAACTCCTCTTTGGAGCTTTCAGAGGAGAGAATGCATGCTCGTTCTCCAGGATCGCAAGTGTTGTACCCCAAAATTTTCCCTCCCACTTTTTTCAAAGCATTCTTCTAAGATTCTCAAATACTCAAGGATTCTCAAGAGTTGATCAGACAAACTCACCTCCTAAGCAATGGGTCCACAACTAGGGATTGATCTTGTACAAGTAAGAATGGGATGAAAGGGTCTCAAATGACTTTCATGGTTCATCTTAGGTCCTCAATAATTCTTATGTCAAGTTTCAAGTCTTGCATCACATGTTTGCTCAGTCAACGACTCAGATGATTGAAAATCAACTATATTGGGTAAAAAGTCAACAGTGGTCAACATACAGTCAAACTTCAAGATTTTTTTTCAACATCAATATTTTGAGGTTATATTCATAATTTGATCAAGGGTTGACCATGATTCCTCAAGGAAAGCCCTCAAATCATCAAAGATCAAAAATTGCCAAAATTAGGGTTTTGACTGAGGATGACTGATCATTAACTTTTGGCCTAGTGCATGACCTAATGGCTTGAAGCATGATCTCAAGAGCTCAAATACAACATCTTGACCTAATTACATGGCTCAAGACATTTCCAAAGATACAAGTGATTGATAGTTGAAGAATCGAACCAATTGAATGAAAAGTCAATAGTCACTCAAAAGTCAAACTTTGACTTTTTGGTCAACATTAGAATTCAAAAGTCAAGAATCATCAAGATATTCAAAACTATCAAAATTGATCATCAAGATTCAAAAAGTCAACAAAAGTCAAATTTGGAAAATTTTCTAAGACTTAGAAAAATTCTAAGTGTTTTTGTTCTTAACAAAAGTCCTAACTTCATATCTATTTTTCACTAAGATCCAAGTTGATTTAAAGAAAACTTTCAACATGAAAATTATAGGGGTTTATGAATTCTACAACTTTTTCAATGAGGGTTGATTTCTGAAAAGTTCTTGGATTAAGAGATATGAGCCCATGAAGTTGTGATATTTTTTATCTAACACTTAGAAAAAATTTCAACAAGTTTTGGTCAGTTTTTTCATCTCAGCTTCTTGGCCAATTTTCACCAAGTTCTCATTTGATTTATCCAAAACTCATAACATGAAAGTTGTAGAAAAAGTTTCAAGCTTACCAAAATATCCAATAACACAATTCTTCATGCTTGAGCTAGAAGTTTCGAAGAGATGGAGTTGGGTATCTAAGGTTGCATTATAGGTCATTTTTGTGACAAGTTCATAACCAAATCTTCAAGCCATGCTGCATAATCCAACTTTGCAAGCCTATAACCTCCCAATCTATCCATAATCAGAAGATTGCACATGCTTTTGAGCCATTATCCAAGTGATTCAAGCATTATCCAATCCATTTTGCCATTTAGGGGGAAAAGATAACACTTCCATTCTTGTAAAGCAAGCTTTAATTACAATGTCAACTCCTTGAGCCTCTCAATTGTTTCTTCTGCACACACAATGTCAAATCCAGAAGCAACATGTCTAGAGCCTCTAACCACTTCAGATCCTTTGGTACTATGCATTAGAACAATGTTTCTTCAAAGTTACTTCAAATCTAAGCAACCAAGCCATAACTTATCATGTTGAAAACTTGGTTACTTCAGCTCCTAAAACCTTTTGCTTATAAATATAAGGTTCATTTGCAAGCCACACCACGAATCCACAAGCCCTAAAACCATCTCAAATTATAATTGGCCAAAAACCTCCATTTTTAAGCTTTTGAAACCTTAACTTCGAAACTCATCACCCTTGCAACTTTTATCTAAACAAATCACCCAAACACTTCACATATATCATATAGAAGTTGTTCAAACACAAGAACAACTTCTGTAACATCATTATCACCATCTTCCAAACTCAAAAACAGTGCCTTGCAAGTTGACTTGGTTAGGGAGATTCAAATACTTTCAGCATAAAGTAAGCATTGGAGCACGTTTAGGGAGGACCAAGGAAGCTTTTGGCATCATTTATTCGTACCTGGGAGCCTCCACACGTGTTGTGAGTTTTCACTTCAAGAGGTAAGTTCTCCAAACTTTGATATCTTGATTTAAACACATTTGCAAATACATTCTAAAGCAAAAATGTAGATATCATGCCTCTAAAGCTAACCATGTTCTTAGTTTTCATTTATATTTCTTGTGTGTTGAGAATTTTAGCTCTGACCAATTAGGGTTCATTTTTGGTAATGCGCAAATTTTTTGATAATCTTTGAGTGTTAGTAAAAATAAGTGGCACGGTTGAATTCGTGTTCAAATTTCAAGCAAGTTTGGTTTTGGAAGTTTTAAAAATGGTTGAGAAATGAGAGTTTTACAAAATCAAAGAATGGAAGTTGTTGTTGTCATTACAGGGAAGAAGAAGAAGAAGGTTGGCGCGAAATAAGAATTTAAAATTTGAGTTTACAATATATTTATTGGTGGATGTTTCATAACCGGATAAAATAGTCACCCCAGTGGCAAGCATGTGTGTGTAGGGCGTTAGTGTTCTAAGGCAGGGGTTCGATCCCTGCCTCTGGAATTTTATTTTTCTAACATTTTCTCTACAGATCCAATGTGAGCAAGTCTAGCGCGCCTATCATGAGCCTCATATCAACACCATCAAATCATCATGCAATCATATCCAATTCACCCAAACACAAGCCTATGGTACATCCCAAAGAACCATCCCCACTGGATCACAAACAGGCGCTGGGCTCCTCTGTTTTGGGCCAAACAATTTTGCTTCTTTTCACCCTCAAATTTTCCTTTTACAACACCAGGCCCATTAAAATTCTTTTTTTGTTGTTTTTTTAATTAACCATTTTCTTTTATTTAAATAATTTTATTTAAAATCATAAAAATGATTAAAAAAATTAGATTTAGGTTTTTAATTAGTTAATTTAATTTTTGACAAACAAAATTAATTTAATTTAATCACTTTGATTTTATTTAATTAGAATTAGGTTTTATACTTCAAATATATTTTTTAAATAAAACACCAAAAATATTTTCTAAATACTTAGAATTATTTATATTTTAATTAATTAATTTAATTTTTGATAAATTAATTTAATCACACCTTATTTTATTTTAAATAATTAATTTGTAAATTAATAGAATTAGGTCTAATTTTTTATTTCAAATATTTTTTCTAAAACAAAAAAACAACAACAAAATCTTTTCTTAAATGCTTAGAAATATTTTAGGGTTTTCTTAAACATTCTCTCCTTTTCACCACCTTCGCGCACTTTACTTTTGCATTAATATTTTCCAATATTGTAATTGCTCAAAGTCTGTAATAGCTTTAATTAGGTCTCCTTTACATTTCATCCCCATTCATAAATTTGTACCCCCATTCCAAGGCCTTGCAATAGCGTAGAACATTTAAATTCCGCAATTTACTGCTTTCCTTATTACTGTTAGTAATTAGGGTTTGTATGGCAAGATTAACATCGATCATTAGAAAACCTAATCTCAAGACAAATCTTGAAATCAAAACACTATTCACACACACATACCTCTAGGATAACCCTCACTTGTTGCCTCAGATTTAAACAGTCGTGTTCCTCGAACGTGGGATGCTTTAGCAAAGACCCTCGGTTAAAAGATCGTTGTCCCTCGATGGCCCTTTGAAGTTGCCTTTGGTAAATGATCTTAGTCCCTTAAAAAAATTGCTAAAGCATCCTACAAGTTTCCTTCTATGACTGTATGATGACCCACGCATGTCCCTCACATCCAATGATAGGGCATCCTACTAATCAATGGTAGGATAGAACTACCTAAAAAAGGGGGAAAAGAACAAAGACCTTTTGAGTAGGTAGATCACTCGTAATCGCTTGTTCACAAACTAAAACAATTTCCACACTTCACACTTTCAAAATAACTACTTTCAAAGCGCTTTATAAACATTCTAAAGGATTGATACAAGGGTTATTATAAAGCAAATTTCCTTGCATTGACATTTTTCAAAACACTTTCCAAAACAAACACTTTCATCTGTAGTACGGTGGGAGAACTGACTTAGTTATTTTGCGTTTGATCATAACTGTTGTGGATAGTAAGAGTCGCCACTGACTTTTCTTTTATCCAATAAAGGAAAGGGTGAAAAGAACAGGAAAAACCTTTTGAGAATTTTCTTGAGTTCGAGGGGTAGGTTATGAAAAGGGAAGGTTTTAGCACCCTTTTCATCAGTAGTTATCTACGGGCTCTTAGTTGCTAACTAACTTTTTAAATGCTTTGTTTGAAATGTGTTTGTGGTGGATTTTGAAAGTATTTTTTGAAAATCTCCTTCGTTTAGGAAAACTTTGTAATGATTCTCGTCTCTATAAGAATTCATACAAAGTGTTGGACTTTTGAAAATATTTCATGTTTTTGTGAAAGTGTTGGTGTATTTTTGAAATATGTTTTGAAGATTGATTGTGAGCAAGCAACTATGAGCGCTCTACCTACTCAAAAAGTATTTGTTCATTTCCTTCTCCTTTAGATATTGCTATCTTACCATTGATTGATAAGAAGCCCTATCATTGGATATGAAGGGATAAACGTGGGTCTTCGTATAGTCATAGATAACAATATTGTAAGATACCTTAGCATTTTTCTTAAGGGACTAAGATCATTTGTAAGGAAACATTCGTAGCGCAATCGAGGGACTATGATCTTGTATTTTTGGTTGTTTTTTCTAAGGCATCTCACATCCATAACATGACCATTTTCTCAAGGCAACAAGTGGAGTTAACCCTAGAGGTGTAGTGTGCAAGTGTTTTGATTGCATGCATTGTTTTGTCTTGGATTAGGATTGTCTAAAGATTGATTTTAATCTTTCCATACACACCCTAATTAGAATTTTTTTTATTAATAACCATGTATTAAAAAAATATTTCGCAAATAACCGGGTTTCGGAAAAAATTATGCAAATAACCATGTTTCAGATGGCTCCACAAAGGAGGAGCCATCTCATTTGGCGCATGCACCTAGGGTTTTGCCCTAGGCGCCATCTCACTTGGCACCTCCCTTGGCTTTTAGCCAAGTGAGATGGCGCATGCTCCTTAAAAAGGAGAGGAGGCGCCATCTCACTTGGCGCCTAGGGCAAAACTAGGGTTTTTTGCTGTTTTATAAATAATTCGTCCGTTTCTTTGAAATTTCTCACACTTTCTCGCACTGTATTTTTATTTTGTACTCCCTTATTTACGTAATGACGTCGCCTATGATTTTTAGCAGAGATGGTTACGTTATATTCTCCGCCACGAAACCTGCGATGAAAATGAAATTCTGGCACATTCACTCCATGGAGCGTCTGAAGCGGGAGTTGATGCGGTGGCTAGATGGAGACATCGCCGAGGGGGAAAAAATTCGAAGGATCCAGCGAAAACGAACAACAACCTCGCATGCGACAGGAAGACCTAATGTGTGGTTGGAGGAAGTCAAAACAGACAGTGATGTAATGCTGATGATGCATGGGTCAGATGAAATTGTGTTAACAGTTGTAATTTCCTAGATTGAATATCGTTAATCATTGTTGTACGCGAAAACCCTAATGTAATTTCCTATATTGAATTTCTTAAATTGTGTGAACAGTTTTATTAACGGAAAACCCATAATGTTTACAACACAAATATTGAAAAGATTTATTGTATTACAAAATTTATGTGGTCGAGCCAGACGCCCGATTCAGACAGTTTTTGCGATTGTGTCCGACCTGACGGCATAAACCACACTTTCTTTCCAACCTGCCAAGATCGTCCATTTCTGTTGTTATGCGCCTGCTTTTGGGACGACCCTTCTTGTTCCTTCGCATTTGGTCATTGTGCCAAACTATATCACCGTTGTATTCAGGCCAATAGTCCGGTTTTGCCACCAAAGGAAAGTTGTTGTTGTAAACAGTGAGCAACGTTTCAGATTTATAAACGTTTGAGAGCAGTTGAAGCGCGTCTTGATGGGTATGCGCATAAGCGGCAATGACATGAGAGCAAGGCATACGAAAAGCTTGAAACCTGCCACAATCGCACCATTGAGAAGGTAAAATGACCCTGTATTCTTGTCTTGCCAGGCCTTCATTGTGGTCAATTGTCTCTTTCACAATGAAGTTGTGGCTATGGCGGTCAAACCGTGTAACCATGTGAGTGTTGGCTTTAGCACTTTCAGCCTTAATGTATTTCATACAGCTTTCACTCCATAGTTGTCCTGATTGCAAGACCGCATACCACATTTCACCTCTTTTGGCAAATAACGCAGCCATCCTAAAATACGTGGATTTCACCAAGGCAGTGATGGGGAGGTTTCGTATGCCCTTGAATACCCCATTCATTGATTCAATAAGATTTGTTGTCATATGCCCCCATCTTTGGCCATTGTCGTATGACCTAGTCCACTTTTCGACCGGTATATTGTCGATCCACGTACCGGCTTCTGGGTTAGACAAACGGATCTCGTTGCGGTAATATTTGAATGTGGGCTGTGTCAGTGCGTATCCCGCATTCATCACCGCTTTCCTCAATGTTTTGTCCTTGACCTCCCTCGAGAAATTCTGGACGATATGCCTGACGCAATAAACATGCGTAGAAGGAGGGTCATGCCAACCATTTGCCGGATTATTATAGGCACTTTCAATGGAGGCATGTCTGTCCGAGATCAAACAGAGATCTGGTTGAGGAGCCACGTGTGTACGAAGATTTTTCAGGAAAAAGCTCCAAGCACCACCGGTCTCCCCCTCGACAAGGGCAAACGCAACGGGGAAAATGTTATTGTTGCCATCTTGTGCAACTGCCATAAAAAGCGTGCCTTTGTACTTCCCATACAACCAAGTCCCGTCTATTTGTAGAATTGGTTTGCATGATGCAAACCCTATGATGCATGGTTGAAATGCCCAAAAGACGCGACTGAATATTCCGTTGCCATGTAGTAGACTACCATCTTGGGCGTACGCTGGCAATGTTTCCAGAACATAAACACTACCTGGAGAATATGTCTTGAGTGCATTTAGGTAGCGGGGAAGTTCTCGGTATGACTCCTCCCAGTTTCCGTACACCCTTTCAATCGCCTTAGTCTTTGCTAACCACGCCTTACGGTAAGACGGAGTGTAGTTAAAAACCGTGGTGATGTGGGAGATGATTGTTTTCACCTTCAAAGAAGGGTCGTTGCTGACCAGGGGTAGGATTTCTTGACAGATTAGATCATGGTTGAGTTTTCGGTGGTCTTGTGATTGAGTGGAACTTACACATGTATGGGTAGTCATGGAACCTATGACCCAGCAGTCACCCCTTAGTCTGTATGAAGCGGTCAGCTTGAACATACAGTCAGGGTGGACACACTTAATCTTGTACCTTTCCGGGTTTACACGATCCACCTTATAATCAACCGAGTTGAGCATGGGAAATTTTTTGATGGCCCTTATGCATTCCTCTCTATTACGAAACTTGTCCTTCTCTTTTAAATTTTCATCCGACTGCATATACGGTTGGAAAAACAAGTCCGTAGAAGGTTCATCTCCGCCCATGTTGAAGTTTGTCATGTGCGTAGGTGGTGTGTAGATTTTGTCGGTAGGAATACTTGGGATGCCATCATCGTCAGAATCGTCGTTCACCATTTCATCAAACTCTAACTCGTTATCTTCTTCTTCATCATCAACTGCATCCACCTCATCTTGCTCATTCTCCAAAGGATCAACCTCCTGTGTCACCGGAGGCTCTACCTCCTGTGTCACCGGAGGCTCTTGAAACAGAACGTACAACTCAATAGAGTCGTTTCCAGAATAGACATGGCTGGAAATCATGTTCTGGAAATCCTCGTCATCTTGAATTGCAACCTTATAAAAAATAACTTGGTTGTTTCCAAAAAAGACCGGACTCTGATAAAATATCTGGGATACCGGGCCTCGTTCAAGTTTGGCCTCCAATCTTTTCTTAAAGTACGAGAAATTTGCTTTCCCGTTTAAGAGAAATCGGACATTGTCGGTGTTTCTAAACAAAAACCCAATTGTGGGACACATGTATGTCTCACCGTTGAAATGTGCTTTGACAACAAATTGTGGTGAAGAGGCCATTGTGTAGAATTGTTTTAGGTATGAAGGTGGGAATGTTTTGGGTTTATTGATTGTATGAAGGTATGAATGCTGGAATGTTTGAAGGTTAGATGACTGATTCGAAGGTTGGAAAATTTTACAGTTTATGTGAATGAATGTTATGTTCAACGTAAGGCAAAAAATTTCAATTAAGTAAGTGATGCAACCCCCCAAGGCTGCCAATAATATTACATGCATGGGCTTATGTAGCCACCTAGCCTGCCACCCATCAACTCCAATGGCCTTGCATGCAACAAAGAAAGGAATCCCAAAGGCTGTCACGTAGCCTGAGCCAATGCTGTAAAACGTGACATCTCTTATTCGCCAAATGGGGTGGCGACACCATTCATTTTTGTACTATTTCGCCAAGTGAGATGGCGCCTCCCTTACTGTCCAATCGTGATACATGCATGGGCTTATGCTGCCACCTAGCCTGGCCCTATTCTGCACACATAAATGTTTTGTGTAAGACTCCACCCATCAACTCCAATGGCCTTACATGCAACAAAGAAAGGAATCCCAAAGGCTGTCACGTAGCCTGAGCCAATGCTGTAAAACGTGACACCTCTTATTCGCCAAATGGGGTGGCGACACCATTCATTTTTGTACTATTTCGCCAAGTGAGATGGTGTCTCCCTTACTGTCCAATCGTGATACATGCATGAGCGTATGCTGCCACGTAGCCTGGCCCTATTCTACACACATAAATGTTTTGTGTAAGACTCCACCCATCAACTCCAATGGCCTTGCATGCAACAAAGAAAGGAATCCCAAAGGCTGTCTCGTAGTCTGAGCCAATGCTGTAAAACGTGACACCTCTTATTCTCCAAATGGGGTGGCGACACCATTCATTTTTGTACTATTTCGCCAAGTGAGATGGCGCCTCCCTTACTGTCCAATCGTGATACATGCATGGGCTTATGCTGCCACCTAGCCTGGCCCTATTCTGCACACATAAATGTTTTGTGTAAGACTCCACCCATCAACTCCAATGGCCTTGCATGCAACAAAGAAAGGAATCCCAAAGGCTGTCTCGTAGCCTGAGCCAATGCTGTAAAACGTGACACCTCTTATTCGCCAAATGGGGTGGCGACACCATTCATTTTTGTACTATTTCGCCAAGTGAGATGGCGCCTCCCTTACTGTCCAATCGTGATACATGCATGGGCTTATGCTGCCACGTAGCCTGGCCCTATTCTGCACACATAAATGTTTTGTGTAAGACTCCACCCATCAACTCCAATGGCCTTGCATGCAACAAAGAAAGGAATCCCAAAGGCTGTCTCGTAGCCTGAGCCAATGCTGTAAAACGTGACACCTCTTATTCGCCAAATGGGGTGGCGACACCATTCATTTTTGTACTATTTCGCCAAGTGAGATGGCGCCTCCCTTACTGTCCAATCGTGATACATGCATGGGCTGCCACCTAGCCTGCAAGAGTGACACCTTACATTTTTTGTAAATGCATGCATGCATATGTGTAACACCCTAAGCATGCAAATGTGACACATCGCAGGCATGCAACCACTACATCAAACTTATTTGCCTATAAATACATACCTTATGAAACATCTCTCATACCCACACAACTCTCACTCTCTACTACGAAATATTTCTTAAGTCTATCATACTCTCTATTTCTTCCTAAGTCTTTCATTCTCTCAAGCGTTCTGAACAATGGCCCTTCTAACAATGGGAGATACTCACAGAGGCACAAGGGAAAACATTGCTGCATTTGTAAGTCTCTTCTTTGGTTATACATTTTTCATACTTCAAATAACGTGTTGTTCATCTTAATTAATCTTACTCTTGTTTAATTATGATCTCAGGATACACAAAGATTCAGAATCCGTTCGCACAAATACCTGGCTCCCGACCCATTTATCGTCCCTTATCTGGAATATGCAGGTTTTGGACACGTGATAAAGATCTCCAACTGCACCATTGACTCCAAATTCATTCTTGCAATGTTGGAGAGGTGGAGACCGGAGACCCATACATTTCACCTACCAATAGGTGAATGTACCATCACTCTCGAAGATGTGTACATGCTACTGGGCCTCCCTATTGACGGTAAGGCGGTGAACGGGTCGGTTCAACAACCCAACTCACAGTGTGAAGAACTGTTGGGTAGGGACATGGTAGAAGGTGGTGGAGCAAGAGGGCAGGGAATACTACTCACTGACCTGAAACGACATTATGCAAGTATGGAATTAAATGAAAATTCCTCAGAGAATGACCGAGTAGTAAAAGCCCGAACGTATATTATGATACTTTTTGGTACATTTTTATTTCCCGAAAGTACGGGAAATAGTGTAAATTTCATGTACTTACATTTACTAACAAATTTTGATAAAACTAGAAAATTTAGTTGGGGTTCTGCAGTATTAGCCTACCTGTACAGTTCCTTGTGCAAAAACGCAGTCAAGGAAAAATGTACATTTTATGGGTGCGCATTTTTACTACAACCTGGGGTTGGTGGAGGATGGAGTCCTTAAACCCCATCAACAACAACACTTTTGGTTTCCCTTACGCAACAAAGTAAGTCATTAAGTTATAGCATTTATAACTATTCTTCTCTTTCCAAAATATATGCTAAAAATAACATGTTTCTCATTTCCTTTAGGTACTGCGTGAGGGGTATGGATTACGGCAAGAATCCCAGATTCAATGTCGCACTCTACCGGAATCTGTTGGATCACTTAGGCCCAGATGACGTACGTCGTAGCTTTTAACTTTTGTTCATTTTAATTATTTATACATTACTTTTGCGCTTACCTGATTTAAATTTTATCGCAGTTCGTCTGGAGACCATATTTGGGTTTGGACCATTCTCCAAATCCAGAGGATGCAGCAACTTGGACTGCAAAGATTGCACTCATTCGGTTCAACATTGTGGAGATGCACCACAGCGACCGTGTGAAGATGCAGTTCGGAATGATCCAAGAGATACCAAGTGATCCAACAGATTTGTCCCCCTGGCATCTAAAAAGGGTCGACGCCCAGTGGAATCTTACCAACTGGAAAGACTTTGCTCCAGAATGGTGTAAAATGTGGCAAAGGCGTCACCGCTACATCTTGCAATCCCCAGTTTTCCTTACTCAAGGTAACATGCGACACACCGATCAATATATGTCGTGGTACAGGTCGGTTAGTAACCCAGATATGCACGTGTCTCATCCGAGGTACTTGGTTGACCCACGCACACAATGGGCACAACCCTCGATTCCCCACCAACAAACCCAAAATCCATCAACCTCAAACCAACCCCCAAGAAGAAACAGACCAAAAAACACACAACCACATTCCCCACCACAACACAACTACAACCAAATGTCGTACTACCAACCACAATCACCGCCAAACTACCAATACCCGGATATGCCTCAAACCCAACCACAATACCAACCCCAATACCAGCAAACCCACATACCCCATACACAATTTCAGTCTTCCACATATCCCAATATGGCGCCCTCAACATCTAGCCTTAGCCCTGATATGGGAATGTCAGAAGATTATGACCAACCCGACCAAACCTACCATCAACCACCATATCACCAAACAACCCAACATCCACAATACCAAACACCCCAAGATCCATTTCCTTTCTACCCCCCATACTCAGACGACCAATGCTACCGACCAACCATGGAACCCCACCCACCGGCAACACGACCAAACTTCGAGGGTATGGGTAACCGACTGTACCAGAGCGGATCTTTGAGATATGGAGATCTTACTGATTTTATGGATTCGGATCGCATTGACTTCGCTGGGCCATCGACCTTGCCGCAGCAGGAAACGAGACGACACCCAGCAAGAGAAAGGCGAGGACGGGGATGCGGAACTGGGGGTCATTACCGGGTTCCTGGGGATCACTGATGTATCTTTTTTTTTCCCAGTATTTTTTGTATCCATTTTTTTACTGTTCTTTAAATGTAAAACAGTTGAATGTAATTATTTTTTTTTAAATAAAAAATCCATTTTGTTTATCTCTGTCTAATACGCAACGCGCAGGAAAGAAAAAAAAATATTTTTTTTTGACCTAATTTTCTACATAGGCGCCATCTCTGTAACACCCTCTAAAACCCGCATATAATTTTCGCAAATATTAAAAATTATAAACTCAGAGTACATGTAATAATCGAGGAATGCTACAATTCTCTTTTAATAAAATAAATTCCTGTCATGCATAATTTTAGTGGTAACTCATACATGTCTACACAGCGGAATAGTTTATTTAATAAAATCAAATGTTATAATATTTTCCAAAATCATCAGGGATTAACACCTGGAAAAGTCAACGTCATATTATAACAATTAAAAGAAAATAAACGAGTCTGACTAAAGCAGCTCGACAACCAAACGTTCCCGGAGTTACAACTATCAGAGCATGACCCGGACATACTAAAACGAAACTAAACTAGACACGATAAACCTTCGCCAAGCACCTGAGCGAAGCTCCTCAATCTGAAATATTCAACAGTAAGGGTGAGCTTCTCAAATATACATTTGGTTATGCATTCATAACAATCAATTCACGAAATCATAAGCATCACCCAATAATTAGCATATTTCATAGTTTACAAAACCTTTACAATTCATATATCCATGACATATTGCCTTTCATATTTGCAAATATTCATCAAACATCATCAACCATTTATCAATCATACGTGCATACAACAATCAAATATAGCATTGGAAAAATCATCCATTCATGTTATATTCGAGTAATGCAACACACCCATGCATGTGGTACCACTTCACCGCCCCATTAAATCGCGGGTCACGGATAACTCACCGTTCCATTATATCGCGGACACGGCTACCACCTCAACGTTCCATTAAATCGCGGACACGTATATTGGCCACCATGTTAATTCCACACAATGGGAATTAACAAATGCAACATGATATGTAAGTATGTAACACTCAGCATACTATGAACATCGATCAACATATCATGCACATCAACAATATCAAACATAACATGATATGAAATAGCATGTAACCACTCAGCATACCATTTAAACATCAATCATATCACATCAATTATATCATATCTCATGCTCGATAACATAACTAAAAGCATGGCAATAAAATCCAACGTCAAAACACTGGAATCAAAAATTCAGAAACTCATCACAGCAGAGCAACACGGGCACCCGTGTTGTGCAACACGGCCCGTGTTGTGCAGAACGTCCAGAAAAATGCACATTTTAATTTTATCAGTACAGGGGCTCTGACACGGGTACCCGTGTTGTGCAACACGGCCCGTGTCGTGCAACCAGGAGCACACCCCTTCCAACTCAGAGGAGCAACACGGCCACCCGTGTTGTGCAACACGGCCCGTGTTGCTGAGCGCGCACAGGATTTTCCTGAACCTGCGGCAGCTCAGAAAACAGCAGTCCAAACGCGGGAAAACGTCCGCCAAAACGCATAATTCAGTACCTAACGCATCGAGTTTGTACAATTCACAACAACACCACAATGTCCAAGTTACCAACAATTATTAGAATAACCTTAACCGGGGATTAACCGTCCTTTTGGGGAATTCTACTGACACTAAGGTTATCCCTACAACTTCCAAGGTAATTTCACGATCATTAGATATATACTCCCAATTCCTCATTTGGGACCTAAAACTCTTAATCGATTCATAAAAATTGGGAACCTAACCCTTTTCTAACAAGGTTCAGTCCTACGGTTATCGATCCCTAGAAACATCTAACAATTGGGATTTTCCTACAATTACCCGAATCAACCGTACATAAACCCATAAACAAATATAAATCGAGTATAAACCCCCCTTACCTTATCAATTAGCAGCTTTGAGTTCTTGGGCGATGTTCTTCGTTCTTCGGAGCTCTATTTTCCCAATTCCAACTTCTGTTCTTACGTGAAAAACCAAAAATGAGAAAATGGCCTAAGTCCCAAACATAACTTTATTTCTCTGCACCCCCACTCTTTACTAACAACGTCTAAGCCCAATAACATAAAAATTCTAATATTCCTTATTTCTTTTATTTTCCTCAAATACTCCAAAATAAATAATTCTTTTTATTTTATTAATTCTAATAAAATAAATTCCCAAATTCAAATAAATCAATTAATTGAAAACGGGGTGTTACAACTCTCCCCCACTAAAAGAGTTTTCGTCCTCGAAAACATACCTTAGACGAACAGCTCTGGATAAGCCTCTTTCATCTGGCTCTCCAGCTCCCAAGTGATATTTCCATCTGCTGGACCTCCCCAAGCAACCTTCACTAATGCTATCTCTTTACCTCTTAACTGTTTCACTTCCCGATCTTCTATCCTCATAGGCAATGCTTCTACTGTCAGGTTATCTCTTACCTGTACATCATCTATTTGGATTACATGAGATGGGTCCGGAATGTATCTCCTCAACTGAGAAACATGAAAAACATCGTGCAAATTCGCAAGTCTCGGAGGTAAAGCAATACGATAAGCAACTTCTCCAACTCTTTCCGTAATCTGAAACGGACCAATAAAACGCGGAGTCAACTTCTTAGATTTCAACGCCCGACCAATACCCGTCATCGGAGTAACTCTCATAAACACATGATCTCCAGCACTGAATTCTAAATTCTTTCTCCTCTTATCATGATAACTTTTCTGACGACTCTGAGAAGCTCTCATCTTCTCTTGAATCAATTTGATCTTTTCAGTAGTCTGCTGAACAATCTCTGGCCCAACTACCGAACTCTCTCCAGATTCATACCAACACAAAGGTGTTCTGCACCGTCTACCATACAATGCCTCAAACGGAGCCATACCAATACTCGAATGGTAACTATTGTTATAAGTAAATTCAATCAATGGCAAATAGCTATCCCAAGCTCCACCTTTCTCTAAAACACAAGCACGCAATAAATCTTCCAACGATTGAATCGTCCTCTCCGTCTGTCCATCAGTCTGAGGATGGTAAGCTGAACTCAATCTCAACTTAGTACCCAAAGCCTTCTGCAATCCTTCCCAAAATTTCGAAGTGAACCTCGGATCTCTATCTGACACAATACTAGAAGGAACTCCATGCAAACTCACTATTTTCTCAATATATAACTGTGCCAATCTCTCCATTGAGTAGTCCATTCGCACCGGTATAAAATGAGCAGACTTAGTCAACCTATCCACAACGACCCATATTGCTTCACAATTCATAGGAGTCCTCGGCAACCCAGATACAAAATCCATAGAAATACTATCCCACTTCCATTCTGGAATAAACATTGGTTGCATAAATCCAGACGGCTTCTGATGCTCAATCTTCGATTTCTGACAGATTAAACATGCATACACAAATTCAGCTATTTCCTTTTTCATTCCCGGCCACCAAAACAATTTCTTCAAATCATGATACATTTTCGTGGCACCCGGATGAATACTCATCCCACTGCGATGTCCTTCCTCTAATATACTTTTCTTGATTTCTGCGACATCAGGAACACAAACTCTATCGCCAATTCTCATAACATCATTTTCATCAATCCTAAACTCACCACCTTGACCTTGGTTGATCAATGTCAATTTATCAACTAAATTAACATCGGATTTCTGCCCGATTCTGATCTCTTCTAGAATACCACTAGTAAGTTTCAACATACCCAAACGAACACACTTCGGAGTACTTTCACAAACCAAACTCAAATCTCGGAATTGCTCAATTAAATCCAATTCACGAACCATCATCATAGACATATGCAAGGACTTCCTGCTCAAAGCATCTGCAACTACATTTGCCTTACCAGGATGGTAATTCAAACCAAAATCATAATCCTTGAGAAATTCCAACCACCTTCTTTGCCTCATATTGAGCTCTTTCTGATCGAAAAGATACTTCAAACTCTTATGGTCACTATACACTTCAAATCTCGAACCATACAGATAATGTCTCCACAATTTCAAGACAAACACAACTGCTGCCAACTCTAAGTCATGAGTAGGATAGTTCCTTTCGTGAACCTTCAACTGTCTCGAAGCATACGCAACTACCTGTTGATTCTGCATTAAAACACCACCTAGACCCAACAGAGATGCATCACAATAGACCGCAAAAGATTCCACCGGATTCGGCAAAATCAGAATAGGAGCACTTGTCAATCTCCGCTTCAATTCTTGGAAACCTTTCTCACAATCAGAATCCCAAATAAACGCTTGTCCTTTACGAGTCAACTTCGTCAACGGCAATGCTAACTTTGAGAATCCTTCGATAAACTTTCTATAATAACCTGCAAGACCAAGAAAACTTCTGATTTCCGAAACAGTCTTCGGCGCTTCCCACTGAGATACTGCTTCTACTTTTGTAGGATCCACTGCAATACCATTCTTAGAAATCACATGTCCAAGAAAACTAACTTCATTCAGCCAGAACTCACATTTGGACAACTTTGCATACAACTTCCTATCTTTCAACAACTCTAACACAATTCTGAGATGTTCCGCATGCTCTTCGTCATTCTTGGAATAAATCAGAATGTCATCAATAAAAACCACAACAAACTTATCCAGATACGGATGAAAAATCCTGTTCATATATTCCATGAAAACACCAGGTGCATTAGTAACTCCGAACGGCATAACAGAATATTCGTAATGCCCATACCTCGTTCGAAAAGCAGTCTTTTGAATATCTTCCGCTTTCACACGAATCTGATGATATCCAGATCTCAAGTCAATCTTACTGAATACACTAGCTCCAATTAGTTGATCCATCAAATCATCAATCCTCGGTAACGGATACCGATTCTTAATGGTTACCTTGTTCAATTGCCTGTAATCAACACACAGTCTCATAGAACCTTCTTTCTTCTTAACCAACAATACCGGAGCACCCCAAGGCGAAACACTTGGACGAATAAACTTCTTCTCCAGTAAATCTTCCAACTGACTCTTCAATTCAGCCAATTCAGACGCAGACATACGATATGGCGCCATCGACACCGGTCTCGTACCAGGAATCAAATCTATAGAGAATTCCACCTCTCTCTCAGGAGGTAATTCACCAACATCATCCGGAAAGACTTCTGGAAAATCACACACCACTGGCAATTCACCACTCCTGACCTTTCCTGTTGCATCTAACGAAGCAAGTAACATAAACACGTTAGCACCATCTTCCATTGCTTCTTGTACCTGCCTAGCAGTCATAGTCAAATTCTCGACACCAACTGCTTCTGGAAAAATCACCATCTTAGCAAAACAGTTCAGATGAACCCGGTTGAATTCCAACCAGTTCATCCCAAGGATAATATCAATTTGTTCAAGCGGTAGGCACACTAAATCCATACCGAAACTTCTACCAAAAATCTCAATAGGACAATTCCTACATACAAGTGAAGTTGTCACTGAACCCGATGCAGGAGTATCAACAACCATGCTACCTTGCATACCAGATATGTCCAGTTTCAACCTCTCAGCACAATCCAAAGAAATGAAAGAATGAGTTGCACCAGTATCAATAATTGCAACTAAAGGTGTGCCATGAATAAAACACGTACCTTTAATCAATCGATCCTCTGGAGTAGTCTCAGATCCAGACAAAGCGAACACTCTTCCACTTGACTGATCCTTCCTAGGCTTAGGACACTGCGGACGAATGTGACCTTCTTCGCCACAATTGTAGCAAGTAACAGACTTCCCTTTGCAATCAATAGACAAATGACCGGCCTTCCCACATTTATAGCACTTCTTCTCATCACTCTTGCAATCTCGAATGTGATGACCAGACTCACCACACTTGTAGCATCTGATAGGAGCCTTAGAATCTCCCCCACTAGGCCTTTTCCAACCGCCCGATCTCTGGCTATCTCTACCATATGGCTTGCCACGGTCCATATGTTGCTTCCCTCTTTTATCAACAGCCCCACGAGAGTGAGACGACCGATTCTTGGTAATATCTTCTTCCAAGATTCTGCTACAATCCACCAGATCAGAAAATCTACGAATACGCTGGTACCTGATTCCCTGCTTAATCTCATCTCGGAGACCATTCTCAAATTTGATACATTTAGAGAATTCTCCAGCCTCATCATTGTTGTAGTGTGCATAATACTTTGCCAGCTCAGTGAACTTAGTAGCATACTCACTAACAGTCAGATTGCCCTGCTTAAGCTCCAAAAATTCGATTTCCTTTCTTCCCCGAACATCTTCAGGAAAGTACCTCCTCAGAAAAGCCCTTCTGAAGTTAGCCCAAGTCAGTGCCTCTCCATCCTGAACCATTTCAGTCCTTGTGGCAACCCACCAGTCGTCGGCTTCTTCTGCCAACATATGCGTACCATATCTGACTTTCAGATCTTCAGCACAATCAATCACACGGAAAATCCTTTCGATTTCCTTCAGCCACTTCTGAGCACCTTCAGGGTCGTGTGTACCTTTGAACAACGGAGGATTGTTCCTTTGGAAATTTCCCAATTGTCTATCAGCACCAATCACGCCTCCAGTTGGGTTTCCAGCAAGTACACCAGCTAACATCCCCAAAGCCTCAGCGAGTGCAGCATCATTTCGTCCGTTACCTCCAGCCATATTCCTGAGAATTAAAACATACTCCACATCAGAATACAGTATCGACAGTGTTACCTTGCACTAGTCGCATACGAAAGGAATGACTGACTCAAGACTCTGGTCACAACGACCGACTATGCTCTGATACCACTATTGTAACACCCTCTAAAACCCGCATATAATTTTCGCAAATATTAAAAATTATAAACTCAGAGTACATGTAATAATCGAGGAATGCTACAATTCTCTTTTAATAAAATAAATTCCTGTCATGCATAATTTTAGTGGTAACTCATACATGTCTACACAGCGGAATAGTTTATTTAATAAAATCAAATGTTATAATATTTTCCAAAATCATCAGGGATTAACACCTGGAAAAGTCAACGTCATATTATAACAATTAAAAGAAAATAAACGAGTCTGACTAAAGCAGCTCGACAACCAAACGTTCCCGGAGTTACAACTATCAGAGCATGACCCGGACATACTAAAACGAAACTAAACTAGACACGATAAACCTTCGCCAAGCACCTGAGCGAAGCTCCTCAATCTGAAATATTCAACAGTAAGGGTGAGCTTCTCAAATATACATTTGGTTATGCATTCATAACAATCAATTCACGAAATCATAAGCATCACCCAATAATTAGCATATTTCATAGTTTACAAAACCTTTACAATTCATATATCCATGACATATTGCCTTTCATATTTGCAAATATTCATCAAACATCATCAACCATTTATCAATCATACGTGCATACAACAATCAAATATAGCATTGGAAAAATCATCCATTCATGTTATATTCGAGTAATGCAACACACCCATGCATGTGGTACCACTTCACCGCCCCATTAAATCGCGGGTCACGGATAACTCACCGTTCCATTATATCGCGGACACGGCTACCACCTCAACGTTCCATTAAATCGCGGACACGTATATTGGCCACCATGTTAATTCCACACAATGGGAATTAACAAATGCAACATGATATGTAAGTATGTAACACTCAGCATACTATGAACATCGATCAACATATCATGCACATCAACAATATCAAACATAACATGATATGAAATAGCATGTAACCACTCAGCATACCATTTAAACATCAATCATATCACATCAATTATATCATATCTCATGCTCGATAACATAACTAAAAGCATGGCAATAAAATCCAACGTCAAAACACTGGAATCAAAAATTCAGAAACTCATCACAGCAGAGCAACACGGGCACCCGTGTTGTGCAACACGGCCCGTGTTGTGCAGAACGTCCAGAAAAATGCACATTTTAATTTTATCAGTACAGGGGCTCTGACACGGGTACCCGTGTTGTGCAACACGGCCCGTGTCGTGCAACCAGGAGCACACCCCTTCCAACTCAGAGGAGCAACACGGCCACCCGTGTTGTGCAACACGGCCCGTGTTGCTGAGCGCGCACAGGATTTTCCTGAACCTGCGGCAGCTCAGAAAACAGCAGTCCAAACGCGGGAAAACGTCCGCCAAAACGCATAATTCAGTACCTAACGCATCGAGTTTGTACAATTCACAACAACACCACAATGTCCAAGTTACCAACAATTATTAGAATAACCTTAACCGGGGATTAACCGTCCTTTTGGGGAATTCTACTGACACTAAGGTTATCCCTACAACTTCCAAGGTAATTTCACGATCATTAGATATATACTCCCAATTCCTCATTTGGGACCTAAAACTCTTAATCGATTCATAAAAATTAGGAACCTAACCCTTTTCTAACAAGGTTCAGTCCTACGGTTATCGATCCCTAGAAACATCTAACAATTGGGATTTTCCTACAATTACCCGAATCAACCGTACATAAACCCATAAACAAATATAAATCGAGTATAAACCCCCCTTACCTTATCAATTAGCAGCTTTGAGTTCTTGGGCGATGTTCTTCGTTCTTCGGAGCTCTATTTTCCCAATTCCAACTTCTGTTCTTACGTGAAAAACCAAAAATGAGAAAATGGCCTAAGTCCCAAACATAACTTTATTTCTCTGCACCCCCACTCTTTACTAACAACGTCTAAGCCCAATAACATAAAAATTCTAATATTCCTTATTTCTTTTATTTTCCTCAAATACTCCAAAATAAATAATTCTTTTTATTTTATTAATTCTAATAAAATAAATTCCCAAATTCAAATAAATCAATTAATTGAAAACGGGGTGTTACAATCTCACTTGGCTTAGGGCTTGCCCTTTGCCCTTAGGCGCCTCCCTTAAAAAAAGAGGAGCATGCGCCAAATGAGATGGCTCCTCCTTTGTGGAGCCATCTCAAACATGGTTATTTGCGTAATTTTTTCCGAAACCCGGTTATTTGCGAAATATTTTTTTAATACATGGTTATTAATAAAAAAAATTCCCCTAATTACTAACAATGAAAAATGATAAACTTACGAAAATTAAAATCCTACACTATTGCATCATTAGGGGGGTTGGGAGTACAATTTATGAATGGGGATGAAATATGAGCTTAAATATTACAACCATATTGAATAGCCATGAAGAAAATATATATAAAGTATAAAACAGTGTAAAAGAGAGGAAAATTGCATTTTTAACCATTATGTGTCAACACATACATCTATGTGTTGTACCCCAAAATTTTCCCTCCCATTTCTCATTGATTTCTCATCACAAAGCCCTTGGAGGTCAAGTTCCAGTTAGGGTTTCATCTGCTCAAGACTCCTCCTTGCACTGTTGACTCAAATTAGGGTTTGTGTTTGCACAAAGATGCTTTGACTTAAAATGCCCAAGATGACTTTCATGCTTCATATTGGACTCCCAAGTTTATCCATACCAAGTTTCAAGTCTTGATTCCAAATTTTGTCCAGTCAATTGGGCAGTGGACCTAGAAATCAGCTGAATTGGGGAAAAAGTCAACTGTGGCCAATTGACAGTCAAACCTCATGAAATTTGACCCACATCAACATTGTGAACTCATATGAACCATTTGATCAAGTTTGGATCACAATTCCCCAAGAAATTTGATCAGATCACCAAAAGGGCAAAATGGTCCTTTTTAGGGTTTTGACTGCACAAAGGCAATTTTTGACTGTTTGACCTAACCAATGGCAAACCAAGCTCACACATGGACTCAAGGACCCCATGGAATTATTTTTACATGCTCAACAAACTCAAAAGATCCCAAGTACACAAGATTGACAGTTGAATTTCCCAGTCAATTGATCAATTTTGACTGTATACTGAAAAGTCAAACTTTGACTTTTTGGTCAAAATCAAGAGTCAAGATTCATTTTTCATCAAAACATGCCAAATCATGAAACTTGTTCACCAAGAAATCACAAAATGCAAATTAGGGTTTAAAAAGGAATTTTTCATGACTTAGAATTTTTCTAAGTTATGGAAAACCCTAATTTTTTCCCAACTTTGCCCCACTTTTTCACCAAGATCCATTTGGATTCAAACAAAAGTCCAAACATGAAAGTTGTAGCTTGTTGCATAATATACAACTTTGATTCACAAAGTTTTCTCATTTGAAGCTTGCATCTCAAGTTACAAATTTTTGAATAAGGGCACTAAACCATTCTTAACTTAGTGAATTTTTGACCTATTTTGACAAGGTTTTCTACCTAACTTCAAGGCCATTTTCCATACACTTCCACTTGGAATTTCAAATTGCATTTCAAAGATGGATTGTAGTACACATTCCAAGCTTTCCAAAATGTCCAAGAACTTTTCAAACAACCTCATGGTTAGGGAGAATCGAATTTCACAATATAGCAAAAACTCACTTTGTTCATGACCAAGTTACATGTTCATAACCTTGCAATTTGAACTCAGCATGCTTTAGATTAGATTACAGGTCCTTAAACCAAGTTACACTCATAAATTTAATGCATATTCTTTGTGCCAAGATCAAGTTCTTTGAGTTCAAGCATTGTCTAGAGGATTAATCCCAATTTGGAAAAAGTAAACTATCCATTTTTGCAAAAGTTCACTTTATGTCAAATTGAAAATCCAACAAGTACATTGCAAATCTGGTTGGCACAAGATTATTACAAATTACTCTGATCAAGAGAGGCTTTGCAGCAGGATTAGAGGTCCCCTACTGACCTAAAACACAAACTTGCATTTTGTTGCTTAAAGGTTAAGAAACATTGCATAACTAGAAAACACATCCATCTCAGCTTAGATACACAAGAACAAAGTTATCAAACACATTACACACATCATAACCAAGCTATTGCACGAGCCATTTACCTCCCAAACATCATCAAACCAAAAAACACCATCAAACTGCAAAAACAGAGTTGCCTCTGCAGTTTGAGTGCCAACTTCTATTTCTCTCGAGCATTCTTGCCAAAACTAGTTCACATACCTTCCTTACCACCTATGCAAGCTAACCATGCCTTGAAACACGACCTGTAACTCCTCTAACAAGTTCCACCATTTTTACTTTACATTTTTTCAGTTGAAGTTCTGCAGCTCAGTTCAAGGTGTCTCAAGGCAAAGTAGATATTGGAACAGCATCACCACACCTCAAGGAAGCTATACCAACCAGTATCTTGCACTGAAAGCTCCCCATTTGCCAGTTAGAACTTCAGCTGAACAGGTAGTTTTTTGAATTCGTATCTCTTTTATTAGGCATCATTAGCTTTAAGTTTGTGAATAAACAAGGTTCTACTCATGCTACTGAACATGTACATGTTTTTACTTTCCATTTCTTTTGCTTGAGTTGTGAGAATTTGGAGTTTGAAAATGGCAGAAAAACTAGGTTAGGATTTGGGGGAGGAGAAATTCTCCCTCATCTTGGAGAGTTAGGTCAAGTTATGCATATGGTTAGAATCGTGGTTTCATGCTTAACATCTTTTGTGTTGGAAGTTTGTTCAAAAAATCAAAGAATCAGGATTTCAAATGAAGCTTGCAGGCGCGCGTTTTTTGTTCAGAGGTTGAAGAAGAAGTGATCTGGGCTGGGCTTGTGTGCATTTTCTGTTCACACCACTTTTCTAAGTTCACACCCCCTGAGCCCATTTGCTTCATTTTTAATATTTTGACTTTTTGCCTTTTTGTGATTGGTTCATTTATTTTTTTCTCAGCATATTAAAAACATAAAAATATTTTTCCCATCATTTTTTGAATTTATTGCATATTTATTTGATTATTTCTTTAGTTTGTACATAAATAAATAAATAAATATATATATATATATATATATATATATATATATATATATATATATATATATATATATATATATATATATATATATATATATATATATATATATATATATATATATATATATATATATATATATACTTTTTTGTTTAAAATATTAAGATAATACAAATATACTTTTTTATACACTTTTATTTTATTTTTACTCCCTGAAAATATTTTATAGAAAAATACTTTTTTTTATTTATTTAAATACTAAATATTATTAATTAATATATATAATGCATATTTTATAAATAATATAAATAAATAAGTATATTAATATACTTAGGATAAAAATACCAAAAAAATGTACATATTTTATTTTTTAATATTTAATACTAAAAAATGCCTTTTTACAAATATACCATATTTTATTTTATTTTTGTATATAAATAATAAATATTATATGAATTGATTAATTAATGTCCCTTTTGGTTAAAAATTAGGGTTTTGCCCTAAATATTGAAAATACCTCAAAAATAATACCTTTTTATTTTCTTTTCTTATTTCATATAAATAATACTTTTTTTCATACATATAAAAATTCCTTTTGCATTCTTGCATATTTGTTTTATTTACCATTTAAATTATACATTTATTTATATTGTAAATATTCAAAGTAAATGATGTAATAGCTTAGATTTAATTTCGTGTCAAAATATCTCCCCATTTGAACATTGTATCCCCCTCCCTATATTATTGTGATGTAATAGCGTAGGAATTTAAATTTCGCACTTTATCGCTTTCTAAACATACTATGCTAGAATTAGGGTTTTGTATGCGAATAAAAAATGAACAAAATAGTTGGACCTAATACAAGATAAATGAGCATGAAAAAATGGACAACACATCTCACACTTGCACCCCTAGGGTATTCCACTTTGTTGCCTTCAAATAATTGGGCCATATTGTATGTTGAATTTCTTTGGGTAAAAACAACAATCAAATGATCATAGTCCCTCAAAATGTTGCCTAAATGGATGATCAAGTCCCTTTTAAAAGAAAAATTGCCCAAAGACATTCAACACTATTACAATTATGGTCTAAACGATGACCCGCGCCCGTCCCTTTAATCTCCTAAGACAAGATTGTCCACCAAATGCAATGGTGGAACAAAATTGTCAAAAGGTTTAAGACATAAACAAAAATCTTTGAGAAAACTTTAGGGTAGATGAACTCTTAAGTACTTGTCAACTTTCCAAGAAAACACTTTCCTATTTCAAAGTCCACTTCACAAACACTTTCAAAACAAACTTTCAAAAAAAACCTTGAAACATCTTTTTAAAAGACAAAACACCTTTCGTAAAACATTCGAGTAAAGAATTGTTACAAGGGTAGCCTATACAAGGCATCTTTTCAAAACATTTTCAAAACCACACACAAAGCACCATTTCAAACAATTGAAAACCAAGGCAAGTTGATCTAAGCAAGTACCTAAGAGCCCATGGATAACCATGGATAGAAGGGGTGCTAATACCTTCCCCTTCTATAATCTACTCCCCGAACCCAAGAAAAATCTCAAAGGTTTTTGCTGTGCTTTTTAAACCTTTCCTTAGGATAAAATAAAAAGTCGGTGGCGACTCTTGCTCAACCGAAACATTTGCGAAAACAGACGCAAAACCCTAGTCAGTTCTCCCACCGTATCACAGAACTGGCGACTCTACTGGGGAACATTTTTAAAAGTGGAGTAACCTTAGGGCTTAGATCACCCTCTTGCATGACTAATTGTTTGATTTGCTTGCTTTATACTTTGGCTCTATTGTTTGGGTTTACAATCCTCCACCCGGATTTTGGGAAACATTCATAGATAGCAATACGTTGTGGAAACTGTGCGGGGTATACCGACACGGTCTAAGCAATAGCTATATTAGTGCGACATATTTGTGAGTACCGGTAACCCTTGAGGTCAATCAAGGAGAGTACGGGGCCGCTGAGTGATGTCACTAAGCACTAATGACCTAGAACCTTACTTGACCATCTTGGCCTTTTATTAGCGGTAGTGAGATGACCGACTTTGGTGCAGTCCGAAGTTGGTAGATACTCGATACTACACTCATTGAGGGTTGTTTTCTTGGAATATTTTGGTCGCTAGTTAAGTGGCTAAACCAAAACAATGAACATTGAAAACAATCCAGTGATATTGAGCTCCTTAGAACCCGGTTACTATTTATAGGACAGGTTTTTAAGCCAACTACACTCAAGAGGGTACTTACCTATGAAACCCCATGCAAGCCTGAAATTAGGGTTTGGTGTGATTTGCTTGTACATATGTTTTGTGCATACATCATAAACATCATAAAACATCATGTGCATTCACTAACCATTTCAAGGGTTTTGGATCTTCATCTTTGTTCTTGTTTTGTAGGACATGGAAATTCCTCGCAGAAATACCATTCAAGTCAACCTTGTGAGAATCTCTCCTCAACTCAAGGAGCTCACCTCAAGAATTCCGGAAAATTCATCCTTCAGTGAAAGACATGGTAGACTGCTCAGCCTAGTCAACACCAACAGTGAAGAAGACATGATGAAGGTGCTATTCCAGTTCTTTGACCCTCTTCACCACTGCTTCACTTTCCCTGATTATCAGTTGGTACCCACTTTGGAGGAGTTTTCTCAACTCCTAAGAATCCCTATCCTTAATCAACTACCCTTCAACGGTACGGAAAAGGAACCAAAGCCGGAAGATGTTGCTCGAGCATTACATCTTCAATCATCCGACATCAAGGGACATTGGGAAACCCGAAGTGGAGTCAAAGGATTCTTAGCAAAATTCTTGTTTGAGAAGGCACAAGAGTGTTGGAATTTGTTGGACCTACAAGCCTTTGAGGAAATTGTGGCACTCCTTATCTATGGGTTGGTCTTGTTCCCAAATCCTGACCAGCTTGTAGACGTCAACGCCGTCAAAATCTTCTTGTCCAGAAATCCAATCCCGACATTGCTTGGGGACATCCTTCACTCATTTTACACACGAACAATGAGAAAGAGGGGTGTTCTCATGTGCTGTACTCCTATCCTTGCAAGGTGGTTTATTTCGCACCTTCCACAATCTGTCTTGAAGAATGACCAAGGTACAAGGTGGTCCCAACGGTTGATGACTCTCACTCATTCTGATGTGCATTGGTGTTCTCGGTCCAGAGAAAATGTCATCATTGTCGATCGTTGTGGAGAATTTCCTAATGTTCCTTTACTTAGAATTAGGGGAGGCATCACCTACAACCCTTGCCTAGCTTTGAGGCAATTTGGATATGCACGGAGGGATGGCCCTCATGATATGTTGATTCCTAGCCTAGTTTTTGACTTCGACAACGATGCGCAAGGACTTCGCCAAAGATTCATCAGAGCTTGGGGGAAACTCAACAAGGTTGATAGCAAGACTCTGGGACACAAGAACTCCATCCCTCTTGAGCCCTATCTCAAGTGGGTACGAGCCCGAGCCCAAAGTCTAATGATGCCTTATCCTCATGTTCTCCCTATGATTAAAGAGCCCGTCAATGAAGGAGAGGTTCCCTACACCATCCTGCATCCAGACATGCATACATCGTGGGAGGAAATGCAGAAAAGTTGGATTCAACTCAAGGAGGAACGGAACACTTTTGAAGCTAGCTACTACGCCAGTGAAAAGAAGGTTCTAGAGCTTACCCGCCGACTCCACGAGCAAGAGGCCCTCAACACCTACATCGCACCAAAGAGGATGCGCAATGTCTTTCTGCCTTAAGAAGTTTATTTTGTAACATTTGGCCCATGGGGCATTTATGTACTAACAAATTTCTTCTTATTAATATGACGTGCGTTCTTCTTTGTCTGAAACAATTTTGAATGTCCTAAATCCTTGAATACATTTCATACATCAGCATACCATTCATCATGTGCATAAGCAGGTCTCACTCCAGGTTTCCTTATCTATCTGCTGTTTATTTCAGTAGAATGGATCTCGAGCAAACAGTCAAAGACCTACAAGCCCAGAATGCACAGTTCCAGCTACTCTTGATGACTTTGGTTAAAAGTCAAGAGGATATCAAGACTCATTTGGAGAATAAGGACCCAGTGAAGAGAAAGAAGAGGGTCGGAGTGGCTACTTTGGGGAGAAGATTTGACAGAGAAGCTCGGAGAGTGCTTGAATTTCCTCCTACTTCTGATGAAGGGACTAGTAAGAGAGATCGAGTCGCGGTGCCTTCCGAGTCAGATGCAGAGGAGGAAGAGGTTGAAGAGGATGAAGATTATTCTGACCAGCAATACCCTCCAGCTGATGATAAATACAAGGGTTTAGAAGACAGATTGGCCGCCATGGAATTGCAAAGAGTATCGGGTTTGGATTTTGAAGACATGGGCTTAGTTGCCGGGATTGTGATTCCCCCAAAATTCAAAGTGCCAGTATTTGTAAGGTATGATGGGCTGTCCTGCCCCAAAATGCATCTCAGGTCCTATGTGAGAAAGATTCAACCCTATACGGCGGATAAAAATCTCTGGTTTCATTTCTTCCAAGACAGCCTATCGGGAGCTCAGTTGGAGTGGTTTTATCAGCTAGAAGGAACCAGTGTCAGAAATTGGGAAGATTTGGCCACCGCTTTCTACAAACAATACCAGTACAATTCTGATCTTGCTCCTACTCGTACCCAGCTTCAGGGTATGTCACTAGGAACAAGTGATGGATTCAAAGAATATGCACAAAAATGGAGGGATTTGGCTGGCAGGGTGCAGCCTCCTTTAACCGATCGTGAGCTCGTTGATATGTTTCTTGGGACCCTATCCGGGCCATTTTTCAATCATTTAATCGGTAACTCTTCCGCGGGGTTTACTGATTTGATCTTAACAGGCGAAAGAATAGAAGCTGGCATCAAGTCAAGAAAGATTCAGAAGGGTGTTGCTGCAAGTGTTGAGAAGAAGCCTTTTAAGAAGGAAACAGCTATGGTATATTCTCAGAGAAGAGCAGGGAAGATGGAGCGTCGGCCAACTGTGGGGGCCGTAATGATTCAAAACACTCCGAGTGAGCAACCTCGCTATAATCAGTCCAGACCAAATCAGCAACGGGTGGAAAGGCCACAACGGCAGTTCACCCGTATTAATATGACTCCAGTGCAAGTGCTTCCCCATCTATTGAAGTTGAATCTTGCCACCATCAAGGAGGCGCCAAAGAATGTAAATACGTCTTCTCCACATTATCATGTCAATGCTAAATGCGCCTACCATTCAGACAGTGTTGGACACGACACCAATGATTGTTGGGCACTCAAGCACAAAATCCAAGACCTGATAGAGGCTAAGGAGGTAGAGTTTGACGCTCCAGAGAAACCCAATGTGATATCTGCACCTATGCCGAAGCACGGCCGAAATGTCAACGCCATTGAAGAGGATTTGTATGTTGCTGACGTCAATGATCTGACTACTCCATTGCTAACCATTAAGTTGAATTTGTTAAGGGCCGGGATCTTCCCGGGATGTAAAGAAGACTGCTACTGTTGCCACTCTCTGCCGTTTGATTGTCCGCTATTAAAGAAAGGCATCCAAGGCCTTATGGATAGCCAACAAATCTTGTTCGAAAAAGTTTCCGCTGTTCCAGTTCATGTTGAAAATGTCTCAATCATAACCATTCACGCCAATCTTTCCAAGGCCGTCAAAAAGCCTGTAAAGATTACACCAGCTGCAAAATTTGTTCCTTTAAAGATAACAATGCCAGGGCCTGTTCCCTATGTTTCTGAGAAGTCGATACCTTGGAACTATGGTGGTGACATCTACTACCATGGTATCAAGCAAATCGAAGTAATTGAAGAAGGTTCGGATGATGAAGAAGCCAGCGTTAGTAACATTGCGGGCACCAGCAAAATCACCAGGAGCGGGAGAATATTTTCTCCAGAGATTTCCCCTCCAAGAGCAGTCTTTGGACCCTCATCAGCTAAAGAAGTCATCCCTGCACCAGTAAAACTCTCCGCTAGAACTCCTTTGATTGAAGAAGTTGTTATTCCTAGTGTTGTCTCTCCTACCATTGCTGATAAAGGAAAGGGAATACAAGATGAGCCCGTCAGGACGAGGGCTCAACCCTTGGTGATCCCGGAAGCCTCCCAGAAAGAAATGGACGAGATTTTGAGGATAATCAAGAGAAGTGATTACGATGTGGTGGAACAGTTGGGGCAAACCCCCTCCAAGATCTCCATGCTGGCACTATTGCTTTGCTCAGAAGCGCACTCTAAAGCTTTGATTAAGTTTCTGAAGGCAGCTCATGTGCCCCAGGAAACCTCTGTGGATCAATTTCAACATTGCGTGGCTAGCCTGACTGCGGACAATGGATTAGGTTTTTCTGATGCCGACCTAACCCCTAAAGGCCGAAACCACAATGATGCGTTGCATATTTCAATCGAGTGTCGCGGAACCACCCTTGCACATGTTTTGGTTGATACCGGTTCATCACTGAATGTTTTGCCTAAAAAGGCCTTGGACCGGCTAGATTGCGAAGGGTTGGAATTGAAGCCGAGTGATATTGTCGTCAGAGCTTTCGATGGGTCGAAGAGGATGGTCCATGGAGAGGTTGAAATTCCCATCAAGATAGGCACTGAGGTGTTTAAATCCACTTTATATGTGATGGACATCCGTCCGTCATACTCTTGCTTGCTGGGTAGACCTTGGATACACCATGCTGGGGCAGTCACCTCCTCCTTGCATCAGATGCTAAAATATCCTGTCAAGGGAAAGATCATCACTGTCCACGGAGAAGAAGAGTACATGATTAGCCACTTAAATTCTTTCCGGTATGTGGAGGTTGAAGGAGAGTTCGTTGAGACACCATTTCAACATTTCGAAGAAGTTCTTCCTGAAATAGCAGTAGCAAAGTTGGCAGCTGAGACACCGAGACAGATGGCCAGGATGGCATCTCTAGAGGATGCAAGGGCCGCAGTTAAAGAAGGGAAGAATTCAGCATGGGGGCAGTTACCCGACTTTCCGCATAAGACTGACAAGTTTGGATTAGGGTTCACAGCCGCTGGCCAGAAAGCTATGCGCTAGTCAAAGATTGAAAGAGCGTCAGTCAAAATTCCTCCTTACAGAATCAACGCCCTGGAAGATGAAGACAAGGAAAGCAACTTTGAAGAGTGGATTTACCCAACTGTCAGGGGAGGATTGAGCAATCGGGAGGCTAAAGACTTTGTCCCCATCACTTTTATTCATCAGTAATTTACCTGTTAAACATTTCCTATTTGGTTTGTAATATTTTACTTTCAAGCAATCCGTACACTATCTTTTCACCTCCTGCCTTGCCCGGGGCATGTAGGTCCACTTGTAAGGGTTTTGACTATTTTTCATATTCATATGCCATGTTTAATGATTCATTGGACGTTTTTCATTTGATAAACTGCTTATGTTCATTTTCTTTCCTTTTGCATTTTTTGTTTAAGGATGGCTATCCCTTACACACACCCACACTCACCAATGCAGGTACCCATCCACTCCGGATTCCATGGGTGACTATTCTGCTGTATCTTTCAATAACTGTGAAGATATGGTCAATCTAGCCGAGTATGAAGATGACGAAAGTTGTGAAGTACCCGGGGAACTAGCCAGACTTCTGCAACAAGAGGAAAGGGCCATCTTACCGCATGAAGAGCCATTGGAAACTGTTAATTTGGGAACCGAGGAGGATCAGAAGGAGGTGCAAGTAGGTGCCAATCTGGAACCAAAAGTCAAGGAGCGCTTGGTAGAGTTGCTGAATGAGTATGTTGAAATCTTCGCTTGGTCCTATGAAGATATGCTGGGTTTAGACACAAACATCGTGGTTCACCGTCTCCCCACAAGAGAAGACTGTCCACCAATCAAGCAAAAAGTTCGCCGAATGAGGCCTGACATGTCCGAAAAGATCAAAGCAGAAGTAATGAAGCAGTTCGACGCTGGCTTTCTGGCTGTTACGTCCTATCCTCAATGGGTCGCTAACATTGTGCCAGTATCGAAGAAAGATGGCAAAGTCAGAATGTGTGTGGACTACCGGGATTTGAATAGGGCCAGCCCTAAAGATGATTTCCCGCTACCTCATATTGACATCTTGATCGACAATACAGCTCAGCATAAGGTGTTTTCCTTCATTGACGGATTCTCGGGCTACAATCAAATCAAAATGGCTCCCGAGGATATGGAGAAAACAACTTTTGTTACTCAATGGGGCACTTTCTGTTACAAGGTGATGCCGTTTGGGTTGAAGAACGCAGGGGCAACTTATCAACGCGCCATGGTAGCTTTATTTCATGACATGATACATCATGAGATTGAAGTTTACGTAGACGATATGATAGCTCGGTCCCAAACAGAGGAAGAGCACCTTGAACATTTGGAGAAGCTGTTCGCCAGGTTAAAAGAATACAAGCTCAGGCTGAATCCAAGTAAATGCACTTTTGGAGTTAGGTCTGGTAAACTGCTGGGATTCATTGTAAGCAACAAAGGCATTGAAGTCGATCCGGCAAAAGTAAAAGCAATACAAGAGATGCCTGCTCCCCGTACTGAAAAGGAGGTCAGAGGATTCTTGGGGCGCTTAAACTATATTGCCAGATTCATCTCACATCTGACTTCTACCTGTGAGCCAATTTTCAAACTCTTAAAGAAAGATCAGGTAGTTGAATGGAACGACGACTGCCAAGCTGCTTTTGATAGAATCAAGGAGTATTTGCTAGAACCTCCTATTCTGATGCCACCTGTCGAAGGAAGACCATTGATCATGTATTTAACCGTCTTGGATAACTCAATGGGGTGTGTTTTGGGCCAGCATGACGAGTCTGGTCGAAAAGAGCATGCTATTTATTACCTTAGCAAAAAGTTTACCGACTGTGAGACTCGCTACTCACTGCTCGAGAAAACTTGATGCGCTTTGGTATGGGCTGCTCGCCGACTAAGACAGTATATGCTGACTCATACTACCTTGTTGATATCCAAAATGGACCCTATCAAATATATCTTCGAGAAGCCCGCTTTATCTGGAAGGATAGCTAGATGGAAAATGATCTTAACCGAGTATGACATCCAGTACACCACCCAAAAAGCTATAAAAGGGAGTGTACTAGCTGACCATCTGGCTCATCAGGCTATCGAAGACTATCAACCCATGAGATTTGACTTCCCAGACGAGGACATCATGAATTTGGACAACGTTGAAAGTAACGGACCGTATGACGGACCCGAAAAGGGATCCCGATGGACCCTGTACTTTGATGGTGCTTCAAATGCACTTGGAAACGGTATTGGCGCAGTACTCATTTCTCCAGAAGGTTGTCACACTCCTTTCACGGCCCGACTTTGCTTCAGCTGCACAAACAACATGGCTGAGTATGAGGCTTGCATCTTTGCTCTCGAGGCTGCTATAGACTTGGGGATCAAATCTTTGATCGTATTTGGGGACTCAGCTTTAGTCATCAGCTAAATCAAAGGAGACTGGGATACCAAGCATCCTAATCTTATCCCATACAAAGAACATGTCCTGACATTGTTGCCTCATTTCGAGCAAATTACCTTCGAGCATTTCCCGCGAGAAGAGAATCAGCTAGCCGATGCTCTGGCCACAATGTCCTCCATGTTTAAACTCAACTGGGATAACGAGGCTCCCCAAATCATCATCAAGCGAATGGATGAACCGGCGCATTGCCACGAGATTAATACCGAAGAAGTAGTGGAACAACCTTGGTTCCATGAAATCAAAAGGTATCTCGAGACCAGAGATTATCCTGAAGGAGCTTCCGTAAATGACAAGAAGTTCTTAAGGAAATTCGCTGCTAAGTTCTTCCTGAGTAACGGTATCCTTTACAAACAAAGCCATGATTGTGTATTACTCCGATGTGTGGATAAAGCTGAAGCAGAGATGATCATGACTGATATACACAGCGACACGTTTGGCACTCACTTGAGCGGGCATACAATGGCTAAGAAGATCCTGAGGGCAGGCTATTACTGGTCTACCATGGAAGCTGATTGCCATCAACATTCCCGTACTTGCCACAAGTGTCAAGTCTACGCTGACAAAGTTCATATTCCTCCGGTTCCCCTCAACGTCCTGACTGCTCCGTGGCCCTTTGCAATGTGGGGCATTGATATGATTGGAGAGATCAAGCCCACGGCTTCCAACGGACATCGCTTCATCCTGGTTGCCATTGACTACTTCACTAAATGGGTCGAAGCAGCTTCCTTCGCCTCTGTCACCAAAAATGTGGTTGCCCGCTTTATCAAGCAAAATCTCATATGTCGGTATGGTGTTCCAGACAGGATCATCACGGACAACGGTACAAATCTGAATAACACAATGATCACTGCATTATGCGAACAGTTCAAGATTTATCATCACAATTCATCTCCCTATCGACCGAAGATGAACGGTGCTGTTGAGGCTGCGAACAAAAACATTAAGAAGATCATTCAGAAAATGACAGTCACTTACAAATACTGGCATGAGATGTTACCGTTTGCTCTGTATGGATACCGTACGACGACACGTACTTCAACTGGGGCAACCCCATTTTCTTTGGTTTATGGCATGGAAGCTGTTTTGCCTATGGAAGTCCAGATCCCCTCTCTAAGGATTATGAAGGATGCAGGTTTGAATGAAGATGATTGGATGCAGACCCGACTTGATCAACTCAACCTGATCGACGAGAAGCGACTTGCTGCTATATGCCATGGTCAGACGTATCAAAAGCGGATGATCAAGGCCTTCAATAAGAAAGTCAGACGCCAAGTGTATCGAGTCGGGGATCTCGTAATCAAGCGGATTATCTTGCCGCAAAGTGATCCCAGGGGCAAATGGACTCCTACATATGAAGGACCATTTGTGATCAAGAGCATATTTTCTGGTGGTGCAATGATTCTGACCACCATGGACGGCGACGATTTGCCGCACCCTGCGAACGCAGACATAGTCAAAAGATACTACGCATAAAATAACCCGACAAGTCGAAAACCCGAAAGGGCGGCTTGGGCAAAAATGGGCATCCCGGTGAACCGAAAACCCGAAAGGGCGGTTCAGGCAAAAATTAGGGATAAAAACGAAAAAATCTGTACACCCGGCAAGTCGAAAACCCGAAAGGGCGGCTTGGGCAAAAAGGGGTTTCCCGGTGGATCGAAAACCCGAAAGGGCGATTCAGGCAAAAGTTAGGGAATTAAAGCGTATGACTATGTCTCGTCGGATCACTTCAAAGACAATCTCTTCATCAACCAGTTCCAGACTTCTGATCAATCCAGTCATCGTCAAACGAAGCATCGAATGGACAGATATTCAGAGTTGTGAAAGCTATAGCGGAACGGAATCCCATGGAATTATTTCACATAGCCATCCTTTATTTTGTATAAAATCTTTCAATATTTACGACAAAGTCCTCTTACTAGGATGATTGTCTCCTTTGTACAAATATACTCAAAGAAAATCAATACAAATACTCTTCCCAAAAATTTGTGTCATTTCCCTTTTCTTTTTCTCTTGCACTATTTGTTTTATTTTGAGAAACGTCCAATGTTTTGTTAAATAGGCATATGCATTTGAAACATAATCACTTCCTAAATGAACCTAAGAAAAAGAATTACTGATAGGATGAAGGTACAAATGGATATCTTGACACCCTTTCAAAGGAAACCCCCCCAAGAGATTTGGAATCCACATCCCTAGCAAACCCTGAGGCTTACCTCCAGCAGACTCTCGAAGCTTATCCCCAGTAAGGTTCTGGAAGGTATGTCCCCGCAGAGCACGAACGTCTCTCCCGAGTTTTATTCAAAGTTATTCCTCACAAAGGCTTATAACTGGGTTATCCTCAGCTAACAACCACAGAAGATCACACTCGCCAGAATTCTTCCTGTCCCCCAGCAGAGTTCATCAAGAGTTTCCCAGCACAACTTACCAATATGATCCCCGGAGGAGTTTATCTTTGTTGTCACCAGCCAGAGAGTCCTCCAGAGCTCAAAATCCCCTCAGAGTGCAAATTTTCAATATCCCCAGCGGAGCCAGACTAATGAGCCTTCTCCCCATAGAGCTTGAGGGAGAGAAATCTTGAGTTCCCCAGTGAGATCGCCAGAGTCACTTCCCATCAAGCCGAAGATTCTCAGTCTTACCTCCCCAGCATGAGTCTACTGGACTGATACTCCCCAGTAGAGGTCATCAGGAATTCTCTTCCCCGGCAGCAGCCAAGGATTTATTTTCCCCGGCAGCAGTCAAGATGCTTTTATCTTCAGCCACCTCGGATTCATTTATCCTCAGCAAGATAGCTCATCAGCTTACATGCGCATTCATCACAATCATGTTATAAACATTGCATACAACTAACTCTTTACCTTTTCAGGAAAGATCAGTCGACAGACTAAAATTATTCAAACTTCAAGATTTCTGAAAACAGTTCACGGGTTCTCCAAGTAAACGGATGTTAACCTATCACTTGTTCAGATTCTTCTTCAAGACTTCTGAAAACAGTTTACGGACGCTTCCCAACAACGGATGCTGCTCTATTGCTTATTCAACTTCAAGATTTCTGAAAACAGTTTGCGGGTTCTCCAAGTAAACGGATGTTAACCTGTCACTTGTTCAGATTCTTCTTCAAGACTTCTGAAAACAGTTTATGGACGCTTCCCAACAACGGATGTTAATCTATCGACTTGTTCAGATGCAACTTTTGAAAACAGTTTACGGACGTTTCCCAACAACGGATGCTGCTCTATTGCTTATTCAATTTCAAGATTTCTGAAAACAGTTCACGGGTTCTCCAAATAAACGGATGTTAACCTATCGCTTGTTCAGCTTCTTCTCCAAACCACTGAAAACAGTTTATAGATTCCTCCCAACAACGGATGTCAATCTATTGCTTATTCAGACCCCCCAGTTCAGAGATGGTCCCAAGCTTGGACACCTTCCTGGTATTCCCTTCTAGATGGCATCTCTAAGCCCATCCCCGACAAGATTTCTGTCACTCTCCCAGATGGCATCGTTAAGCCCATCTCCAAATGGCATCTCTAAGCCCATTCCCGCATCCATTGCTTTGACAAGTGCAAATTTCCGGGCACTCTAGTGTCCAATCTCCTTTTACCCTCGAGTCACGAAAGGCAAACTTGCCAATCTAACTCCTCGGATTCAAGGAGATTGAACAGGGGCAACTGTTGTACCCCAAAATTTGCCCTCCCATTTCTCATTGATTTCTCATCACAAAGCCCTTGGAGGTCAAGTTCCAGTTAGGGTTTCATCTGCTCAAGACTCCTCCTTGCACTGTTGACTCAAATTAGGGTTTGTGTTTGCACAAAGATGCTTTGACTTAAAATGCCCAAGATGACTTTCATGCTTCATACTGGACTCCCAAGTTTATCCATACCAAGTTTCAAGTCTTGATTCCAAATTTTGTCCAGTCAATTGGGCAGTGGACCTAGAAATCAGCTGAATTGGGGAAAAAGTCAACTGTGGCCAATTGACAGTCAAACCTCATGAAATTTGACCCACATCAACATTGTGAACTCATATGAACCATTTGATCAAGTTTGGATCACAATTCCCCAAGAAATTTGATCAGATCACCAAAAGGGCAAAATGGTCATTTTTAGGGTTTTGACTGCACAAAGGCAATTTTTGACTGTTTGACCTAACCAATGGCAAACCAAGCTCACACATGGACTCAAGGACCCCATGGAATTATTTTTACATGCTCAACAAACTCAAAAGATCCCAAGTACACAAGATTGACAATTGAATTTCCCAGTCAATTGATCAATTTTGACTGTATACTGAAAAGTCAAACTTTGACTTTTTGGTCAAAATCAAGAGTCAAGATTCATTTTTCATCAAAACATGCCAAATCATGAAACTTGTTCACCAAGAAATCACAAAATGCAAATTAGGGTTTAAAAAGGAATTTTTCATGACTTAGAATTTTTCTAAGTTATGGAAAACCCTAATTTTTTCCCAACTTTGCCCCACTTTTTCACCAAGATCCATTTGGATTCAAACAAAAGTCCAAACATGAAAGTTGTAGCTTGTTGCATAATATACAACTTTGATTCACAAAGTTTTCTCATTTGAAGCTTGCATCTCAAGTTACAAATTTTTGAATAAGGGCACTAAACCATTCTTAACTTAGTGAATTTTTGACCTATTTTGACAAGGTTTTCTACCTAACTTCAAGGCCATTTTCCATACACTTCCACTTGGAATTTCAAATTGCATTTCAAAGATGGATTGTAGTAAACATTCCAAGCTTTCCAAAATGTCCAAGAACTTCTCAAACAACCTCATGGTTAGGGAGAATCGAATTTCACAATATAGCAAAAACTCACTTTGTTCATGACCAAGTTACATGTTCATAACCTTGCAATTTGAACTCAGCATGCTTTAGATTAGATTACAGGTCCTTAAACCAAGTTACACTCATAAATTTAATGCATATTCTTTGTGCCAAGATCAAGTTCTTTGAGTTCAAGCATTGTCTAGAGGATTAATCCCAATTTGGAAAAAGTAAACTATCCATTTTTGCAAAAGTTCACTTTATGTCAAATTGAAAATCCAACAAGTACATTGCAAATCTGGTTGGCACAAGATTATTACAAATTACTCTGATCAAGAGAGGCTTTGCAGCAGGATTAGAGGTCCCCTACTGACCTAAAACACAAACTTGCATTTTGTTGCTTAAAGGTTAAGAAACATTGCATAACTAGAAAACACATCCATCTCAGCTTAGATACACAAGAACAAAGTTATCAAACACATTACACACATCATAACCAAGCTATTGCACGAGCCATTTACCTCCCAAACATCATCAAACCAAAAAACACCATCAAACTGCAAAAACAGAGTTGCCTCTGCAGTTTGAGTGCCAACTTCTATTTCTCTCGAGCATTCTTGCCAAAACCAGTTCACATACCTTCCTTACCACCTATGCAAGCTAACCATGCCTTGAAACACGACCTGTAACTCCTCTAACAAGTTCCACCATTTTTACTTTCCATTTTTTCAGTTGAAGTTCTGCAGCTCAGTTCAAGGTGTCTCAAGGCAAAGTAGATATTGGAACAACATCACCACACCTCAAGGAAGCTATACCAACCAGTATCTTGCACTGAAAGCTCCCCATTTGCCAGTTAGAACTTCAGCTGAACAGGTAGTTTTTTGAATTCGTATCTCTTTTATTAGGCATCATTAGCTTTAAGTTTGTGAATAAACAAGGTTCTACTCATGCTACTGAACATGTACATGTTTTTACTTTCCATTTCTTTTGCTTGAGTTGTGAGAATTTGGAGTTTGAAAATGGCAGAAAAACTAGGTTAGGATTTGGGGGAGGAGAAATTCTCCCTCATCTTGGAGAGTTAGGTCAAGTTATGCATATGGTTAGAATCGTGGTTTCATGCTTAACATCTTTTGTGTTGGAAGTTTGTTCAAAAAATCAAAGAATCAGGATTTCAAATGAAGCTTGCAGGCGCGCGTTTTTTGTTCAGAGGTTGAAGAAGAAGTGATCTGGGCTGGGCTTGTGTGCATTTTCTGTTCACACCACTTTTCTAAGTTCACACCCCCTGAGCCCATTTGCTTCATTTTTAATATTTTGACTTTTTGCCTTTTTGTGATTGGTTCATTTATTTTTTTCTCAGCATATTAAAAACATAAAAATATTTTTCCCATCATTTTTTGAATTTATTGCATATTTATTTGATTATTTCTTTAGTTTGTACATAAATAAATATATATATATATATATATATATATATATATATATATATATATATATATATATATATATATATATATATATATATATATATATATATATATATATATATATATATATATATATATATATATATATATATATATATATATATATATATATATATATATATATATATATATATATATATATATATATATATATATATATATATATACTTTTTTGTTTAAAATATTAAGATAATACAAATATACTTTTTTATACACTTTTATTTTATTTTTACTCCCTGAAAATATTTTATAGAAAAATACTTTTTTTTATTTATTTAAATACTAAATATTATTAATTAATATATATAATGCATATTTTATAAATAATATAAATAAATAAGTATATTAATATACTTAGGATAAAAATACCAAAAAAATGTACATATTTTATTTTTTAATATTTAATACTAAAAAATGCCTTTTTACAAATATACCATATTTTATTTTATTTTTGTATATAAATAATAAATATTATATGAATTGATTAATTAATGTCCCTTTTGGTTAAAAATTAGGGTTTTGCCCTAAATATTGAAAATACCTCAAAAATAATACCTTTTTATTTTCTTTTCTTATTTCATATAAATAATACTTTTTTTCATACATATAAAAATTCCTTTTGCATTCTTGCATATTTGTTTTATTTACCATTTAAATTATACATTTATTTATATTGTAAATATTCAAAGTAAATGATGTAATAGCTTAGATTTAATTTCTTGTCAAAATATCTCCCCATTTGAACATTGTATCCCCCTCCCTATATTATTGTGATGTAATAGCGTAGGAATTTAAATTTCGCACTTTATCGCTTTCTAAACATACTATGCTAGAATTAGGGTTTTGTATGCGAATAAAAAATGAACAAAATAGTTGGACCTAATACAAGATAAATGAGCATGAAAAAATGGACAACACATCTCACACTTGCACCCCTAGGGTATTCCACTTTGTTGCCTTCAAATAATTGGGCCATATTGTATGTTGAATTTCTTTGGGTAAAAACAACAATCAAATGATCATAGTCCCTCAAAATGTTGCCTAAATGGATGATCAAGTCCCTTTTAAAAGAAAAATTGCCCAAAGACATTCAACAATATTGCAATTATGGTCTAAACGATGACCCGCGCCCGTCCCTTTAATCTCCTAAGACAAGATTGTCCACCAAATGCAATGGTGGAACAAAATTGTCAAAAGGTTTAAGACATAAACAAAAATCTTTGAGAAAACTTTAGGGTAGATGAACTCTTAAGTACTTGTCAACTTTCCAAGAAAACACTTGCCTATTTCAAAGTCCACTTCACAAACACTTTCAAAACAAACTTTCAAAAAAAACCTTGAAACATCTTTTTAAAAGACAAAACACCTTTCGTAAAACATTTGAGTAAAGAATTGTTACAAGGGTAGCCTATACAAGGCATCTTTTCAAAACATTTGCAAAACCACACACAAAGCACCATTTCAAACAATTGAAAACCAAGGCAAGTTGATCTAAGCAAGTACCTAAGAGCCCATGGATAACCATGGATAGAAGGGGTGCTAATACCTTCCCTTTCTATAATCTACTCCCCGAACCCAAGAAAAATCTCAAAGGTTTTTGCTGTGCTTTTTAAACCTTTCCTTAGGATAAAATAAAAAGTCGGTGGCGACTCTTGCTCAACCGAAACATTTGCGAAAACAGACGTAAAACCCTAGTCAGTTCTCCCACCGTATCACACTATGCATCGACACATAAATTTTCCTTGCTCCTGTAAAACCAAATCAGCCCAGTATGAGTCGATGCATAATGGTATGTGTCGACTCATTTCTTGCATGTGACGACACATTTGTGTTTTGTGTCGACTCATGTGCC
The DNA here is from genome assembly GCA_948472305.1 of Vicia faba. Lineage (NCBI taxonomy): Eukaryota > Viridiplantae > Streptophyta > Magnoliopsida > Fabales > Fabaceae > Vicia > Vicia faba. Next base: position 548,651,275 of record OX451737.1, read on the forward strand.
TTTTTTCTTTCTGTTTTGTGTCTGTTATAGTAGTATGCATCGACTCATGAGGTTTTATGTCGACTCATAACTTGTCCTACCACTAAAATGAGTCGACTCATGTGGGTATGTGTCGACTCATACTGCAATTTTTTCACTCTATCATTGTTTTGCTGCATACATGGGTTAGTTCTCAACACATGGTTAGTGAAAATGAAAGATAAGCATATGGTTAGCTTCAAGGCAATGATATCTACATTTTATCTTCACAAATGAACCACTAATGATGCTTGTAAGAAGAGTTCAAAGTCAAGGAGACTTACCTTGAAGCTGTAAATTATGCTTTGAGCTTGAGTCGTTGTCCTGACTGTTCTTGAGCTTGGAAAATAGTGATGTTACAGAAGCTGTTATTGTGTTTGAAAAACCTCTATATGATGTATGTGGAGTTCTTGGATGGTTTGTTTGGACATAACTTGCAAGGTGTGGGAGGTTCAAGGATTTGGATTTCAAAGCTCAAGAGTGGAAGCTTTATGGACAATTATGGCTTTTTGAAGCTGTGAGATTTTGAGGGCTTATCTATGCAACAACACTTCTGGATTTTCTCTCTATTTTTCCTGACTTCTTTCTCTTGCAAATGCTTCTCCTATTTATAAGCAAGAGGTTTGTGAACAAGCTAATTTGGTTTACAAACTATAGAGTTATGGCTAGGTTGGATTGCAAATATCAAGTTATGTCATGGTCCCAAGATGAAGTACCAAAGTTACTGGTTTAGAGGGGTTACTTTTCATGATTTATGGTGGAGCAAAATCAAAAGCAAACAAAGTATGGGCTCAAGACAAATTTTGTGCCAACAAGCTTGCTTTTCAAGAATAGCAATGATGCCTTTACGCCATAAATGGAAAGATATTTTGGACAATGGCTAAAACACTTGGGTAATATCTTAATATTTGGTGTAAGCATTAAATTATGATGATATTTGCAAGAAAGAAGGCATGTAACACAGTATTATGCAGCATAGCATAAGGGTTTTGTTATGTGTTCTTCAACAAAGTGACTTGCAATTCAAGAATGGATGCCCAACTTCATGCCCTTGAATCTCCTAGCTCAAGTATGATAAATTCATGCTCTTGGATGTTTTGGAAAGCTTGAAACATCCTCTATAACTTTCATGTTGGCCATTTTGACAAAATCATCTTGGAACTATGTGAAAAAATGCCAAGAAGTTGGATAAAATCGTGACCAAAATCTGTTGAAATTTTCTCTGTTAGATGAAAATATCATGACTTCATGAATTTATAACTCAAAATACAAGCACTTCTAGGACTTGATCATCAAAACAAAGTTATATATCTCATCAAGATCTACAACTTTCATGTTTAAAGTTTTCTTTGAATCACCTTGCATCTTGGTGAAAAATTGCTATGAAGTTATGAAATAAACATGTGCAAAACACTTAGAAAAATTTCTAAGTCTTAAAAAGATTGAATTTTCAAATTGACTTTTGACTTTCTTTAATTTTTGATGATCAAGATTTATATTCTTTAATGTATTGATGAATTTTGATCCTTGAGACTTAATGTTGACCAAAAAGTCAAAGTTTAACTTTTGGTGTATCAGTTGACTTTTCATCAGTACAATTAATTTTTGGTCATCTAGTCAATTGACTGAGCAGAATTTATGATACAAGACTTTAAACTTGACATGAGAATTCTTGAAGGTCCATAATGATCCATGAAAGTCATTTGAAGTATTAGAAATCTAGATGTCCTTGTGCAAGCTCAAACCCTAATTTGAGGCATCGGTGTTAAGGAGACATCTTGACCTAGTCAATCCTTGTGGAAGCTTGAGCTATTGAAGATCTTGTGGGAAATGTCTTGAGAAATGAGAGGGAAAATTTTGGGGTACAACAATTTCCCCTGTTCAATCTTCTTAAACCTGAAGAGTTAGATTGGCGAGTCTGTCATTCATGACTTAAAGGTGGAAGATTATTGAACACTAAAGTGCCCAGTAATTTGCACTCGACTATGTGTTAGTTGATTGTGTCAGGAATAGGCTTAAAGATGCCATTTGGAGAAGTGATGAATAGTTTATCGGAGATGGGCTTACAGATGCCATCCAGAGTGACTGTCGAGGGAGAAGTATCAGAATAAATCTTTGGTCGATTTATACTGAAATTGTAGATGTCTTTTCCTTGTTTTTAACTGGAAGAGATAAATCTAAACCATAAGAGGTCTTTGCTTGGTGACTTCACTGGGGAAATGAATCTAACCAGGAGAGGTCTGTTGAAAGAGATTGGAAGAAGCATCAGAATAAATCTTTGGTCGATTAAATCTGAATGATATGCTGGAATGGACCCGTGTTAAGCCGTGTCCGGAAATGTATTAGAAGGAACCTGTGATGAGCTCGTGTGAAGGTGTATTTGAAAATACATTAGAAGGAACCCGTGTAAGATTGCTTCAGGATGAACCCGTGTGAAGCTGCATTTGGAAATAAATTAGAAGGAAACCATGTAAGATTTCTTCAGGGTGAGCCCGTGTGAAGCTGCATTTGGAAATACATGAGAAGGAGCCTGGGTAGGGACGCTTCAGGATGAGTCCGTGTGAAACTGCATTTGGAAATATATGAGAAGGAGCCTGGGTAGGGCTGCTTCGGGATTAGTATGTGTGAAACTGCATCTGGAAATATATGAGAAGCAGCCTGGGTAGGGCTGCTTCGGGATGAGTCCGTGTGAAACTGCATCTGGAAATATATGAGAAGGAGCCTGGGTAGAGCTACTTCAGGATGAGTCTGTGTGAAACTTCATCTGGAAATATATGAGAAGGAGCCTGGGTAGGGCTGCTTCAAAATGAGTTTGTGTGAAGCTGCATTTGGAAATTCATAAGAAGGAGCCTGGGTAGGGCTGCTTTGGGATGAGTCCATGTGAAACTTCATTTGGAAATGTACGAGAAGGAGCCTGGGTAGGGCTGCTTCGGGATGAGTCCGTGTGAAACTGCATTTGGAAATTTATGAGAAGGAGCCTAGGTAGGACTGCTTCGTCTGGTTGTGTATGAGAAGGAACTCGTGTAAGATTTCTTCATCTGGTCATGTATGAGAAGGAACCCGTGTAAGATTACTTCGTCTGGTTGTGTATGAGAAGGAACTTGTGTAAGATTTCTTCGTCTAGTTGTGTATGAGAAGGAAACTGTGTAAGATTGCTTCATGATGAGCCCGTGTGAAGCTTCATTTGGAAGTTTATGAGAAGGAATCTGTGTAAGATTGCTTCAGGATGAGCCCGTGTGAAGCTGCATCTGGTCGCGTAGGTAGATGCTTTGTCTTGTTTCAGGAACTATGTTGAAAATTGTTGATGATAATTATCTGTTGATTGGTCTTTCCTGAAAAGGTAAATAATTAGTTGTATGCAATGTCATGATGTATGAAATGTATTGTGTAATGGTGTTCTAAAAAATGAAGTTGTGCCATATGTGCTTCGTATGCATATTCTATGATGTATGAACGTGAAATGTTATTGAAGTGCATCTTTGTCAGAGAAAATAAATCCTTGACAAATGCTGGGGAGTTTTAGGAAGTTAAATCTCGGATCGCTGTTGAGGATGAAGAGTATGTGCATCTTCAAACCTTGTTTAGAGTGTTTCCATTGGGGATTCCTACTTTGTTATTTAAGGAGAATTCTGACGGGGAACATTGACTTTGCTTGAGGAAACTTTGTGGGGAGTGTTGATTTCTGCTTGGGGAATATAGTTCAGGAGTTTTAGTTGTCCATTGCTCTATTGGGGAGCTATCTCTTGATTGGAGAGGAAGACAGTTTAGCTGTTATCTGGTCGGATTCCAGGCTTCACAACAACTTGCTGGGGATAAAGAAGTTAACTGTTATTTGGTCGGATTCCAGGCTTTGCATCAACTCACTGGGGATAGTGGCAAACTCTACTGGGGAAGAGGAGATTTGTTAGTGATTTGAAGAAGTTAAACTATTATCTGGTCATGTCCAGGTTTCATAGTAACTCGAACGTTTATCTGGTTGGGTCTAGGTTTCAGCAACTCGAATTGTTATCTGGTCGGGTCCAGGTTTCAGCAATTTGATCTTTGAGGTTAACTGGTATCTGGTCGGGTCCAAGTTTCAGCAACTCGAACTGTTATCCGGTCGGGTCTAGGTTTCAGCAATTGAAGAAGTTAAACTATTATCTGGTCGGGTCCAGGCTTTAGTAACTGAAAATTGAGATTTACTGTTATCTGGTCGGGTCCAGGTTTCAGCAACTCAAACTGTTATCTGGTTGGGTCCAGGTTTCAGCAATTGAAGAAGTTAAACTATTATCCGGTCGGGTCCAGGCTTTAGTAACTTAAAATTGAGATTTACTGTTATCTGGTCGGGTCTAGGTTTCAGCAACTCAAACAGTTTTCTGGTTGGGTCCAGGTTTCAGCAATGGAAGAAGTTAAACTATTATCCGGTCGGGTCCAGGATTTAGTAACTTAAAATTGAGATTTACTGTTATCTGGTCAGGTCTAGGTTTCAGCAACTCAAACTGTTTTCTGGTCGGGTCCAGGTTTCAGCAATTGAAGAAGTTAAACTATTATCCGATCGGGTCCAGACTTAAGTAACTTAAAATTGAGATTTACTGTTATCTGGTTGGGTCCAGGTTTCAGAAACATAGATGAAATTAACTGTTATCTGGTTGGATTCCAGGCTTCGTAAAAAATTGAAGTTAAACTGTTATCTGGTCGGATTCCAGGCTTTGCAGAAACTTACTTGAAAAGATGAAGTTAACTGTTATCTGGTCAGATTCTAGGCTTCACAGTAACTTGTTTGAAAGGATGAAGTTAACTGTTATCTGGTCGGATTCCCAGCTTCGCAGTAACTTGCTTGAAAGGATGAAGTTAACTATTATCTGGTCGGATTCCAGGCTTCACAGTAACTTGCTGGGATAGTACCGACTCTGTTGGGGAATGCAATGACTCTACCGGGGATTAAGGTGGTTTGTCCATTGATTTGTAATAGTCTGAGAGGTAAACTCGAGCTGGGGAATTTGCAGTTTGTTGGGGAAATAAACCCTGTTGAAGAGAATATTTTAATGAACTGTTGGGGAAGTGAATTCTTTAGAAAGAACTCCATAAGGCTTCTTCGTTTAAGACCAACTCAGCTGGGGAGAGGGTTTTCGAGAGATTGAAACTCTGACTGGGGATTGCATTAATCCAACTTTGTGGTATAATCTTATTGAAGTGATTATGTGGGGATATCCATGAATTTGTCCTTGTGGGGATTTGTGGACAGCTTAAACTTTGTATTCTCCTAGAGTCCTTAGTAAACATTGATCAGAGTGACAAATCTTTTACTGATAGACAAAATGATGAGATAACGGGACATAGTCGTATGCTTTAATCCCCAACTTTTGCTTGGACCGCCTTTTCAGGTTTTCAGTCCAACGTGATACCCTTTTTTGCCCAAGCCGCCTTTTCAGGTTTTCGACTTGCCAGGTGTACAATCTTTTGCATATATATCCCTATTTTTTCCCGAACCTTTTGGTTCACCAGGATGCCCTTATTTTTTTTCTAGGCGTGTTAACCTAGCGGGTCTCTTTTATGCGTAGTATTTTTCGACTATGTCCGCTTGGAGAGTTGTCACTGTCTATGATAGCAAGTGTTATATAAATAACAGAAAATGTTTGCTTGGTCATACGTGACCCTTTGCTGGAATTCATGTTCAATGCACCAAGTGATTCAGATGGAGACCTGCCCCTGGCTATTCAGGATTTTATGAGAGATTTCTTGGAATCTTGACTTGACTGCCACAAATGAGTCGGATAATAACATTTCATGCCACTTGACTATGGAGGATTTGTCACTGGATTTGAAGTGATTCTGTTTAATGAGAGGATTTACGTTCATTGGATATTTGTCGTGCGAATTTCTCTGCTGTCGAATCCATTAGTTATATGCAAACGGAAATATTCAAACAATGCAAAGTTTATGTTTGTCTTGAAGTTTCTGAAAATTCATTTTTAGAAAATAAAAGAATTTTGTAAGAATATGAATTCAAACTCAGGATTTACAGTAAGCCTTACATGAGTCAGGATACCTTTTGTAACAGTATGCTTTCGAACTAACCCATGCTTCAATTAGGACTTTTAAAGGGTTGTAGTGTGGCCTGGTTCACGGTTTAAGAAACAAAGGATAAGGCTCAAAGTTTATTTGTACCCACCCGTTCTTCATGATGTTCTCCAGTCCTAAACTCAGTTAATTGTGCGTTTGAATTCCTATTGAATCTGGAATGATATTTTGGTGATGGTTCAGATAAGTTAAGTTTATTTGAGAAATCAATCATTTTTGCAACATTTTTCCGTCGTTGAGAATTTGTAATGACCTCTTTTATTATTTTATTGTCCCTAATTTTTGCCCGACTGTTTTTGTTTTGAGACTATAATCAGCGGGATGCCCTAGTTTTTTTAAGTCTCCTTCATAGGTTTTAACCTAGTGGGCTTTTCTTTAAGATAGATAATGGCTGCCTATTTTATTGGGAAACCATCACTGTCTTTTCATTCATGAAGTGACAGCTCACGACTGAATGCGCATTTGAATTAACCGAGAAACTACCCTGCCCCAGGTTATGATTAAAGGTTTCAGTTTGTGCGAAAATGAAAACTCCTACTTCTTTGGTTCAAAGGGGTTAACTAGGGGTTATCTTCCTTATAACTCTACTATTTTGGGATTTGAAACAACGCCTGTACATAATCAGCAAGGTCTGTCCAAAAGCATATTGTATGAGATTACGGTATTATTTTCGTCATCCTCCCTCTAAAGGCTTACAACTTTTAACAAGAGTTGAGTATCACGAAAAAGGAATAAAAAGAAAAGTTTAAATATGGTGAAAATTAATGGATTAATTGAAGACAAACATATGCAATACATTAATGAAAACAAAGTTTGACATAATAGATAAGTGTTCGAACAAACAAAAGAAATTACAATTGAAAATTCAAAATGAACTGGACGCTCTTAAGGATTTGGCATGGGAGAAATCATCACGTTGGGAGTCTCGGGAGGGCCGAATTAAATCTCATTGGCGTCAATCATATTTTGAATCTTGTATTTCAGCGCCCAACAATCGTTAGTATCATGCCCAGGACTGTCAGAATGGTAGGCACATTTTGCATTGGGATTATAGTTAGGAGAAGAAGTTTTGGGGTTTGGATGAGGTCATATCAATGTAATCAGGTTCATCCTCAACATGTGTTACAATGCTCGAGACAGTGGTGTGTTGATTTTGGTAAATTGTCTCTTGGGCTCGTCTTTCCTTCGCCGATTGCCCCGTTTTTGTTGTCACACCGATGCAGGATTAGAGACCAGGACTGCCCCTAAAGATTGGTCGTGGTTACTCCTGTTACGACCCTTTTGGCCGTACACAACATTGGACTCTTTCTTCCCAATTGTATGGCTTCTTTTTAGTACTTGAAGATGCAGCCATCTATATTTTTCCGCTTCTAATTCCATTTTCAACATGTTCCCCAGTTAGAATTAGCTCAGTGAACTTGGCTGAAGAGCTTCCGATCAGGTGATTGAAGAAAGATCATGTCAAAGTTCCCATAAAGATATCAACCAACTCCCTGCCAGACAAAGGGGGTTGAACCCTTCCGGCTAGGTTCCTCCATTTTTTAGCGTACTTTTTGAAGCCTTCACCCATGGTCATTCCTTGCAATTGCACCCTAGTTGGTGCAAAATCGGCGTTATATTGATATTGGTGGTAAAACGCAGTGGCCTAATCCTGCCAAGTATGAATGTTAGTCCCTTCCAATTGGTAAAACCACTCCAACTGTGTCCCAACTAGACTTTCTTGAAAAAAGTGCACCCACAGTTTCTTATCGGTGGTATGTGGATGAATTTTATGGATGTAAGATCTTAGGTGAAGCTTGAGACACCATCGTACTTGGAAAAATTGGGGATCTTGAATTTTTGGGGAATAACTACCCCAGGCACCAAACCCAAGTCTTCAAAGTCCAAGCCAGGCACATCTTGGATCTCCATAGATTTTAGTTTATCTTCTAGTTACTTATATCTGTCGTCGGCCGGTGGATATTGCTTGTCAGAATAATCTTCGTCTTCAGAGATTTGATTGTTTCTACCCCTAGTGCGGGTGCTCCTAGAATCTTCATCTTTATTTTCATTCTCTTCGAAGGAATCTTCTTCAACTTGGGCTTGTTTGGCAGGCTCTTTAAACCTCTTCCCCATGTTTATGACGCCAGCTCGTTTCTTTGCCTTCTTCTTGCTCCATTTGGTGAAGAGTGCTTTCAGATCTTCCTTCCCCTTGGCCAAGTTCAGGAGCACTTGTTGGAACTAGGCGTTCTGAGCTTGGAGATCTTTAACTGTTTGCTCTAGAGCCATTTTCTTACTGAAATAAACAGCGAGAAAATGAGAAACCTGTATTGAGAATACCTGTTACGCAATGACATGCATGATATGTAAAATGCAATGTTTTTAATGATATCACGGGGTAAACACAATAAAATGTCAGAAGTTGAAATTTGATCACAACTTTGATTGAAGAACTTAGTATCGTTGAAATGTCCTTCTACGAGAATCAAACTCACCATGTCAAGTGGGTCATAGACCTTGACTCTAGTTAACGCGCTTTGGTCTTTGACCGCTGTTGTACCGTAAAATTTTCCCTCTCTTTTCTCAAGACATTTTATCACAAGTGTTGTACCCCAAAATTTGCCCTCTCATTTTACTCAATACATACTCCTAGATATCCTCAATTTTCTCAAGTTTGCCAAGAGTTGACAAGACAAACTCTCTCCTAAGGCAGGGTGTCTCAAATTAGGGTTTCCACTTGCATCAAGATGTGTGGATCACAAAGGCCCCAAATTCTTTCCAAGGTCCTAATATGTTCTTAAGACCCTCCATGTCAAATTTCAAGCACTGCACAAGAAGTTTGCTCAATCAACTGCTCAGATGCTTGAGAATCGACTGTATTAGTTCAAAAGTCAACTGTGGCCCACATACAGTCAAACTTCAAGATTTTTGGTCAACATCAACATTTTTGAGTGATATCAATCATTTTATCAAGGGTTGATCATGATTCCTCAAGGAATGCCCTAAATTCATCAAAACCCAAAAGTTGCTAAATTAGGGTTTCTCAGGAAAAAGTCAACCAAACTTTGACCAAGCATAACTTCCACATACTTTATCAGAAATTTTCCACCCAAGGCTCATTTTGAATAGGATTAAATTCCCTACAATTCATCTTTAGCCCACAAGTTCAAAATATGCACTCATCAAAGGATATGAATTTCTACATTATAGGTACTTTTGAAAAGTCAACAAAAACACCTTTTGGGTCAAAGCTTCTTATATGAACATGGAAGACCCAATTGAAATGATACCAAAAGGGTTGCTTAAGAAACATCCTAAGATTTCTAAAAAGTCCAAGAACACCCCTCTAGGGTTAAAATTGGAAGAGATATGCCTTGTCAAAGTTGACCCTTTTTGCAAAATTGCCAAAAGTCAAATATGCTCAAAAGTGCATTTTTTTTACCAAATGGGCTTAGTATTTCATGATTGCACCTCACTTATAACATGTTCCACGACCCAATTACTTATCCACATGTTATTTGATTCATTTTCCATTTTATTTTGATTTTTTATTAATTAAAAATTGAATTAAATCAAATAATTGGTAAATAATAGCAAAGATATGTTTTGATTTGATTTTTGGACATGATCTCAATCAAATTATGCAGAGATATCAAGACCAAAACGAATCAGGGCTGATTGGTACAAGAAAGGAATGATTTGGCTCAATTTAGAAAGATTACCTATGGCATGAAAATCACATCAAATCTTTTTAATTCCAAAATATTCAAGCCAATTTTATAACCCTAATTCACTCAAGGGTATCTAATGAAAAAGTACAAGGCAAAAGACAAGGGCTAGAAGTCGTAAAAGAGGAAGAACAAACCCAAAATTTTTGCAAAAAAGTGCAGATCAAATTTCAAGCTACAGGCCATCTCAAGCCATCCTAGCGTTGCCAATCAATTGCTGGACGTCTCAGGAACGTGTTCCAATCACTAGCAAGCCTCCCCACGCCCGGAAACACGCGTTATGAACATTACGTTTTCCCATATTTTTCAAATTCGATTATCATGATTTGTACATTATGAGCATGTTTTAATGGCATATACGTGTTTGTTATCATGTTTGCAATATGTTGGTTAGGTTTAATTGATGTTTTAGCGCCTGTACTAACAATTGTCATTGCTAGGGTTTTCATGTTCGTTTTAGGGTTTCTGTCCACAGGTAAAATTAGGCCACGAATAAGGTACCATAATGACCGGGACATCATGACCAGTTGAACCCTGGTCTTCAATTTCATTTATCTTGCATTTTGTGAGGTTTTGAGTTGTGCAGGTTTGTAGCTACAAACTTTTGTCTGTAGGTAAAGGTGAAGGAACCTAAGGCGACGGAGAATGAAGAAGACGGTGGCGTGGCAATCATTCATTTGCCCATTTAAATCTCGCGTGTTTTTCTGATCCAATTACCTTGTTTTGTATATTACATTTTGTTTTCATTGTACTAACAACTAATCACAATAGCGCAGCTGGCAAGGGCAATTAGTGGTAAGCGTGAGGACCTGGGTTCAATCCCAGGTCCCAGCAACATTTATTTTCTTATTTTCCATTTACAGATTCAATGCACCCCTAGTCCAAACGTCCTACCGTGTGCTACCAATCTCCAGCCAATGGATTCATCATCCATTCAATCCAATGTCCCACATGTCAAGGACCATGGTATACCCTCAGGTCAACGCCACATGGAATCAAGCGCTGATTGGGCTTAGATGGCTAATGGGCCTAAAGAATTTCAATAACACCCCCCCCAGACTGCTCATTATACAAGCCCAATTCTTTCTTTTTTTCAATTTTTTAATTTCTTTATTTATTTCATTAATCATTTTCTTTTTTTTAATTAACAAAAAATTATTTCTTTTTAAAAAAAAAAAACCACAAAAACACAAAAAAAATCATTTTTCTCATGAAATATTTATTTCTTTAATTAATTTAATTAGAAACTAGGTTAATTTAATTCTTTTTGTAAACAAAACTAATTAGAAATTAGGTTTTAAATTTGTAATTAAATTGTTTTCTCAAATCAAAATCACAAAAAAAACATAAAAAATCTTTTTTTTATATAAAATAATTTTATTTTCTTTAATTAATTAATTTAGTTTAAATTAGGTTAATTTCAATTTCTTTTTATAATTATAACTAATTAGAAATTAGGTTTGTAAATAATTAATTTTTCTCCAAAAAAATAACCAAATATTTTTTTAATTAGATTTTAGGTCTCTTAATTAATTCTTCGCATTTAATTCGTCGCGCGTCTTAATTACCGTTTCGATTATTATTTATGTAACTGTTTCGAGGTTGTAATAGATTTTAATTAGGGTTTTAATTGCCGCATTTTATTGTCAGTTAAATAATTTTGTATCTGCGAAAGCCATGTAATAGTTAGGTTTTATATTTTCGCACTTTTAAATTTCCGCAATTATTAACTGTTAGATGAATGCTAATAGGATTGTATGGCAAGAATATCTGAAAATTAAAACAGTAGATCACCTAATGTGCAAAGACTAATTAACTGAAAAGTTCACATGCACATATTCACTTCTAGGGTTTGCCTCACTTCGGTTGCCTTCGGTAAAATAGTCATTTAAGCATAGGAGATTTTAGTGATTGCCCTCCTGTCTAAAAGATCAAATGTCCCATTCGAATGTTGCCTCGGAAATGTTTCCTCGAAAAGATCTTAAGACTCTAGGGTTACTACTAAAGTTTCCAACCTATTGCTTAGGTGACTGTACTTGTCCCTTTTGAACGTCCCTTACAAACTCCAACGACAGGGCTACCTACTCCTTAATAGTAGGATAGCGCTGTCTAAAGGAAACGAGAACGAACCATCTTTTTTCGAGTAGGTAGAATCTTAAGTACTTGCTCAACAAAACTTTTCACACAAACACCTTTCAAAACAATTTTCAAAACAAACTTCGTCACACCTTTGAGGATTGATACAAGGGTTATCACGAAGTAAAACATTTTCGAAAACAAGCACACACACAAGCAATTTTAAAAAGATGAGCAAGTACCTAAGAGCCCATGGAAAACCATGGATAGAAAGGGTGTTAACACCTTCCCTTTTTATAATCTACCCCCCGTAATCAGAAACATCTCGAAAAAAGGTTTTTTCTGTTCTTTTTTCCTTTTCCATGATTGGATAAAATAAAAGTCGATGGAGACTCTTGCTTACTGCGACATTTTACGAACTGGCGACTATGCTGGGGAAAAATAAAGTGGGGTTTACCTTAGGATCTAGGTCATTTCAAATTGCTTTCTTGTTTGTTTTCTTTATTCTTAAAGGGTTATTGCTTCGGTTACTATAGATCTTACACCCGGATCTGGAGGCACTCATTAGGTAAACAACAATAGATCGTGGAGACTGTACGGTATAAACCGATATGGTTTAAGCGATGGCTGTGTTGGTATGGCGCTTTGGTTGGTACCGGTATCCTTCGTGGGGAAACAAGGAGAATATGGGGCCGCCGTGTGGTGTCGTGAAGCACTAACGAACCTTAGAACCTTAGTTGAACAAACTTGGCCATTAGAAAGTAGTGAGATAGTCGGCCTCGGTGTAGAGCTGAGGATTGGTTGATACTCGATGCTACACTCATTGAGATCGGGCTTTCGGGATATTTCGGCCGCAAGAAAAGATTACTTGAGCTGAGACAATGCCCGATAAAGGATGGTCAGTGATATTGAGATCCCTTAGGACCCGGTTACTCTTTAAGGCAGGTTTGAAACCAACTAAACTTCAAGAGGTTGTGACCTTTAACCTCATGCAGGCCTTAAACCTAAGGACTTGGTGTGATTTAACTGTGTTTGCTATACCTGTGGTTTATCATGACATCATGCATTATAACATAGCATCCATTCTTATTGCACTAACCATTTCAAAGACCAAGTGAATTTATCTTTGTTCTGTTTTGCAGATCATGGCTTCCGTTCGTAGAAACACTATCCAAATTAGCTTTGTGAAGATACCTTCTCAACTCAAAAAGAGCTAGTGTCAAAGGTTTCTGAAACTTCTGCGTTCACTAAGAGACATGGTCAACTTCTCAACCTGGTTACTTAAAACTTTGATGAAATGATGATGAGTGTACTCTTTCAGTTCTTTGATCCCAAGCACCACTGCTTCACCTTTCCAGACTATCAGTTAGTGCCTACCTTGGAAGAATTCTCTTAGCTTTTGGGTATACCCATTCTTGAACATTTGCCCTTCACAGGTCTGGAAGAAGTTCCTAAGCCAAAAGTCATTGCCTCATCTTTGCATCTGAAACGGGCCGACGTGGTATCCAATTGGGAAACAAGAAGCAGAGTCAAAGGTTTTTTAGCTAAGTTTCTGATAGACAAGGCCCAACTGTTTTGGGATGATATGAATTTTAAGGCTTTTGAGGAGGTCTTGGCTCTTCTAATCTATGGGTTAGTTCTATTCCCTAATCCAGACTCATTCATAGATGTAAATGCTATCAAGATTTTCCTCTCTCGCAACCCCGTGCCTACCTTGCTCGAAGATATTTTGCACACTCTCTATACTCGTACCATAAAGAGAAGAGGGGTTCTTATGTGTTGCATGCCGTTGATGTCGAGGTGGTTTATTTCTCACCTCCCTAAGTCTGTACTGAAGAATGAAGAAGGTTTGGGTTGGTCGTAAAGGATAATGTCACTCGCTCACATGGATATTCTTTGGTATTCCCAAGCTATGGAAAATACTGCTATTATTGACCGCTGCAGGGAGTACCCTAATGTCCCATTACTTGGTATTAGAGGAGGTATAACCTACAATCCTTGTTTAGCTCTGCAAAAATTTGGTTACGCTCGAAGAGATGGTCCCCACGAGTTACTTATTGAGGGACTTGTATTCAACTATGAGGATAATGTTCACGAGTATCTTCAGAGGTTTATACGAGCTTGGGGCATGGTAAACCGATATGGCGCCAAGGCTTTGGGGCCAAAGGCTTCAATTCCTATGGAACCTTACCTCCAATGGGTATTAGCTCGCGCCCATAAGCTTATGATGCCATATGTGGCTGTTTTACCAGTGATTGTGGAAAACACTAGTGAAGGGGGGGTATTCCTTACACGGTTCTCTATCCTTATATGCCCACTGATCTTGGGGAATTATAGAGGTCTTAGATTCAGTTGATGAAGGAGCGGGATACTTATAGGGATCAGTTCCATGCTCAGGGGAGGAAGGTTCTAGAGCTCACAAAGCAACTCCATGAAGAAAGAGGACTCAATGCTTATCTCGGCACGAAGAGGAAACATCCATGGGAATTTTGATTTCTTTTTTAGTTTTAGCTTTGTTTTTAATTGTAACGCCTAAAAGGCATTTGAAATTTGAATTCAGCTAATAAAATCTTTGTTTATTTTGGTTTGTGTGATACGGTGGCAGAACCGGACTGTTTGATGCTGGTTTGCATTTTGTGTTTTTTATTCGCAAAATGTCGCCGTAAGCAAGAGTCGCCATCGACTATTATTTCATCCAATTGGAAAGGAAAAAAGTACAGAAAAAATCCTTTTTCGAGATATTCTGAGTACGAGGGGTAGATTATAGAAAGGGAAGGTGTTAGCACCCTTTCTATCCATGGTTTTCCATGGGCTCTTAGGTACTTGCTCATATTTTTAAAAATGCTTGTGTATATGCTTTGTTTTTGAAAAGTTTGACTCCGTGATAACCTTTATATCAGTCCTCAAAGGTGTGACAAAGTTGTTTTGAGAATTTGTTTGAAAAAGTGTAAGTGTAAAAAGTTTTGATTTTGAGCAAGTACCTACTAGCATCTACTTACTCGAAAAAAGATCATTTCTATTCTCGTTTCCTTTAGACAGCGCTATCCTACTATTGAGAAATAGGTAGCACCATCGTTGGAGTTGTAAGGGTCAATTCGAAAGGGACGTACAATCACTAAAGCAATGTTAGGACATCTTAGTGATAACCCTAGAGTCTTAAGATCATATTCTAGGCAACATTTTCGAGGCAACCTTTCTGAGGCAACATTTCCGAGGAAACATTCAAACGGAACATTTGATCTTTTTAGACAGGAGGACAACCACTAAGACACCCTATGCTTAATGATCGTTTACCGAAGGCAACCGAAGTAAGAGTATACCCTAAGAGTGATATGTTCGAGTGATTTGTTTTCAGTTATTTAAACTTTGCACATTAGGGTTTTCTAACTGTATTAATTTGTCATGCATTCTTGTCATACAATCCTATTAGCATACATCTAAACAGTCAAATATTTGCGGGAATTAAAATGTGAGAAAGTAAATCTACGCTATTACAAGGCTTTGGGGAGGGGGATTAATTACATAGCCAAAAAACTGATAACGAGAAATTGTATCATATAATTGCTACATTTTTAATCGATTTTTATACTGCATTAACCCATTTAACTCCCGATTGTTCCAAGTTTTTATGTCTTTTCACAGGTACAACATGTTTCAAACCTATTTAGTGAAAAAAGATCACATGAAGAAAGCTAACATAAAAATCAGAAGAAAAAGAACTAATCTGCAAAATTCTGCAAAGTTTGATGTTGTGACGGTCGTCACACCTCCATTACGAGCGTAACGCGCTCACAACATGAAGAACGCTCGTCACACATCATTTTCGAACGTAACGCGCTATTTATGCACATTACGACCGTCACCTCTTCATTACGACCGTCACACGCCTAATTCAACATCATGAAGAACAAGAGACGTGGGCAACGTAATGGAAGGATCTTTTCAACTCCTACATATTCTCAACCTCACCAACGACCAGTCTGGGTCTTCCTCCACTCAAGCAGTACAAGTCCATGTTCCTAATTTTTCTTAACTGCAAAAATTCTCTTCTATAAATAGGAGATATTTTAATGGAACGACATAGTTATTTTTCTACAAAATTTCTTGCGGAAGCCCTGCCAAATTTACGAACAGTCTGTTTGCATTTTTTTGTTCTGTTTTATTTCCCTTTTACCAATTAATAGCTATTTCCAACATTAGGAAATTTCTATTGTAGTCAGAATTTATTTTTAGCCTCAGAATTTGTTTCAAGTTCTGATTCCGAAGGTTCCAATCTTGCCGACTTATGGAAGAGGGGGCTTGAGGAATAATATTATTATTCAGGTTTTTAATCGCATTTAATTTAATTTTAATACAATTTGTTTACGTTTATTTATTTATTTATTTATCATGAATGTTTTATTATTTCCCGATTATATTTTCTGTATGTCTGTTTCGAGTACTATGACTAGCTAATTTTCTAGAGTCGGTATGTGATAATAGTAACTAAATGGATTGAATTGTGCCTAAGCTAAAATCCAAATTAACTTAATTTCTGGCTGTGACTTTTTATAATTAAAATCAATCTTTTTGATACGAGAGTAAGAAAAGTAGAATAGGTTAGGATCAAGACCATGAAAGTGTGAGGTTTTAACCTGATAGCTAAAGTTAGGCATTTGATTTAAATACAACGAGAGCGCTTTAAAACAAATTAGATTTTATTAAGTTTTCAAAGAGTATTTTCTAAACACTTATGGGCTAGCGAGAGCAGGCATAGGGCTTTAGGGGTATAATCCGAGATAAGACCACGAAAGTGTGAGTTGAGGGTTTTTAAACTGATAATTTCTACATAACCATCTAAGTTAAACATCTTTATATGCTTGGGTTCGATTAGATCCACTTAGGTTCACTATATTACATACCGACCGTTTTACTATTATTATTCCCT
Organism: Vicia faba; assembly: GCA_948472305.1. Classification (NCBI taxonomy): domain Eukaryota; kingdom Viridiplantae; phylum Streptophyta; class Magnoliopsida; order Fabales; family Fabaceae; genus Vicia; species Vicia faba. The sequence continues at coordinate 548,668,063 of OX451737.1, forward strand.
TAATTCGATTTATTTTTCCTCTACCTTAACCTCTAAAAAACCAAACGTGACAACATCCGCCTTAGCTAAACTAGCAAACCTTTATAGCACTAGAGTGATTACAAAGTCCCTGTGGGTTCGACATCTTTTTATTACTACCGCGATAGGCTGTGCACTTGCAGTTAAGATACCGTTAGACACATTAGGTCGATCGCACATCAAGTTTTTGGCGCCGTTGCCGGGGACTTTGATTTAGTCACTAGTGCACTCGTAAAGTAGTACTGTATAGACTAAGGCAACTATTTATTTTTCCCTCCGTTGTATGCCAAATACTCGCTTCCGAAGCGAGCCTTTGCATCTAAAAATCAACGATATCGAGCGCTATCTCAGAGTAAGACGCCGAGTTCAAAAATACCGTGATCTCAACAATCTTCCTCCGACTAAGCTCCCTGATATCTCAATCCCTGAATTAATTGAAGAATCTAAAATGGCTGACGTACCAAATCCACCCCATGCTCTTAAGGATTACGCAGTTCCTTCTCAAGCGGAGCCCCACAACAGCATTGCCGCTCCTGCTATCGCTCGAAATGATTTCGAGCTGAAACCTTTGCTTCTATCCGCCGTTCAGCAGAACCAATTTTCTGGATCTCCTACTGACGACCCAAACCTACATCTGTCAGTGTTTGTGCAGTACGCAGACACTGTAAAAGCGAATGGTGTAAACCCCGAGGCGATACGATTGCACCTATTTCCCTTTTCTTTAAGAGACAGAGCTCGAGTGTGGCTCCAATCTCTTCCTTCAAACTAAATCACCACATGGGATGAGTTAAAAAAGGTCTTTTTAGCTAGATATTTCCCACCAAGAAAAATTGCTATGCTCAGAGCCAACATCAATGGCTTCAGACAAAAAGATAACGAATCACTTTTTGAAGCGTGGGAATGCTATAAGGACATGATCATACTCTATCCTCATCATGGTTTAGAAGAATGGATGATCATTCATACGTTCTATAACGGTCTCTTGTACAACACAAGAATGACTATAGACGCTGCTGCTGGTGGCACATTGATGGATAAGCCGTATACCGAAGCAAATCAACTTATCGAAAGCATGGCTTGAAACCATTATAAATAGGGAAGCGAAAGAGCTAATATGGAAAAAACTCAAACAAAAGGTGGCATGATTGAAGTGAATAGTCTGGATCAAGTCAACGCTAAAGTAGAAGCCCTACCCAAAAGCTAGAAAATATTACTACCGCTCCCGCAGCTACCATGGCTGCAGTAGCTCAAGCTTGCGATCTATGTGGTCTTCAATCACATCCTGCTCCAGAATGCCCACTTCTAACAGGAGTCCCAGCTGAACAAGCGAATTACGTACAAGGAAACCCTTATAGCAATACCTATAACCCTGGTTGGAAGAATCATCCGAACTTTTCATATAAAAAGCAACAATGCGTTGTACGCACCTGGATAAGCTCCTGCCACACCACCTGGCTATCCAAAAGCTGCCCCAAATCACCCCAATAATGGACCTAATACATCCAATGCCCCTAGGAAGTCTAATCTAGAAATCATGATAGAACATTTCATTGCTTCCCAATCTCAAACTTATAAAGATGTCCTAAATCAAAATTTACATACTAATGAGCAGATTAAACAATTATCTAGTAAAGTTGACGCTTTGGCTACCCATAATAAGATGCTTGAAACTCAAATTTCACAAGTGGCTCAACAACAAGCATCTACTGCTGCCCCAGCTGGATTTTTCCCTGGTCAACCACAACCTAACCCAAAAGGACAAGCTAACGCTGTAATACTGAGAAGTGGAAAAGAACTTGACGGACCTGTTGATCCAAGACTCGAAAATCCAGCCATGTACCAAAAGCAGAACAAGCCAAATGAAAATGAGAATGAACCAAAGGAAAAGGAAAACGAGAACCAAGAGGCAGTGGAGAAAGAAAAGCCTTATGTGCCTCCACCACCCTATAAACCGCCGATTCCGTACCCTCAGAGACTTACCAATTCCAAAACGATGGGCCAATTCAAGAAATTCGTTGAACTTCTGAAACAATTGAATATCACAATACCGTTTACAGAAGCTATCACTCAGATGCCCTCGTATGCTAAATTTCTCAAGGAAATCCTATCTAACAAGAAAAAGATAGAAGACAACGGAACAGTTACACTTACTCCTGAGTGTAGCGCTATTATTCAAAACGATATGCCCCCTAAGTTAAAAGATCCAGGTAGTTTCTCTATACCTTGTAACATTGGAAAGTTTGTCATAGACAAAGTTCTATGCGAGTTGGGAGCAAGTATTAGTGTCATGCCCCTATCTATTTGCAAAAAGCTGGAAATGGGAGAACTTAGACCCACAAAAATGTCCGTTCAATTAGCTGACCGATCAGTTAAATACCCTGTAGGTATACTGGAAAACGTTCCAGTTAGAATAGGTAAATTCTATATCCTACCGATTTCATAATCATGGACATTACTGAGGACTCGGTTACTCCTATCATATTAGGAAGACCCTTCCTAGCCATAACTAGAGCTATAATTGATGTAAAGAAGGGCAGACTGACATTCGAAGTTGGAGAGGAAAAAGTGGAATTCATCCTCACTCAATTCTTACAAGCACCAGCCATGAATGACACATGTTATCTAATCAACGTTATAGACGAGTGCGTAAGAGAGATGGAAGCGGAACATACCACATACTCTGAAATAATGAAAATCCAAACCCCTCTGATATTCGAAGACAACAATTGGCATGAACTATACCAAGATGATAGTCTAAGTGAAAGTCTAGCACTTACACCTGATCATATGCCATGTCCAAAGAAACCAGGTTTAGAATTAAAAACCTTACCCAAGAACCTAAGATACGGATTCCTAGATACCAAATGTACGCGACCAGTAATAATCAATTCCAGTTTAGGAATGCTCGAAACTGAGAAACCTTTAGACGTCCTAAGAAAGTACCCGACTGCATAAGGTTATAAAATATCCGACTTGAAAGGAATATGTCCTTCAATTTGTATGCATCGTATTATGCTAGAAGAAGATTGCAAAACCTCTAGAGAACCTAAAAGAAGGATTAACCCAATCCTTAGCACTGTAGTCAGGGATGAAATTAAGAAGCTATTGGAAGCAGGAATCATATATCCAATCTCCAACAGTAAATGGGTTAGCCCAGTACACGTCGTACCGAAGAAAGGAGGTATCACTGTTGTGAAGAACGCAAAAGGAGAACCGATAACGCAAAGAGTGGTAAATGGGCATAGAGTGTGAATTGATTATAGGAAACTAAACAAAGCTACTCGAAAAGACCATTTTCCTCTACCCTTCATAGATCAAATGTTAGAGCGATTAGCCAAACATTCCTACTTCTGCTATCTAGATGGTTATTCCGTATTTTTCCAAATTCCTATTCATCTTGGTGATCAAGAGAAGACTACATTTACCTGTCCCTATGGAACATTAGCTTATAGACGAATGCCCTTCGGATTGTGCAATTCCCCAGCAACCTTTCAACGATGTATGATGTCAATCTTTGCAGATTTCATCGATAACATCATGGAAGTGTTCATGAACGACTTCTCTGTGTGCGGGCAAAGTTTTGAAGGATGCCTATCAAACCTAGAAAAGATTTTAGAAAGATGTGTGAAAGTAAACCTCGTGCTTAACTGGGAAAAATGCCATTTCATGGTCAGAGAAGGAATCGTACTAGGACATGTTATATCTAACAAGGGAATTGAAGTTGATAAAGCCAAGATAGAAGTCATAAAATAACTTCAACCACCTAAGACCGTTCGAGAAATACGAAGTTTTTTAGGACACGCCGGTTTTTACCGAAAATTTATCAAGGATTTCTCGAAGATCACTAAACCACTTACCGGTTTATTAATGAAAGACGCTGAGTTCATGTTCGATGAAGATTGTCTTAAAGCGTTTGAAACTCTAAAATCAGCCCTCATCACCGCACCAATCATGCAACCACCCGATTAGAGATTACCTTTTGAAATCATGTGCGATGCGAGCGACTATGCCATAGGCGCAATTCTTGGACAAAGGAAGGACAAGAAACTTCACGCAATTTACTACACCAGTAGAATGCTAGACTCAGCTCAAATGAACTATGCCACAACTGAGAAAGAGCTACTAGCAGTTGTCTTTGCGCTTGACAAATTCCGTTCTTACCTAGTAGGAGCGAAGATAATCATCTACACGGACCACACTGCTATCAGATATCTACTAACTAAGAAGGATGCAAAACCAAGACTCCTCAGATGGATCCTACTTTTGCAAGAATTTGACCTAGAAATTAAGGATAAGAAAGGAACAGAAAACGTCGTAGCAGACCACTTGTCAAGATTAGAAGGTATAAAACCCGAACAAATACCGATTAACGACGACTTTCCGTATGAACAGCTGAAGCACAAATAAGAAGCGATCTAGCTCAATTGGACCAAAACAAACCAAAAGCCAAAGAAGTCGTGGAAGCGATCCGTACAACCATGGGATTGCCATGGTATGCTAACATAGTCAACTACTTAGCTGCAGGCGCGCTCCCACCAGACTTAACTTACCAACAGAAAAAGAAATTCTTCCATGATCTGAAGTATTATTATTGGGATGAACCTTTATTATTTAAAAGAGGACCGGATGGAATTTTCCACCGATGCGTACCTGAAGAAGAAATGGAAGATGTTATCTCTCACTGTCATCCATCTCCCTATGGCGAACATGCCAGCACTTCTAAAACTTGTGCAAAGATCCTACAAGCCGGCCTATTTTGGCCTAATCTATGGAAGGATGTCCACATCGCTGTTAAAAACTGCGATCGGTGTCAATGCACCGGTAATATTTCAAGACGCGATGAAATGCCTCAAAGAAGAATACTAGAAGTAGAAATCTTTGATGTCTGGGGAATCGATTTCATGGGACCTTTCCCATCTTCTTTCGAAAACAAGTATATACTCGTAGCTGTCGATTATGTTTCAAAATGGATTGAGGCTATGGCCTCTCCTACAAATGACACACAAGTAGTAATTAAGCTCTTTAAAAACACAATATTTCCAAGATTTGGTGTGCCTAGACTGGTCATTAGTGACGGTGGCTCCCATTTCATTTTGAAGATATTCAACAAATTGTTATCTAAGTATGGAGTCAAACACCGAGTAGCAACACCGTATCATCCACAAACCAGTGGACAGGTCGAAGTCTCGAACAGAGAAATTAAACAAATCCTAGAGAAAACTGTCGCCATATCTAGGAAAGATTGGTCATCTAAGCTTAACGAGGCTTTATGGGCTTATAGGACAGCCTACAAGACCCCTATAGGAACTACACCCTTCAAATTTGTGTACGGAAAGTCCTGTCATCTCCCGGTAGAATTAGAACACAAGGCATATTGGGCGATAAAAACGCTCAACATAACCTACACAGCTGCTGGAGAAAAGAGAATCCTCGACTTAAATGAATTAGAAGAATTGAGATTAGACGCTTATGAGAACGCTAAGATATATAAGGAAAGAACCAAAAGATGGCACGATAAGCGCTTATCTCGGAAGGAATTCAGTATAGGAGACGTTGTGCTATTATTTAACTCTAGACTTAGGCTTTTTCTTGGAAAACTGAAATCCAGATGGTGTGTTCCTTTTGAAGTAACAAAAATATTCCCTAGCGGAGCAATAGAAATTAAGGGCAGGAATAGTGACCCGTTCACAGTGAACGGGAAGCGATTAAAACAATATCATTATACTGAAAATAGAAACTATGCGAATAGTCTAAAACTCTTAGAATTACCCACTATTTCCCCCGAATGATCTACTGCTAGGCACTATGTCAGGCTTATGACGTTAAAAACAACGCTTAGTGGGAGGCAACCCACCTATTTGTTTTTGTTATTATTTCCGCTTGTTTTTATTTTTGATTTTCTTTTCCGTTTCTGCATTTACTTATTTTAAAGCCTTATTTTCATTATTTTCTTTTTCATTTTTCCTAAAAATCTTTATACAACTGCTGTTGATTATCAAACAACTTTATTCACTACAGGTTTTCTGAAAAAGTCTTTTTCTATCCTACCTTCTCCCCTGATTTGTTTCCCCCATTTAGTATTTACTATGAAAACCACTTTTAGAGGAAGGAACCAAATGAGGAGATTTGAGGAATTATCACACAAGAATATTGGTATGACATTGTATTATGATGAACCAACAATGGACACTTTAGGCATTAAGGACAGTGTCCTTTATCTGTTTAACCAACTGGGATGGGAAAAAGCCCACATTAAGTCTAGGTTTGTTACATACCGCGAGCTTACCCTTGAATTTTTGAGCTCCTTAGTTCATATACCTGAGCGCGGTTTCAGAACTAGAAAGGGATTTATAGCTTTCAGATTATTCGGTATTGAATTTGCTTATAACCATAAAGAATTAGCCGACCTTCTAGGATTTCCTAGCGGACCTTTTGCTTTTACTACCACCCAGGCCGAATTATTGGATTTAGAGCTAGATTACTTTTGGGGGACCTTAACCGGAAACTACCACCCTGAGCCGGATAGCATGGAAAATAATGAAATACACAACCCCGCTATCCGCTATTTCCATAAGATTCTAGCCCATACCATATTCGGAAAAGAACAGAACCGTACTGCAGTATCTAGAGATGAGATGTTTTTACTGCAGTGTATGACCCAAGGCCGACCTGTTAATGCAGTGCCATTCTTGATGCAAACCTTTTCTCGCATTGCTCAGAACCCTAATGAACCAATCATCGTAGAAGGCCTAGTCACCATGATTGCCAACGCCCTCGGACTTAGATACCAACTGCATAAGTGTACACAATTTGGTTCAATCCGCCCTATGAATATTGATTTCTGTTTCCACCTACGAATAATAGGTAATCTAGGTCCTGCACCTTTTGAATACCTGATAAGGGATGAAGTTGTCACTGTATTTACACTTCCAAACCATGCTAAAGTAAGTGCCCACAATCGCGACAATTGGCTGTATGAGCTAAACCCTCCCGACCATCCTTCAACACCTGAGACACGACAATCCTACCAAGTTAATGATGCCACGACGTCTGATGAGAGTGATCCTGAAACCCCTTCTGGTTATCATGATGGTAACAACATTGCAGAGGATATTGATGCCCCTGAAATAACAAAAGGAGAATACGCTGAAAATTTGAATAAAATCTTTACTACACTGGATGTTTATTAGACGGACATTAATGGAATCAAGAACGAGTTGAAGAGCATGCATATGGACGTGATAGGCTTAACTGATATAACTGTGGAGCAATTTTATCACATAAATGCAGCTTTCGAAGATTTGAAAACGCGACTGGATGAAGCGGCAAAATCAACATTTATTTTTAATTTGTGTTTTATGTTTCTAGGAAGTTTAAGATTTCATTTTAAACAAGTTTACTTTCTACAGTTTTTAAAGTTCTGTTAGAAACATATATTTATTTCAATTTCAGTTTATTTTCATTTTCATTAAATTTACTGTGTGCTACATCAAATATTAAATTCACTATATATATTATCATTCTGTAATAATTTTGTTATAAGATATGTGTTGGAATTACTCTACATGTTTACTGTGTTGAATTAATGTGTTATAAGGTCTTGGAACTAAACTGTTTCGTTTATTTCATAAATATAATTCTTTGAATCCATAATGATTGTAACGTCCTCATGACGAGCGTAACACGCGTTTCACCGTGTTACGCTCGTCAGCCCACTGTGACGGTCGTCACGCGCGCTCAAAAGCATATTCTACTATTACAGAAGCCGTTCCCCTTCCCATTCCTTCTTTCCTTTTTCCCGAAACCGTAACAACACCCATTCATTTTTCTCTTAAATTCCATCACTCCAACACTTAAATTCCATCACTCCACTACTCCATCCACATTCCAAAACCCTATCACGATTCAATCTCTTGCATGCAATATGGCCAATAACCAGCAAATCCCCAATCTCACTTTCAGAGCCGGCGAACAAGGTGAAACCCAAAGACTAAAATTCCAGAAATTCCAACGCTGCAGTCTCCAACCTACTCGGTATGTTGACCTTGATTGTCTGAGAAATTTAGGACTGCTAGAGAGCATCCGACAACTTTTGCAGAATGTGAACTTATGGAACCTGTGCCGCCAACCGCAACCCATCTACGAAACTCTCACCTTGGAGTTTCTGAGTTCCTTTTCATACATTACTCCCACTGGAGCCACAAACCAACTCTCATGCATGGCCAAATTCCGTATGTTTGGCACTGAGTATCAGCTGTCCCAAACTGATATCGCACGGCTGCTCGGTTTCAGTTCCGACGAAGGTGTCCACCTCCGGGTGCCAGATAATTTTGGCAAGGAAGCTTTTAATTTATGGCACAGTATGACAAACATTCGTGTCGGATCTTATGACCACCTCAACGCCACCCATATCCATAATCCGACCATCTAATACTTTCACCGCATCCTCTGCAACACCATCTTCGCCCGAGACAACAACCACAAGCTCAACTCCAAGGAGCTTTTCTTCATGCACTGTGCATTCACCGGCCAGAAGATCAACGCCGCCCCATTTTTATTGGCCCATATTCACTCCATTTGTGCTAGAGGCGGAAAACCCTTATATTTCAGAGGGATTGTCACTTCTCTTTCCATAGCTCTGAATCATGGTGCCGCTGTCACAAATATGCCTTATATGGCACTGACATTGCTGACTCTGGACCACTGTAAGACGACGCACCTCATCTATGAGCGGGAGGATGGCAGATTCCATCCTGTGATCCGAAACATTGTTTATAATAACATTACTTTGCCTTGCAGGGACCGAATCGAACCATAAAACAGAGCCAACTGGTTATTCAATCCTGCAGCTCCCGAGGGCCATGTTCCTATTCGTGAAGACCAGCCCAATGCCCCCACCAACGAGATACAAGAAGAGTTGGACAATGCTGCCCCCGTTCACGACATTCCAGGACATTCATCCGCACCACCTCCTATTACTCTTGAAGAAATTCTCCGAGCCATCCATCAGCAAAATCAAATGAGTGTCGCACTTGAAAGAAGACAACAAGAGCAATATGACTATTTATATGCACAAAACGCTCAGATTCTGACTGGCCAGCGGAGCATGAACGAGAGGTTGGACGAGGCCCTGTCTGAACTTAACGCTTTAAGATTGGACGTCAGCACCCTTGGCTACCAGGACACTGATACCGAAGCCACGCCTACCAGGAGATCACGCACCAGGAGTAGAGGACGCGGCCATCAGTTGTTTTTTTTTATTCTTAAGTAGTTCACTTTTACTGCTTCTTTTTCTTTATGTTTGTTTTTGTATTTGTATTTCCCCGCCTTTATACCACAACATTGAGGACAAAGTCGGATATAGTGTGGGAGAGGTACCTTTCCATTTACCATGAACAAGTAATTTTTTACGATATTTCTCAGTTTAAATTCTTCCCCGCTTTATTTAGCCATACCGAAAATTTTTGCTTTATCTTCGCATTAGCCCGACATACCTATCTTAACGAAATCCTAGTTAGGAAGCCGAGAATGATTTAACAAGATCGATACGGTTATGACACCTTAGACTTCCTACTTACGCGATCAGTTTCAATAACCGTTATACCTATATCTTGAGTTTTAGTTCTAAAGTAACCCCTAGTAGTTTATACTAGCAGTCAACACCGTCTTTACACAAACCACGTGGGGAGCCGATGAATATAAGTGTTTGATGCCTGATCAATGAAATATCCTTCTTATCTCGCTGCTAAAAAGGAAAAAGTTTCTCCAAAATACAAGGTCGCTGTGATACGGTGGGAGAACTGACTTGAGGTTTTGCGTTTGTGTTCGCAAATGTTTCGGTTTAGCAAGAGTCGCCACCGACTTTTTATTTTATCCAAAGGAAAGGTCAAAAAGAACAGGAAAGACCTTTGAGATATTTTCTTGGGTTCGGGGGGTAGATTATGAAAAGGGAAGGTGCAAGCACCCTTTTCATCCATGGTTGTCCATGGGCTCTTAGTTACTTGTTTAGATCACTTGCTTTTGCTTTTCAATTATTTGAAATGGTGCTTTGTGTGTGTGGTTTTTGAAGATGTTTTTAAAAGAGGCCATCGTTGTGGTAACCTTTGTAATGATTCTTGTTTGAATGTATACAAAGGTGTATTGTCTTTTGAAAAGATGTTTCAATGTTTGAAAGTTTGAAAGTTTGTTTTGGGAATTTGTTTTGGAATTGTGTTGTGAAGTGTGTTTGAAAATAGCAAGGATGTTTTGCAAGTTTTGATCAAGTAACTAAGAGTTGTCTACCCTATTTTACTCAAAGATCTTTCCTATACATTTTTAACCCTTTTGACAATGTTGTTTTACCATTGCATTTGGTAAACAACCTTGTATTAGGATGTTAAATGGGACAGGCGCGGGTCATCGTACTGACCATGATAGCAATGTTGCCAAGTATCTTTAGCAATTTTTTGAGGGACTAGATCATTTTGTATAGGCAACCAAGATAGCGTCATCAAGGGACTATGATCTTTTGTTTTGTTTTTGTTTTGCCAAAGTACTTAACATGCATAACATGGCCAATTTTAAAGGCAACAAGTGGATGAAACCCTAAGGGTGCAAGTGTGCATTCTGTTTGTCATTTTCATGCATTTAGGTCTTGTATTAGGTCAAGCTACTTGTTGATTTTGGATTTTTTTTGCATACAAACCCTAATCTCTAATCATGGCATAATTGGAGGCATAAATGCGTAAAAGTAAATCTACCACTATTACAACATGATTATGGGGAGGGGGATACAATTTTTGAATGGGGATTATTTGGCAAGAAATTAAAACCCTAATTTTACTATTACATCCAAATTGAATCAATGGCATAAATAAATGAATAATACTTAAATAAATAAATTAAATAAATATACAAAATATTATGAATATGCAAAAATGTTTATGTTTATTTTTTATGTATGTAAAAAAATATTTAATGCAAAAAGAAAGAAATAAAAAAAAAGATTATTATTATTTTATTAAGGGTAAAACCCTAATTTTTCTTTTAAGAATGTAAATATATTAAATATACTATTTATATACAATAAAATAAAATAATGTATATACAAAATAAAATATATTTAGAAAAAGTATTATTTAAGTATAAATAATAATAAAAAATAAAAGTATAATATTTTATGTTTTTATTCTCAAGTATTTATTAAATAAAATAAAATAAAAGTATATATATATATATATATATATATATATATATATATATATATATATATATATATATATATATATATATATATATATATATATATATATATATATATATATATATATATATATATATATATATATATATATATATATATATATATATATATATATATATATATATATATATATATATATATATATATATATATATTAATTATATTAGTTATGTACAATAAAAATAAAATAAAATATATATAAGACAAAATAATTTAGAACAATATTTCTTGAGCATAAATAAAATAAAGAATAAAAATAAAGGTATAATGTTAATATATATTATTTTCAAGTTTTCAATAAATAGAAGTATATACTAATTAAGTCATTTTTATGTTAGAAAAATAAAAATAAAATACAAAATAAATATGAAAATTTATAAAAATATTTTTGATATTTTTTATGATTGAAAAATAAGAAAATAAAATCAGAAATAAAAATAAAATGGAAAAATACAAAAGTATGAAGAAATGGGCCAGGGGGGTGTATTCAGTAAAAGGGGGGTGTCAAAAACAAAAAGCCAAAGCCCAACCCAAAGCCAGACTTCATCTTCAACCTTGGTTCAAAATGTGTGCGCCCTGTACCAAACATGAACAACCTGTATACGTGCTCTAATGCAAAAACACATAACATCAAAGTTGTAGCATTTTTCAAGAAGAATCTAACCATGTAGAGAACTCATTCTAACTCTCAAAGACCAGAGAGAATTTCTCTGGCCCTAAATCCTAACCTAATTTTTTCAGGAAATTCATGGATCAAATTCTCTTAACACACTTAATTTAAATGGAAACTGAGCATATGTACAGCTTCATGGCTATGAATACTATATTTTTTATTCACAAACCTAAGCCTAATGATTCCTAAATAGAGAGATAGGAAGTTGATAAAAACCTGTTTCAGTGGAGGTCGTGTCTGACAACGTGGAGCTTTTCAATGAGGCCTGAGGTGTTTGGGAGCTTTCTTGAACTTCCTCTGACCTTCCCCATTGCCTAGCTTGCCTTGAATGTGCTTGAACAAGCCTGTAGAACTCAACTTGCACAAGCTGAAATAAAAAATGGCAAATCTTGTAAATGGAGTTACAGTCAGTGTTTAAGGGTTGGGATAACTTGGATGGGTTATGTGGAATGTGTTTGAACCGGTTTGAGGAAAAAAGCACGAGGGATTTGTGCTATGGAAATCAAACTGTAGGGAGTGCCCTGTTTTGACAAATGAAGATGATTTTGTGCTATGGGAGGTTTGAGGGCTGAAAGGCTCGTGTTTCTGGCTCAAGGGGATGTGAGAAATTTGTCTCAAGTGCTTGCAAAGGTTGGTTCTCACAGATGTGTAAGATGTAGTGTATTTGATATCTTTCTTGTATTTTAAGCAAAAATGAGCAATGATGTAATACAAGCCTGTACAGGCTATTTATCAGCTTGCCCCTTGTGATCTTGGCCCCTCAAGTTGGTGGATATGATTTGCTGCAAAAGATATTGTTCAAGGCTCAAGAGATGTAGTTTTGACATAAAGCACATTTTGGCAAAAATGGTAATGTACCTTTTACCATTTATGGATTAATCTTGTGTACAATGCTCTAATGACCAAAACAAAGCCTTAGACCAATGGATTTGCATTTAATTATTGAGTATGAGATGGTTTTGAGGCCTGTAATCAAGTACAAAGAAAGCTGATTAGAGTTTGCAACTTGTATCACTATGAACATGCCATGGATAAAAAGTGAGTTTTTTCCAACTTCAAGCCTTCGATTCTCCCTAACCACAAATGATTTTGGGGAGTTCTTGGACTTTTTAGAAAGCTTGCAACAAGCTCCACATTCCATATTTGAAATGCAATTTTAGATTCCAAGTGGAACTATGTGAAAAATGGCCATGAAGATAGGTCAAAATCCTGCCTAAATTAGGGCAAAATTTCACTAAGTTAAAAGTTTCATGGACCCTTGTTCCAAAAATCATAACTTGAGATCCAAGATTTTTTTAAGAAAACTTTGTGAATCAAAGTTGTAGAATTTGTGGAGGACTATAACTTTAATGTTGGAGGTTTTGTTTGAATCCAATTGAATCATGGTGAAAATGTTGGGCAAAGTTGGGAAAAATTAAGAAAATTTCATAACTTAGAAAAATTCTAAGTTATGAAAATTTTCAAACTTAAACCCTAATTTGCAAAATTGGGTTTCTTGATCAACAAGTTTCATGTTTTGACACATCTTGATGAAAAATGACCCTTGGCACTTGATTTTGACCAAAAAGTCAATGTTTGACTTTTCAGTGTACAGTCAAATTTTGATCAATTGACTGGAAAATTCATTTGTCAATCCAATGCATTTGAGATCTTTTGAACCTTGTGAATAGGTCAAGATGATGCCATTGAGTCCTTGAGTCCATGCTTGAACCCAATTTTCTATTGGCTAGGTCAAAAGTCAGACATTACCCTTGTGTAGTCAAAACCCTAAAATGACCATTTTGCCCTTTTGATGATCTGGTCAAATTTCTTGAGGAGTTGTGGTCAAAACTTGATCAAATCGTTCATAGGAGCTTAGAATGTTGATGTGAATCAAAATTTATTAGGTTTGACTGTAAATTGGCCATAGTTGACTTTTTCCCCAATACAGTTGATTTCTAGGTCAACTATCCAATTGACTAGGCAAAAATTTGATTCAAGGCTTGAAACTTGGTAGAGGCAATCTTATAAGTCCAACATGAATTATGAAAGTCACTTTGAGCATTGAAAGTCCAAAAATCTCTGTGCAAACTCAAACCCTAATTTAGGTCATCAGTGCAAGGAGATGTCTTGAGCAGAGCAAAACCCTAATCCTGTCTGGAGTTCAAAGAGTCTGGTGAGGGGAAATCTTGATAAAATGAGAGGGAAAATTTTGGGGTACAACAGCTGCCCCTGTTCAATCTTCTTGAACCTGGAGAGTTAGATTGGCGAGTTTGCCTTTCGTGACTCGAAGGTAAAAGATGATTGGACACTAGAGTGCCCGTAAATTTGCACTCGTCAAAATGTAGCTGAGGGAATGGGCTTAAAGATGCCATTTGGATATGGTAGAATCTTGCTGGAGATGGGCTTAAAGATTCCATCCAAGACTTGTTTGTTGAGAACTAGGAGAATGAATGTCAGAATGGTATCCGTATCTGGAATGTATCTGAGTTGTATCTGGAGATTGGATTTGTATGAGCAAAGGAATGGCGTCCGTGTCTGGAGCGTATCTGTATTGTATCCGAAATCTGAAATCTGAATAAGCGACAGAAAGACATCTGTGTCTAGAGTATCTCTGGGTTGGGGAATAGGTTTGAATGAGTGACAGAATGGCAACCGTGTCTGAAGCGTATCTGGATTATATCTACTAGCATCTACTTACTCGAAAAAAGATCATTTCTATTCTCGTTTCCTTTAGACAGCGCTATCCTACTATTGAGAAATAGGTAGCACCATCGTTGGAGTTGTAAGGGTCAATTCGAAAGGGACGTACAATCACTAAAGCAATGTTAGGACATCTTAGTGATAACCCTGGAGTCTTAAGATCATATTCTAGGCAATATTTTCGAGGCAACCTTTCCGAGGCAACATTTCCGAGGCAACATTCGAAAGGGACATTTGATCTTTTTAGACAGGAGGGCAACCACTAAGACACCTTATGCTTAATGGTCGTTTACCGAAGGCAACCGAAGTGAGAGTATACCCTAAGAGTGATATGTGCGGGTGATTTGTTTTCATTTATTTAATCTTTGCACATTAGGGTTTTCTAACTGTATTAATTTGTCATGCATTCTTGTCATACAATCCTATTAGCATACATCTAAACAGTCAAATATTTGCGGGAATTAAAATGCGAGAAAGTAAATCTACGCTATTACAAGGCTTCGGGGAGGGGGATTAATTACATAGCCAAAAAACCCGGGGAAAAGCGACAAGTAAAAAGTCCTAAATTAAACTATTACAAACCATGAACAGTTACAAAAATATTGTCAAAATAAATAATAAGCGCGCGATGAATCAAATGTGAAACGACTAGGGTTTTGACCCTTGACTAAACCTATTTGTGATGGACTAAAAAATGTTTTTTATCATGTTTTATGATTTAAGAAAATAATGACATAATTAAATTGAAAAGAAAATCCTAAACTCTAATTGATTTTAAATTAAGGAAAATACTTTAATTTATTCTAAAACCTATTTTTTTGTATTTTTATTTTATTTGAGAAAGAAAAATTAAATCAAGAATTAACCTAATTTTCTAATTGAATTTTAATTATGGAAGAATTTAAAGTTGCCCTAAATTAATTTAAACTAATTAATTAGAACAAACATTTATTAAGAAAAATAAATCTTTTTTTGTTATCTTGATTGGTTGATTTAAAATAAAATAATTTTTGTGTTGATTTAAAAAAACAAAATAATTAAAGAAAAGGAATTAAAGAAAAATATAAAATTAACCAAATCAGCCTGCTGTCAGCAGATCTGGTTCTGGCTGATGGATCCAGAAGAAGGTGACCCTCAGAAGATGGGGGCACTGGATCTGATCCTGGCTGGTGGATCCAGTAGATGATGACCCTCAAAAGATGGGGGCACTGGATCTGATCCTGGCTGGTGGATCCAGCAGATGCTGAACTTCAGGAAGTGCACATGTTGGATCTGGTTCTGATTGGGATCCAGAAGATGATGGCCCTCAGAAGATGCACGTGCTGGATCTGGTAAAAACAAAGTAGAAAATACCAAAAGCTCACGCCTGGAATCGAACCCAGAATCCTGAGCTTCTGACTTCCTTCATCTGACCAACTGCGCTGGATGTTAACTTGTTAACATAATGAAAACAAACAATATATCAGAACAAACAAGTTTCTGGCCAGAAACGCGCCAAAATTTAAACTAGCCAGTCAGGTTGTGACACGCTGTTGTCTTCTTCCTTGGAATTGTCGTTTTAAGTTATGATTCTTTACCCACAGACGCAAGTCCGTTGCTGAAACCTGTGACATTCAAGAATAAAGTATATGCAATTTAAATTCAATTGGGGACCATGGATCAGCTGGGTTTGAAATTCTGATCGTCATGACACCCATTATCAGACTTAATTCTGCTTGAAACCCAAAACCCCAAATTGGAACACGAAAACCTAACAATGGCAGAAGCTTGTTCCTGCACTATGAATTAAATCAAACTATCCAGAAACATTGCAAACATGATAGTGAACACAAATATGTAATTTAAACATGCTGAATACGCAAGAATTTCAGTAATTGATTTCTGGCCTTGAATTGCTCTCAAAGGTCCTCTATTCTGAAATCAGAACTTCACTTTTTGTCAAGATTTTTGAGTTTTGTTCTTAAAGTCTCACGCCTCCAGCCCCCTCTTTTGATCTACCCAGCTTTCTTATATAACCTAGAGTGAGTTAGGTTAACAAACTTGGATTAAATCTTTGCATTTATCCAAGATTTGATTTGATTTTCAATGTATATGATATCTTTCTATTTTCATGCCAATCATTCCTTTCTTGTACCAATTTCCATTGATATGATTTGATTCTGATACGCCATCACTATGAGCTCGTGATTCTATTCACAAATCCAAACAAAACAAATCTTTGCTATCATTTATCAATTATTTGATTTAATTCAATTTTTAATAAAGAAAAAATCAAAATAAAATAAATAATGAAGCAAATAACATGTGAATGCATATTTGAGTCGTGTACCACATTATAAGTGAAGTGTAGGCATAAAAATTTATGTCCATTTAGCAAAAAATGCAAATTTGAGCACATTTGACTTTTGACAATTTTGCAAAAATGGTCAACTTGGCCAATGCATAACTCTCTCAATTTTGACCCTAGAGAGGTTTTCTTGGACTTTTTAGAAATCTTAGGATGTCCCCTAAGCAACCCTTTTTGTCTCATCTCAATTGAGTCTTCCATGTTCAAGTATGAAGCTTTGACCCAAAAGGTGTTTTTGTTGACTTTTCAAAATGACCTATACTGTCAAAATTCATATCTTTTTATGAGTGCATATCCTGAACTTGGGAGATGAAGATTAATTGTAGGGAATTGTATCCTCTTAAAAATGATATTTGGATGGGTCATTTCTGATAAAGTATGAGGAAGTTATGCTTGGTCAAAGTTGAGTTGACTTTTCCTACAAAATCATAATTTAGCAACTTTTGGGTTTTGATGAATTGTGAGCAATCCTTGAGGAATCATGATCAACCCTTGATCAAATGATGAACAATACTTCAAAATGAGGATGTTGACCAAAAATATTAAAGTGTGACTGTGTGTGGGCCACAGTTGACTTTTGACCTAGCATAGTTGATTTTCAGGCATTTGAGCAATTGACTGAGCAAACTTCCTCTGCAAGGCTTGAAACTTGATATGGATGATCTTGAGGACCTGTTAGGACAATGGTGAGCATTTTAGTCCTTTGTGGTTCACACATCTTGATGAAGATGGAAACTTTAATTTGAGGTAGACTGCCTTAGGAGAGAGTTTGTCTGGTCAACTCTTGAATTTCCTTGAGCAATTTGGGGACCTCACTTGCCATGTGTTGAGAAATATGGGAGGGAAAATTTTGGGGTACAACAGTTTGCAAATTTAAACTCCCCAAAGTCTTTGAAATCATTGCATATGCATCCCATTCATAGCATTGCATGTACATGTACCATTACAGGTTTCTCATCTTCTTCGCTATTTATTTCAACAGAAATGTCTTCCGAACAAAGCATCAAGGACCTTCAGGCATAGAACGCCTAGTTCCAACAAATGTTCATAAGTATGGCAAAAGGGCAGGAGGATCTGAAAGCCCTCATCCTGAAAGAGAAAAAGAAAATGAAGAAGGCTGACGGTATTCTGAATATGGGCAGAAGGTTTGGAGAGCGGTTGAAGCGACAAGTCGATTTGACCTCTTCATCTAAGGAAGGGTAGAATCAAGAAGAAAAGACAAGAGAGAAGGATCCCAATCCTGCAGTTTCTGACAACGATACTGACTACAA
The DNA here is from genome assembly GCA_948472305.1 of Vicia faba. Lineage (NCBI taxonomy): Eukaryota > Viridiplantae > Streptophyta > Magnoliopsida > Fabales > Fabaceae > Vicia > Vicia faba. The sequence goes on from OX451737.1 coordinate 548,686,296, forward strand.
TGATGAGTAATATCCTCCTGCTGAGGATAGATACAAGCAGTTGGAAGATTGTTTTAGTGCCATGGAAGTTCAGAGGATACCTGGACTGGATTTCGAAGAATTGGGATTGGTACCGGGAGTAGTCATCCCGCAGAAGTTCAAAGCTCCAGTTTTTGCTAAGTATGAAGGGGTGTCCTTCCCAAAACTCCATCTCTATTCTTATGTCAAAAAAATCCAGCCCCACACCGCTGATAGAAATTTGTGGGTTCATTTCTTTCAAGATAGTCTGTCAGGGACTCAGCTTGAATGGTTCTACCAACTGGAAAGAGCCAGTGTCCGAAATTGGGAAGATCTGGCTGCTGCTTTCTACAAGCAGTATCAATACAACGCCGACCTTGCTCCTACTCATACTCAACTCCAGAGCATGTCCATGGGTGAAAGTGAAGGCTTTAAATACTATGCGGAGAAATGGAGAGACTTGGCTGGAAGAGTTCAAACCTCGTTGTCTGATAGGGAGTTGGTTGATATGTTTCTGGGGACGATATCTGGTCCATTTTTCAATCATTTGATCGGCATCTCGTCATCTGGTTTCACCAAGCTGATTCTAACTGGATAATAAGTAGAAGCTGGGATTAGGAGCGGCAAGATACAGAAGGATGCCTCTTCGAGTTCGGTAAAGAAGCCTTTTGTTGGTAAGAAGGAAGCGAGTGCCATCTATAGCTCAAGGGACCAAAACAGGGCTGAACATCGTCATACAGTAAGTGCCGTAATGATACCTAGGCCTGCAGTTGCTCCACAATGCAACAATCAACAAAGAGTGGAAAGACCACAACGGCAGTGTACCCGAATCAACATGACATTGGCTGAAGTTCTACCTCATTTGCTGAGATCCAACTTGGAAACCTTGAAAGAGGCTCCCAAGAATCCAAATAATACATCTCCCCGATATAATCCAAATGCCCGGTGTGCCTATCATTCTGAGGGTCCTCTCCATGATACAAATGACTGTTGGGCTCTGATAAACAAAATACAAGACTTGATTGAAACCAAGGAAATAGAGTTTGATGCTCCCGGGAAGCCAAATGTCATAACTGCTCCCATGCCTAAACACGGTCGTGGAATTAATGTTGTTGATACTGATATGTTTGTTACCTCTATTGATGAAGTTTCTACTCCTCTCATGACTGTGAAGAAGAATTTGATGTTGGCCGGTTTATTTCCGGGTTATGGTGAAGGTTGCCACATGCGTTCGTTTCTACCTTCTGGTTGCCGTTTGCTGAAGTCAGGTGTTCAACGCCTGATGGATAGCAAATAAATTTTTTTCGAGAAAACTTTGGTTCCCGTTGTCCCATCTGAAGACATTGCCATTATAACCATTTTTGTCAATCCTTCCAAGGTCTCCTCGAGAAGACCTGTTAGGATTACATCTGCTCCAAGAATCGTTCCGCTGATAATCATTGTTCCTGGTCCTGTCCCGTATGTCTCGGACAAAGCTGTCCCCTGGCATTATGGTACTGATGTGTACTATCATGGAATCAATCAAGATTTGAAAGATGAAGAGGCTGATCCTGATATTGGTAACATTGTCGGAACCAGCAAAATCACCCAAAGTGGAAGGGTCTTCTCTCCCGAGATTTCCCCTAAAACTGTCAACAAGCCTATTGTCATTCCATCTGCTATTCCTGATGGTACATCAACTACTGCTCCTGTTCTTACTCCAGTTATTACCCATGTCGGCGAATCGTCTGATACCCGCGGCAAAGAGGTTACAGGTGAGCCTGCCCGGAAGGAGGCACCTAGAAAAATTGTTGTGAAAGCCTCTAAGCAAGAGATAGAGGAAATACTGAAGATAATTAAGAAGAGCGACTACAATGTGGTCGAGCAGCTGGGGAAGACCCCCTCAAAAATATCCATGTTATCCCTGTTGTTATGCTCCGAGGCCCATGTGAAGGATTTGATTGCATTCCTCAAAACTGTGCATGTGCCGCAAGAGACTTCAGCTGATCAATTTAAAGATTGTGTGGCCTGTCTGACTGCTGACAATGGGCTGGGATTTTCAGATGCAGACTTGACACCGAAGGGAAGGAAGCATAATGATGATCTGCATGTCTCGATTGAATGCTAGGGCACCACTGTGGCTCATGTGTTGGTAGATAGTGGGTCTTCGCTGAATGTTCTGCCGAAGAAGGCGTTGGATCGGTTGGATTGCAAGGGTTTGACTCTAAAGCCTAGTAACATTGTGTTAAGGGCTTTTGATGGTTCGAAGAGAATGGTGCATGGGGAGGTGGACATTCCTGTGAAAGTAGGTTCTCATACTTTGGGGTCCACCTTCTATGTGATGGATATCAGACTGTAGTATTCTTATTTGCTGGGTCGTCCTTGGATCCATGAGGCTGGGGCAGTTGCCTCCATACTCTACCAAATCCTGAAGTATTTGGTGAAAGGGAAGATTGTCACTGTGCAGAGTGAAGAGGAATATATAGTGAGCCACCTCAATTCTATCTGGTACATAGAGATGGACGGGGAATTCATAGAAACTCCTTGTCAGAATTTTGAAGAGGTCCCTCAGATCTTGGAATCAACTGAAGCTACTACCAATAGCAAAACTCCTCTGAAGATGGATTCCCTCAAGGACGCCAGGGCCGTGGTTGAAGAAGGTGGGTGTGCCAATTGGGGCCAGCTCCCTGATTTCACTCACAAAATTGACAAATTTGGTTTGGGCTTTACTACAGGGGCTCAAAGGGCTGTTCGACACGCTCGGGCTGGAAGACCTTCCTTACACATCAATAATCGTGGGATTAATGCCATTGAAGACATCAATAAGGACTCAGACATCGAAAGCTAGATCTACCCAACTACCAATGGTGGACCGAGTAATTGGACGGCTATGGACTTTATACTAGTTTCTTTTATTCCGCATTAATTTACTTACTTGTTTTGAGATTTGTAATAAACAATTTAAAACTTTACGGCCTTGTGGCTTGCCCGAGGCACATTGGTTTTGTTTATGAGGGATGTTATTTGTCATTTCATATATCACTAATAAAGCATTGGACGTTTCTTGCATACAAATTTTGCACTCTCTGTTTTTCTTTTCTGTTTTTCACTTTATCAAAACAGCTATTCTCTTACACACACTCACGTATAATAATGCAGATCCATATCCATTATGGATCCAATTGATAACAGCTCTGCTATTTCCAATTATGACTTCAAAAATACGATCAACCAAGCCAAAGACGAAGGTGAGGATGATTGTGAGGTGCCTGGAGAACTTGCTAGACTATTACAGTAGGAAGGAAGGGCCATACAACCTCATGAAGAGCCGGTTGAGACAATGAACTTGGGTACCTAGGAAGATAAAAAAGAGGTTAAAATAGGTGCAAATCTGGAGCTTAGCGTCAAACAAAGGTTGATACAGATGTTGCACGACTATGTTAAGATCTTCGCTTGGTCCTATGAAGACATGCCTGGTTTAAACACCGATATTGTGGTACATCGCCTGCCGACTAAAGAAGACTGTCCTCCGGTTAAACAGAAGGTCCCGTATGCGCCTTGAAATGTCAGAGAAGATCAAGGAAGAGGTCATGAAACAGTTCGACGCAGGATTCTTAGTTGTCACTTTGTATCCACAGTGGGTTGCTAACTTCGTTCCGGTACCTAAGAAGGACGGTAAGGTACGGATGTGTGTGGATTACAGAGATCTGAACAGGGAAAGCCCCAAGGATGACTTCCCACTTCCTCACATTGATGTTCTGGTCAAAAACACCATGCAACATAAAATCTTCTCCTTCATGGATGGTTTCTCTGGCTACAATCAGATCAAGATGGCTCCTGAAGACATGGAGAAGACAACCTTTGTTACACAATGGGGCACTTTCTGCTACAAGGTGATGCCGTTTGGTTTGAAGAATGTTGGGGCAACTTATCAGTGCTCCATGGTCACTTTGTTCCATGATATGATTCACCACGAGATCGAAGTCTATGTTGATGACATGATAGTCAGGTCTCAAACTGAGGAAGAGCACCTTGATCATCTACAAAAGTTGTTCAACAGGTTGAAGATATACAAGTTGAGGTTGAATCCGAACAAGTGCACCTTTGGGGTAAGGTCTGGTAAACTTCTGGGTTTCATTGTCAGCGACAAATGAATCCAAGTAGATCCTGCAAAGGTAAAATCTATACAAGAAATGCCAGCTCCCCATACAGAGAAGGAAGTTAGAGGTTTCTTGGGACGCCTGAATTATATTGCCAGGTTCATTTCATATCTGACTGCTACTTGTGAGCCAATCTTCAAGCTTCTGAAGAAAGATCAAGTGGTAAAATGGAATGATGAATGCCATACCTCTTTTGAAAGAATCAAGGAATACGTTCAAGAATCACCAATTCTGATGCCTCCAGTTGAAGGAAGACCTTTGATATTATACTTGACAGTGTTAGACAGTTCAATGGGGTGTGTGCTGGGGCAGCATGACGAGTCTGGTCGAAAAGAGCACGCAATATACTACCTTAGCAAAATGTTTACCGACTGTGAGACACAATACTCATTGCTCGAGAAAACTTGCTGCGCTTTGGCATGGGCTGCTCTCCGACTGAGATAGTATATGCTGACTCACACTACCTTGTTGATATCAAAGATGGATCCGATCAAGTACATTTTCGAGAAGCCCGCACTCCCCGGAAGGATAGAAAGATGACAGATGATCTTAACCGAATACGATATCCAATACACAACCCAAAAAGCAATAAAGGGGAGTGTATTGGCTGATCATTTGGCTCATCAGGCCGTGGATGATTACCAGTCCATGAATTTTGAGTTCCCGGATGAGAATATTATGTTGCTGACTACGAAGAAACTGGACCGGATGAAGAACCCAAGGAGGGATCCCGATGGTCTATGTATTTCGATGGAGCCTCAAACGCATTAGGTAACGACATTGGTGCTATAATCATATCTCCCGAGGGCTGTCATACTCCATTCACTGCCCAACAACATGGCGGAGTATGAAGCGTACATCATGGGCCTTCGAGCTGCTATTGACCTAAGGATCAAGTTCTTGAATGTATTCGGGGATTCCACTTTGGTGATAAGTCAGATCAAAGGCGAGTGGGATGCAAAACACCCGAATCTCATTCCTTACAAAGAGTATATACTGACATTGATCCCACACTTTGAGGAGGTAACCTTCGAACATTTCCCACGAGAGGAGAATCAGTTAGCGGACGTGCTAGCTACCATGTTTTCTATGTTCAAGGTTAGGTGGGACAATGAAGCTCCCAAATCACCATTGAGAGGTTGGATGAACCAACTCACTACTTTGAAATCAATACCGAAGAAGTGGAAGACAAACCCTGGTTTCACGAAGTCAAGAGGTATCTCGAGACTCAAGAGTATCCCGAAGGGGCATCTGTCAATGATAAGAAGTTTCTGAGAAGGTTCGCTGCAAAGTTCTTCCTCAGTAATGGAATCCTCTATAAACGCAACCATAACTCCACACTACTATAGTGTGTAGACAAGAGCGAAGCAGAGAGGATCATGATAGACCTACATGAAGGCACCTTAGAAATCCATTCCAGTGGACACACCATGGCTAAGAAGATCCTACAGGCAGGATATTACTGGTCCACTATGGAAGCCGATTGTTATCAGCACTCTCGAACTTGTCATAAATGCCAAATCTATGCTGATAAGGTGCATGTGCCTCCGGCCCCCTTAAACGTCTTGATAGCTTCGTGGCCCTTTGCAATGTGGGGAATCGACATGATCGGAGAAATCAGGCCCACCTCTTCTAATGGACACCGCTTCATCCTAGTATCCATTGATTACTTCACGGAGTGGGTTGAGGCAGCTTCCTTTTCTACAGTAACCAAGAACATCGTGGCGCAGTTTATCCTACATAATCTGATATGTCGATATGGGGTGCCAGAGAGAATTATTACTGATAATGGTACGGATCTCAACAACACGATGATCATCGAGCTCTATAAACAGTTCAAGATACAACATCATAATTCTTCTCTCTACCGGCCGAAGATGAATGGCGCTATTGAAGCAGTTAACAAGAACATCAAGAAGATTGTACAGAAGATGATGGTAACATACAAGGACTGGCATGAGATGTTACCATTCGCTCTTCATGGGTACTGTACCTCAGCACGGACGTCGACAGGGGCAACCCCCTATTCCCTGGTATATGGCATGGAGGAAGTCCTACCCATCGAAGTCCAGATACCTTCTCTCAGGATTATGAAGGATGCGGATTTGAACGAAGACGACTGGATCATAACCCGACTTGATCAGTTAAATCTAATCGATGAAAAGAGACTTACTGCTATCTGCCATGGTCAGACGTATCAAAAGCGAATGATCAAGGCTTTTAACAAGAAAGTCAGGCGTCAAGAATATCAAGTCGGGGATCTAGTGATCAAACGCATCATAGTGCCGCAAGGTGATCCCAGGGGAAAATGGACCCCCACGTACGAAGGACCATTTATGGTTAAGAACATTTTCTCAGGTGGAGCTATGATTCTAACCACCATGGATGGTGACGACCTTCCTCACCTTGTCAATGCAGACATAGTGAAAAGATACTACGCCTAACTAAAAGACCCGCTAGGTTGACTGTCCTAGGCAAAAATAAGGGCTTCTCGGTGAACCAAAAGGGTTCGGGCAAAAGTAAGGGATGAAAATGCAAAAAATCTGTACACCCGGGAAGTCGAAAACCCGAAAGGGCAGCTTGGGCAAAAAGGGGTATCCCGGTGGACTGAAAACCCGAAAGGGAGGTCCAGAAAAAAGTTAGGGATATAAAGCGTACCACTATGTCTCATTGGATCATCTTGCGAACAGACTTCGACATCAACTATCAAGCTCGGACGATGCTAACCAATCTGATCAACCTTTGGCCAAGAAGCAAAGTGATGAGACGCTTGAAGATATAAAGGAAATGGCAGAGTTGGAACCCAATGGGGTTGTTTCACATAGCTATTTTTCTTTCTTTTACACAAATTGTGTAGTTTCTATTTTTCGGCGGCGTTCTCTTACTAGAGCGTCAACCTGTTTGTACAAAAACGCCTATTACAGGCCAACTTCAAAAATCAATACAAATCATTTTTACCAGAAACTTCAACCTGTTTTTTTTTCTTTTTCTGTTTTGTTTCGCAAGAACGTCCAGTGATTTATTTTTCATATATGCATTTGAAAATGATTGTTGCTCATAAATATTTACATAAGAAACAAAAGACAATTACTCATAATTCTAGAAACAGGGGCAAAGACAAAAATTGCCAAACCCTACAGTTACTCTGCCCAGCAGGTTCCTGGATAGACCTAGCTTGGGAACATGATTATTGGTTCATACACTCCCCATAGAGTAAAAGTATCCAAAGGCATTGATGTCAGCTTTCCCGAAACAGGATGTAACCACCCCAGCTGAGGTTCATAATCGCGGGTGAGTCAGTAAAATCCATCCCCCAAGCAGATTTTATTTCTCCAGATACAGAGGCTCAATCCTCGACAGAGTTCATAACTTCAGCTAACAAAAATGCATTTTCTAAGTTCATTCCCCGCAAAGTTTATTCTCAAGCAGCATCTCCTCCCAACAGAATATTTACAAATCTCCAACAATTGTCAGGGATTTATTTTCCCAGACGCGGGCATACCCCGATAGCATTTGATGAACATATATCATGACATACGCATACATATTGTATACAGCATAATCTCATTTATTTTGAGAACATAATCTCACCCTACATTTCATGCATCACATATAACTAACACTGATATCTTTTAAGGAAAATACGTTTAGCTTCAACATATCCAGCAGTTATACAAGTCACATCTGCAGACGACTAATGGAAACTCAGTTCCCGAAACCAAGAGGGTCAACTAATCTACACTATTTCTTCGAAGTAACCCTACGACCCAGGTTCCTTCTCACAGCCCTACTATCCAGGCTTTCATTTCGAAGAAAACCTACTATCCAGGTTCCTTCTCACAACTCTACTATCCAGGCTTTCATATCGAAGTAACCCTACTATCCATGTTCCTTCTCACAACCCTACTATCCAGGCTTTCATATCGAAGTAACCCTACGACCCAGGTTCCTTCTCACAGCCCTACTATCCAGGCTTTCATATCGAAGTAACCCTACTATCCAGGTTCCTTCTCACATCCCTACTATCCAGGCTTTCATATCGAAGTAACACTACGACCCAGGTTCCTTCTCACAGCCCTACTATCCAGGCTTTCATATCGAAGAAACCCTACTATCCAGGTTCCTTTTCACATCCCTACTATCCAGGCTTTCATATCGAAGTAACCCTACTATCTAGGTTCCTTCTCACAGCCCTACTATCCAGGCTTTCATATCGAAGTAACCCTACAACCCAGGTTCCTTCTCACATCCCTACTATCCAAGATTTCATATCGAAGTAACCCTACGATCCAGGTTCCTTCTCATAGACCTACTATCCAGGCTTTCATAGCGAAGAAACTCTACTATCCAGGTTCCTTCTCACAGCCCTACTATCCAGGATTTCATATCGAAGTAACCCTACGATCCAGGTTCCTTCTTACATCCCTACTATCCAGGCTTTCATATCGAAGAAGCCCTACGACCCATGTTCCTTCTCACAGCCCTACTATCCAAGCTTTCATATCGAATTAACCCTACGATCCAGGTTCCTTCTCATAGCCCTATTATCCAGGCTTTCATATCGAAGAAACCCTACGACCCAGGTTCCTTCTCACAGTCCTACTATCCAGGATTTCATATCGAAGAAACCCTACTATCCAGGTTCCTTCTCACAGCCCTACTATCCAGGCTTTCATTTTGAAGTAACCCTACTATCCAGGCTTTCATTTCGAAGTAACCCTACTATCCAGGTTCCTTCTCATAACCTTACCATCCAGGTTTCTTTTCTCTTATCTCTAGACAGCAGTCCACAACATTGTAAGACTTGGACCTGACTAGTTTCGGTCAATTTCACCTTTCCCCAGTAAGTCACAATGCAGCCTATACAGCGACCAAATATGCAGTTCACCTCCGGAGTTAATTCCCTAGTAAAGTAACGGACAACTGAAGCTCCTAAAATTCTATGTAGATACCAACATTCCTCAGCAGATTCCTCCTCGACGATGGGAGCAGGGACTCTCATCGAAGGAATATCTCAGGAAATCAACATCCTCTAGATGGCATCTTTAAGCCCATCTCCGACGGTACTCCATCACATCTTGGATGGCATCTTTAAGCCCATCTCCGACAATTCTCTAGCAACTTTCAAATGGCATCTATAATCCCATTCCCGATATCACAAATCAAGTATCACTTCATGCGAGTGCAAATTTCTGGGCACTCTAATGTTCAATCATCTCCCACCTTCAGATCACGAAAGGTAGACGAGCCAATCTACATCCTCAGGTTTAAGAAGATTGAACAGGGGAAGCTATTGTACCCCAAAATTTTCCCTCTCATTTTACTCAATACATACTCCTAGAGATCCTCAATTTGCTCAAGTTTGCCAAGAGTTGACAAGACAAACTCTCTCCTAAGGCAGGGTGTCTCAAATTAGCGTTTCCAATTGCATCAAGATGTGTGGATCACAAAGGCCCCAAATGCTTTCCAAGGTCCTAATATGTTCTCAAGACCCTCCATGTCAAATTTTAAGCACTGCACAAGAAGTTTGCTCAGTCAACTGCTCAGATGCTTGAGAATCGACTATATCAGGTCAAAAGTCAATTGTGGCCCACATACAGTCAAACTTCAAGATTTTTGGTTAACATCAACATTTTGAAGTGATATCCATCATTTGATCAAGGGTTGATCATGATTCCTCAAGGAATGCCCTAAATTCATCAAAACCCAAAAGTTGCTAAATTAGGGTTTTTCAGGAAAAAGTCAACCAAACTTTGACCAAGCATAACTTCCACATACTTTATCAGAAATTTTCCATCCAGGGCTCATTTTGAAAAGGATGAAATTCCATACGATTCATCTTCAGCCCACAAGTTCAAAATATGCACTCATCAAAGGATATGAATTTCTACATTATAGGTCCTTTTGAAAAGTCAACAAAAACACTTGTTGTACCCCAAAATTTACCCTCTCATTTCTCAAGAATTTTCTCACAAGATCTTTTATGACATCAAGTTTACAACACTGATACATCAATTTAGGCTTGGAATTGGCAAAAGGGCAAAATGGTCAATTGCATACTGGAAAGTCAAACTTTGACTTTTTGGTCAACATTACATTCCAAAGATCAAATTCATCAAAACATGTCAAAATACGAAACTTATTCATCAAGAAATCAAAAAGTCAAGATTTCATTTTGAAAAGTCAAAATTTCTAAACTTAGAAATTTTTCTAAGTGTTGGAAATTTCATGTTTTTTTCATAACTTTGAGCAAAATTTTCACCATGATGCAAGATGATTCAAGAGAAACTTCCAACATGAAAATTGTAGATCTCCATGATATCTAAAACATTTATTTACACAAATTCTCCTAAATATGCTCGTATTTCAAGTTATAAATTCATGAAGTCATGACATTTTCATTTAACACTTAGAGAAATTTTCAGCAGTTTTGGTCAGGTTTTTATCCCAACTTCTTGGCCAATTTTCATCAAGTTCCAGTTTGATTTAACAAAAGTGGTCAACATGAAAGTTGTAGGGGAGGTTCCAATCTTTCTAAAAAGTCTAAGAACTCATTGAGATCATTCTTGAGCTGAGAGGATCGAAGATATGAAGTTAGGGTTTCATTCTTGAATTACAAAGAAGAATTTGTGATGAACACTTGACTAACATTCCAACCAAAGCTACAAGATCTCTCTTTTCAGGCTATGTTCTCTCCAAATATATGCATAATCAAGCAATTACACAAACCCTAAGTGTATTACACAAACATTTTAAGCTTTGTCCAAGTCTTGATACCATTTATGGTTAGAAATGCAAAAGCAACATTTCCATTTGCATGAAGCTTCACTTTTCCAACCACTCTCTTCTTTCAAAGCTTGAAATCTGTTCCAAAGATGACAGAAAAATCTCTCAACACCAGAAGCAACCCACAAGACCTGCAAAGCATGGATAAATTCCTTAATTCACTCCTTTCTTCATCATGAAGCAACTTGTCTTTATGAATTTGAAAAAAAAGGCATAACAAGTGATTTTCAAAAAGTCTGAGTTTCTCAAGTCTCAAACCTTCTCTATAAATAGATAGGCCAATCACAAGAGAAAGAGGTTAGAAATAATAGAGAGAGGCCAGAAATAATAGAAGGAGAAACTAACACTCGAACTCATTTTTGCTGTCAAAAAACCAGATTTGTCCATAAAACCTCTATTTTTGAGCTTTGAAGTTCAAATCTTTGAATCTCATACCTTGCAAGTTTTCTCCAAAAAAACCATCCAAAAACTTCATATACATCATATAGAAGTTGTTCAAACACAAAGACAACTTCTGTAGCATCATTATCACCATCTTCCAAATTAAAAAAAAACATACATTGCAACTTGACTCGGTTGGAGCAGTTCAACCATTTTCAGTACAAAAGAATGATTGGAGTTACTTCAAGAAGGTTCAAAGGAGCTTGATCAATCACCACTTTACACTCGAAAACATCCGTATGTGTCCTAAAGCTTCCGCTTCGAGAGGTAAACTTTCTCAAACTGTGATCTCATTGTTCATAATCATTTGCTTTTGCGCTCAAAAGATATAACAAGACAGATCAAAGAGAAAAACTAACAAAAAGCCAGACCAGAGGTTGACACGGGTGCCCGTGTCACATGACACGGACCGTGTCACATGACATGGCCCGTGTCAGCTTATTTGGGTTGAAAAACATAGTAAAATGCAGGTACAGAGGCTGACACGGGTGCCCGTGTCAATCAACACGGCCCGTGTGAGAGTTACTGGTGCGTACATGACCAAAAAAGGATAAACAGGGGTTGACACGGGCGCCAGTGTCAGGTGACACGGCCGTGTCAGGATGGCTGGGACTAAAAAAATGCATAAAAGTCATATACAGGTCCTGACACGGGTGCCTGTGTCCCCTGACACGGGTGCCCGTGTCCCCTGCCACGGCCCGTGTCAGCTCGGGCATCAAATTTCTTGATTTTTAGAGATTTTTTAGGTTCTTTTGGATATATTGCATTGCTTGGAAGTGACCTAACTTTATAAAACCTTTTTGTTCAAATGAAACCTCAAAAAAACAATTTTCTAAACAATTAACTTAGACTTAGGTTTTTCTTCAATGAAATTAATTACAAAATCTTTTGCAATAAAAAACCCTAAAAAAAATAATTTCTCTCACTTTACATCTTCTTGCATATTTTATTCTTTTTTGCATTATAAATTATGTAATTGTCAAAGCCTTGTAATATTAATTAGGTTTTACTTTACTTGTCATCCCCATTTGTACATTTGTATACCCCATCCCCATAATGATGTAATAGCGTAGTAATTTTACTTTCCGCAATTTATCGCTTTCATATCAATGCTAGTAAATTAGGGTTTGTATGGAAAGATAAAACCAACAAGTAGATCACCCTAATCAAGACTAAATGCATGTAAATAAAACACATTTGCACACTTACACCCTTAGGGTAATTCCACTTGTTGCCTATCAGAAAATAGTCATGTCCCTCGAGCATGGGCGTTTTAGCAAAGACCCTTGATAAAAGATCGTAGTCTCTCGATGACCCTCAATGTTTCCTTCGGTAAACGATCTAGTCCCTAAAATGACATTGCTAAAATGTCCCATATGTTGCCTTCTATGACTATACAAACATTCCAACGCCCGTCCCTTCACATCCAACGATGGGGCTTCTTACCAAATCAATGGTAAGATAGTCATATCTAAAGGAGGAGGAAAAGCACATTTAAGACCTTTCGAGTAGGTAGATTCTCTACTAGTTACTCGCTTGCTCACAACAAAAACATTTTTATACACCCACACTCTCATCTTTGAACTATTTTCGAAACAAACACTTTGTATGCGTTCTTATAGAAACGAGAATCATTACAAAGTTACATTTTCAAAATAATTTCAAAAACACATCTCACAAACACACCTTTGAACTATTTTCAAAAGACAACACTTTGTACGCGTTCTTATAGAGACGAGAGCCATTACAAAGAATACACCTTTTCAAAATCACTTTCAAAAAACATATTCCACAAACATATCTTTGAACTATTTTCGAAACAAACACTTTGTATGCGTTCTTATAGAAACGAGAATCATTACAAAGTTACATTTTCAAAATACTTTCAAACCCACACCACAAGCACATTTTTAAACAAAAGCAAGTGATCTAGCGAGTAACTAAGAGCCCATGAAAAACAATGGATGAAAAGGGTGCTAATACCTTCCCTTTTCATAATCTATCCCCCGAACTCAAGAAACAATCTCAAAGGTCTTTCCTGTGATTTTTCACCTTTCCTTTTGGATAAAAGAAAAGTCGGTGGCGACTCTTGCTAACTGTAAAATTTGCGATAAAACACAAAACCTTCAAGTCAGTTCTCCCACTGTATCACAGAACTGACGACTCTACTGGGGACTTATTCTAAAAGTGGGGTTACCTTAGGGATAGATCACATTTACTTGCTTACATTGTTTGATTTGTATGCTTTACATTATGGTTCTTTGTTTGGGTGTGAAATCCTCTACCCGGATTTGGGATACATTATAGGTAAATAGCAATATGTTATGGAAACTGTGCGGGGTATACCAACATGGTCTAAGAAATAGCTATGTTAGTGTGACATATTTGTGGGTACCGATAGCCTTTGAGTCAATCAAAGAGAATACGGGGCCGCTGAGTGATGTCATGAAGCACTAATGAACTTCTAGAGCCCTTTACTTGACCAAATTGGCCTTTTAGGATGTAGTGAGATGACCGACTTTGGTGCAGTCTGAAGTTGGTAGATACTCGATACTACACTCATTGAGGTTTGGTTTCTTGGGATATTTCGGTCGCCACTAAAGAGGCTTGAGCTGAAACAATGACCAAGGAAACAATCTAGTGATATTGAGCTCCTTAGAACCCGGTTACTATTATTAGGACATGTTGAGCCAACTAAACTTCAAGAGGGTACTTACCTACAAACTCCATGCAAGCCTAAACCTAATGACTTATCTGCTTTGCGTGTATATGATTATTTGTATAATCTTGTTTACTTTGCATACTTGTGCATAACATCATAACATTATACCATATCATTTTCAAATAACCCTTTCAAGGATCTCAAGGGCCTATGATGCAGGGTCACGTTGAACCAGACGTCTAGCAAGGGGCAAGAGGATTTATTTTCCTCTAACCAAACACCGTCAAAGATCAAGTACAACAATTTGAGTCAAGGGCTACAACCCACTTGACATGGTGAGCTTGATTCTCGTGGAAGGACATCCACCGATACAAATTTCTCTAATCAAAGATGTTGATCAAAGTTCAACTTCTAACTTTTCTTGAGTTTACCATGCGAGATCCTTGAAAACATTGCATCCATATGCCATGCATCATATCATGACAAGTTTCTCCCATACAGGTCTCCTTATCTTCCTACTGTTTATTTCAGTAAGATGGAACAAACGGTGAAAGACATCTAGGCTCAAAATGCTCAACTCCGAGAAATGTTCTTGAACCTATCCAAGGGGCAAGAAGAGGTGAAAGCTCTCCTCACTAGGGGCATGACCATGGGGAAACCTGGGGACGACAAAGATGACAAGTTGGTGTGGCTACAAACTGAGATAGCCATAATGAAAATCCAGATGATGGGACAACTGGTGGGCCAGATGGCTCTCATCCAAAACTTGGCACAGGGACAAGAAGAGTTGAGAGTCCTCATCAACAAGCTTCATCAAGACGGATGTAACCAAATGGGGCAAACAACTAGAATTGAGGATCAAGTCATCATTCAGTCTCCCATGAGACAAGAAGCCAGTTTAAGGGAGAGAAGACCTTCCCAGTTTGCTTCCACGTCACGAGCCCAACAACAACTTCGTCAACATCAACCGAAAAATCAGCAAAGGCAAAGCGAGCCCAAAAGATAGTTTACCAACATCAACATACCATTGTCTCAAGATTTGCAACACATGCTGAGGATGAATTTGATTACACCAATAAGACCTCATCCAAATCCTAAAACTTTATCTCCCAACTACAATCCCGATGCCAGGTGTGCCTATCATTCCAATAGTCTTGGGCATGATACAAATGATTGTTGGGCGCTGAAGTACAAGGTTCAAAACCTGATCGACGAAGGAATGCTGGAGTTCACACAAGATGGCCAGACTGAATTCTTATGTCGTCCCTCAAAGGCTCACCACCTAAAGTGACAAGTTCAAACAAAGAGGCTTTTGTTCATTTTGAATTTTCAATTGTAATTTCTTTTGTTATTAAAACAATTATCTATTAATGTCAAACTCTGTTTCATTAATGCATTGCATATGTTTGTCTTGAATTCATCCTTTCGTTTTCACTATATTTAAACTATGCTTTTTATTCTTCTTATGACATTTAACTCTTGCTAAAAGTTACAAGCCTTTAGAGGGAGGAAGACAAAAACAATGTCGTAATCTCATACAGTATGCTTTTGGACAGACCTTGCTGACGATGTACAGGCGTTTCTTTCAAATCCTAAACACTGGAGTTATAAGGAAGATAATCCCTAGTCAACCCCATTGAGTCAAAGAAGTAGAAGTTTTCTGTTTTAACATAAATTGAAACCTTTAATCAAAACCTAGGGCAGAGTAGTCTCTCAGTTAATTCAAATGCACATTTAGCCGCAAACTCTCATCTTGTAATACAACGAATGAAATCAAAAGCATTCATCTGGAATCAAAAGACGGTGATGGTTCCCTACCAAATAGGCGATCATTGTCTCTCAAAAAGAAAAGCCCACTAAGTCAAAACCTACAAAGGAGACTTTAGAAAACTGGGGCATCCCGCTGACCGTAATCTCAAAACAAGAACAGTCAGGCAAAAATCAGGGATAACGAATCAAAAAGAGGTCACTACAAATCCTCAACAACATGAAAAATATTGCAAAAAAAATGAACTCCTTCCGATAAACTTAACTTGTCTGAACCATCACCAAAACGTCATTCCAGACTCAATTGGAGTTCAAACGCACAAGTAGCTGAGTTTAGGACCGAAGAACATCACGAAGAATGGGCGAGTACAAATACACTTTGAGCCTTTATCCTTTGTTTCTTAAACCATGAACCAAGCCACGTTACAACCCTTCAAAAGTCCTAATTGAAGCATAGGTTAGTTCGAAAGCATATTGTTACAAAAGGTATCCTGACTCCTGTAAGGCTTTACTCTAAATCCTGAGTTTGAATTTTCTTACAAAATTTCTTTACTTATTAAAACGCATTTTCAAAACTTCAAGACAAGCATAAACTTTGCATTATTTGAATATCGTTGTTTGCATATGTCTATTGGTTTGACAACAGAGAAATTCACACAATGAATATCCGATGAACAAAAGCTCTCCCAATGAACGAAATCACTTCGAGTGGGATGACACTTACAATGACAAATATCCTATCAACAAGGGGGCATGACTTGTCACTATCCAAGCACACCTGGGGCAGTCCAGTCAAGATTCCAAGAAATCTCTCAAGAAGTACAGAATAACCAGAGGCAGGTCTCCATCTCCATTACTTGGGGAATTGAACGCATATCCCAACAAAGGGTTACGTATAGTCAATTAGTTCTTGGAAGTTCCACAAACACTTTCTACTAGGGGCAGCGACAAATCTCCATAAAATCCTTCTCATAGGATGACTCCCAGCCAGAGTTTAAATCTCTTAAAACTTTTTCCCAACTGAATCGACTTCAAGAATCCTCGAGGATTTCTGCCAGTGAAGTCGCCGCCTCTCCGACAGACTAAGAAACAGGGTTTATTTCCCCAACAAACGACAAGATTCCCCAGCTTGAGGTGGCCTCTCCGACTACTACAAATCAAAGGACCACAACTCCTCTTCCCCAGTAGACTACTCTACAATCCCTAGCAAGCTACTATAAATCCTGGACCCAACCAGATATCAATTTAACTTCGACTCCCTAGTAGAGAAACGGACAACCGAGACTCTTAAACTTTTTCCCTAAGCAGGAATCAACACTCTCCAGAGTTTTCAACTTTCCCCAGCGGAGTTCTCCTCAAACAATAAAACAGGAATCCTCAGTGAAAACATTCTAAGCAAAGTTTGAGGACACACCCACTCTTCAACAACAATCTAGGATTTAATAACTCCGCAACACTTGTCAAGGATTTATTCTCCAAGACAAAATTACATTTCAACAACATTCCTAGCATATGCATACAAAATACATATAACACAAATCTCATTTATTTTGAGAACATCATTACACAATGCATACATCATGACATTGCATACAACTAACTCTTTACCTTTTTAGGAAAGATCAATCAACAGACAAAGGTCATCATCTTTTGGAGTAGTAATCGTCCAAGATTCCTTCATCATCCTGTTGAGGTAGTAATCGTCTAAGATTCCTTCATCATCCTGCTGAGGTAGTAATCGTCCAAGATTACTTCATCATTCTGTTTAGGTAGTAATCATCCAAGATTCCTTCATCATCCTGCTCAGCTTTCAGATACAGTTCAGATACGCACCAGATACGGATGCCATCCTGATACTCATTCAGATTCAACTTTCAGATATAGTTCAGATATGCACCAGATACGGATGCCATCCTGATACTCATTCAGATTCAACTTTCAGATACAGTTCAGATACGCACCAGATACAGATTCCATCCTGATACTCATTCAGATTCAGCTTTCAGATACAGTTCAGATACGCACCAGATACGTATGCCATCCTGATACTCATTCAGATTCAGCTTTCGGATACAGTTCAGATACGCACCAGATACGGATGTCATCCTGATACTCATTCAGATTCAGCTTTCAGATACAGTTCAGATACGCACCAGATACGCATGCCATCCTGATACTCATTCAGATTCAGCTTTCAGATACAGTTCAGATACGCACCAGATACGGATGCCATCCTAATACTCATTCAGATTCAGCTTTCCGATACAGTTCAGATACGCACCAGATACGGATGCCATCCTGATACTCATTCAGATTCATCTTTCAGATACAGTTCAGATACGCACCAGATACGGATGCCATCCTGATACTCATTCAGATTCAGTTTTCAGATACAGTTCAGATACGCTCCAGATACAGATGCCATCCTGATACTCATTCAGGTTCAGCTTTCAGATACAGTTCAGATACGCTCCAGATATGGATACCATCCTGATACTCATTCAGATTCGGCTTTCAGATACAGTTTAGATATGCACCAGATACGGATGCCATCCTGATACTCATTCAGATTCAGCTTTTAGATACAGTTCAGATACGCACCAGATATGGATGCCATCTTGATACACATTCAGATTCAGCTTTCAGATACACTTCAGATACGCACCAGATACGGATATCATCCTGATACTCATTCAGATTCAGTTTTCAGATACAGTTCAGATATGCTCCAGATACGGATGCCATCCTGATACTCATTCAGATTCAACTTTCTGATACAGTTTAGATACGCACCAGACACGAATGCCATCCTGATACTCATTCAGATTCAGCTTTTAGATACAATTCAGGTACACTCCAGATACGGATGCCATCCTGATACTCATTCAGATATAATTCAGATACAATCCATATATGGTTGACATTCTGATACTTACTCCAGATTCCTTGAAATATAGTCCAGATACGATCCAGATTCGAATGTCATTTTGTCACTCATTCAACATACCTTTCAAATACAGTCCATATACGACTCAGATATGGATGTCATTCTGACGCTCACTCAGTACATATCTTAGATGTGAGTCAGACACAATTCATTTATAAATATTATTCTGATACTCATCCAAGACCTCTGCCGGTTCAGTTTAAACCTTAAACGGTTTAGTGTGATTCTTTCTCGTAGACATTTTGTCTGGTTCAGATAAGTCGCTCCAAGATTTATTCTGATTCTTTCCAGTTAAATAAAATTCAAGACCTCTACTGTTTCAGTTTAAATCTCTCAACGGTTTATCCTGATTCTTTCTGGTAGACATTTCTTCTGGTTCAGATAAATTGCCCCAAGATTTATTCTAATTTCTTTTCCAATTGAAGTCAAGTTTAGGCTTAGTCTAATTTCCATCAACAATCACCTTCAGATGGCATCTTAAGCCCATCTCCAACAACTCTCTATCACCTCTCCAAATGGCATCTTTAAGCCCATTCCTCCAATCATCGCATCACCGAGTGCAAGTTTCTGGGCACTCTAGTGTCCAATCATCTTCCACCTTCAAGTCACGAATGGCGGATCCGCCAATCTAACTCTTCAAGTTTAAGAAGATTGAATAGGGGCAGCTGTTGTACCCCAAAATTTGCCCTCTCATTTCTCAAGGATTTTCTCACAAGATCTTTTATGACATCAAGTTTACAGCACTGATACATCAATTTAGGCTTGGAATTGGCAAAAGGGCAAAATGGTCAATTGCATATTGGAAAGTCAAACTTTGACTTTTTGGTCAACATTACATTCCAAAGATCAAATTCATCAAAACATGTCAAAATATGAAACTTATTCATCAAGAAATCAAAAAGTCAAGATTTCATTTTGAAAAGTCAAAATTTCTAAACTTAGAAATTTTTCTAAGTGTTGGAAATTTCATGTTTTTTTCATAACTTTGAGCAAAATTTTCACCATGATGCAAGATGGTTAAAGAGAAACTTCCAACATGAAAGTTGTAGATCTCCATGATATCTACAACATTTCTTTACACAACTTCTCCTAAATATGCTCGGATTTCAAGTTATAAATTCATGAAGTCATGACATTTTCATTTAACACTTAGAGAAATTTTCAGCAGTTTTGGTC
This sequence comes from Vicia faba, assembly GCA_948472305.1. Taxonomy (NCBI): domain Eukaryota; kingdom Viridiplantae; phylum Streptophyta; class Magnoliopsida; order Fabales; family Fabaceae; genus Vicia; species Vicia faba. The sequence continues at coordinate 548,706,211 of OX451737.1, forward strand.
AGGTTTTTATCCCAACTTCTTGGCTAATTTTCATAAAGTTCCAGTTTGATTTAACAAAAGTGGTCAACATGAAAGTTGTAGGGGAGGTTCCAATCTTTCCAAAAAGTCGAAGAACTCATTGAGATCATTCTTGAGCTGACAGGATCGAAGAGATGAAGTTAGGGTTTCATTCTTGAATTACAAAGCAGAATTTATGATGAACACTTGACTAACATTCCAACCAAAGCCACAAGATCTCTCTTTTCAGGATATGTTCTCTCAAAATATATGCATAATCAAGTAATTACACAAACCCTAAGTGTATTACACAAACATTTGAAGCTTTGTCCAAGTCTTGATACCATTTATGGTTAGAAATTCAAAAGCAACATTTCCATTTGCATAAAGCTTCACTTTTCCAACCACTCTCTTCTTTCAAAGCTTGAAATTTGTTCCAAAGATGACATAAAAATATCTTAATATCAGAAGAAATCCACAAGACCCGCAACGCATGGCTAAATTCCTTAATTCACTCCTTTCTTCATCATGAAGCAACTTGTCTTTATGAATTTGAAAAAAAAGGCATAACAGGTGATTTTCAAAAAGTCTGAGTTTCTCAAGTCTCAAACCTTCTCTATAAATAGAGAGGCCAATCGTAAGAGAAAGAGGTTAGAAAAAATAGAGAGAGGCCAGAAAAAATAGAAGGAGAAACTAACACTCGAACTCACTTTTGCTGTTAAAAAACCAGATTTGTCCATAAAACCTCTATTTTTGAGCTTTGAAGTTCAAATCTTTGAATCACATACCTTGCAAGTTTTCTCCAAAAAAACCATCAAAATACTTCATATACACCATATAGAAGTTGTTCAAACAAAAAGACAACTTTTGTAACATCACTATCACCATCTTCCAAATTCAAAAAAACATACATTGCAACTTGACTCGGTTGGAGCAGTTCAACCATTTTCAGTACAAAAGAAAGATTGAAGTTACTTCAAGAAGGTTCAAAGGAGCTTGATCAATCACCACTTTACACTCGGAAACATACGTACATGTCCTAAAGCTTCCGCTTAGAGAGGTAAAATTTCTCAAACTGTGATCTCATTGTTCATACATCACTTGCTTTTGCGCTCAAAAGATATAACAAGACATATCAAAGAGAAAACACTAACAAAAAGCCAGACCAAAGGTTGACACGGGTGCCCGTGTCACATGACACAGCTTGTGTCATCTTATTTGGGTTGAAAAACATAGTAAAATGCAGGTACAGAGACTGACATGGGTGCCCGTGTCAATCGACACGGCCCGTGTCAGAGTTACTGGTGCGTACATGACCAAAAAAGGATGAACAGGGGATGACACGGGAACCCGTGTCAGGTGACACGGCCGTGTCAGGATGGCTGGGACCAAAAAAATGCATAAATGTCATGGATAGGTCCTGACACGGGTGCCCTTGTCCCCTGACATGGCCCGTGTCAGCTCGGGCACCAAATTTCTCGATCTTTAGAGATTTTTATGTTCTTTTGGATATATTGCATTGCCTGGAAGTGATCTAACTTTATAAAACCTTTTTGTTCAAATGAAACCTCAAAAAAACAATTTTCTAAACAATTAACTTAGACTTAGGTTTTTCTTCAATAAAATTAATTACAAAACCTTTTGCAATAAAAAACCCTAAAAAAAATATTTCTCTCACTTTACATCTTCTTGCATATTTTATTATTTTTTGCATTATAAATTATGTAATTGTCAAAGCCTTGTAATAGTAATTAGGGTTTACTTTACTTGTCATCCCCATTTGTACATTTGTATACCCCATCCCCATAATGATGTAATAGCGTAGTAATTTTACTTTCTGCAATTTATCGCTTTCATATCAATGCTAGTAAATTAGGGTTTGTATGGAAAGATAAAACCAACAAGTAGATCACCCTAATCAAGACTAAATGCATGTAAATAAAACACATTTGCACACTTACACCCTTAGGGTAATTCCACTTGTTGCCTATCAGAAAATAGTCATGTCCCTCGAGCATGGGCGTTTTATCAAAGACCCTTAATAAAAGATCGTAGTCTCTTGATGACCCTCAATGTTGCTTTCGGTAAACGATCTAGTCCCTAAAACGACATTGCTAAAACGTCCCATATGTTGCCTTTTATGACTATACAAACGTCCCAACGCCTGTCCCTTCACATCCAACGATGGGGCTTCTTACCAAATCAATGGTAAGATAGCCACATCTAAAGGAGGAGGAAAAGCACATTTAAGACCTTTCGAGTAGGTAGATTCTCTCCTAGTTACTTGCTTGCTCACAATAAAAACATTTTTATACACCCACACTCTTATCTTTGAACTATTTTCGAAACAAACACTTTGTATGAGTTCTTATAGAAACGAGAATCGTTACAAAGTTACATTTTCAAAATACTTTCAAAAACAAATCGCACAAACACACCTTTGAACTATTTTCAAAAGACAACACTTTGTACGCGTTCTTATAGAGACGAGAGCCATTACAAAGAATACACCTTTTCAAAATCACTTTCAAAAAACACATTCCACAAACATATCTTTGAACTATTTTCGAAACAAACACTTTGTATGTGTTCTTATAGAAACGAGAATCATTACAAAGTTACATTTTCAAAATACTTTCAAACCCACACCACAAGCACATTTTTAAACAAAAGCAAGTGATCTAGCGAGTAACTAAGAGCCCATGAATAACCATGGATGAAAAGGATGCTAATACCTTCCCTTTTCATAATCTACCCGCCGAACTCAAGAAACAATCTCAAAGGTCTTTCTTGTGATTTTTCACCTTTCCTTTTGGATAAAAGAAAAGTCGGTGGCGACTCTTGCTAACCGCAACATTTGTGATAAAACGCAAAACCTTCAAGTCAGTTCTCCCACCGTATCACAACACCTTTTAGGTCAAAGCTTCTTATATGAACATGGAAGACACAATTGAAATGAGACCAAAAGTGTTGCTTATGGGACATCCTAAGATTTCTAAAAAGTCCAAGAACACCCCTCTAGGGTTAAAATTGGAGGAGATATGCCTTGTCAAAGTTGACCCTTTTTGCAAAATTTCCAAAAGTAAAATATGCTCAAAAGTGCATTTTTTACTAAATGGGCTTAGTATTTCATGATTGCACCTCACTTATAACATGGTCCACGACCCAATTACTTATCCATGTGTTATTTGCTTCATTTTCCATTTTATTTTGATTTTTTATTAATTAAAAATTGAATTAAATCAAATAATTGGTAAATAATAGCAAAGATATGTTTTGATTTGATTTTTGGACATGATCTCAATCAAATTATGCAGAGATATCAAGACCAAAACGAATCAGGAATGATTGGTACAAGAAAGGAATGATTTGGCTCAATTTAGAAAGATTACCTATGGCATGAAAATCATATCAAATCTTCTTAATTCCAAAAGATTCAAGCCAATTTTATAATCCTAATTCACTCAAGGGTATATAATGAACAAGTACAAGGCAAAAGACAAGGGCTAGCTATCGTAAAAGAGGAAGAACAAACCCAAAAATTTTGCAAAAAAGTGCAGATCGAATTTCAAGCTACAGGCCATCTCAAGCCATCCTAGTGTTGCCAATCAATTGCTGGACGTCTCAGGAATGTGTTCCAATCACTAGCAAGCCTCCACACACCCGGAAACACGCAGTATGAACATTATGATTTTCCATAATTTTCAAATTCAATTATCATGATTTGTACATTATGAGCATGTTTTAATGGCATATACGTGTTTGTTATCATGTTTGCAATATGTTGGTTATGTTTAATTGATGTTTTAACGCCTGTACTGACAATTGCCATTGCTAGGGTTTTCATGTTCGTTTTAGGGTTTCTGTCCACAGGTGAAATTAGGCTACGAATAAGGTACCATGATGACCGGGACATCATGACCAGTTGAACCCTGGTCTTCAATTTCATTTATCTTACGTTTTGTGAGTTTTTGAGTTATATAGTTTTATAGCTACAGACTTTTGTCTGTAGGTAAAGGTGAAAAAACCTAAGGCGACAGAGAATTAAGAATATGGTGGCGTGGCAATCATTCATTTGCCCATTTAAATCTCGCGCGTTTTTCTGATCCAATTACCTTGTTTTGTATATTACATTTTGTTTTCATTGTACTAACAACTAATCACAATAGTGCAGCTGGCAAGGGAAATTGGTGGTAAGCGTGAGGACCTGGGTTCGATCCCAGGTCCCAACAATGTTTATTTTCTTATTTTCCATTTACAGATTCAATGCACCCCTAGTCCAAACGTCCTACCGTGCGCTACCAATCTCCAGCCAATGGATTCATCATCCATTCAATCCAACGTCCCACATGTCAAGGACTATGGTATACCCTTAGGTCAACGCCACATGGAATCAAGCGCTGAATGAGCTTAGATGGCAAATGGACCTGAAGAATTTCAATAACACACCCCCCAGACTGCTCATTATACAGGCCAATTTCTTTCTTTTTTTTCAATTTTTTAATTTCTTTATTTATTTCATTAATCATTTTATTTTTTTTAATTAACACAAAATTATTTCTTTTTTAAAAATAAAAAAAACCACAAAAACACAAAAAAAAATCATTTTTCTCATGAAATATTTATTTCTTTAATTAATTTAATTAGAAACTAGGTTAATTTAATTCTTTTTGTAAGGAAAACTAATTAGAAATTAGGTTTTAAATTTGTAATTAAATTGTTTTCTCAAATCAAAATCACAAAAAAAAACATAAAAAATCTTTTTTTTATATAAAATAATTTTATTGGCTATAATTAATTAATTTAGTTTAAATTAGGTTAATTTCAATTTCTTTTTATAATTAAAACTAATTAGAAATTAGGTTTGTAAATAATTAATTTTTCTCCAAAAAAATAACCAAATATTTTTTTAATTAGATTTTAGGTCTCTTAATTAATTCTTCGCATTTAATTCGTCGCGCGTCTTAATTACCGTTTCGATTATTATTTATGTAATTGTTTCGAGGTTGTAATAGATTTTAATTAGGGTTTTAATTACCGCATTTTATTGTCAGTTAAATAATTCTGTATCTGCGAAAGCCAGGTAATAGTTAGGTTTTATATTTTTGCACTTTTAAATTTCCACAATTATTAACTGTTAGATGAATGCTAATAGGATTGTATGGCAAGAATATCTGAAAATTAAAATAGTAGATCACCTAATGTGCAAAGACTAATTAACTAAAAAATTCACATGCACATATTCACTCCTAGGGTTTTCCTCACTTCGGTTGCCTTCGGTAAAATAGTCATTTAAGCATAGGATATTTTAGTGATTGCCCTCCTGTCTAAAAGATCAAATGTCCCATTCGAATGTTGCCTCAGAAATGTTATCTCGAAAAGATCTTAAGACTCTAGGGTTACTACTAAAGTTTTCAACCCATTGCTTAGGTGACTGTACTTGTCCCTTTCGAACGTCCCTTACAAACTCCAACGACGGGGCTACCTACTCCTTAATAGTAGGACAACACTGTCTAAAGGAAATGAGAGCAAACCATCTTTTTTCGAGTAGGTAGAATCTTAAGTACTTGCTCAACAAAACTTTTCACACAAACACCTTTCAAAAAAAATTTAAAAACAAACTTTGTCACACCTTTGAGGACTGGTACAAGGGTTATCACGAAGTAAAACATTTTTGAAAACAAGCACACACACAAGCAATTTAAAAAAGATGAACAAGTACCTAAAAGCCCATGGAAAACCATGGATAGAAAGTGTGCTAACACCTTCCCTTTCTAAAATCTACCCCCCGTACTCAAACATCTTGAAAAAAGGTTTTTTCTGTTCTTTTTCCTTTTCCATGATTGGATAAAATAAAAGTCGATGGCGACTCTTACTTACCGCGACATTTTGCAAACAAAAAACGCAAAACACAAACCAGTAAAAATAGTCGGTTCTGCCACCGTATCACAACAAGGATTTTCAAAAAAAAAAAAGCTCAAATTTGTACAAGTACAAAACAGACAAAAAAAAGGGCAAAGCAGAAAAATTGATTTTCTTGACAAAACTGAAGAAAAACAAGCTTGCTTCGATTCATACTAGTTTCGATTGGGCATCTAGGCTTCCTTCGAGCAAGTTTAATTCATCCTTCGATTAGGCATTTGGGTCTCATTCGATGTAAGATTTGATTTACATCCTTCAATTGAGCATTTGCCTTCTTCAAGCGAGCTCTGGTCCTCACGCTTCGATTGAACATTTGGGACTCCTACGATGCAAGCTTTGATTTACATCCTTCGATTGAGCATCTAGCTTCTTTGATCAAGCTTTGGTTCATAAGTTTCATTTGGGAATTTGACCCCCTACAGGTTTGCTTCGATGCACTAAAATAGCTCCTGCATGCAACCTTCATTTGGATAATGGCTCCTGCCTGTAAGCTTCAATTTCACTATTGTCCCCACACCTGTTTTCCTTAGATTCACAAGTTTTCGATTGGATGAATGGCTATCTTCCTGTGACTTTCAATTTCATCTTCATGTTTGCTTCAAATACGCCACCTTCGAATCCATCTGCAAACCCTTCAATATGCCATAGTGCTGCATTATGACACATAACTTGGTGGCCCATTTGAAGGACTTGCCATAGTTAGGGAATAATTGTTCTTGCTTACTTTTGAGTCTGGTCGAAGTTTTGGGCCTAAGTGATCAAAAGCAAGTGGACTCAAAATGGTATATTCAGTTGAAGAGGGACATTCGAAGAACACACAATTGGTCCATTCGAAGGAAAGATAGAGGATTCGACTCAAAAGATCAAGTTGAACATTAGACCCATAGGCTAGGCTACGTGTTTCCCTTTTTTAGGCCTCAAACCTATGACTCACTCTATATTTAATTTTTTATGCAAGTTGAAATAGGATTTTACCCATTTGTTGTCCAAGACCACTTGCCCTTAATAGTATAATACTACTTTTTAGAAAAAGTTTTTCTTGAGCCTTGCGCTTATTTTCCTTCTAAGGAAGCAATCCATCTGAACCATCCATCTTGCTATCATGACACAAGTGGGTGCTTACTTTCCAGCTAAGCCTTTATTTTATTATTTTTACTCCCAAACATTTCAAAAATTTTCCTCTATAAATAGAGAGTTCATTTGTAATAAAAAAAAAGAAGAAGAAGAGGGGAATGTATCTTCAAAATTCTTACACACCATAAAATTATCAAACACTTAAACACTTTTGCAAGTCCAAACCCAGAATCCAAATACTTTTCCCTTTCAAATCTGAAAAAATCCTTACATCTTACTATCCTTCGAATCCAGCAAAGAAGGGCATTTCACTAGTTTTTCTCTTTCGAATCCAGTGTCAAAGGCCCACCCTTGGTCTTCTCCTTTGAATCTAGAGGCATTCAAGGCAACCACTTCAAGGCCCAGCACACGTTCCAGCCTTTAGGAAGGTAAGTCATTCTTAACCTTTGATCCTTCATTTCCAGCATAGCATGTAAATAAGTTTTCTTTCCATTTCAAACATGTACATTGTGATACGGTGGGAGAACTGACTTGAGTTTTGCGTTTGTTTTTGCAAATGTTTCGGTTGAGCAAGAGTCGCCACCGACTTTTTATTTTATCCTAAGGAAAGGTTAAAAAGCACAGCAAAAACCTTTGAGATGTTTTCTTAGGTTCGGGGAGTAGATTACAGAAAGGGAAGGTATTAGCACCCTTTCTATCCATGGTTATCCATGGGCTCTTAGTTACTTGCTTAGATCAACTTGCCTTGATTTTCAATTGTTTGAAATGGTGCTTTGTGTGTGGGTTTTGAAAATGTTTTGAAAAGAGGCCAATGTGGTGGCAACCTTTGTAATGATCCATGTTGGGATGTATACAGAGAGGTATGTCTTTTGAAAAGGTTTTCAATGTTTTTGAAAGTTATTTTGAAAGTGTAGTGATGTGTGGTTTTGAAAAAATAGGCAAGTTTTTTTGTTTTGCAAGTTGGCAAGTAACCAAGAGCTATCTACCCTAAATTTCTCAAAGATCTTTGCTATGTTTTAACCCTTTTAACAATTTTGTTCCACCATTGTATTTGGTGGACAATCTTGTGTTAGGATGTGAACTGGACGGGCGCGGGTCATCGTTTTAGACCATGATTGCAATGGTGCCAAGTATCTTTGGGCAATTTTTCTTTTAAGGGACTTGATCATTTTTTAGGCAACTTTTGAAAGCGTCATCGAGGGACTATGATCATTTGAATTGTTTTGTTTTTGCCAAAGATACCTAACATGCAATATGGCCCATTATTGAAGGCAACAAGTGGAGTACCCTAGGGGTGCAAGTGTGATTAGTGTTGTCCATTTTCATGCTTGTTTATCTTGAATTTAGGTCAAACTATTTTTGGTTAATTTTTGCATACAAACCCTAATTCTAACATGGCATATTTAGAAAGCTTTTAAAGTGCGGAAAATAAAAGGTCCTAAGTTATTACAACACAATATATGGGATGGGGGGTACAAATGTTCAAATGGGGATATTTTAGCAAGAAATTAAAATCTAACTATTACATCCAAATTGAAATTCTACAAGGGATTTTATTGCACAATAATTAAATAAAATAAAATAAATATGCAAAATGCAAAAATGGTTTTCATATGTATGTAAAAAAGTATTTTTCATGTGTCAAATAAACAAAAATAAAATGAATTAATTTTTGGTATTTTTAGGTATTTAGGGCAAAACCCTAATTTTTCTAAATAAAATGTATTAATTATTTAATATATGCAATATTTATTAATTATGTACAAAAAATAAATAAAAGAAAGTATATTGTCAAAAAGTGATTTTTTAAGTTAAATATTAATAACAATAAAAATGTAGTATTTTTTTGTATTTTTAACCTAAATATTATAATAAATATATAAGTATCTATATTATTTATTAAATATATTAAATATATACAAAAATAAAAATATTTAATATTTACAAAAAAAGTATATTTTTTATAAAAATGTTTTTCAAAGGTAAAATAAAATAAAAATCAGAAGATAAAAGTGTTTGTATTATTTTTAGTTATTTTAAATAAAAGTAAATTTATGTTTATTTATGTACAAAAAAATGTGGAAAAATAAATTTAATATTTTTTATGCTTTGACAAAAATAAATAAGTCAGAAACAAAAATCAAAAGTAAAAAAAAAAATGAAAATAAAATGCAATGGGTCAAAGGGGGTGCAAAAAGGAAAAAGAGTCAGGCCCAGCCCAAGAAGACTTTGTCTTCAACCTCTGAACAAAAAAACAGAGCAACACGTGCTTCCTGCTATCTCATGATTCTCAGACTTTTAGCACAAACTTACAACATGAAAAATGTCAAGCATCAAGCCACGATTCCATACATATAAAAAACTTAACTTAACTCTCAGAAATGAGAGAGAATTTCTCCATCCCTAATTCTTAACCTAAGTTTTTGTCAATGTTCAGGTCTTAAATTCTCTCAGCATATGCAATATAAATGGAAAGTGAGGATATGTATAGCTTCAGGGCCATGAGTAGAACATTTTTCATTCATAAACTTAAAGCTAACTCTTCCTAGATTGAGAGATAGAAGTCCATGAACTTACCTGTTCAGCTTGGATCGTGTCTGGTAATGGAGGCACTTTCAAGGCAAGGTGAGGATTGGTACAGCTTGCTTGAAGTCTAGGGATGCTATTCCAACCTTTAGCTTGCTTTGAAACCAAGTGAATCAAGCTATGGCAATCAACCTGCAAAACAGAAAAAGCAAAAATGGTGAAGTTGGTTAGAGGTGTTACAGGTCGTGTCCAATGCTTGGGATAGCTTGTATATGTGGTATGGAGTGTGTATGAACTGGTTTTAGCAAGAATGCACGAGTGGATTGAGTTATGGCAGTCCAACTGCAGAGGTGACTCTGTTTTCTGCAGTAGGATGGTGTTTTTGTGAATGGTGAGGTTTTGAAGGTGTTTTGCTCGTGCCTTAGCTTAGGTTTGATGTTTGGAAGGTGTACAACAAGTTTGTCTTAGCTTGTTTTGGCAGAAATGAGAGTTGGATATCAATATGCCAAGTTTCTTCTAACTTAAGCAAAAAATGTCAACTTGGTTTCTAGACTTGTGCAGGCCCCCTCATCATGCTGCAACCATCCCTCTAGATCAGTGTGATATGTTCCTGAACTTGTGCCAAAAGGATTTGCATTGTACTTCAAAGATTGCAATCTTGACATAAAGTTCCACTTTTCAAAAATGGATATATTGCTTTTTCTAATTAAGGATTAATCCTTCATGTAATGACCAAACTCAAAGAATAACATCTTGGCACAAAGGTTTAGCATTTAATTTTGGAGTGTAAATGAGATTAGAGGCCTGTAATGTAGCTTAGAGTATGCTGAGTTCAAAAATGCAAAGTTATGGACATGGAAATGGCTCATGAACAAAGTGAGTTTTGCCCATATTGCCAAATTTGATTCTCCCTAACCACAAGGTTGTTTGATGAGTTCTTGGACATTTTGGAAAGCTTGGAATGTGTACTACAATCCATCTTTGTAATGAAAATTTAAATTACAAGTGGAAGCATGTGAAAAGTGGCCATGAAGTTAGGCAAAAATCCTGCCTAAAATAGGTCAAAATTATTCTAAGTTAAGAATGTTTTGCACCCTTGTTCCAAAAATCATAACTTGAGCTACAAGCTTCTTTTGAGGAAACTTTGTGAATCAAAGTTGTATATTTTGCAATGGACTACAACTTTCATGTTTTGACTTTTGTTTGAATCCAAATGCATCTTGATGAAAAAGTGGGACAAAGTTAGGAAAAAATTAGGGATTTTCATAACTTAGAAAAATTTCTAAGTTATGAAAATTCTTCATTTTAAACCCTAATTCGCAATTTTTGATTTCTTGGTGAATAAGTTTCATAATTTGACATGTATTTATGGAAAATGAATCTTGACACTTGATTTTGACCAAAAAGTCAAAGTTTGACTTTTCAGTATACAGTAAAAAATTGATCAATTGACTGGAAAATTCATCTGTCAATCTTGTGCATTTGGGATCTTTTGAACTTGTTGAACATGTCAAGACAATTCCATGGGGTCCTTGAGTCCATATGTGAGCTTGGTTTGCCATTGGTTAGGTTAAACAGTCAAAAATTGCCTTTGTGCAGTCAAAACCCTAAAAATGACCATTTTGCCCTTTTGGTGATCTGATCAAATTTCTTGTGGAATTGTGATCCAAACTTGATCAAATGGTTTATATGAGTTCAATATGTTTATGTGGGTCAAATTTCATGAGGTTTGACTGTCAATTGACCACAATTGACTTTTTCCCCGATACAGCTGGTTTTTAGGTTAACTGTCCAATTGACTGGGCAAAGATTGGAATCAAGGCTTGAAACTTGGTATGGATAAACTTGGGAGTCCAATATGAAGCATGAAAGTCATATTGGGCCTTTTAGGTCAAAACATCTTTGTGCAAACACAAACCCTAATTTGGGTCAACAGTGCAAGGAGAAGTCTTGAGCAGAGGAAACCTTAGCTGGATCTTGAGCTCCAAGGGTCTTGTGTTGAGGAAATGGGAGGGAAAATTTTGGGGTACAACAGTTTCCCCTGTTCAATCTTCTTGAACCTGAAGAGTTAGATTGGCAAGTTTTCCTTTCGTGACTCGAGGGTAAAAGGAGATTGGACACTAGAGTGCCCTGAAATTTGCACTCGCATGCTGGAGTATCAGCAATGTGATGGCGGGAATGGGCTTATAGATGACATTTGGAGATAGGATGGATAGGAGGATGGGCTTATAGATGCCATCTGGAGGCGTGACATAACCTCATCGGGAATGGGCTTATAGATGCCATTTGGAAGTGTTGATCGCATAAGAGATTCATTAGCGAGAACTTGCGTACTTTGAGAAAGGAAGATGTTTCCTGGCTTGTTACAGGTGTTGATCTTCAAACTCTTCATGCAGATATGCCCTGGCTAGATACAGGTATCGAATCTACAATTGGTTGCTCACAGATGTGCCCTGGCTAGATACAGGTATCGAATCTGGAATTGTCGCTCACAGATGTGCCCTGGCTGGATACAGGAATCGAATCTGGAATTGTCGTCTACAGATATGCCCTGGCTGGATACAGGTATTGAATCTGGAATCAGTTGCTCACAGATGTGCCCTGGCTGGATACAGGAATCGAATCTGGAATTGCAAAAGGTTGGTAGAGATAACTTTCCTGGCTGGATACAGGTGTAGACCTCTAACCTGAGAATGAAAGATAATTTCCTGGCCTGTTACAGGTGTTGATCTTCAAACTCTTCATGTAGATATGCCCTCACTAGATACAGGTATCGAATCTACAATCCATCACTCACAGACATGCCCTGGCTAGGTACAGGTATCGAATCTGGAATTGCGACAGTTGATAGTAGTCATCTTTTGGATTGATCTTTTTCCTGAAAAGGCAAAACATCAGTTGTATGCAATGTCATGATGTATGGGATGCATGATGTCATGATGCTCAAAATGAGACAGTGTTGTATGCACTTTATCATGTATGTAAGCAGGATGTAGGAAATGTGAAATGTCTATGAATGTATTTTCGTCTAGGAAAATAAATCCTTGACGACTGGCCGGGGAATCAAATCCTGGGCTGATGTTGAAGAGTAGAGTTCTTCGCTTCCGCTGGGGATGATGGTTGCAAAAATAAACCGGTAGGAGAAGATGACTCCGTTGGGGAATAAACTTGTTGGAGAGATTACTCTGAGGGGAATTACTCTGTGGGAAGAGATACTTCGCTGAGGTTTTGATGAGAGCTCCGCTGGGGATTTCAACGATAAACTCCGCTGGGGATGATCTTTCCGTGGTAATTAGCTGAGGATAACCCAATTATAAGCTCTTGTGAGGAATAACTTTGAATAAAGCCGGGGAGAGACTTTCGTACTCTGCAGGGGATAAGCTTCCAGAATCTATTGGAGATAAGCTCTAAGACCTGCTGGGGATATGGATTCCACTCTCCTGGGGAGACTTTTCAGACTGTACTGGGGTGTTGGTATTCCACCGGGGAACAATCTCATATTAAGACTGCTGGGGATGCTTGCTGAGGAATGTCTATACTCCGCTGGGGAATGTTGAGATCTTCTGGGGATACCCAACTTCCTTAAGGCTGACCGTAGACTAAATCTGTTTGAGGAGAGTATCGCTGACTTGCTAGGGGAACATTGTGCCTTTTCAGGGTTGATAGGAAACCAACTCTTCTTGGGGAAAGTATTGCTGAATCTCGTCTTACTCTGCGGGGAGTTGAGGTAACTTGGTTACGTTCTTCAGCCGAACCTACCTTGGTACCTTGGTGGACAGAGCAACTAGACTGCTTGGACAATTCTACATTGCCCCCTGTTTCTGATGTCACCTGTAATTAATCCTTTGTCTCGTATGCAAATATTCATGGTTAGCAATTAACGGCAAATGCATATATCAAAAATGAACATTGGACGTTCTTCGCAAAACAAAACAGAAAAAGGAAAAATAATGGATAATTTGTCTGAAAGATTGAACTTGTATTGATTTTGAAATTTGCCCGTAAATAGCCGTTTTTGTACAAGAGGCTGACGTCCTAGTAAGAGAACGCCGCCGAGCAACATAGAGTTTATACAATTTTGAAAAGGAAACAAAACAGCTATGTGAAAAATAATCCCACTGGGTTCCAACTCTGCTATCGCCTTTATGTCTTCAAGCGTCTCATCACTTTGCTGCTTAGTTGAAGATGAAGCTGATTGATTGATGCCGAAGTCTGAGCCCAATAGTTGATGCCGAATTCTGGATGCAAGGTGATCCAATGAGACATAGTATTACGCTTTATCCCTAACTTTTGCCTGGACCACCCTTTCGGGTTTTCAGTCCACCGGGATACCCATTTTTGCCCAAGCCGCCTTTTCAGGTTTTCGACTTGCCGGATGTACAAATTTTTTCATTTTCATCCCTTATTTTTGCCCGAACCCTTTTGGTTCGCCGGGAAGCCCTTATTTTTGCCTAGGTGTGTCAACCTAGCGGGTCTTTAATCATGTGTAGTATCTTTTTACTATGTCTGCATTGGCGGGGTGAGGAAGGTCGTCACCATCCATGGTGGTTAGAATCATAGCTCCTCCTGAGAAGATATGTTTAACCACAAATGGCCCTTCGTACGTAGGGGTCCATTTGCCCCGGGGATCACTTTGAGGAAGAATGATGCGCTTGATTACCAGGTCTCCGACTTGATAGTCTTGTCGTTTGACCTTCTTGTTAAATGCCCTGATCATCCATTTTTGATACGTCTGACCATGACAAATAGCGGTGAGTCTCTTTTCGTCGATTAGGTTTAATTGATCAAGCCGAGTCTGGATCCAGTCATCTTTGCTCAAGTCTGCATCCTTCATTATCCGGAGAGAGGGTATCTGGACTTCAATAGGCAAGACTGCCTCCATGCCATAGACCAAGGAAAAGGGAGTTGCCCCTGTTGACGTCTGTGCCGAGGTACGGTACCCATGAAGAGCAAACAGCAACATTTCGTTCCAATCTTTATAGGTCACTGTCATCTTCTGCACAATCTTCTTGATATTCTTATTCGCTGCTTTTACAGCCCCATTCATCTTCGGCCGATAAGGAGAAGAGTTGTGGTGCTGTATCTTGAATTGCTCGCAGAGCTCAGTGATCATCTTGTTGTTAAGATTGGTACCATTATCCGTAATGATCCTTTCAGGTATACCGTATCGACATATCAGGTTGTGCCGAATGAACCGTGCCACAACGCTCTTGGTTACGGTAGCGTAGGAGGCTGCTTCAACCCACTTCGTGAAGTAATCAATTGCCACCAAGATGAATTGATGCCCGTTGGACGCCGTCGGTCGGATCTCGCCGATCATATCAATGCCCCACATTGCAAAAGGCCAAGGTGCTGTCAAGACGTTCAGAGGAACCGGGGGAATGTGCACCTTATCAGCATAAATCTGACATTTATGACAAGTTCGAGAATGTTGGTAACAGTCGGCTTCCATTGTGGACCAGAAATATCCTTCCCGAAGGATTTTCTTTGCCATGGTATGTCCACTGGAATGTGTTCCGAATGTACCTTCATGTAGCTCTGCCATGATCCTTTCTGCTTCAGTCTTATCCACACAATGCAACAAGGTTGAATCATGGTTTCGCGTGTAGAGAATGCCATTGGTGAGGAAGAATTTTTCCGCGAACCTTCTCAGGAATTTCTTGTCGTTAACGGATGCACCTTCGGGATATTCTTGAGCTTCCAAGTACCTCTTCACTTCATGATACCAGGGTTTTTCAGTTACCTCCTCGGCCTCAAGATCACAACAATATGCAGGTTCGTCCAATTTCCAGATAATGATCTGGGGCGCTTCGTTGTCCCATTTGACTTTGAACATAGAAGACATTGTAGCCAACGCGTCCGCCAACTGATTCTCCTCTCTTGGGAAGTGTTCAAATGTTATCTCTTCGAAGTGGGGAAGCAATGTCAGCACATACTCCTTGTAAGGAATAAGATTTGGGTGTTTCGTATCCCACTCGCCTTTGACCTGATTGATCACGAGAGCGGAATCTACGAAGACACTCAGAAACTTGATCCTTAAGTCAATTGCAGCTTGAAGACCCATGATACATGCCTCATACTCCGCCATGTTGTTGGTGCAGTTGAAACACAACCGAGCGGTGAGTGGAGTATGAGTGACTTTGGGGGATATGATCACAACGCCGATACCATTACCCAAAGCGTTCGAGGCTCCGTCAAAGTGCATAGACCATTGGGATCCTTCCTCAGGTCCTTCATCCGGTCCAGGTACTTCACAATCAGTTACTACCATTATATCTTCGTCTGGAAATTCAAAGTTCAACGACTGGTAATCGTCCACCGGTTGGTGTGCCAAATGGTCTGCCAACACACTTCCCTTGATTGCTTTTTGAGTCGTGTACTAGATGTCATATTCCGTCAAGATCATTTGCCATCTTGCTATTCTTCCGGACAGAGCAGGCTTTTCGAATATGTACTTGATTGGATCCATTTTCGAAATCAACAGAGTAGTGTGAGTCAACATATACTGTCTCAGCCGGCGAGCAGCCCATACCAGAGCGCAGCAAGTTTTCTCGAGCAGTGAGTACCGAGTCTCACAGTCGGTAAACTTTTTGCTCAGGTAATAAATGGCGTGTTCTTTTCGACCAGACTCGTCATGCTGCCCCAGCACACACCCCATTGAGTTGTCAAGTACTGTCAAGTATAGTATTAGAGGTCTCCCTTCAACCGGAGGCATAAGAATGGGTGGTTCTTGGAGATACTCTTTGATCTTTTCGAAAGCGGCCTGACATTCATCGTTCCAACGTACTACTTGATCTTTCTTTAGCAGTTTGAAGATTGGTTCACAGGTAGCAGTTAGATGTGAGATGAATCGAGCAATGTAGTTCAAACGTCTTAAAAAGCCTCTGACTTCTTTCTCTGTCTTGGCAGTTGGCATCTCTCGTATGGCTTTCACCTTGACAGGGTCCACTTGAATACCTTTGTCGCTCACAATGAAGCCTAGCAATTTTCCAGATCTTACCCCAAAGGTGCATTTGTTTGGATTCAACCTCAGCTTGTACAACTTCAGACGGTCAAACAGCTTCTGTAGGTGGTCAAGGTGTTCCTCCTCAGTTTGAGACCTTGCAATCATATCATTGACATATACTTCTTTCATGATGGATCATGTCATGAAATAAAGCAACCATGGCACGTTGGTAGGTTGCCCCAACATTTTTCAACCCAAAAGGCATGACCTTGTAGCAAAAGGTGCCCCACTGAGTGACAAAGGTGGTCTTCTCCATGTCTTCAGGAGCCATCTTGATCTGATTGTAACCGGAGAAACCGTCCATGAAGGAGAAAACTTTATGCTGGGCAGTATTGTCAACCAGTACGTCGATATGAGGCAGGGGGAAATCATCCTTGGGGTTGGCCCTGTTCAAATCCCTGTAATCGACACACATCTGAACCTTACCATCCTTTTTCGGCACTGGAACCACGTTGGCAATCCACTGAGGGTAAGAAGTCACTGCTAGAAATCCGGCATCAAATTGTTTCATAACCTCAGCCTTGATTTTCTCGGACATCTCTGGACGCATACGGTGGACCTTCTGTTTTACCGGAGGGAAATCTTCCTTGGTAGGCAGGTGATGAACCACAATGTCGGTATCCAACCCAGGCATGTCTTCGTAAGACCAAGCAAAGATTTCCATGTAGTCATGCAGCATCCGAATCAACCGTTGTTTTACGCTGAACTCTAAATTGGCACCAATCTTGACTTCCTTTCTGTCTGTCTCAGTACCCAGATTTACCGTTTCCACTGGCTCTTCATGTGGCTGAATGGCCCTCTCTTCCTGGAGTAGCAGTCTTGCAAGTTCACCAGGCACTTCACAATCATCTTCACCTTCGTCTTCGGCCAAGTTGATCGGATTTTCGAAGTCATAACTGGCAGTAGCAGAGTCGTTACCAGTGAGATCCAGAGTGGATTGGAACCTGTATAAGTGAGTGTGTGTAAATATAGCTGTTTTGCAATATATGATAAAGAAAGAAAAGGAGCACAAGATTTGAAATGCAACAAACGTCCAATGTTTTGATTAATGATATATGAAAATGTCATACAAAAGCCCTCACAAATGGAGCCACGGTGCCCCGGGTAGGACACCGAGCCATAAAAGTTTCAACATATTGTTTGTTACAAATTGAAAACAAAAGAGTTCATTACTGAGTGACAAAAGTAATAGGTGTGAAGTCTTTGGCAGTCCAGTTGCTTGGTCCACTGTCGGTTGTTGGGTAGATCCAGCTGTCGAATTCAGACTCCTCCACTTCGTCTTCAACAACATTCACTCCTGGGTTGGTGATGAACGCAGGAGGTCTTCCAATTCTTGCCTTACGAACAGCCTTCTGAGCCTCTACAGTGAAACCTAAGCCAAACTTGTCGATCTTTGGAGTGAAGTCAGGAAGTCGGCCCCAGTTTGCGCACTCACCCTTATCAACCACAGCCCGGGCATCCTTTAAGGAAGCCATCTTCAAAGGAGGGTCTTCAATCACAGTTTCAGTTGATGCCAACGTCTGAGGCACCTCTTCAAAGTGTTGAAAGGGGGTTTCAATGAATTCCCCATCCATTTCTATGTACCGGAACGAGTTAAGGTGGATGACCATATACTCTTCTTCTCCCTGAACTGTAACAATCTTTCCTCTGACTGAGTATTTAAGCTTCTGATGCAGTGTGGAGGTCACAACTCCAGCCTTGTGGATCCATGGACGACCCAGCAAACAAGAGTAGGATGGACGGATGTCCATCACATAGAAAGTTGAATCAAAAACTTGAGAACCAACCCTGATTGGAATGTCAACTTCCCCATGTACCATCCTTTTCGAACCGTCAAAGGCCCGAACAACAATGTTACTAGGCTTGAGCTCCAAACCCTCACAATCCAGCCTGTCTAGGGCCTTCTTGGGCAATACATTCAATGAAGAACCGGTGTCTACCAACACATGGGCAAGAGTAGTGCCCCTGCATTCAATAGAGACATGCAGGGCATCATTATGGTTCTTTCCTTTTGCAGTTAGATCGGCGTCAGAAAAGCCCAAACCATTATCGGCAGTCAAGTTGGCCATACAATCAGTAAATTGATCAGCATACGTTTCTTGTGGCACATGGGCCGTCTTCAGGAAGGAGATCAGAGCCTTGGCGTGGGCCTCTGAACACAATAGCAGTGATAGCATAGAAATCTTTGATGGGGTGTGCCCCAACTGCTCAACTACATTGAAATCACTTTTCTTGATAATCTTGAGAATTTCCTCCATCTCTTGCTGGGAGGCTTCAACAGTGGTTGTCTTCGGCGCCTCCGTTAGGGCAGGCAAATCAGTAGCAATCCCTTTGCCCCGAGCGTCAGAGGACTCGACAGCAGGGGTAGAAACAGGAACTTGATTAGGAAGTGGAACATGCACACTTGCGGGTGTGATGATAAGGGGTTTCTGAATAGCTGGTGGTGCGATATCTGGTGAGAACAGCCTACCACTGCGAGTAATTTTGGCAGGCCCGGTGATGTTACTGACACCGGCACTTGTATCAAACTCTTGTTTCACTCCAAGCACATAAACATCTGCCCCATAGTGCCATGGGACAGCTTTGTCGGATGTATAGGGGAGAGGCCCCGGAACAGTAATGATGATAGGAGCAATCTTCTGAGCGGACATGATTTTGACAGGCTTCTTTGAGGGAACCTTAGGAGGTTTGTTAAAAATAGTGACGATAGAAACTTCTTCAGTAGGGACAGCAGGAACAACAATCTTCTCGAACAAGATTTCCTTGTTATCCATCAGGCTTTGGATACCTGATTTCAGCAAAGGACAACCAAAAGGCGAAACAGCACATAGAAGGCAATCTTCACCACATCCCGGAAATAAACCGGCTAGCAATAGATTCCTTTTAACGGTCGATAACGGAGTAACAATCTCTTCCACGGAGGCTACATATCGGTCTTCTTCCACAACACTCACTCCATGCTGGGGCATGGGAGCAGTCACAACATTGGGTCTTTCGGGTGCCTCAAACTGTATTTCCTTAGCATCAATAAGGTCTTGAACCTTATTCCTCAGAGCCCAGCAATCGTCCGTAGTATGCCCGGGGCTATCAGATTGATAAGCGCAACGGGCGTTGGGGGTTATATTTTGGAGAAGCTGTGTTCACTACCTTTGGAGCTTCTTTGACAGTTACCAGATTGGTTGACAGTAGCTGCGACAAAATCTGAGACAGGGTCATGCTGAGTCGAGCGTACTGCCTTTTGGGTCTCTCACCTCTTTGTTGATTGTATTGCTGAGGAGCAGCAGCAGGCTTTGAAATTACCAATGCATTGACAGCCGGGCGGCGTTCCGGCTTAACTTGTCTTCTAGGACCATAAACAGCACTAGCTTCCTTCTTGAAAGGCTTCTTCTTAGTACTCGCAGCGGCACTTTTCTGTATCTTCCCTGACTTGATACCAGCTTCTATCCTCTCACCAGTCAAGATCAAATCTGTAAACCCAGCGGAAGAATTACCAATCAGATGGTTAAAGAACGGACCAGACAGGGTCCCAAGGAACATGTCAACAAGTTCACGGTCAGTTAGCGGTGGCTGCACCCTGCCAGCCAAGTCTCTCCACTTTTGCGCATACTCCTTGAATCCTTCGCCCGTCCCTAGTGACATACCCTGGAGTTGGGTACGCGTAGGAGCGAGGTCAGAATTGTACTGATACTGTTTATAAAATGCCGTAGCCAAGTCTTCCCAGTTTCGGATACTGGCTCCATCCAGCTGATAGAACCACTCGAGTTGAGCCCCAGAAAGGCTATCCTGAAAGAAATGGATCCAAAGGTTCTTGTCTACAGTGTAAGGTTGGATCTTCCTTACATATGATCTGAGATGCATTTTCGGGCAGGATAACCTGTCATATCTTGCAAAGCTGGCACTTTGAACTTCGGGGGGGTCACAATTCCAGCAACTAATCCCAAATCTTCGAAATCTAAGTCGGGAACTCTCTGCAGCTCCATAGCTGCCAACCTGTCTTCCAAACCTTTGTACTTGTCATCGGCGGGCGGGTATTGTTGATCAGAGTAGTCTTCGTCTTCTTCAGCCTCCTCTTCTTCAACCTCGGATTCGGAAGGTACTGCAGCCGCATTCCCTTTACTGGTTCCCTCCTCAGAAGTAGGGGGAAATTCAAGCACTCTTCTGGCTTCACCCTCAAACCTTCTTCCTAGGGTAGCCACCCCAATTCTCTTCTTCTTCTTTTTCACTTGGTCTTTGTTCCCCAGCAGGGCCTTTAGATCCTCCTAACCCTTAGCCAAGGTCATCAGGAGTTGTTGAAACTGTGAGTTCTGAGACTGCAAGTCCTTGACCGTCTGTTCAAGATCCATCTTACTGAAATAAACAGCAGAAAGATAAGGAAACCTGGTGTGGAAACCTGCTTATGCTTATGATGAATGCTATGCTTATGTATGCAATGCATTCAAGGATTTAGCAAATTCAAAATTGTCGCAAACAAAAAGAACGCACGTCATATTAATAAGAAGAAATTTGTCAGTACATAAATGCCCCATGGGCCCAATATTACAAAACTTCTCAAGGTAAAAAGACATTGCGCATCCTCTTTGGTGAGATGTAGGTGTTGAGGGTCTCTTCCTCATGGAGTCGGCGGGTAAGCTCCAAAACCTTCTTCTCACTGGCGTAGAAGCTAGCTTCAAAAGTGTTTCGTTCCTCCTTGAGTTGGATCCAACTCTTCTGCATCTCCTCCCACGATGTAGGCATGTCAGGATATAGGATGGTGTAGGGAACCTCTCCTTCCTTAACGGGCTTTTTAATCACAGGGAGAACATGAGGATAAGGCATCATTAGACTCTGGGCTCGGGTTCGTACCCACTTGAGGTAAGGCTCAAGAGGGATAGAGTTCTTGTGCCCCAGTGTCTTGCTGTCAACCTTGTTAGGCATCCTCCAAGCTCTGATGAATCTTTGGCGAAGTCCTTGCGCATCATTGTTGAAGTCAAAAACCAGGTCAAGAATCAACATGTCGTGAGGGTCATCCCTCCGTGCATATCTAAATTGTCTCAAGGCAAGACAAGGGTTGTAGGTAATGCCTCCTCTAATGCCAAGTAATGGAACATTAGGGAACTCTCCGCAACGATCGATGATGATGACATTTTCTCTGGACCAAGAACACCAATGTACATCAGAGTGAGTGAGGGTCATCAACCGTTGTGACCACCTTAAACCTTGGTCATTCTTCAAGACAGATTGTGGAAGGTGCGAAATAAACCACCTTGCCAGGAGAGGAGTACAACACATGAGAACACCCCTCTTTCTCATTGTTCGAGTGTAAAATGAGTGAAGAATGTCCCCAAGCAATGTTGGTATTGGATTTCTGGACAAGAAGATTTTGACGGCGTTGACATCTACAAGCTGGTCAGGATTTGGGAACAAGACCAACCCATAGATAAGGAGTGCCACAATTTCTTCAAAGGCTTGTAGGTCAAATGAATTCCAACACTCTTGTGCCTTCTCAAACAAGAATTTTGCCAAGAAGCCTTTGACACCGCTTCTAGTTTCCCAATGCCCCTTGATGTCAGATGGTTGTAGGTGTAGTGCTTGAGCAACATCTTCAGGCTTTGGTTCCTTTTCCGTACCGTTGAAAGGTAGTTGATTAAGGATAGGAATTCTCAGGAGTTGAGAAAATTCCTCCAAAGTGGGCACCAACTGGTAGTCGGGGAAAGTGAAACAGTGGTGAAGAGGGTCAAAGAACTGGAACAACACCTTCATCATGTCCTCTTCAATGTTGGTGTTGACTAAGTTGAGCAGTCTACCATGTCTTTCACTGAAGGGAGAGCTTTCCGGAATTCTTGATGTGAGCTCCTTGAGTTGAGGAGGGATTCTCACAAGGTTGACTTGGATAGTTTTCCTGCGAGGAATTTCCATGACCTACAAAACAAAAACAAAGATGAAGATCTAAACCCTTGAAATGGTTAGTATATGCATATGATGCTTTATGATGTTTATGATGTATGCATAAAACATATGTACAAGCAATTCACACCAAACCCTAGTTTCAGGCTTGCATGAGGTTTCATAGGTAAGTACCCTCTTGAGTGTAGTTGGCTTAAAAACCTGTCCTATAAATAGTAACCGGGTTCTAAGGAGCTCAATATCACTGGATTATTTTCATTGTTCATTGTTTTGGTTTAGCCACTTAACTAGCGACCAAAATATTCCAAGAAAACAACCCTCAATGAGTGTAGTATCGAGTATCTACCAACTTCAGACTGCACCAAAGCCGGTCATCTCACTACCCCTAATGAAAGGCCAAGATGGTCAAGTAAGGTTCTAGGTCATTAGTGCTTAGTGACATCACTCAGCGGCCCCGTACTCTCCTTGATTGAACTCAAGGGTTACCGATACTCACAAATATGTCGCACTAATATAGTTATTGCTTCAACCGTGTCGGTATACCCCGCACAGTTTCCACAATGTATTGCTATCTATGAATGTTTCCCCAAATTCGGGTGTAGGATTGCAAACCCAAACAAGAGAGCCAAGATATAAAGCAATCAAAGCAAACAATTAGTCATGCAAAAGGGTGATCTAAGCCCTAAGGTTACTCCACTTTAAAAGAACTCCCCAGCAGAGTTGCCAGTTCTGTGATACGGTGGGAGAACTGACTTGAGTTTTGCGTTTGTTTTCGCAAATGTTTCGGTTGAGCAAGAGTCGCCACCGACTTTTTATTTTATCCTAAGGAAAGGTTAAAAAGCACAGCAAAAACCTTTGAGATGTTTTCTTGGGTTCGGGGAGTAGATTATAGAAAGGGAAGGTATTAGCACCCTTTCTATCCATGGTTATCCATGGGCTCTTAGTTACTTGCTTAGATCAACTTTCCTTGATTTTCAATTGTTTGAAATGGTGCTTTGTGTGTGGGTTTTGAAAATGTTTTGAAAAGAGGCCAATGTGGTGGCAACCTTTGTAATGATCCATGTTGGGATGTATACAAAGAGGTATGTCTTTTGAAAAGGTTTTCAATGTTTTTGAAAGTTATTTTGAAAGTGTAGTGATGTGTGGTTTTGAAAAAATAGGCAAGCGTTTTTGTTTTGCAAGTTGGCAAGTAACCAAGAGCTATCTACCCTAAATTTCTCAAAGATCTTTGCTATGTTTTAACCCTTTTAACAATTTTGTTCCACCATTGTATTTGGTGGACAATCTTGTGTTAGGATGTGAACGGGACGGGTGCGGGTCATCGTTTTAGACCATGATTGCAATGGTGCCAAGTATCTTTGGGCAATTTTTCTTTTAAGGGACTTGATCATTTTTTAGGCAACTTTTGAAAGCGTCATCGAGGGACTATGATCATTTGAATTGTTTTGTTTTTGCCAAAGATACCTAACATGCAATATGGCCCATTATTGAAGGCAACAAGTGGAGTACCCTAGGGGTGCAAGTGTGATTAGTGTTGTCCATTTTCATGCTTGTTTATCTTGAATTTAGGTCAAACTATTTTTGGTTAATTTTTGCATACAAACCCTAATTCTAACATGGCATATTTAGAAAGCTTTTAAAATGAGGAAAATAAAAGGTCCTAAGTTATTACAACACAATATATGGGATGGGGGGTACAAATGTTCAAATGGGGATATTTTAGCAAGAAATTAAAATCTAACTATTACATCCAAATTGAAATTCTACAAGGGATTTTATTGCACAATAATTAAATAAAATAAAATAAATATGCAAAATGAAAAAATGGTTTTCATATGTATGTAAAAAAGTATTTTTCATGTGTCAAATAAACAAAAATAAAATGAATTAATTTTTGGTATTTTTAGGTATTTAGGGCAAAACCCTAATTTTTCTAAATAAAATGTATTAATTATTTAATATATGCAATATTTATTAATTATGTACAAAAAATAAATAAAAGAAAGTATATTGTCAAAAAGTGATTTTTAAGTTAAATATTAATAACAATAAAAATGTAGTATTTTTTGTATTTTTAACCTAAATATTATAATAAATATATAAGTATCTATATTATTTATTAAATATATTAAATATATACAAAAATAAAAATATTTAATATTTATAAAAAAAGTATATTTTTTATAAAAATGTTTTTCAAAGGTAAAATAAAATAAAAATCAGAAGATAAAAGTGTTTGTATTATTTTTAGTTATTTTAAATAAAAGTAAATTTATGTTTATTTATGTACAAAAACTAAATGAAACCAAATAAATATCAAATAAAATGCAAAAAAATATGGAAAAATAAATTTAATATTTTTTATGCTTTGACAAAAATAAATAAGTCAGAAACAAAAATCAAAAGTAAAAAAAAATGAAAATAAAATGCAATGGGCCAAAGGGGATGCAAATGTAAAAACATGGTGCAAAAAGGAAAAAGAGTCAGGCCCAGCCCAAGAAGACTTTGTCTTCAACCTCTGAACAAAAAAACAGAGCAACACGTGCTTCCTGCTATCTCATGATTCTTGGACTTTTAGCACAAACTTACAACATGAAAAATGTCAAGCATCAAGCCACGATTCCATACATATAAAAAACTTAACTTAACTCTCAGAAATGAGAGAATTTCTCCATCCCTAATTCTTAACCTAAATTTTTGTCAATGTTCAGGTCTTAAATTCTCCCAGCATATGCAATATAAATGGAAAGTGAGGATATGTATAGCTTCAGGGCCATGAGTAGAACATTTTTCATTCATAAACTTAAAGCTAACTCTTCCTAGATTGAGAGATAGAAGTCCATGAACTTACCTGTTCAGCTTGGATCGTGTCTGGTAATGGAGGCACTTTCAAGGCAAGGTGAGGATTGGTACAGCTTGCTTGAAGTCCAGGGATGCTATTCCAACCTTTAGCTTGCTTTGAAACCAAGTGAATCAAGCTATGGCAATCAACCTGCAAAGCAGAAAAAGCAAAAATGGTGAAGTTGGTTAGAGGTGTTACAGGTCGTGTCCAATGCTTGGGATAACTTGTATATGTGGTATGGAGTGTGTATGAAATGGTTTTAGCAAGAATGCACGAGTGGATTGAGTTATGGAAGTCCAACTGCAGAGGTGACTCTGTTTTCTGCAGTAGGATGGTGTTTTTGTGAATGGTGAGGTTTTGAAGGTGTTTTGCTCGTGCCTTAGCTTAGGTTTGATGTTTGGAAGGTGTACAACAAGTTTGTCTTAGCTTGTTTTGGCAGAAATGAGAGTTGGATATCAATATGCCAAGTTTCTTCTAACTTAAGCAAAAAATGTCAACTTGGTTTCTAGACTTGTGCAGGCCCCCTCATCATGCTGCAACCATCCCTCTAGATCAGTGTGATATGTTCCTGAACTTGTGCCAAAAGGATTTGCATTGTACTTCAAAGATTGCAATCTTGACATAAAGTTCCACTTTTCAAAAATGGATATATTGCTTTTTCTAATTAAGGACTAATCCTTCATGTAATGACCAAACTCAAAGAATAACATCTTGGCACAAAGGTTTAGCATTTAATTTTGGAGTGTAAATGAGATTAGAGACCTTTAATGTAGCTTAGAGCATGCTGAGTTCAAAAATGCAAAGTTATGGACATGGAAATGGCTCATGAACAAAGTGAGTTTTGCCCATATTGCCAAATTCGATTCTCCCTAACCACAAGGTTGTTTGATGAGTTCTTGGACATTTTGGAAAGCTTGGAATGTGTACTACAATCCATATTTGTAATGCAAATTGAAATTCCAAGTGGAAGCATGTGAAAAGTGGCCATGAAGTTAGGCAAAAATCCTGCCTAAAATAGGTCAAAAATTTTCTAAGTTAAGAATGTTTTGCACCCTTGTTCCAAAAATCATAACTTGAGCTACAAGCTTATTTTGAGGAAACTTTGTGAATCAAAGTTGTAGCTTTTGCAATGGACTACAACTTTCATGTTTTGACTTTTGTTTGAATCCAAATTCATCTTGATGAAAAAGTGGGACAAATTTAGGAAAAAATTAGGGATTTTCATAACTTAGAAAAATTTCTAAGTTATGAAAATTCTTCATTTTAAACCCTAATTTGCAATTTTTGATTTCTTGGTGAATAAGTTTCATAATTTGACATGTCTTGATGGAAAATGAATCTTGACACTTGATTTTGACCAAAAAGTCAAAGTTTGACTTTTCAGTATACAGTAAAAATTGATCAATTGACTGGAAAATTCATCTGTCAATCTTGTGCATTTGGGATCTTTTGAACTTGTTGAACATGTCAAGACAATTCCATGGGGTCCTTGAGTCCATATGTGAGCTTGGTTTTCCATTGGTTAGGTTAAACAGTCAAAAATTGCCTTTGTGCAGTCAAAACCCTAAAAATGACCATTTTGCCCTTTTGGTGATCTGATCAAATTTCTTGTGGAATTGTGATCCAAACTTGATCAAATGGTTTATATGAGTTCAATATGCTGATGTGGTTCAAATTTCATGAGGTTTTACTGTCAATTGACCACAATTGACTTTTTCCCCAATACAGCTGATTTCTAGGTTAACTGTTCAATTGACTGGGCAAAGATTGGAATCAAGGCTTGAAACTTGGTATGGATAAACTTGGGAGTCCAATATGAAGAATGAAAGTCATCTTGGGCCTTTTAGGTCAAAACATCGTTGTGCAAACACAAACCCTAATTTGGGTCAACAGTGCAAGGAGAAGTCTTGAGCAGAGGAAACCCTAGCTGGATCTTGAGCTCCAAGGGTCTTGTGTTGAGGAAATGGGAGGGCAAATTTTGGGGTACAACATACATACTATTTTTTTCTTTTCGTTTCCACTCTTTTAATGTGTGTCATGGTTAACAATCTTCTTGGCTTTTGCTCTTTGTACATTTAAATATGCTTTAAGAACTAATCTAGACTTAAGGTGATGTTGGCATGGCCTTGGGCCATGTTGCTATTCGAACCCAAACGAAGGAAACAGGAGACAAAAAGGTAGAAACGAAGCCTCCGGCTTCCATACTAACCTTCAGGCCAAACGAAAGAGGCATCCAGAAGGCACAACATGCTGGCCTCCAGGCCCCAAATGAAAGGCATAACATGTTGTCCTCCAGGCCCTAATCGAAAGACACAATATGCTGGCCTCCAGGCCCCAATCAAAAGCCATGCCTTCACCCCCTTTTCAGGCCAGATTGAAGAGAGTCAGAAAGTGCAGAATCGAAGGGTTGCTGCCCTAAATCGAAAAATCCACTTTTCTTGCTTTTATCTTATTTTTGCCTTTATATTTTCATGCAATTCAATATGGTTGTAATAGTGTAGAATTTTATCTTTATGCACTTTTGACTTTATACAAAATGTTAGTAATTCGGGTGTATGGCAAGATAAAATTAATAAGTATACCACCCTGATCAAAAGACAAAAATACATGCAATTAAATACACTTTTCACACATGCACCTCTAGGGTTAACTCCACTTGTTTCCTTATGAGAAATAGTCATGTTATGTATGTGAGACGTCTTAGCAAAAATAATCAAAAATACAAGATCATAGTCCCTCGATGACGCTTCGAATTTCCTTACAAATGATCTTAGTCCCTCAAAAGAAATGCTAAGATATCTTACAACCTTGCTATCACGACTATACGATGACCCACACATGTCCCTTCACATCCAATGAAGGGGCTTCTTACCAAATCAATGGTAAGATAGCAACATCTAAAGGAGGAGGAAAATAACACTAAAAGACCTTTGAGTAGGTAGGTTGCTCCTAGTTGCTTGCTTGCTCACAACAAAAACATTTTATACACCAACACTTTCATTTTGAAACATTTTCAAAAGACAACACTTTGTATGCGTTCTTATTGAGACAAGAATCATTACAAAGACACCTTTTAAAAATCACTTTCAAAAACAAACACTTCTTTGAACTATTTTCCAAACAAAACTTTGTATGCGTTCTGTGATCGGTGGATCTGGAACTGACTGTTTTAAAGCTGGTTCGCGAAATGTCGCGGAAGCAAGAGTCGCCACCGTCTTTTATTTTCTCCAAATGGAAAGGACAAAAGCACAGAAAAATTCCTTAAAGAGATTGCTCTCGGTTCGGGAGGTAGGTTATAGAAAGGGAAGGTATTAGCACCCTTTCTATCCATGGTTATCCATGGGCTCTTAGATACTTGCTCACTTGTGTTTTCAAAATGATTGCTTGCTTTTCAAAGTGGGTTTTAAAAAAAGTTTCTTTGAAAAATTTCAGTTCGACTCGTACGTCAGAGTGTTTGAAAAATTTGCTTTGAAAGCTTTTGAAAATGTGTTGGTGAAAAGATGTTTTGATTTGTTTGAAATTAGAGCAAGTATCCTTGAGAACCTACCTACCCTAAGGAATTCGTCTGTGTAAATGTCCTTTAAAGTAGTGCCATCCCACCATTGAGAGGTAGGTAGCACCACCGTTGGAGGTGTTCGGGTCAATTCGAGGTTCGGGACATGGTGATCACCAGAGCAATGGGAAGACACCTTAGAAGATACCCTCATGCCAGGTTCCCGGATCATGAGGACTTACTAAGACATCCTCTACTCGACGATCACCTTTCGAAAGGCAACAGTGAGGCGTACCCTAGGGGTGGTGTGTGCGATTCGTGTGTCGTTTTCATTTGCATTTATCTTTTGTCAAGTTCATTGTGATCTACGCTTGATTTTAGTTAGGGCCATTCATTCTTGCATGCTTTGTTAACAGTTAAAACTTGCGGGAAAATAAATCTACAACTATTACAAATGGCGCGGGTCCACATCGCCAAAATTAAACCGGACCCGATTTGACGGAAAGTAAAGAAGCGAAAGAAATAAAAGTGCGAGAAATAAAATCGTTACAACGCTTTGGGAGAATTACATAATTATAATAAACGACATAAAATAAATGCGCGAAATTAAACAAATTACGAACATGGGCGTTGGACCCTTTTGCAAAAAATTTAAAGTTAATGAGGAATTAAAATTAAAGTCAAATGTTTTTGGTATTTTGTGTTTTTTAGGATTTAAGGAGAAAAAAGAATTAATTAAAATTAAAATGAAATGTTAAACCTAATTCTAATTATTTTTAAGTTATTAAGAAAAATATTGAATTTTTAACCTAATTTAAACCTAAATTATTTATATACAATTTAATTATGAAAATAAATAAATAATAATATTATGATAAAAAGGAAAAATTAAAAGGAATAATATTAACAATTGAACCTAAATTCTATATTTTTGATTTTTAGTTATTAAAAAGAATTTAAAATTGTAACCTAATTAAAACTAATAATTACATGTTAATTTATTTATGAAAATATTAGAATGAAATAATTTATTATATTTTTGTCTTTTTCTGAATTTTTATGCAGTTTATATATTTTGTAAAAAAAAATAATTGGTTAAATAAACAGCAATAAAAATAAAAATATGAATTAAAGAAAGAATAGGAGAAAAATAATGAAGGCAAACCAGGGGGTTTTCTGTCCCAATATGGAGGTCAAATTAGTGAAATTCTGGCCCAATAAGTTTGAAATCATTTGACTTTTCCAGGCCACGTATGCGCTTGTTGACTTGTCTTTATGGTGTTCTTCAGATCCATGCCATTGGTTTAATCTTCAAGGGGCACGTGGACGTCTGGATGATGGTGGCGTATGGTGAACCATAGCACTGAAACTGCATGGGAATTATTATAGCAAAATAATATTGAATTTGTTCAGACCTGGGACTCGAACCCAGGTCTTGGATGTGAATGCTACCAACGCTTGCCAGCTGAGCTGTTGAACACCTTTGATATACTAATAACAAACAAATAACAAAAAGAAAAAACAAACGCCTTAGTGGTTAAACGCGCGAAATTTAAAACCAGCCTATCGTTGATGGACAACACATCGTCTTCTTCATTGTTTTTATTTTTTTTCTGAAACGAAAGCCTATGGAAACAGTTTTGAACGCATGGTCTTAGGCTAGCTTCAAGAAAATAGCGACTAGCGCTATGATGTCAATAAATTGATCGCGAGGGTCAAGATCTCTTCGTCTAAGCTTCCTGAACCCATCCATGGCACTGTGGTGGTTGGATTTTACGTGATTAAGAAACCCCTAATTGGGAGCTCTGCAAACCCTAGACGGCATCAATGGCCAAATCACATATATGGCACAAAAACGAAATTAATTGGCATGGTTAGTTTCAGAAACACATAACAAACATGAATCAATAGACAAAAATTACAAATTATGCACAAATCATGATGCACGATTCTGAAAATGTCTTTACACAGTTGAGGCTCGTTTTACCAATTCTTTGCGTATTGATAGATGTTTGGGATTGGAATACGTTCAGGAATTGCCAAGGAAGCTTTTGGAATCGATATTAGGACTTGAATCCACCTAGAACACTGATTTCAGATTTGAGTTTTTTTGATAATTTTCAAGTTTCACAAAGGCTTTTCTTGCGCAGCTTGGAGTGTCTAAGGCTTAGGGTTGTGATTCTCATTATGTATGGAAGCTATTAGGTCAACAAAACTGCATAAAATCCAAGGCATTCATTGTTTTGCATATTTGATTTCCTTAAGATCTTTTTGAATCTTTTTCATGTGCAATTTTGTTCAATCATGCCAAATCAAACCAAATCTTGCCATATTGGGATGTGCACGTGATATTGAGAGTAAAACATGCATGAAAAGATTTTTTAGGTCAAGTTTGATATTTTTCATGTATTTAAATAATTTAAATGAATTAATATAAATAATAATTCAAATAAATAAATAAAAAATGAGAAAATACTTCCCTTTGGGCCAAGTGGTCGTGCATAGGCTTGGAATGATGAATCATGGAAGAAAAATGGGCCCATTAGCAAATTTAGGTCATTTGAAGTAAAGTTGACTTTTCAAAATTCCCAAAAATTTCCCAACTTCTACAAGGCATAACTTGCTCAATTTTTAAGCTTTTCACATGTTTTTGGACATTTTGGAGAGGTCTTTGAGTCCTCTAACCAATGCCTTTGGTCCCATGTCATTTTGATTTACCAATCTCAAGTTATGGCCTTTGACGTAAAGTCCCTTTTTGTTGACTTTTGAAAATGACCTATAATGTTGAAATTGATAACTTTTTGTGAGTGCATTTCTTGGACTTGAAGTATGAAGATGAGTTGTAGGAAATGTCTTTCTCTTCAAAATGAGCTTTGGATGGAATTTTTCTGATAATCCATGTGAAAGTTATGCCCTGGTCAATTTCAGTTGACTTTTTCAGCTGTCCAAATAAGGAAACTTTTGCATCTTTGATTATTTCTGAGCCAAATTTTGAGAATCATGATCAAGCATTGATCAAATGATGTTTGTGGCTTCAAAATGATATGTTGACCAAAAATTTGAACTTTTGACTGTCAAATGACCATTTTACCCCTACAGTTGACTGTAGTGCAATTTAGGGTTTTGACTGTGCAATTTTGAGCTGAATGCCTTGAAACTTGATATGAGGATACTTGACCATATTTGTAAGCATGTGAGACTTGATTGGGCTTTTGAAAACTTCCTTTTCTTTATCAGAACACAAACCCTAGTTTTGACTGTATAGGAGGCAGTTGAACTGTGTAACCCTTGGGGACTTTTGCAGCTTGGCTTGGCAATTTCTTGAAGAATATGGGAGGGCAAATTTTGGGGTACAACAGTTGCCCCTGTTCAATCTTCTTAGACCTGAGGATGCAGATTGGCTGACGTGCCTTTCGTAATCCGAGGGTAGAAGATGATTGAACACTAGAGTGCCCAGAAATTTGCGCTCACATGTTGGCAGTGTGATGGAGGAATGGGCTTATAGATGCCATTTAGAGATTGCTGGATAGGATGATGGGCTTATAGATGCCATCTGGATGTTGATCGCGTAAGAGATTCCTTAGCGAGAACTTGCGTACCTGCAAAACAGAAAATGATTACCTGACATGTTGCAGGAGCTATTTTCAGATGCTTGGTATAGATGTGTCCTGACTGGTTACAGGAGCTGGATCTGGAGCTTCAAAAGATGATGAATGAACCAGGGATGATTGCTACCTTAGCATGAATGGTAAGAGAACCTTGGGTGATTTTAACTTCAACAACGCTCGTTGAGAAAAATCTTAGCGGGAATTACCATCTTTGCAGCATCGGAACGGGAACCATAGACCATTATAATCTGAAAGGGAATCACCTCACTCGCCGTCGAAGAGGGAATCATAGGAAAAGGAATTGTCACCTCACACACCGTCGGAGAGGGAAACATAAGAGACTATCACCTCACACTCATCGTCGGAGAAGGAAACATCTAAAAAAGGAATTACCACCTCACGCACTTGTCGGAGAGGGAACCATAGGAGACTATCACCTCACACTCATCATCGGAGAGGGAAACATCTGAAGAAGGAATTACCACCTCACGCACTCGTCGGAGAGGGGACCATAGGAGACTATCACCTCACACTCATCGTCGGAGAGGGAAACATCTGAAGAAGGAATTACCACCTCACGCACTTGCCGGAGAGGGAACCATAGGAGACTATCACCTCACACTCATCGTCGGAGAGGGAAACATCTGAAGAAGGAATTACCACCTCACGCACTCGTCGGAGAGGGGACCATAGGAGACTATCACCTCACACTCATCGTCGGAGAGGGAAACATCTGAAAAAGGAATTACCACCTCACGCACTTGTCGGAGAGGGGACCATAACTTCTGCTGAGTCTTTATCAGAAAAATCTGTTGGGAGTCGATTTAGCTGGACTAGAGAAGGCTCTGAAATATGTTTAAGCATTTTAACTGCATCTTTCCTGAAAGGTAAAGGTCAGTCATATGCAATGCATGATATGGCTCAAGCAATGATGTTCTCAACATAAATGAGATTTGTATGATATGATGCGTCTATGCATGCTATGATGATGTATGTATGTGATGTTTTATGTATGTTTTCATCTAGGAAAGTAAATCCTTGACGGTTGCCGGGAAGTCATATCCTGGGCTGATGTTGGAGAATAAGCTTTTACTTCCGCTGGGGATGATAGCTGCAAGAATACCGGTAGGAGAAGATGACTCCGTTGGGGGATCAACTTGGCGAATGGATTACTCTGCGGGGAGGAAAGTACTCTAGTAATCTTGCTGGGGAGAAATACTCTGTGGGGAGAGAGATGCTTTGCTGAATTGTTGATAACTTGCCGAGGATATCCTTGTTGTTATTGGAAGTGTTGACAGACTTCGCTGGAGTAAGAAGACTTCGTTGCCGACGATCTTTCCATGGCTTTTGGCTGAGGATAACCCAGTTATATCCTGTTAAGGGAATAACTCTTTAACTCAAGCCGGACGACGTGTTCGTACTCTGCGAGGGGGTAAGCTTCCAGAATATACTGGGGATAAGCTTATTGCTTGGGGAAGATGAATTCCAACTTTCCTGGGGGAATTGGATTGGACTCCTGGGGAGTTTTTGATATGCTGGGGAAGTGATCCCTTTGAATATTTGAGATATCGCCGGGGAACAATCTTTAGGCCAAGACTGCCGGGGATGCTTGTTAAGAACATATATATGCTGCTGCTGGGGAAGTATTGAGATCTACTGGGGGATACTCAATTTCCTTGATAATCTGATAATAGCTTGGAGAAGAATGTATTGTTTTATTGAACCACTCTCTGGGGAATTAAGGTATCTGGTTATGTTCTTTAGCCGAACCTACCTTGGTACCTTGGAGGATAGAACAATTAGACTGCTCAAACAACTCTTTATTGCCCCTGTTTCTAGTGTCACCTGCAATTAATTCCTTTGTTTCGTATGCAAGTATTTATGAGTTAGCAAATTATTGTCAATGCATATATCACAAATTGAACCTTGGACGTTCTTCGCAAAACAAAACAGAGAAAGGAAAAATACTTGGCACATTTGAACTGAAAATATATTTGTATTGATTTTGAATGGCCTGAAAATAGGCGTTTTGTGTACAAGAGGCTGACGTCCTAGTAAGAGGTACGTCGCCGATCAAAAGAGTTTATACAAGTTTTGTACAAAAGAAAATAAAACAGCTATGTGAAATATGAATGATCCCACTGGGTTTCAACTCTGCTATCGCCTTTATAACTCTGAGCGTCTCATCACTTGATGACCTTGGTTGAAGGTGAAGCTGGCTGATCGATGCCGTCTGAACTTGATGTAGATACCGGATTCTGGATGCAAAGTGATCAATGAGACATAGTATTACGCTTTTATCCCTAATTTTGCCTGGACCGCCCTTTCGGGTTTTCAGTCCACCGGGATACCCATTTTTGCCCAAGCCGCCTTTTCAGGTTTTCGACTTGCCGGGTGTACAGATTTTTTCATTTTTCATCCCTTCATTTTGCCCGAACCCTTTTGGTTCGACGGGAAGCCCTAATTTTTGCCTAGGCATGTCAGCCTAGCGGGTCTTTTTTCACGCGTAGTATTTTTTAACTATGTCTGCATTGGCGGGGTGAGGAAGGTCGTCACCATCCATGTTGGTTAAGATCATTGCTCCTCCTGAGAACACATGCTTAACCACAAATGGCCCTTCGTATGTAGGGGTCCATTTGCCCCTTGGATCACTCTGAGGAAGGATGATTCTCTTGATTACCAGATCCCCGACTTGATATTCCTGTGGTCTGACCTTTTTGTTAAATGCCCTGATCATTCGTTTTTGATACGTCTGACCATGACAGATAGCAGCAAGTCTCTTTTCGTCTATGAGATTGAGTTGCTCAAGTCGTGTCTGGATCCAATCATCTTCGTTCAGATCTGCATCCTTCATTATCCGGAGAGAGGGAATTTGTACTTCGATCGGCAAGACTGCCTCCATGCCATAAACCAGAGAGAAAGGAGTTGCCCCGGTTGACGTCCTAGCTGAGGTACGGTACCCATGCAGGGCAAACGGTAACATTTCGTGCCAATCTTTGTAAGTCACTGTCATCTTTTGCACGATTTTCTTGATGTTCTTATTTGCTGCTTCTACAGCCCCATTCATCTTCGGTCTGTAAGGAGAAGAATTGTGGTGCTGTATCTTGAACTGTTCGCAGAGCTCAGCGATCATCTTATTGTTCAGATTGGTACCGTTGTCTGTAATAATTCGCTCGGGGACGCCGTACCGACAGATCAGATTGTGCCGAATGAACCGTGCCACAACAGTCTTGGTTACCGTAGCATAAGATGCTGCCTCAACCCACTTCGTAAAATAATCAATCGCCACTAGGATGAAGCGATGTCCATTAGATGCTGTAGGTTTTATCTCACCGATCATGTCTATGCCCCACATTGCAAACGGCCAAGGCGCAGTCAGAACATTCAGGGGAACCGGAGGAACATGCACCTTATCTGCATAAATCTGGCACTTGTGGCATGTCCTGGAGTGTTGGTAGCAGTCAGCTTCCATGGTGGACCAGTAATATCCTGCCCGTAGGATCTTCTTAGCCATAGTATGTCCACTGGAATGTGTACCAAAGGTCCCTTCATGTAGCTCTTCCATGATTCTTTCTGCTTCAGTCTTATCCACACAACGCAGTAAGGTTGAATCATGGTTTCTCTTGTACAAGATGCCGTTGCTTAGGAAGAACTTGGCTGCAAACCTCCTCAGGAATTTCTTATCATTGACAGAGGCACCTTCAGGGTATTCCTGAGCTTCCAGATATCTCTTCACTTCGTGGTACCAAGGCTTCTCAGTCACCAACTCAGTTTCGAGATCACAACAGTATGCCGGTTCGTCCAGTTTCCAGATGATGATCCGGGGAGCTTCATTATCCCATTTGACCTTGAACATTGAAGACATTGTAGCTAACGCGTCCGCTAACTGATTCTCTTCTCTTGGAAAGTGCTCAAAGGTTATCTCTGTGAAGTGGGGAATCAGGGTCAACACCCATTCTCTGTAAGGAATCAGGTTTGGATGTTTCGTATCCCACTCTCCTTTGATCTGATTGATCACAAGAGCGGAATCTCCGAAGACACTTAGAAATTTGATCCTTAGGTCGATCGCAGCTTGAAGACCCATGATACACGCCTCATACTCCGCCATATTGTTGGTACAGTTGAAACACAGTCGGGCAGTGAGTGGAGTATGAGTACCTTGAGGAGATATGATTATGGCGCCGATACCGTTTCCCAAAGCATTGGAGGCTCCGTCAAAGTGCATAGACCATCGGGATCCTGGCTCAGGTCCTTCATCCGGTCCAGGTACTTCACAATCAGTTACTATCATGATGCTTTCATCCGGAAACTCGAAGTTCATTGATTGATAATCATCTACAGCTTGATGAGCTAAGTGGTCTGCCAATACACTCCCCTTGATGGCTTTCTGGGTCGTGTACTGAATGTCGTATTCCGTCAAGATCATTTGCCATCTTGCAATTCTCCCAGACAGAGCAGGCTTTTCGAATATGTACTTTATAGGATCCATTTTTGAGATCAATAAGGTAGTGTGAGTCAGCATATACTGTCTCAGCCGCCGAGCAGCCCATACCAAAGCGCAGCAAGTTTTCTCAAGCAGTGAGTATCGGGTCTCACAGTCGGTAAACTTTTTGCTAAGGTAATAAATGGCATGCTCTTTTCGGCCAGACTCGTCATGCTGCCCCAGCATACACCCCATTGAGTTGTCCAGCACTGTCAGATATAGTATCAGAGGTCTCCCTTCAACCGGTGGCATAAGGATAGGTGGTTCTTGGAGATACTCTTTGATTCTGTCGAAGGCAGCCTGACATTCATCGTTCCAACGTACTACCTGATCTTTCTTCAGCAACTTGAAGATTGGCTCACAGGTAGCAGTCAGATGTGAGATGAAGCGAGCAATGTAATTCAGGTGTCCTAAAAAGCCTCTGACTTCCTTCTCTGTCTTAGGAACTGGCATCTCTTGAATAGCTTTGACCTTAGCAGGGTCCACTTGAATACCTTTATCACTGACCACGAAGCCTAGCAACTTCCCAGATCTTACCTCGAAGGTGCACTTGTTCGGGTTTAGTCTCAGCTTGTACAGTTTCAACCGGTCAAACAACTTCTGCGGATGGTCTAGGTGCTCTTCCTCAGTTTGAGACCTAGCGATCATGTCGTCCACATACACTTCTATCTCATGATGGATCATATCATGAAATAAGGCAACCATGGCACGTTGGTAGGTTGCCCCAGCATTCTTTAATCCGAACGACATGACCTTGTAACAGAAGGTGCCCCACTGAGTAACAAATGTAGTCTTCTCCATGTCTTCAGGTGCCATCTTGATCTGATTGTAGCCTGAAAAACCATCCATGAAAGAGAATACCTTGTGCTGAGCTGTATTATCAACAAGGACATCAATGTGAGGTAAGGGGAAGTCATCTTTGGGGCTGGCCCTGTTCAGATCCCTGTAATCGACACACATTCTGACCTTACCGTCCTTCTTAGGTACCGGCACCACATTAGCAACCCACTGCGGGTAAGAAGTTACTGCAAGGAACCCGGCATCGAACTGTTTCATGACCTCGGCTTTAATCTTCTCGGACATCTCTGGACGCATCCGACGGACCTTTTGTTTAACTGGAGGGCAGTCCTCCTTAGTCGGCAAATGATGGACCACAATATCGGTATCCAACCCGGGCATGTCTTCGTAGGACCAGGCAAAGATCTCCACATAATCATGTAACATCTTGGTTAACCGTTGCTTCACGCTGAGCTCTAGGTTGGCACCAATCTTTACCTCTTTCCTGTCTGCCTCAGTACCCAAGTTTATGGTTTCCACTGGCTCTTCGTGGGGTTGAATTGCCCTCTCTTCCTGAAGCAACAGTCTTGCAAGCTCGCCCGGCACTTCGCAATCATCTTCACCTTCGTCTTCGGCTAAGTTGATCGGATTTTCGAAGTCATAATTGGCAGTAGCAGAGTTGTTATCAGTAAGATCCAGAGTGGATTGGAACCTGTATGAGTGAGTGTGTGTGTAAATACAGCTGTTTTGAAAATTATGTAAAGGAAATGAAAGACAGAAAAGGAACACAATATTTGCAATGCGAAAAACGTCCAAGATTTTCATTCATGATGTATAAAATGACAGTTTGTATGCCCTCACAAATAGAACCACGGTGCCTCGGGTAAGACACCGGGCCATAGAGTTTATCATTGTTTATTACAAAATATAACGAAACAAAGAAATTTATTACTGCGTCACAAAAGAAACAGGGAGATTGTCCTTTGCGCTCCAATTGTTAAGTCCACCGTCAGTTGCCGGGTAGATCCAGCTATCAAACTCAGCATCGTCCACTTCGTCTTCGTCCCCGATAGCATTGACTCCATGAGCAGGTAGGGGAGCTGTCACCACATTAGGCTTGTCAGACGCCTCAAACTGTACCTCCTTAGCGTCAATGAGGTCCTGCAGCTTATTCTTTAGTGCCCAACAGTCATCGGTAGAGTGCCCCGGGCTTTCTGAATGGTAGGCACAACGAGCATTCGGATTGTACTTGGGAGATGTTGTATTGGGGAACTTCGGAGCTTCCCTGACAGTCACTAAGTTGGTGGCTAGCAATTGTGGCAGAATCTGTGATAGGGTCATGCTTAAACGGGTAAATTCTCGCCGGGGTCTTTCAGCCCTTTGAGAATTGTTTGGCCGAGGAGCGGCAGCAGGCTTAGCAATCATCACCGCACTGACAGATTGGCGGTGCTCAGGTCTCTCTGATTTCCTAGAACCATACACGGCACTAGACTCCTTCTTGAAAGGTTTCTTTTCCGAACTAGATGATGCACCCTTTGCAATCTTCCCAGACTTCAGCCCAGCTTCAATTCTCTCTCCGGTCAGAATCAAATCAGTGAAACCAGCAGAAGAATTCCCGATCAGATGGTTGAAAAATGGCCCAGATAGGGTCCCCAAGAACATGTCTACTAGCTCCCGATCAGTCAATGGTGGCTGCACCCTGCCAGCCAGGTCTCTCCACTTCTGAGCGTACTCCTTAAAACCTTCGCTTGCACCTAACGCCATACCCTGGAGTTGGGTACGTGTGGGGGCAAGGTCGGCATTATATTGATACTGCTTATAGAAAGCAGTAGCCAACTCCTCCCAGTTACGAACTTTGGTCCCATCCAGCTGATAGAACCATTCGAGATGAGTCCCTGAAAGACTCTCCTGGAAGAAGTGGATCCATAAATTCTTATCCGCAGAGTACGGCTGAATTTTCCGAACATAGGACCTTAAATGCAGCTTGGGACAAGACGCCCCGTCATATTTGGAGAAGGATGGTGCTTTGAACTTATGGGGGATAATCACACCAGTCGACAAACCCAGATCTCCGAAATCCAGCCCAGGTGCCTGTTGCACCTCCATAGCTTTCAACCTGTCTTCCAGTTGTTTGTACCTGTCGTCTGAAGGAGGGTACTGCTCTTCATCAAAATCTGTCTCGTTGTCGGAGACGACCGGACTAGGAACCTTTACTTCTGCCTGAGAAGGACTCTTGCCAACAGAAGAACCAGCCTCTTCATGCTGCAGAGTATTACCAAATCTTCGGCCCGAGTTGAACAGAACAGTTCTTCTCTTCTTCTTCTTCTCCTTCTTCAGGAGCATAGCCTTCAGTTCTTCTTGGCCTTTAGCCAGACCCTTGATTAGTTCTTGAAACTGCGCATTCTGCGCCTGGAGAGCCTTGATTGATGTCTCAGTTGATGCAGATTCGGGATTCATGATGCTGAAATAAACAGCGAAGAACTGTAAGCAACCTGAAAAGAGGAAAAACCTGCTATGCACATGATGTATGAAATGCGTATGCAATGCATTCAAGGGTTCGAAAGTTCAACTTTGTTATAGACAAAAAAGGAACACACGTTATCATTAAAGAAATCATTGTTTAATACAT
This sequence comes from Vicia faba, assembly GCA_948472305.1. Lineage (NCBI taxonomy): Eukaryota > Viridiplantae > Streptophyta > Magnoliopsida > Fabales > Fabaceae > Vicia > Vicia faba. Next base: position 548,746,451 of record OX451737.1, read on the forward strand.
CAAGCCTCATGGGCAAAAGTACAAAAATCAAATCAATCCCAGAATACACTGCGCATCCTCTTCGGAGCTATGTAGGTGTTGAGATTCCTCTCCTCATGCAACAGGCGGGTGAGCTCCAAGACCTTCTTTTCACTGGCATGCAGACTAGTCTCAAGAGAACTCCTTTCCTCCTTAAGCTGGATCCAGCTCTTCTGCATCTCTTCCCAGGATGTGGGCATATCAGGGTGCTGAATAGTGTAGGACACTTCCCCTTCCGAGACTGGTTCTTTGATTACTGGGAGCATGTGAGGATAAGGCATCACTAGCTTCTGGGAGCGAGCTCGCACCCACTTGAGATAGGGTTCCAATGGGATGGAGTTCCTGTGCCCCAGTGTTTTGCTGTCTATCCTACTGGGCATCCTCCAGGCTCTGATAAATCTCTGACGAAGTCCTTGAGTATCGTTGTCGAAGTCAAAAACTATGTCAGGAATTAACATGTCATGAGGGCCATCCCTCCGAGCATAACCAAACTGTCTCCAAGCCAGGCATGGGCTATAAGTAATACCTCCTCTGATTCCAAGTAAAGGAACATTAGGGTACTCTCCGCAACGATCGATGATAGTGACATCTTCTCTGGACCTAGGGCACCAATGTATATCTGCATGTGTAAGAGTCATCAACCGTTGTGACCATCTCAAACCCCGCTCATTCTTCAGGACTGATTGTGGAAGGTGCGAAATAAACCACCTTCCCAGGAGAGGAGTGCAACACATAAGGACACCTCTTTTTCTCATGGTTCGAGTGTAACATGAGTGAAGGATGTCCCCCAGCAATGTAGGTATGGGATTCCTGGACATAAAGATTTGGACAGCACTGATATCAATGAGCTGATCTGGGTTAGGAAACAACACCAAACCATAAACAAGGAGGGCCACAACCTCTTCAAAAGCTTGCAAGTCAAGAGAGTTCCAACATTCAAGGGCCTTCTCAAACAGAAACCTGGCTAAGAACCCTTTGATACCACTTCTAACTTCCCAATGTCCCTTGAGGTCAGATGACTGTAGGTGCAAGGCTTTAGCAATCTCTTCAAGCTTAGGTTCCTTTTCTGTACCGTTGAAGGGTAGCTGATCAAGGATAGGGATCTTCAGGATCCGGGAGAACTCCTCCAATGTAGGTACCAACTGATAGTCCAAGAAGGTAAAGCAGTGATGCAGAGGGTCAAAGAACTGGAACAAGACCTTTATCATATCTTCCTCAATATTGGTGTTGACCAAGCTGATGAGGCTTCCATGCCTTTCACTGAATGATGAGTTCTCAGGAATCCTGGATATAAGCTCCTTAAGCTGAGGAGGGATCCTTACAAGACTGATTTGAATTGTCTTTCTACGAACGGTTTCCATGTCCTACAAAACAAGAACAAAGATGAAAATTCGAACCTCTAAAATGGTTAGTCAATGCATATGATGCTGGATGATGTCATGATGCTATGATTAAACACACCACAGATATTTACAAAGACAAACATGTAAGGCACACGAGGCACACAAGACAAGCCCTTAAGGTTTAAGGCCAGCATGGGGTCTGGGTAGTACCCTCTTGAAGTTGGTGGGTTCAACCTGTCCTAATCAAAGTAACCGGGTTCTAAGGTTCCCAATATCACGGGGTTGCTTTCATTGTTCATCGTTTCGATTTAGCCACTGAACTGGCGACCGAAATATTCCAGGAAAGCAACCCTCAATTGAGCGTAGTATCGAGTATCAACCAACCTCGGACTGCACCAAAGTCAGTTATCTCACTACCCTAAAGAGGCCAAGATAGTTCAATTAAGGTTCCTAAGGTTTGTTGATGCTTCACGACACCACGCGGAGGCCCCGTACTCTCCTTGACTGAACTCAAGGGTTACCGGTACACACCAAAGTGCCACATCAACGTAGCAGACTGTTTCAACCATGTCGGTATACCCCGCACAGTTCCCTCACAGCCTTGTTGCTACTTTCTAAGAAGGTATCCCCCAGATCCGGGTTAGGATCTATAGAACTCCCAAGCAACCCACAATTTAAAGCACACAAAGCAATACAATTGAAAACACAGTTATGAACTAACCCTAAGGTACACCTCACTTTTAAGTTTAAGTCCCCAGCAGAGTCGCCAGTTCTGTGATCGGTGGATCTGGAACTGACTGTTTTAAAGCTAGTTCGCGAAATGTCGCGGAAGCAAGAGTCGCCACCGTCTTTTATTTTCTCCAAATGGAAAGGACAAAAGCACAGAAAAATTCCTTAAAGAGATTGCTCTCGGTTCGGGAGGTAGGTTATAGAAAGGGAAGGTATTAGCACCCTTTCTATCCATGGTTATCCATGGGCTCTTAGATACTTGCTCACTTGTGTTTTCAAAATGATTGCTTGCTTTTCAAAGTGGGTTTTAAAAAAAGTTTCTTTGAAAAATTTCAGTTCGACTCGTACGTCAGAGTGTTTGAAAAATTTGCTTTGAAAGCTTTTGAAAATGTGTTGGTGAAAAGATGTTTTGATTTGTTTGAAATTAGAGCAAGTATCCTTGAGAACCTACCTACCCTAAGGAATTCGTCTGTGTAAATGTCCTTTAAAGTAGTGCCATCCCACCATTGAGAGGTAGGTAGCACCACCGTTGGAGGTGTTCGGGTCAATTCGAGGTTCGGGACATGGTGATCACCAGAGCAATGGGAAGACACCTTAGAAGCTACCCTCATGCCAGGTTCCCGGATCATGAGGACTTACTAAGACATCCTCTACTCGACGATCACCTTTCGAAAGGCAACAGTGAGGCGTACCCTAGGGGTGGTGTGTGCGATTCGTGTGTCGTTTTCATTTGCATTTATCTTTTGTCAAGTTCATTGTGATCTACGCTTGATTTTAGTTAGGGCCATTCATTCTTGCATGCTTTGTTAACAGTTAAAACTTGCGGGAAAATAAATCTACAACTATTACAAATGGCGCGGGTCCACATCGCCAAAATTAAACCGGACCCGATTTGACGGAAAGTAAAGAAGCGAAAGAAATAAAAGTGCGAGAAATAAAATCGTTACAACGCTTTGGGAGAATTACATAATTATAATAAACGACATAAAATAAATGCGCGAAATTAAACAAATTACGAACATGGGCGTTGGACCCTTTTGCAAAAAATTTAAAGTTAATGAGGAATTAAAATTAAAGTCAAATGTTTTTGGTATTTTGTGTTTTTTAGGATTTAAGGAGAAAAAAGAATTAATTAAAATTAAAATGAAATGTTAAACCTAATTCTAATTATTTTTAAGTTATTAAGAAAAATATTGAATTTTTAACCTAATTTAAACCTAAATTATTTATATACAATTTAATTATGAAAATAAATAAATAATAATATTATGATAAAAAGGAAAAATTAAAAGTAATAATATTAACAATTGAACCTAAATTCTATATTTTTGATTTTTAGTTATTAAAAAGAATTTAAAATTGTAACCTAATTAAAACTAATAATTACATGTTAATTTATTTATGAAAATATTAGAATGAAATAATTTATTATATTTTTGTCTTTTTCTGAATTTTTATGCAGTTTATATATTTTGTAAAAAAAAATAATTGGTTAAATAAACAGCAATAAAAATAAAAATATGAATTAAAGAAAGAATAGGAGAAAAATAATGAAGGCAAACCAGGGGGTTTTCTGTCCCAATATGGAGGTCAAATTAGTGAAATTCTGGCCCAATAAGTTTGAAATCATTTGACTTTTCCAGGCCACGTATGCGCTTGTTGACTTGTCTTTATGGTGTTCTTCAGATCCATGCCATTGGTTTAATCTTCAGGGGGCACGTGGACGTCTGGATGATGGTGGCGTATGGTGAACCATAGCACTGAAACTGCATGGGAATTATTATAGCAAAATAATATTGAATTTGTTCAGACCTGGGACTCGAACCCAGGTCTTGGATGTGAACGCTACCAACGCTTGCCAGCTGAGCTGTTGAACACCTTTGATATACTAATAACAAACAAATAACAAAAAGAAAAAACAAACGCCTTAGTGGTTAAACGCGCGAAATTTAAAACCAGCCTATCGTTGATGGACAACACATCGTCTTCTTCATTGTTTTTATTTTTTTTTCTGAAACGAAAGCCTATGGAAACGGTTTTGAATGCATGGTCTTAGGCTAGCTTCAAGAAAATAGCGACTAGCGCTATGATGTCAATAAATTGATCGCGAGGGTCAAGATCTCTTCGTCTAAGCTTCCTGAACCCATCCATGGCACTGTGGTGGTTGGATTTTACGTGATTAAGAAACCTCTAATTGGGAGCTCTGCAAACCCTAGACGGCATCAATGGCCAAATCACATATATGGCACAAAAACGAAATTAATTGGCATGGTTAGTTTCAGAAACACATAACAAACATGAATCAATAGACAAAAATTACAAATTATGCACAAATCATGATGCACGATTCTGAAAATGTCTTTACACAGTTGAGGCTCGTTTTACCAATTCTTTGCGTATTGATAGATGTTTGGGATTGGAATACGTTCAGGAATTGCCAAGGAAGCTTTTGGAATCGATATTAGGACTTGAATCCACCTAGAACACTGATTTCAGATTTGAGTTTTTTTGATAATTTTCAAGTTTCACAAAGGCTTTTCTTGCGCAGCTTGGAGTGTCTAAGGCTTAGGGTTGTGATTCTCATTATGTATGGAAGCTATTAGGTCAACAAAACTGCATAAAATCCAAGGCATTCATTGTTTTGCATATTTGATTTCCTTAAGATCTTTTTGAATCTTTTTCATGTGCAATTTTGTTCAATCATGCCAAATCAAACCAAATCTTGCCATATTGGGATGTGCACGTGATATTGAGAGTAAAACATGCATGAAAAGATTTTTTAGGTCAAGTTTGATATTTTTCATGTATTTAAATAATTTAAATGAATTAATATAAATAATAATTCAAATAAATAAATAAAAAATGAGAAAATACTTCCCTTTGGGCCAAGTGGTCGTGCATAGGCTTGGAATGATGAATCATGGAAGAAAAATGGGCCCATTAGCAAATTTAGGTCATTTGAAGTAAAGTTGACTTTTCAAAATTCCCAAAAATTTCCCAACTTCTACAAGGCATAACTTGCTCAATTTTTAAGCTTTTCACATGTTTTTGGACATTTTGGAGAGGTCTTTGAGTCCTCTAACCAATGCCTTTGGTCCCATGTCATTTTGATTTACCAATCTCAAGTTATGGCCTTTGACGTAAAGTCCCTTTTTGTTGACTTTTGAAAATGACCTATAATGTTGAAATTGATAACTTTTTGTGAGTGCATTTCTTGGACTTGAAGTATGAAGATGAGTTGTAGGAAATGTCTTTCTCTTCAAAATGAGCTTTGGATGGAATTTTTATGATAATCCATGTGAAAGTTATGCCCTGGTCAATTTCAGTTGACTTTTTCAGCTGTCTAAATAAGGAAACTTTTGCATCTTTGATTATTTCTGAGCCAAATTTTGAGAATCATGATCAAGCATTGATCAAATGATGTTTGTGGCTTCAAAATGATATGTTGACCAAAAATTTGAACTTTTTACTGTCAAATGACCATTTTACCCCTACAGTTGACTGTAGTGCAATTTAGGGTTTTGACTGTGCAATTTTGAGCTGAATGCCTTGAAACTTGATATGAGGATACTTGACCATATTTGTAAGCATGTGAGACTTGATTGGGCTTTTGAAAACTTCCTTTTCTTGATCAGAACACAAACCCTAGTTTTGACTGTATAGGAGGCAGTTGAACTGTGTAACCCTTGGGGACTTTTGCAGCTTGGCTTGGCAATTTCTTGAAGAATATGGGAGGGAAAATTTTGGGGTACAACACGTTCTTATAGAGACGAGAATCATTACAAAGGCACATTTCTAAAATACTTTCAAAACCACACCATAAAGCACACTTCCAAACAAAAGCAAGTGATCTAGAAAGCAACTAAGAGCCCATAGATAACTATGGATGAAAAGGGTTCTAATACCTTCCTTTTTAATAATCTACCCCCTGAACTCCAGAAATAATCTCGAAAGGTCTTTCCTGTTCTTTTTAGACTTTCCTTATTGGATAAAAGAAAAGTCGATGGCGACTCTTGCTATCTGCAACAATTGCGATCAAACGCAAAACACCCAAGTCAGTTCTCCCACCGTGTTACAGAACTGGCGACTCTACTGAGGACTATACTTAAAAGTGGGGTTACCTTAGGGCTAGATCACCTTTACTTGCTTTCCTTGTTTGATTTTCTTGCTTTACAGTTCCTTGTTTAGGCTTGTTTTTTATCCTCTACCCAGATCTGGGGCACCTTTTAGATAAGTAGCAATAGATTGTGGAAACTGTACAACGTAGACCGATATGGTTGAAACAATGGCTATGTTAGTGTGACGCATTTGTTGGTATCGGTATCCCTTGTGTTGAATTGATGAGAATACGGGGCCGCTGAGCAGCCTCATGAAGCACTAACTGGCCTTAGAACCTTAATTGAACAACTTGTCCATTAGGACGTAGTGAGATAACCAGTTTCGGTGGAAAGCTGAAAATTGGTTGATACTCGATACTACACTCATTGAGATTGGACTTTTGGGATATCTCGACCACAAGAAAAGATTGATTGTGTTGAGACATTGCCTAAAAGAAAGGTCAGTGATATTGAGATCCTTTAGAACCCGGTTACTATTACTAGGACAGGTTGAGCCAACTAAACTTCAAGAGGGTACTTACCTACAAACTCCATGCAAGCCTAAACCTAAGGACTTGTCTACTTTGTGTATATGACTATTTGTACATAACAACTTGCTTACTTTTCATATTTGTACATAACATCATAACATCATGCCATAGTATTTTCAATAACCATTTCAAGGATCTCAAGGACCTATGATGCAGGGTCACATTGAACCAGACGTCTATCAAGGGGAAAGAAGATTTATTTTCCTCTAACCAAATGCCGTCAAGACCAAAGCACAGTAACTTGAGTCAAGGGATACGACCCACTTAACCCGGTGAGCTTGATTCTCGTGGAAGGACATCCACCGATACAAAGTTCTCCAATCAAAGTTGTTGATCAAAATTCAACTTCTAACATTTTCTTGTGTTTATCCCGCGAGATACTTGAAAACATTGCATCCACATATCATGCATATCATCATAACAGGTTTTCCCGTACAGGCTTTCTCATCTACTTACTATTTATTTCAGTAAGAGATGGCTCTAGAGCAAACAGTTAAAGACCTTCAAGCTTAAAATGCTCAGTTCCAACAAGCGCTCATGAACTTGGCCTAGGGGCAGGAAGATCTGAAAACACTCTTCACCAAAGAGAACAAGAAGAAGAAAAAGTCTGTCATCCTAAACGTAAGGAGAAGGTCCAAGGGGCATGCCCAACTAGCTCAAAAATAAGATGCTTCTTCTAAAGACAGTCTAGAAGAGGAATCTGGAAGCCTTAGAGCTAACATAGATAATGATGACGAAGACTCTTCTAAGGAGCAGTATCTACCAGCGGATGAAAAATATAAACAGCTTGAAGATAGACTAAAAGCTGTAGAGGTCCAAGATGTGCCTGACTTGAACTTAGGAGACATGGGTTTGGTCCCTGGAGTGGTCATCCCACCAAAATTCAAAATCTCTACCTTTGCCCCGTACGATGGAGTCTCTTGCCCTAAGATGCACCTAAAGTCTTATGTCCGCAAGATTCAACCATACACAACTGATCAGAAGCTTTAGATCCACTTCTTCCAAGAGAGTTTAGCTGGGACGCAACTTGAGTGGTTCTATCAATCGAAGAGTTCCCACATTCACACTTGGGAAGATCTAGCTGCTGCTTTTTACAAGCAGTACCAATACAACACTGATCTTGCACCAACTCGTGTGCAATTGTAGAATATGGCCATGCGTTCCAATGAGGGCTTCAAAGAATACGCCCAAAAGTGGAGAGACTTGGCTGGCAGGGTGCAACCACCCTTAACTGACAGAGAGTTGATTGACATTTTTATGGGAACTTTGACGGGACCTTTCTTTAATCACCTAATCGGAAGCTCCTCAGTCGGGCTCACCGAGATAATACTGACTGGCGAAAGGGTCGAAGCTGGCATCAAAAGTGGAAAGATTCAAGGAGCTACATCCTCTGATGCTCAGAAAATCCATACAATAGGAAGAAAGAGTCCTATGCTGCTCATGGCCAAAAGGTTCATAACAAGAGCAACCACGATCAACACGTAGGGGCAATCCTGATCTCTAATCCTACACCTGCTCAACAAAGACAGGGCAGTAGGCGTAGGATAAGATACCAAGAAAGGCAGTACGCTAACATCAACATGCCTTTGTCTCAAGTGTTACAACATTTGCTGAAGGTGAAACTGATCACACTAAAGGATCATCTTCAAAATCTCGATACCTCCTCTTCTAAGTACAATCCAAGCGTAAGATGTGCCTACCATTCTGATAGTCCTGGACACGACACCGACAACTGTTGGAATTTGAAGAACAAGATTCAAGACTTTATTGACACCAAGGAGATTGAGTTCGGTCCTCCTGAGACTCCAAATGTGATCACTGCTCCCATGCCAAATCATTGAGCATTCCAGTTCATTTTGAATTTTCAATTGTAATTTCTTTTGTTGTTCAAACACTTATCTATTAAACTCTGTTTCATTAATACATTGCATATGTTTATCTTGAATTCATCTATTCGTTTTCACTATATTTAGACTATGATTTTTACTCTCTTTATGACATTCAACTCTTGCTAAAAGTTATAAGCCTTTAGAAGGAGGATGACGAAAACAATGCCTTAATCTCATACAGTATGCTTTTGGACAGACCTTGCTGACGATGTACTGGCGTTCGTTCAATTCCTAAACACTGGAGTTATAAGGAGGATAATCCCTAGTCAACCCCTTTTGAGCCAAAGAAGTAGGAGTTTCCTTTTTTACACAAATTGAAACCTTTAATCAAAACCCAGGGCAGGGTAGTCTCTCAGTTAATTCAAATACGCGCTCAGTCGCAAACTTTCACTTCGTAATACAATGAATGAAATCAAAAATATTCCTCTGGAATCAAAAGACGGTGATGGTTCCCTATCACATACGCAGTCATTATCTCTCAAAAAGAAAAACCCACTAAGTCAAAACCTACAAAGGAGACTTAAGAAAAACTGGGGCATCCCGCTGATTGTAATCTCAAAAAACAAGAACAGTCAGGCAAAATCATGGATAATAAAAAAAAAAAGAGGTCACTACAAATCCTCAACAACATGGAAAAATATGGCAAAAATGACTGTCTTCCAACAATCTTAACTTGTCTGAACCATCACCAAAACGTCATTGGAGTTCGAACGTACAATTAACTGAGTTTAGGACTGAAGAACATCATAAAGAACGGGTGGGTACAAATAAAATTTGAGCCTTTATCCTTTATTTCTTAAACCGTGAACCAAGCCACACTACAACCCTTCAAAAGTACTAATTAAAGCATGGGTTAGTTCGAAAGCATACTGTTACAAAAGGTATCCTGACTCCTGTAAGGCTTTACTCTAAATCTTGAGTTGAATTTTCTTACAAAAATTCTTTTATCTGCTAAAACATATTTTCTAAACTTCAAAGACAAGCATTAACTTTGCATTATTTGAATATTGTTGTTTGCATATGGCTATTTTTTTGACGATAGAGAAATTCGCACGACGAATATCCACTAAACAAAAAACCCTCTCAATGAACAAAATCAATCCAAGTGGGGAGACGCTTCCAATAACAGATCTCCTATAAGTAAGTGGGCATGACATGTCATTATCCAACACACCTGGGGCAGTCTAATAAAGATTCCAAGGAATCTCTCAAGAAATGCTGAATATACCAGGGGCAGGTCTCCATCTGAATCACTTGGGGCATTGGGCATAAGTTCCAGCAACGAATCATGTACGATCAAACAAACATATTCTGGTAGTGTGGCAACACCTTCTACCAGGGGCAATGACAAATCTCCCCCAAAATCCTGTTCATAAGATGACCCCTAGCCAGGGTTTCAATCTCTGAAAACTTCTCCCCAACTGAGTTAATCTCAAGAATCCTCGAGGATTTCTGCCAAAAGAAGACACCTCCCCAACAGACTGGAAACGGGGTTTATTTACCCAACAAACTACAGATTCCCCAGCTTTAGTTTGCCTCTCCAATTGCTACAAATAAATGGACCACAACCCCTCTTCCCCAGTAGACTGCTCTACAATCCCCAGTAAGTTACTACGAAGCCTGGAAACCGACCAAATAACAGTTAACTTCAGTAAGTTGTTGTGAAGCCTGGACCCGACCAGATATCAGTTCAACTTTATCCTTTCAAGTAAGTTACTACGAAGCCTGGAAACTGACCAGATAACAGTTAACTTCAATAAGTTGTTGTGAAGCCTGGAATTCGACCATATAACAATTGAATTTATTCTCTCAGGAATTTGTTCAGAAGCCTGGAATCCGACCAGATAACAATAAAATTCAATAAGTTACTGTGAAGCCTGGAAACCGACCAGATAACAATTAACTTCAGTAAGTTGTTGTGAAGCCTGGACCCGACCATATATCAGTTCAACTTCATCCTTTCAAGTAAGTTACTGCGAAGCATGGAAACCGACCAGATAATAGTTAACTTTAGTAAGTTATTGTGAAGCCTGGAATTCAACCAAATAACAATTGACTTCATTCTCTCAGGAATTTGTTATGAAGCCTGGAATCCGACCAGATAACAATCAAATTCAGTAAGTTACTGTGAAGCCTGTAAATCGACCAGATAACAGTTAACTTCAGTAAGTTGTTGTGAAGCCTGGACCCGACCAGATATCAGTTCAACTTTATCCTTTCAAGTAAGTTACTGCGAAGCCTAGAAACCGACCTGATAACAGTTAACTCCAATAAGTTTTTGTGAAGCCTGAAATTCGACCAAATAACAATTGACTTCATTCTCTCAGTAAGTTGTTATGAAGCCTAGAATCCAACCAGATAACAATCAAATTCAGTAAGTTACTGTGAAGCCTGGAAACCAACCAGATAACAATTAACTTCAGTAAGTTGTTGTGAAGCCTGGACCCGACCAGATATCAGTTCAACTTCATCCTTTCAAGTAAGTTACTGCGAAGCTTGGAAACCGACCAGATAACAATTAACTTCATTAAGTTGTTATGAAGCCTGGAATTTGACCAGAAAACAATTGACTTCATTCTTTCAGGAATTTGTTATGAAGCCTAGAATTCGACCAGATAACAATCAAATTCAGTAAATTACTACGAAGCCTGGAAACCGACCAGATAACAATTAACTTCGGTAAGTTGTTATGAAGCTTGGAATTCGACCAGATAACAATTAACTTCATTTCCTCATAAATTTACTGTAAAGCCTGGAAACTGACCAGATAACAATCAAATTCAGTAAGTTACTGTGAAGCTTGGATCTGACTAGATATCAGTTCAACTTCATCCTTTCAAGCCAGTTACTGTGAAGCCTGGACCTGACCAGATATCAGTTCAACTTCATCCTTTTAAGAAAATTACTGTAAAGCCTGGACCCGACCAAATATCAGTTCAACTTCATCCTTTTAAGCAAGTTATTATGAAGCCTGGACCTGACCAGATATCAGTTCAACTTCATCCTTTCAAGCCAGTTACTGTAAAGCCTGGACCCGACCAAATATCAGTTCAACTTCATCCTTTCAAGCAACTTACAGCGAAGCCTGGACCCGACCAGATATCAGTTCAACTTCATCCTTTTAAGCAAGTTACTATGAAGCCTAGACCCGACCAGATATCAGTTCAACTTTATTCTTTCAAGTAAGTTATTGCGAAGCCTGGAGTTCAACCAGATAACAATTAACTTTATCCACCTCAAAAATCTACTTTAAAACCAGGAATCCGACCAAATAGCAGTTCAAAGTTGGTAAGTTGCTGCGAATCCTAGAATCTGATCAGATAATAGTTTAACTTCACCCTCCCAAGAAATTTTCTGTGAAGCCTGGTATCCGACCAAATAACAGTTAATTTAATCTTCTCCAGTAAGTCACTGCGAAGCCTGGAATACGGCCAGATAACAGTCAACTTCATTATCCTCAACAAATTACTGCCAAGCCTGGATTTTGACCAGATAAGATTTAACTTTCGATTCTCTCCAATCAGGAATAATTCCCCAGTAGAGTAATGGATAATCAAAATTATTGAATTTTATTTCCCCAAGTAGAGATTAACACTCTCCATAGAGCCTTCTTAAACAAGCCAATATTCCCCAACGGAGTTTCTCCTCAAACAACAAAACAGGAATCCCCAGTGGAAACATTCTAAACAAAGATTGAAGACACACCTACTCTTTGTGATACGGTGGGAGAACTGACTTGAGGTTTTGTGTTTGTTTTCGCAAATGTTTCGGTTTAGCAAGAGTCGCCACCGACTTTTTATTTTATCCTAAGGAAAGGTTAAAAAGCACAGCAAAAACCTTTGAGATGTTTTCTTGGGTTCGGGGAGTAGATTATAGAAAGGGAAGGTATTAGAACCCTTTCTATCCATGGTTATCCATGGGCTCTTAGTTACTTACTTAGATCACTTGCCTTGCATTTTCAATTGTTTGAAATGGTGCTTTCAATTGTTTGAAATGGTGCTTTGTGTGTGGGTTTGAAAAATGTTTTGAAAAAGATGCCTTGTCTAGGCAACCCTTGTAACAATTCTTTACTCGAATGTTTTACAAAAGGTGTTTGTCATTTTGAAAAGATGTTTCAAGGTTTTGAAATTTGTTTTGAAAGTTTGTGTTTGTGAAGTGTGTTTTGAAAAATGGTAAGGATTGTTTTGCAAGATTGGGCAAGTAACCAAGAGCTATCTACCCTAAATTTCTCAAAGATCTTTCCTATGTTTTTAACCCTTTTAACAGTATTGTTCCACCATTGCATTTGGTGGACAATCTTGTGTTAGGATGTTAACGGGACGGGCGCGGGTCATCGTTTAGACCATGATTGCAATAGTGCCAAGTGTCTTTGACAATTTTTCCTTTAAGGGACTTGATCATTTTTAGGAAACTTTCGAAAGCGTCATCGAGGGACTATGATCTTTTGAATTGTTTTCTTTTGCCAAAGAAACTCAACATGCAACATGGCACATTATTGAAGGCAACAAGTGGAGTAACCCTAAGGGTGCAAGTGTGCTTGGTGTTGTCCATTTTCATGCTTGTTTATCTTTGAATTAGGTCAAGCTATTTGTTATTTTTGATTTTTGCATACAAAACCCTAAATCTATCATGGCATTTTTAGAAAGCTTTAAAGTGCGGAAAATAAAATCCTAAATTATTACAACATAATTATGGGATGGGGGGTACAAATGTTCAAATGGGGATATTTAGCAAGAAATTTAAATCTAAGCTATTACAATCCAAATTGAATATACAAGTTATTTAATTGTACAATAATTGAATAAATACAAATAAAATGTAAAATGTATTATGCACAAAAATGTTTTTATGTGTATGTGAGAAGTATTTTTCATGTGACAAATAAACAAAAATAAAAAAAGGGGTTAATTTTTGGGTATTTTCATGGTTTAGGGCAAAACCCTAATTTTCTAAATAAAAGGTATTTATTATTTATTATATACAATATTTATTAATTATATACAAAAATAAATAAAAGAGAAGTACATTATAAAAAAGTAATTTTTGAGGTCAAATATTAATAAAAATAAAAATGTATTATTTTTGTATTTTTACCCTAAATATTCTAATAACTATATAAGTATTTATATTATATATTAAATATATTAAATATACACAAAAATAAAAATATTTATTATTTACAAAAAAAAGTATATTTTTTAGAAAATGTTTTCAAAAAATGCAAATAAAAATAATAACTAAAAGTATATATTTTCACATTATTTTTGAGGTTTTAAATATAAGTATTATATTTATTTATATGTACAAGTTCAAATAAAACAAATAAAATTCAAATAAAATGCAAAAATGGTTGAAAAAATATTTTTTATATTTTTTATGTTTTGACAAAAAATAATAAGTCAGAAGAAAAAATAAAAAGTCAAAAATAGTTTAAAAAAACACACAATGGGCCAAGGGGGTGTAAGTGAAAAATGAAGGTGCAAACAGAAAAATTAGCCAGGCCCAGCCCAAAGGGAGTTGTCTTCAACCTCCAGCCAGTTTCAAACAAAAAACGCGCGTTTTCTTCCTTCCCTGCTATCTCTTGATCCTTTGACTTTCAACAAAAACTTACAACATCAATGTTATAGAGCATCATGTCACGATTCTAAACATATAAAGAAGTTGATCTAACTCTCAGAAATGAGAGAGAATTTCTTCTCCCCCAATTCCTGACCTAACTTTTGTTCAATGTTCAGGTTCAAAATTCTCTCAGCACGCACAACATAAATGAAAAGTAATGATATGGGTAGCTTCAGGGCCATGAGTAGGACATAACTTCTTTACAATCCTAAGCCTAGATATGCTTGGATAGAGAGATAGAAGTTCAAACTTTTACCTGTTCAGCTTGAATCGTGTACAACAATGGAGGTACTTTCAATGCAATGTGAGGATTTGTACAGCTTGCTTGAGGTCTAGGGATGCTCCTCCAATGCTTGGTGTGCCTTGAATCTTACTGTATCAAGCTATAGAAGTCAACCTGCAAGAGAGAAAAGTGAAAATGGAACACTTGGTTAGAGGCGTTACAGTCTGTTTCCAAGGCTTGGAATAGTTTGTATGGATGGTAGGGAATGTGTTTGAACTGGTTTGGATGAAAATGCACGATAGGAATGGACTGTGGGATTCAAGTTACAGCCTATGCCCTGTTTTGCCACAAAATTGTGTTTTTCTGTATATGGAGGTTTTAGAGATGGTTTGGTCGTGTTTCAGGGTAGTTAGGGAGTATGAAGTGTGTTCACAAAGTTGGTTTAAGCTCTTGCTTGCAGGAAGTGAATGTGGGATCAGTTTTGCAAAGTTTCTTCTTATCTAAGCAAGAGTTGTCAAGTCAGATTGTAGGCTCATACAGGCCCCTCAAGTATGCTGCACAAATCACTCTTGATCAGTGGAATTTTTTCATGAACTTGTGCCCAAAAGATCTGGCCTGTACCTCTTTGATTTGTGTTTTGACATAAAGTGAATCTTTTCAAAAATGGCTAAAATGCTTTTTCTAAATATGGCTTAATCTTGCAAGTAAAGGTTAAACACACAAGATAAGGCTTGAACACAAAGGATTAGCATTAAATTATTGAGTGTGGATGAGATAAAAGGCCTGTAATCTAGTTTGTGCAAGCTGAGTTTGAAAATGCAAAGTTATGAACATGTAATGTGCTTATGAACAAAGTGACTTTTGCCCATCTTTACAAATTCGATTCTCCCTAACCACAATGGTGTTTGATGAGTTCTTGAACAATTTGGAAATCTTGGAATGTGTACTACAATCCATATTTGTAATGCAAGTTGAAATTCCAAGTGGAAGCATGTGAAAAGTGGCCATGAAGTTGGGCAAAAATCCTGCCTAAAATAGGTCAAAAAATTTCTAAGTTAAGAATGTTTTGCACCCTTATTCCAAAAATCATAACTTGAGCTACAAGCTTCTTTTGAGGAAACTTTGTGATTCAAAGTTGTAGATTTTGAAATGGACTACAACTTTCATGTTTTGAGTTTTGTTTGAATCCAAATACATCTTGATGAAAAAATGGGACAAAGTTAGGAAAAGATTAGGAAATTTCATAACTTAGAAAATTTCTAAGTTATGAAATTTCTTCATTTCAAACCCTAATTTGTAATTTTTGATTTCTTGATGAACAAGTTTCATAATTTGACATGTTTTGATGAAAAATGAATCTTGACACTTGATTTTGACCAAAAAGTCAAAGTTTGACTTTTCAGTATACAGTCAAATCTTGATCAGTTGACTGGAAAATTCATTTGCCAATCTTGTGCATTTGGGATCTTTTGAACTTGTTGAATGTGTCAAGACCATGTCCTTGAGTCCTTGAGTCCATATGTGAGCTTGGTTTGCCATTGGCTAGGTCAAACAGTCAAAAATTGCCTTTGTACAGCCAAAACCCTAAAAATGACCATTTTGCCCTTTTGGTGATCTGATCAAATTTCTTGTGGAATTGTGATCCAAACTTGATCAAATAGTCCACATGAGTTCATAATGTTGATGTGGGTCAAAAATCATGAAGTTTGACTGTCAATTGCCATAGTTGACTTTTTCCCCAATACAGCTGATTTCTAGGTCAACTGTCCAGTTGACTGGGCAAAGATTGGAATCAAGACTTGAAACTTGGTATGGATAAACTTGTGAGTCCAACATGAAGCATGAAAGTCATTTTGGGCATTTTAGGTCAAAACATCTTTGTGCAAACTCAAACCCTAATTTGGGTCAACAGTGCAAGGAGGAGTCTTGAGCAGAGCAAACCCTAACTTGGTCTTGAGCTCCAAGGGTCTTGTGGTGAGAAAATGTTGATGACATGAGAGGGAAAATTTTGGGGTACAATAGTTTCCCCTGTTCAATCTTCTTGCACCTGAAGAGTTAGATTGGCAGGTTTGCCTTTCGCGTCTCGAAGGTAAAAGGAGATTGGACACTAGAGTGCCCTTAAATTTGCACTCGTCAGAACGATGGATGCGGGAACGGGCTTAGAGATGCCATTTGGAGATGGGCTTAAAGATGCCATCTAGAGGGGTGACTAAATCTTGTCGGGGATGGGCTTAAAGATGCCATCTGGAATGAGTATCAGAAAGGTGTCCATGTTTTGGAACATCTCTGAACTGGGGGTTTTGAATAAGCAATGGATTGATATCCGTGTTTGGAGAATCCGTAAACTGTTTTCAAAAGTTGAGTCTGAACAAGCGATAGATTAACATCCGTTGTTGGGAGGAATCTGTAAACTGTTTTCAGAAGTTGAAGAAGAATCTGAACAAGCGATAGGTTAACATCCATTACTGGAGAACCCGTGAACTGTTTTCAGAAGCCTTGAGTCTGAACAAGCGATAGATTAACATCTGTTACTGGAGAATCCATAAACTGTTTTCAGAAGTTGAAGAAGAATCTGAACAAGCGATATGTTAACATCCGTTACTGGAGAACCCGTGAACTGTTTTCAGAAGCCTTGAGTCTGAACAAGCGATAGATTAACATCCGTTACTGGAGAATCCGTAAACTGTTTTCAGAAGTTGAAGAAGAATCTGAACAAGCAATAGGTTAACATCCGTTACTGGAGAACCCGTGAACTGTTTTCAGAAGCCTTGAGTCTGAACAAGCGATAGATTAACATCATTTACTGGAGAATCTGTAAACTGTTTTCAGAAATTGAAGAAGAATCTGAACAAGCGATAGGTTAGCATCCGTTACTGGAGAACCCGTGAACTGTTTTCAGAAGTCTTGAAGTTGAATAAGCAATAGAGCATCATCCGTTGTTGGGAAGCGTCCGTAAACTATTTTCAAAAGTTGAGAAGAATCTGAACAAGCGATAGGTTAACATCCGTTACTGGAGAACCCGTGAACTGTTTTCAGAAGCCTTGAAGTTGAATAAGCAATAGAGCAGCATCCGTTGTTGGGAAGCGTCCGTAAACTATTTTCAAAAGTTGAGAAGAATCTGAACAAGCGATAGGTTAACATCCGTTACTGGAGAACCCGTGAACTGTTTTCAGAAGTCTTGAGATTGAATAGGAACCGGTGTAGGGTTTCTTGATGATGAGTCCGTGTAAAACTGCATCTTGAATAATTGTTAATGATAGCCTTTTATTCTTATCCTGAAAAGGACAAAATGTTAGCTAAACACAAAACTATGTTGCATGAAATGTATGATGCAATATGTGCTAGATCAATGTTTATGATATGATTGTAAATGCATGCGTATGTAAGCTGAAGAGCTGTCTCGCTGAGGATAAATGAATCCTGGATGGTTGGAGATAAAAAATCTTGACTGCTGCCAGGGAAAGTGAGTCCTTGACTGCTGCAGGGGAAATGCAAGATCTTTGATTGTTGAAGAGGAGACATCTCTGTTGACTACTGCTGGAGAATTAGGAGCTTGGGTTGTATACCAATCTACTGGGGATTCCTGTCCTGAGGAGATCTTCACTGGAGAACATCTGATTGTCCTGTGAGGAACTGAGAATGAGAGTCTTTTCTCTGCTTGGGGAAATGCAAGATCTTCAATTGTTGAGGGATCTTAGGACCACTGCTGAGGAACTGGCATTCTTTGGTGACTTGCAGGGTAAGAGAATTTCCGAAGATCTCTACTGGGGAGTTCAGAATCTGATAGACTCATGCTGGAGAGGTATGATATGAGAATCTTCAGTTTGGTGGGAAGTATCTCTGTGGTGAGAAAGATTGTTAGTCTGGTACCGCTGGGGGTTGATGGTTGGAAATTTTAGTTCTGCTGGGGATTGGATTTTCAGATTTTTAAGGCTCCACTGGGGATTCTGAATTTGACTCTGAGGGGAATTGAGTTCTGGGAGGCCCTCTGGCTGGGGAGATCAGTTTTAAGAAAGCTTTATCTGCTGAGGATCCCGAAGTTTACTCTGTTTAGGGAATTAAGTTCTGACTGAGGAGTTTGGATTTCAAATCTGCTCGGGATTTCCTCTGAAAGGGCATCAGGATATCTATCTGCACCTTCAACCTATCAGTAATCATCTTTCTTGATTCGTAAGGAAATGATTATGTTCAAATGCATATGCCTATTTAACAAAACATTGGACGTTTCTCAAATAAAACATAAGTGCGGAAGAAAATAGAAAAGGAAGACAACGCAAATTTCTATATTTGGAAAAGTGTTTGTATTAACTTTCTATGAGTATATTTGTACAAAGGAGACAATCATCCTAGTAAGAGGATGTCGTCGTAAAAAATTGAAAAATTTGTATAAAAGAAAGATGGCTATGAGAAACAATTCCATGGGATTCCATTCTGCTATAGCCTTCGCAACTCTGAATATCTGTCCATTCAATGCTTCGTCTGCCGATGACTGGATTGATCAGAAGCTTGGAGCTGGTAGATGAAGAGATTGTCCTTAAAGTGATCCGACGAGTCATAGTCATACGCTTTAATTCCCTAACTTTTGCCTGAATCGCCCTTTCGGGTTTTCGATCCACCGGGAAACCCCTTTTTGCCCAAGCCGCCCTTTCGGGTTTTCAACTTGCCGGGTGTACAAATTTTTTTGTTTTATCCCTAATTTTTGCCTGAACCGCCCTTTCGGGTTTTCGGTCCATCGGGATTCCCATTTTTGCCCAAGCCGCCCTTTCGGGTTTTCGACTTGTCGGGTTATTTTATGCGTAGTATCTTTTGACTATGTCTGCGTTCGTAGGGTGCGGCAAATCGTCGCTGTCCATGGTGGTCAGAATCATTGCACCACCAGAAAATATGCTCTTGATTACAAATGGTCCTTCGTATGTAGGAGTCCATTTTCCCCTGGGATCACTTTGAGGCAGGATAATCCGCTTGATTACGAGATCTCCGACTTGATATACTTGATGTCTGACTTTCTTGTTGAAAGCCTTGATCATCCGTTTTTGATACGTTTGACCATGGCAGACAGCAGCGAGTCGCTTCTCGTTGATCAAATTGAGTTGATCAAGTCGGGTCTGAATCCAATCATCTTCATTCAAACCTGCGTCCTTCATAATCCTTAGAGAAGGAATCTGAACTTCCATGGGCAGGACAACTTCCATGCTATAGACCAAAGAAAATGGGGTTGCCCCGGTTGAAGTACGTGCCGTGGTACGGTATCCATGCAGAGCAAACGACAACATCTCATGCCAGTCCTTGTAAGTGACTGTTATTTTCTAAATGATCTTCTTAATGTTTTTGTTCGCAGCTTCAACAACACTGTTCATCTTCGGCCGATAGGGAGATGAATTGTGATGATAAATCTTGAACTGTTCGCACAATGCGGTGATCATAGTATTATTCAGATTTGTACCGTTGTCCGTGATGATCCTGTCCGGAACACCATACCGGCATATGAGGTTTTGCTTGATGAAGAGGGCAACCACATTTTTGGTAACAGAGGCGAAGGAAGCCGCTTCGACCCATTTGGTGAAGTAATCAATGGCAACCAGGATGAAGCGATGTCCGTTGGAGGCCGTGGGCTTAATCTCTCCAATCATGTCAATGCCCCACATTGCAAACGGCCAAGGAACTGTAAGCACGTTGAGAGGAACCGGAGGAATATGAATTTTGTCAGCGTAGACTTGACACTTGTGGCAAGTACGGGAATGCTGATGGCAATCTGCTTCCATGGTAGACCAGTAATAGCCCGCCCTTAGGATCTTTTTAGCCATAGTATGTCCGCTCAAATGGGTGCCAAATGTACCGCTGTGCATCTCGGTCATGATTAACTCTGCTTCAGCTTTGTCTACACATCGGAGTAAAACACAATCATGGTTGCGCTTATAGAGGATGCCATTGCTCAGGAAGAACTTGGAAG
The DNA here is from genome assembly GCA_948472305.1 of Vicia faba. Taxonomy (NCBI): domain Eukaryota; kingdom Viridiplantae; phylum Streptophyta; class Magnoliopsida; order Fabales; family Fabaceae; genus Vicia; species Vicia faba. The sequence continues at coordinate 548,766,870 of OX451737.1, forward strand.
CAAATTTCCTTAGGAACTTCTTGTCATTTACGGAAGCTCCTTCGGGATATTCTCTAGTTTGGAGATACCTTTTGATTTCGTGAAACCAGGGCGGTTCCACTACTTCTTCGGTATTAATCTCATGACAATGCGCAGGTTCATCCATTCGCTCGATGGTGATTTGGGGAGCCTCGTTATCCCAGTTGAGTTTAAACATAGAAGACATTGTTGCCAGAGCATCTGCTAGTTGATTCTCTTCTCGCGGGAAATGCTCGAAGGTGATTTGCTCGAAATGAGGCAACAATGTTAGGACATGTTCTTTGTATGGGATAAGATTAGGATGTTTGGTATCCCACTCTCCTTTGATCTGACTGATAACCAAAGCCGAGTCCCCAAATACGATCAAAGATTTGATCCCCAAGTCTATAGCAGCCTTGAGACCAAAGATGCAAGCTTCATATTCCGCCATGTTGTTTGTGCAGCTGAAGCAAAGTCGAGCCGTGAAAGGCGTGTGACAACCTTCCGGGGAAATGAGTACCGCACCGATACCGTTTCCAAGTTCATTTGAAGCACCATCAAAGTATAGGGTCCATCGGGATCCCTTTTCAGGTCCGTCATACGGTCCGTTACCTTCAATGTTGTCCAAATTCATGATGTCCTCGTCTGGGAAGTCAAATCTCATGGATTGATAATCTTCGATAGCTTGATGAGCTAGATGATCAGCTAGTACACTCCCTTTTATAGCTTTTTGAGTGGTATACTGGATGTCATACTCAGTTAGGATCATTTGCCATCTAGCTATTCTTCCAGATAAAGCAAGCTTCTCGAAGATATACTTGATAGGATCCATTTTGGAAATCAACAAGGTGGTATGAGTCAGCATATACTGCCTTAATCGGCGAGCAGCCCATACCAAAGCGCAGCAAGTTTTCTCGAGCAGTGAGTAGCGAGTCTCACAGTCGGTAAACTTTTTGCTAAGGTAATAAATAGCATGCTCTTTTCGACCAGACTCATCATGCTGGCCCAAAACACACCCCATTGAGTTATCCAAGACGGTCAAATACATGATCAATGGTCTTCCTTCGACGGGTGGCATCAGAATAGGAGGTTCTAGCAAATACTCCTTGATCTTATCAAAAGCAGCTTGGAAATCGTCGTTCCATTCGACTACCTGATCTTTCTTTAATAATTTGAAAATTGGCTCTCAGGTAGAAGTCAGATGAGAGATGAATCTGGAAATATAGTTTAAGCGCCCCAAGAACCCTCTAACCTCCTTTTCAGTACGGGGAGCAGGCATCTCTTGTATTGCTTTCACTTTTGCTGGATCGACTTCAATGCCTTTGTTGCTGACAATAAACCCTAGAAGTTCACCAGACCTAACTCCAAAAGTACACTTACTTGGATTCAGCCTGAGTTTGTACTCTTTCAACCTGGCAAACAGATTTTCTGGATGTTCAAGGTGTTCCTCCTCTGTTTGTGACCGAGCTATCATATCGTCTATGTAAACTTCGATATCATGATGTATCATATCATGAAATAAAGCTACCATGGCGCGTTGATAAGTTGCTCCTGCGTTCTTCAGTCCGAACGGCATCACCTTGTAACAGAAAGTACCCCATTGTGTAACAAAGTTTGTTTTCTCCCTGTCCTCGGGGGCCATTTTAATCTGGTTGTAGCCCGAGAATCCATCCATGAAGGAAAACACTTTGTGCTGAGCTGTGTTTTCGATCAAAATATCAATGTGCGGTAGCGGAAAATCATCTTTGGGGCTGGCCCTATTCAAATCCCGGTAGTCCACACACATTCTGACCTTGCCATCTTTTTTAGGAACTGGCACGATGTTAGCAACCCATTGTGGATAGGATGTAACAGCCAGAAAGCCAGTGTTGAATTGCTTCATCACTTCTGCTTTGATCTTCTCAGACATGTCGGGCCTCATTCGGCGGACTTTTTGCTTGATCGATGGACAATCCTCTCTTGTAGGGAGACGGTGAACCACGATATCTGTGTCTAAACTCGGCATGTCTTCATAAGACCAGGCGAAGATTTCAACGTATTCATTTAACAGCTGTATCAGGCGCTCCTTGACACTTGGTTCCAGATTGGCACCCACTTGTACTTCTTTCCGGTCTTCCTCTGTTCCTAAGTTGACAGTTTCCAACAACTCTTCGTGAGGCAAGATGGCCCTTTCTTCTTGCTGTAAAAGTCTGGCTAGCTCTCCTGGTACTTCACAACCTTCGTCATCCTCATACTCAGCCTGATTGACCAGATCTTCAGAGTTATTGAAGGACATAGCAGAATAGTCACCCATAGAATCCAGAGTGGATGGGTACCTGCATTTGTGAGTGTGGGTGTGTGTAAGGGATATCCATCCTTAAACAAAAAATGCAAAAGGAAAGAAAATGAACATAGCAGTTTATCAATGAAAAACGTCCAATGAATCATTAAACATGGCATATGGATATGAAGATAATCAAAACCTTACAAATGGACCTACATGCCCCGGGCAAGGCATGAGGTGAAAAAGTAGTGTATGGATTGTTCAAAAGTAATTATTACAGACCACGGGAAATGTTTGACAGATAATTACTGATTAATAAAAGTAATGGGGACAAAGTCCTTTGCCTCCCAGTTGCGTAGTCCCCCTTCGATGGTTGGGTGGATCCAATCTTCAATGTTGGCCTCTTCGTCTTCACCTTCCAAAGCATTGATCCCATAAGGAGAGATCTTGATGGGTGCTCTTTCAACCTTTGAGCGGCGCATAGCTTTCTGCCCCGCAGTAGTGAATCCTAAACCAAACTTGTTTGTTTTGTGGGGAATATCCGGCAACTGCCCCCATGTCGAGCTCTTTCCTTCCTTTATCGCAGCCTTCACGTCTTTTAGAGATGCCATCCTGGCCATCTGCTTTGGTACCTCAGCCACCACTTTTGCTACTTCCACCTTAGGAGAGACCTCCTCAAAGTGCTGGAATGGTGTCTCAATGAATTCACCCTCTACCTCTACATACCGGAAGGAGTTCAGGTGGCTGATCATATATTCCTATTCACCATGGACGGTTATGATCTTTCCTTTAACAGGGTATTTCAGCATTTGATGTAGGGAAGAGGTTACTGCCCCGGCATTGTGTATCCATGGTCTCCCCAATAAGCAAGAGTATGACGGACGGATGTCCATCACATAGAAAGTTTAGGGGAACACTTCTGTGCCAACCTTAATGGGAATGTCTACCTCCCCATGTACCATTCTCTTCGACCCGTCAAACGCCCTTACAATGATATTACTTGGCCTTAGCTCCAAACCTTCACAGTCCAATCGGCCGAGAGCCTTCTTAGGTAGCACGTTTAGAGAAGAACCAGTGTCGACCAGAACATGGGCCAAAGTAGTTGCTTGGCATTCTACTGACACATGTAATGCGTCGTTGTGTTTTCTTCCTTTTGAGGATAGGTCAGTGTTGTACCCCAAAATTTGCCCTCCCATTTTCTCAACATTTCTCATCACCAAGCCCTTGGAGATCAAGATCCAGTTAGGGTTTCATCTGCTCAAGACTTCTCCTTGCACTGCTGACCCAAATTAGGGTTTGTGTTTGCACAAAGATGTTCTGACCTAAGATGCCTAAGATGACTTTCATGCTTCATATTGGACTCCCAAGTTTATCCATACCAAGTTTCAAGTCTTGATTCCAAATTTTGCCCAGTCAATTGGACAGTTGACCTAGAAATCAGCTGTATTGGGAAAAAGTCAATTGTGGCCAATTGACAGTCAAACCTCATGAAAATTGACCCACATCAACATCATGAACTCACATGGACCATTTGATCAAGTTTGGATCACAATTCCACAAGAAATTTGATCAGATCACCAAAAGGGCAAAATGGTCATTTTTAGGGTTTTGACTGCACAAAGGCAAATTTTGACTGTTTGACCTAACCAATGGAAAACCAAGCTCACATATGGGCTCAAGGACCCCATGGAATTATCTTGACATGCTCAACAAGTTCAAAAGATCCCAAGTACACAAGATTGACAGTTGAATTTCCCAGTCAATTGATCAATTTTGACTGTATACTGAAAAGTCAAACTTTGACTTTTTGGTCAAAATCAAGAGTCAAGACTCATTTTTCATCAAAACATGCCAAATCATGAAACTTGTTCATCAAGAAATCAAAAATTGCAAATTAGGGTTTGAAATGAGAATTTTTCATAACTTAGAATTTTTCTAAGTTATGAAAAACCCTAATTTTTTCCTAACTTTGCCCCACTTTCTCACCAAGATTCATTTGGATTCAAGCAAAAGTAAAAACATGAAAGTTGTAGCTTGTTGCATGATCTACAACTTTTATTCACAAAGTTTTCCCAAAAGAGGCTTGTATCTCAAGTTACAATTTTTGGAACAAGGGTACTAAACCATTCTTAACTTAGTGAAATTTGACCTATTTTGGCAAGGTTTTCTACCTAACTTCAAGACCATTTTCCATACACTTCCACTTGGAATTTCAATTTGCACTTCAAATATGGATTGTAGTACACATTCCAAGCTTTCCAAGATGTCCAAGAACTCATCAAACAACCTCTTAACTTGAGAGATTCGAATTTTGCAATATGGCAAAAACTCACTTTTGAATTGGCCAATTTCCATGTTCATAACTTGTGCAAATTTCTCAAACCAGCATGCCACTTGATTACAGGCCCTTAAACCATCCAACACTCAATAATTTAATGCATGTTCATTGTGCTAAGGCCTTGTTTCATGAGTTTAAGCATTACATGTTGGATTAGGCCATAAATGGAAAAAGTGAAATAGCCATTTTTGCAAAAGCAAGCTTTATGTCATAATGCAAATCCAAGAAGTACATATCAAATCTAATTGGCACAAGATTATGAACAAAACACACTGATCAATGAGAGGTTTTGCAGCATGTTTAGGGGGCCTCTACCTGCCTAGAAACTCAAGTGGCCTTTGCTTGCTTAAGTGTGAAGAAACACATCATAACACAACACAACTTTCATCTCAGCATTAGAAACCTTAAGCAAATATTTTGTACACCTTCTAATCATCAAACCCAAGCTAGGACATGAGCAAACAAGGTCTCAAACACTCCCATTCCCAGAATCACTCTCAAACTGCAAAAATAGGGCAGGGTCTACAGATTGAATCCCATCTCTCATTCCTTTCATGATTTCTTGCCCAAAGCTCATCAAACACATTCCCTAGCATCACTTGAAGCTAACCAAAACACAAAACACGACCTGTAACTCCTCTAACCAGTTCCACCATTTTCACTTTCTTGTTTTGCAGTTGAAGGTCCATAGCTCGATTCAAGGTGTTTCAAAGCAAAGTAAGCATTGGAATAGCATCACCACACTTCAGGCAAGTTGTACAGATCCTCATCTTGCCCTGAAAGCTCCCCCATTGCCAGATAGAACTTCAACTGAACAGGTATCTTTTTGAACTTCTAACTCTTAGTGTAGGCATCATTAGCTCTAGGTTTGTGAATAAGAAGTGTTCTACTCATGCCCCTGAATCTGTACATGCTTTTACTTTTCATTTATTTTGCTTGAGCTATGAGAATTTAAGGTTGGAATGTGGAAGAAAAGTTAGGTCAGGATTTGGGAATGTCAAAATTCTCTCTCATTTCTGAGAGTTAGGATGAGTTCTTTATATATTTAGAATCGTGATTCAATGCTTAACATTTCTTATGTTGTGAGTTTGTGCAAAAGATCAAAGAATCCAGATGTTTGAATTTGAGTTACAGGCGCGCGTTTTGGAACATTTTTTTGGCTGAAGGTTGAAGAAAGGCTTAGTGGGCTGGGCCTTCTGTGCTATTTTCTTTCTACACCACATTTTTGTTTTCATACCCCCTGAGCCCATTATGTTATTTTCATGATTTTTTTGACTTTTCTTTTTTCATTTTGACTTATTTATTTTCCCTCATAATATTAAAAAACATGAAAAATTATTTTTACATCATTTTTATATTTTTAGGCATTTATTTGTTTATATGAACCATTTGTACATAAATAATATATATATACTATTATTTAGAAAAAGCTAGAAAAATAATGCAAATATACTTTATTTCTGATTTTATTTCATTTTTTCTTTTGAAAATATTTTTATACAAAATATACTTTTTTTATAAATATTAAATATTATTATTTTTGTATATATAATGTTTATTTAGTAAATAATAGAGATATTTATATATATTAGTACATTTAGGTAAATAATACAAAAAAATATATACATTTTTATTTTATTAATATTTGACATAAAAAATATTCTTTTATAAATATACTTCATTTTATTTTATTTTTGTATATAATTACTAAATATTATACATATTAAATAGTTAATATATTTATTTAATGAAATTAGGGTTTTACCCTTAAAACATAAAAACTCCAAAAATATTACTTTTTCATTTTATTCATTTTTTTTTGTTTATTTAACATAAAAAATATATCTTTTTCCATACATATAAAAACCCTTTTTGCATTTTTGCATCTTTATTTTATTTTCCATTTAATTGATGCAATTAATTATCTTGTAAATATTCCAAAATTGATGTAATAGCTAGATTTAAATTCCTTGTCTAAATATCCCCCCATTTGAACATTTGTACCCCCTTCCCATATTGTGTTGTAATAGTTTAGGAAATTTAAATTTCGCACTTTATTGCTTTCTAAATATGCCATGCTAGAACTAGGGTTTGTATGCACATAAAAAGAACAAAATTAGTTTGACCTAATTTCAAGATAATCAAGCATGAATATGGACAACACATATCACACTTGCACCCCTAGGGTATTCCACTTGTTGCCTTCCATAAATGGGCCATATTGTATGTTAGGTCTCTTTGGGCAAAACAAATACAAATCAATTGATCATAGTCCCTCGATGACGCTTTCGAAAGTTGCCTAAAAAATGATCAAAGTCCCTTAAAAGAAAATTGCCCAAAGATACTTAGCACTATTGCAATTATGGTCTAAACGATGACCCGCGCCCGTCCCTTCACCTCCTAACACAAGATTGTCCACCAAATGCAATGGTGGAACAAAATTGTTAAAAGGATTAAAACATAACAAAAATCTTTGAGAACTTTAGGGTAGATAGCTTTTAAGTACTTGTCCACTTGCAAAACAAAACACTTGCCTATTTTCAAACCACACTTCCCAAACACTTTCAAAACAAACTTTCAAAAACCTTGGAACATCTTTTCAAAAAAGACAAACACCTTTTGTAAAACATTCGAGTAAAGAATTGTTACAAGGGTAGCCTATACAAGGCATCTTTTTTCAAAACATTTTCAAAGCCACACACAAAGCACCATTTCAAACAATTGAAAACCAAGGCAAGTTGATCTAAGCAAGTACCTAAGAGCCCATGGATAACCATGGATAGAAAGGGTGCTAATACCTTCCCTTTCTATAATCTACTCCCCGAACCCAAGAAAAATCTCAAAGGTTTTTGCTGTGCTTTTTAAACCTTTCCTTAGGATAAAATAAAAAGTCGGTGGCGAATCTTGCTCAACCGAAACATTTGCGAAAACAAACGCAAAACCATAGTCAGTTCTCCCACCGTATCACAAAACTGGCGACTCTGCTGGGGAAAATTTTAAAAGTGGAGTAACCTTAGGGCTTAGATCACCCTCTTGCATGACTAATTGTTTGAATTGTTTGCTTTACATCTTGGCTCTATTGTTTGGGTTTGCAATCCTACACCCGGATTTTGGGAAACATTCATAGATAGCAATACGTTGTGGAAACTGTGCGGGGTATACCGACACGGTCGAAGCAAAAGCTATATTAGTGCGACATATTTGTGAGTACTGGTAACCCTTGAGTTCAATCAAGGAGAGTACGGGGCCGCTGAGTGATGTCACTAAGCACTAATGACCTAGAACCTTACTTGACCATCTTGGCCTTTTTATTAGGGGTAGTGAGATGACCGGCTTTGGTGCAGTCCGAAGTTGGTAGATACTCGATACTACACTCATTAAGGGTTGTTTTCTTGGAATATTTTGGTCGCTAGTTAAGTGGCTAAACCAAAACAATGAACAATGAAAACAATCCAGTGATATTGAGCTCCTTAGAACCCGGTTACTATTCATAGGACAGGTTTTTTAAGCCAACTACACTCAAGAGGGTACTTACCTATGAAACCCCATGCAAGCCTGAAACTAGGGTTTGGTGTGATTTGCTTGTACATATGTTTTGTGCATACATCATAAACATCATAAAACATCATATGCATTCACTAACCATTTCAAGGGTTTGGATCTTCATCTTTGTTCTTGTTTTGTAGGTCATGGAAATTCCTCGCAGAAATACCATCCAAGTCAACCTTGTGAGAATTTCTCCTCAACTCAAGGAGCTCACCTCAAGAATTTCGGAAAGCTCATCCTTCAGTGAAAGACATGGTAGACTGCTCAGCTTAGTCAACACCAACATTGAAGAAGACATGATGAAAGTGCTATTCCAGTTCTTTGACCCTCTTCACCACTGTTTCACTTTCCCTGATTACCAGTTGGTGCCCACTTTGGAGGAGTTTTCTCAACTCCTGAGAATTCCTATCCTTAATCAACTACCCTTCAACGGTACGGAAAAGGAACCAAAGCCGGAAGATGTTGCTCGAGCATTACATCTACAACCATCCGACATCAAGGGGCATTGGGAAACCAGAAGCGGCGTCAAAGGATTCTTAGCAAAATTCTTGTTTGAGAAGGCACAAGAATGTTGGAACTCATTGGACCTAAAATCCTTTGAAGAGATTGTGGCACTCCTTGTCTATGGGTTGGTCTTGTTCCCAAATCCTGACCAATTGGTAGATGTCAACGCCGTCAAAATCTTCTTATCCAGAAATCCAATACCAACATTGCTTGGGGACATTCTTCACTCATTTTACACACGAACAATGAGAAAGAGGGGTGTTCTCATGTGCTGTACTCCTCTCCTTACAAGGTGGTTTATTTCGCACCTTCCACAATCTGTCTTGAAGAATGACCAAGGCTCAAGGTGGTCCCAACGGTTGATGAATCTTACTCACTCTGATGTACATTGGTGTTCTCGGTCCAGAGAAAATGTCATCATCGTCGATCGTTGTGGAGAGTTTCCTAATGTTCCTTTACTTGGAATCAGAGGAGGTATCACCTACAACCCTTGCCTAGCTTTGAGGCAATTTGGATATGCACGGAGGGATGGCCCTCATGACATGTTGATTCCTGACCTAGTTTTTGACTTCGACAACAATGCGCAAGGACTTCGCCAAAGATTCATCAGAGCTTGGGGAAGACCCAACAAGGTTGATAGCAAGACTCTGGGACACAAGAACTCCATCCCTCTTGAGCCTTATCTCAAGTGGGTACGAGCCCGAGCCCAAAGTCTGATGATGCCTTATCCTCATGTTCTCCCTGTGATTAAAGAGCCCGTCAATGAAGGAGAGGTTCCCTACACCATCCTACATCCTGACATGCCTACATCATGGGAGGAAATGCATAAAAGTTGGATTCAGCTCAAGGAAGAACGGAACACCTTTAAAGCCAGCTTCTACGCCAGTGAGAGGAAGGTTTTAGAGCTTACCCGCCGACTCCATGAGCAAGAGGCCCTCAACACCTACATCGCACCGAAGAGGATGCGCAATGTCTTTTTGCCTTGAGAAGTTTTTGTAATATTTGGCCCATGGGGCATTTATGTACTAACAAATTTCTTCTTATTAATATGACGTGCGTTCTTCTTTGTCTGCAATAATTTTGAATGTTCTAAATCCTTGAATGCATTGCATACATAAGCATATCATTCATCATGTGCATAAGCAGGTCTCACTCCAGGTTTCCTTATCTGTCTGCTGTTTATTTCATTAGGATGGATCTCAAACAAACAGTCAAAGACCTACAAGCTCAGAATGCACAGTTCCAGCAACTCCTGACAACCTTGGCTAAAGGTCAGGAGGATCTCAAGACCTTGCTGGGGAATAAGGACCCAGTAAAAAAGAAGAAAAAGAGACTCGGGGTAGCTACTTTGAGGAGAAGATTTGACGGAGAAGCTCGGCGAGTGCTTGAATTTCCTCCTACTTCTGATGAAGGAACCAGCAAAGGAGGTGGGGCTGCGGTACCTTCCAAGTCTGATGTGGAAGAAGAGGAGGTCGAAGAGGATGAAGATTATTCTGATCAACAATACCCTCCAGCTGATGATAAATACAAAGGGCTAGAAGACAGGTTGGCCGCCATGGAGCTACAAAGAGTACCGGGTTTGGATTTTGAAGACTTGGGTTTGGTTGCCGGGATTGTGATTCCCCCAAAATTCAAAGTGCCAGTGTTTGTGAGGTATGATGGGTTGTCCTGTCCAAAAATGCATCTCAGGTCCTACGTGAGAAAGATTCAACCCTATACGGCAGATAAAAACCTTTGGATTCATTTCTTTCAAGACAGCCTTTCCGGGGCTCAACTGGAGTGGTTTTATCAGCTAGAGGGAACCAGCGTCCAAAATTGGGAAGATTTGGCCACCGCTTTTTACAAACAATACCAGTATAATTCTGACCTTGCTCCTACTCGTACCCAACTTCAGGGTATGTCACTAGGAACAGGCGAGGGATTCAAAGAATATGCACAAAAGTGGAGGGATTTGGCTGGCAGGGTGCAGCCTCCTTTAACCGATCACGAGCTTGTTGATATGTTTCTAGGGACCCTATCTGGGCCATTTTTCAATCATCTAATTGGTAACTCTTCCGCGGGGTTTACCGATTTGATCTTAACAGGCGAAAGAATAGAAGCTGGCATCAAGTCAGGAAAGATTCATAAGGGTGTTGCTGCAAGTGTTGAGAAGAAGCCTTTTAAGAAGGAAACAGCTGTGGTATATTCTCAGAGAAGAGCAGGGAAGACTGAGTGTCGGCCAACTGTGGGGGCCGTAATGATTCAAAACCCTTCAAGTGAACAGCCTCGCTATAACCAATCCAGACCAAATCAGCAACGAGTGGAACGTCCACAACGGTAGTTCACCCGTATTAATATGACTCCAACGCAAGTGCTTCCCCATCTGTTAAAGTTGAATCTCGCCACTATCAATGAGGCACCAAAAAATGTGAATACGTCCTCTCCGCATTATCATCCTAATGCTAAATGCGCCTACCATTCTGACAGTGTCGGGCACGACACCAATGATTGTTGGGCACTCAAGCATAAGATCCAAGACCTGATAGAGGCGAAGGAGGTAGAGTTTGACGCTCCGGAGAAGCCTAATGTGATATCTTCTCCCATGCCGAAGCACGGCCGAAATGTCAATGCCATTGAAGAAGATTTGTATGTTGCTGATGTCAATGATCTAACTACTCCATTGTTAACCATTAAGTTGAATCTGTTAAGGGTCAGAATCTTCCCGGGATGTAAAGAAGACTCCTATTGTTGTTACTCTCTGCCGTTTGATTGTCCGTTACTGAAGAAAGGCATCCAAGGCCTTATGGATAGTCGACAAATTTTGTTTGAAAAAGTTTCTGCTATTCCAACTCATACTGAAGATGTCTCAATCATAACCATTCACGCCAATCTTTCCAAGGCCGTCAAAAAGCCTGTTAAGATTACACCAGTTACGAAATCTGTTCCTTTGAAGATAACAATGCCGGGGCCTGTTCCCTATGTTTCTGAGAAGTCGATACCTTGGAACTATGGCGGTGACGTCTACTACCATGGTATCAAACAAATCGAAGTAATTGAAGAAAGTTCGGATGATGAAGAAGCCAGCATTGGTAACATTGCAGGCACGAGCAAAATCACCAGGAGCGGGAGAATATTTTCTCCAGAGATTGCCCCTCCAAGAGCAATCTTTGGACCCTCATCAGCTGATAAGGTCATCTTTGTACCAGTAAAACTCTCTGCTAGAACCCCGTTGATTGAAGACGTTGTTGTTCCTAGTACTGTCCCTCCTACCACTGCTGACAAAGGTAAGGGAATCCAAGATGAGCTCGTCAGGACGAGGGCTCAACCCTTGGTCATCCCGGAAACTTCCAAGAAGGAAATGGATGAGATCTTGAGGATAATCAAAAGGAGTGATTACGATGTGGTAGAACAACTGGGGCAAACCCCCTCAAAGATCTCCATGCTGGCACTACTACTTTGCTCGGAAGCGCATGCTAAAGCCCTGATAAAATTCCTGAAGGCAGCCCATGTGCCCCAGGAAACTTCTGCAGATCAATTTCAAAATTGCGTGGCTAGCCTTACTGCGGACAATGGATTAGGTTTCTCTGATGCCGACCTAACTCTTAAAGGTAGAAACCACAATGATGCTTTGCACATTTCAGTCGAGTGCCGAGGAACTACCCTCGCACATGTCTTGGTCGACACTGGTTCGTCGCTGAATGTACTGCCTAAGAAGGCCTTGGACCGACTAGATTGTGAAGGGTTGGAATTGAAGCCGAGTGATATTGTTGTCAGAGCTTTCGATGGTTCGAAGAGAATGGTCCATGGGGAGGTTGAAATTCCCATCAAGATAGGCACTGAGGTGTTTAAATCCACTTTCTATGTGATGGACATCCGTCCGTCATACTCTTACTTGTTAGGTAGGCCTTGGATACACCATGCTGGGGCAGTCACCTCCTCCTTACATCAGATGTTGAAGTATCCTGTCAAGGGAAAGATCATTACTGTCCATGGTGAAGAGGAGTACATGATTAGCCACTTGAATTATTTCCGGTATGTGGAGGTTGAAGGGGAGTTCATTGAGACGCCTTTTCAGCATTTCAAAGAAGTCCTTCCTGAAATAACAGTAGCAAAGTTGGCAGCGGAAGTACCGAGACAGATGGCCAGGATGGCATCTCTGGAAGACGCGAGGGCCGCAATAAAGGAAGGGAAGAATTCAGCATGGGGGCAGTTACCTGATATTCCGCATAAGACAGACAAATTTGGATTAGGGTTCACTACTGCCGGCCAGAAAGCGATGCGCCGTTCGAAGATTGAAAGAGCGCCAGTCAAAATTTCTCCCTATGGAATCAACGCTTTGGAAGACGAAGACAAAGAGAGCAACATCGAAGAATGAATTTACCCAACTGTCAAAGGAGGATTGAGTAACTGGGAGGCAAAGGACTTTGTCCCCATCACTTTTATTCATCAGTAATTTATCTGTTAAACATTTCCCATTTGGTCTGTAATATTTACTTTCAAACAATCCGTACACTATCTTTTCACCTCATGCCTTGCCCGGGGCATGTAGGTCCATTTGTAAGGGTTTTGATTATTTTTCATACCCATATGCCATGTTTAATGATTCATTGGACGTTTTTCATTTGATAAACTGCTTGTGTTCATTTTCTTTCCTTTTGCATTTTTGTTTAAGGATGGCTATCCCTTACACACACCCACACTCACCAATGCAGGTACCCATCCACTCCGGATTCCATGGGTGACAATTCTGCTATATCCTTCAATAACTCTGAAGATCTGGTCAATCAAGCCGAGTATGAAGATGACGAAGGTTGTGAAGTACCAGGGGAACTAGCCAGACTTCTACAACAAGAGGAAAGGGCCATCTTACCGCACGAAGAGTCATTGGAAACTGTCAACTTAGGGACCGAGGAAGACCGGAAGGAGGTGCAAGTGGGTGCCAATCTGGAACCGAGTGTCAAGGAACGCCTGATACAGTTGTTGAATGAGTATGTTGAAATCTTCGCTTGATCTTATGAAGACATGCCGGGTTTAGACACAGACATCGTAGTTCACCGTCTCCCCACAAGAGAAGACTGTCCGCCAATCAAGCAAAAAGTCCGCCGAATGAGGCCTGACATGTCTGAAAAGATCAAAGCAAAAGTGATGAAGCAATTCGACGTTGGCTTCCTGGCTGTTACGTCCTATCCTCAATGGGTCGCTAACATCGTGCCAGTACCTAAGAAAGATGGCAAAGTCAGAATGTGTGTGGACTACCGGGATTTGAATAGGGCCAGCCCCAAAGATGATTTTCCACTTCCACACATTAACATTTTGATCGACAATACAGCTCAACACAAAGTGTTTTCCTTCATGGATGGATTCTCGGGCTACAATCAAATCAAAATGGCCCCCGAGGACATGGAGAAAACTACTTTTGTCACACAATGGGGCACTTTCTGTTACAAGGTGATGCCGTTCGGGCTGAAGAACGCAGGGGCAACTTATCAACGCGCCATGGTAGCTTTATTTCATGATATGATACATCATGAGATTGAAGTTTACGTAGACGATATGATAGCTCGGTCACAAACAGAGGAGGAGCACCTTGAACATCTAGAAAAGCTGTTTGCCAGGTTGAAAGAATACAAACTCCGGCTGAATCCAAGTAAGTGCACTTTTGGAGTTAGGTCTGGTAAGCTTCTAGGATTCATTGTAAGCAACAAAGGCATTGAGGTCGATCCCGCAAAAGTGAAAGCAATACAAGAGATGCATGCTCCCCGTACTGAAAAGGAGGTTAGAGGATTCTTGGGGCGCTTGAACTATATTGCCAGATTCATCTCGCATCTGACTTCTACCTGTGAGCCGATTTTCAAACTCTTGAAGAAAGATCAGGTAGTCGAATGGAACGACGATTGCCAAGCTGCTTTTGATAAAATCAAGGGGTATTTGCTAGAACCTCCTATTCTGATGCCACCCGTCGAAGGAAGACCATTGATCATGTATTTGACCGTCTTGGATAACTCAATGGGGTGTGTTTTGGGCCAGCATGACGAGTCTGGTCGAAAAGAGCATGCTATTTATTACCTTAGCAAAAAGTTTACCGACTGTGAGACTCGCTACTCACTGCTCGAGAAAACTTGCTGCGCTTTGGTATGGGCTGCTCGCCGACTAAGACAATATATGTTGAATCATACTACCTTGTTGATTTCCAAAATGGACCCTATCAAGTATATCTTCGAAAAGCCCGCTTTATCTGGAAGGATAGCTAGATGGCAAATGATCCTAACAGAGTATGACATCCAGTACACCACCCAAAAAGCTACAAAAGGGAGTGTACTAGCCGACCATCTGGCTCATCAAGCTATCGAAGACTATCAACCCATGAGATTTGACTTCCCAGACGAGGACATCATGAATTTGGATAACATTGAAGGTAACGGACCGTATGACGGACCCGAAAAGGGATCCCGATGGACCCTGTACTTTGATGGTGCTTCAAATGCACTTGGAAATGGTATCGGCGCAGTACTCATTTCTCCGGAAGGTTGTCACACTCCTTTCACGGCCCGACTTTGCTTCAGCTGCACAAACAACATGGCTGAGTATGAAGCTTGCATCTTTGGTCTCAAGGCTGCTATAGAATTGGGGATAAAATCTTTGATCGTATTTGGGGACTCGGCTTTGGTTATCAGTCAAATCAAAGGAGAGTGGGATACCAAGCATCCTAATCTTATCCCATACAAAGAACATGTCTTGACATTGTTGCCTCATTTCGAGCAAATTACCTTCGAGCATTTCCCGCGAGAAGTGAATCAGCTAGCAGATGCTCTAGCCACAATGTCCTCCATGTTTAAACTCAACTGGGATAACGAGGCTCCCCAAATCACCATCGAGCGAATGGATGAACCTGCGCATTGTCACGAGATTAATACCGAAGAAATAGTGGAACAACCCTAGTTCCATGAAATCAAAAGGTATCTCGAGACTAGAGATTATCCCGAAGGAGCTTCCGTAAATGACAAGAAGTTCTTAAGGAAATTCGCTGCCAAATTCTTCCTGAGCAACGGCATCCTTTACAAACGAAGCCATGATTGTGTATTACTCCGATGCGTAGACAAAGCTGAAGCAGAGTTGATCATGACTGATATACACAACGACACATTTGGCACTCACTTGAGCGGGCATACAGTGGCTAAGAAGATCCTAAGGGCAGGCTATTACTGGTCTACCATGGAAGCTGACTGCCATCAACATTCCCGTACTTGCCACAAATGTCAAGTCTACGCTGACAAAGTTCATATCCCTCCGGTTCCTCTCAACGTTCTGACTGCCCCTTGGCCATTTGCAATGTGGGGCATTGACATGATTGGAGAGATCAAGCCCACGGCTTCCAACGAACATCGCTTCATCCTGGTTGCCATTGACTATTTCACCAAATGGGTTGAAGCAGCTTCCTTCGCCTCTGTTACTAAAAATGTGGTTGCCCGCTTTATCAAGCAAAATCTCATCTGCCGGTATGGTGTTCCAGACAGGATCATCACAGACAACGGTACAAATCTGAATAACACAATGATCACCGCTTTGTACGACCAGTTCAAGATTTATCATCACAATTCATCTCCCTATCGGCCAAAGATGAACGGTGCTGTTGAAGCTGCGAACAAAAACATTAAGAAGATCATTCAGAAAATGACAGTCACTTACAAAGACTGGCATGAGATGTTACCGTCTGCTCTACATGGATACCGTACGACGGCACGTACTTCAACCGGGGCAACCCCATTTTCGTTGGTATATGGCATAGAAGCTGTCCTGCCTATGGAAGTTCAGATTCCTTCTCTAAGGATTATGAAGGACGCAGGTTTGAATGAAGATGATTGGATGCAGACCCGACTTGATCAACTCAATCTGATCGACGAGAAGCGACTCGCTGCTATATGTCATGGTCAGACGTATCAAAAACGGATGATCAAGGCCTTCAATAAGAAAGTCAGATGTCAAGTGTATCAAGTTGGAGATCTCGTAATCAAGCGGATTATCTTGCCGCAAAGTGATCCCAGGGGCAAATGGACTCCTACATACGAAGGACCATTTGTGATCAAGAGCATATTTTCTGGTGGTGCAATGATTCTGACCACCATGGACGGCGACGATTTGCCGCACCCTGCGAACGCAGACATAGTCAAAAGATACTATGCATAAAATAACCCGACAAGTCAAAAACCCGAAAGGGCGGCTTGGGTAAAAATGGGCATCCCGGTGAACCGAAAACCCGAAAGGGCGGTTCAGGCAAAAGTTAGGGATAAAAATTTAAAAAAAATATGTACACCCGGCAAGTTGAAAACCCGAAAGGGCGGCTTGGGCAAAAAGGGGTTTCCCGGTGGATCGAAAACCCGAAAGGGCGATTCAGGCAAAAGTTAGGGAATTAAAGCGTATGACTATGTCTCGTCGGATCACTTCAAAGACAATCTCTTCATCAACCAGTTCCGGGCTTGTGATCAATCCAGTCATCGGCAAACGAAGCATTGAATGGACAGATATTCAGAGTTGTGAAAGCTATAGCGGAATGGAATCCCATGGAATTATTTCACATAGCCATCTTTATTTTGTAAATCTTTCAAATATTTACGACAAAATCCTCTTACTAGGATGATTGTCTCCTTTGTACAAACATACTCATAGAAAGCTAATACAAATACTTTTCCCAGAAATTTGTGTCATTTCCTTTTTCTTTTCTCTTGCACTATTTGTTTATTTTTGAGAAACGTCCAATGTTTTGTTAAATAGGCATATGCATTTGAACATAATCATTTCCTTATGAATCAAGAAATAGGATTGCGGATAGGTTGAAGGTGCAGTTGGATATCTTGACACCCTTTCAAAGGAAACCCCTAAGAGATTTGGAATCCATATCCCCAGCAAATCCTGAAGCTTATCTCCAGTGGATTCTAGAGGCTTATCCCCTGCAGAATACGGACGTCTCTCCCGAGCTTTATTCAAGGTTATTCCTCACAAGGGCTTATAACTGGGTTATCCTCAGCTTATTGCCACGGAAGATCGCACTCGCCAAATTTATTCCTATCCCCAGCGGAGTTCATCAGAGTTCCCTAGCATAACTTACCAATACAATCCCCAGCCAGAGAATCCTCCAGAACTCAATCCCCCTCAGAATTTAAGTTTCAGTATCGCCAGCCGAGCTAAAACTTCAAGTTATCAATCCCCAGCGAAGCCAGACTAATGAACCTTCTCCCCACAAAATTTTGGGAGGGCAAATCTTGAGTTCCCCAGTGAAGTCGCCAGAGATACTTCCCACCAAATTGAAGATTATCGGTCTTACATCTCCAGCATGAGTCTATTAGTTTGAAACTCCCCAGTAGAAGTCATCAGGAATTCCCTAGAAGATTGGTATACAACCCAAGCTCTTTATTCTCCAGCAACAACTAGGAATTATTCTTCCCGGCAGCAGTCAAGTTACTTTTATCTTCAGCCATCTCGGATTCGTCTATCCTTTGCAAGACAGCTCTCCGGCTTACACGCACATCCATTTACATTCATATCATATAACATACATTGTATCATGCATCATGACATTGCATATTACTAACTCTTTACCTTTTCAGGTAAGATCAGTCGACAGACTAAAATCATTATCTTCCGAGATTCTTTCCAGGAATAGTTCAGATGTGACCCAGACATGGCAACATTCTGATGCTTATTCCAGATTCATCTAAATGCAGTTTTGGCACGAGCTCATCATCAGGGAACCCCACACCGGTCCTTCCTCCAAACTCAAGACTTCTGAAAACAGTTTATGGTTTCTTCCCAACAACGGATGTTAATCTATCGCTTGTTCAGACTCTTCTCAACTTTTGAAAACAGTTTACGGACGCTTCCCAACAACGGATGCTGCTCTATTGCTTATTCAACTTCAAGACTTCTGAAAACAGTTCACGGGTTCTCCAAGTAACGGATGTTAACCTATCACTTGTTCAGTTTCTTCTCCAGACTTCTGAAAACAGTTTATGGATTCTTCCCAACAACGGACGTTAATCTATCGCTTGTTCAGATGCAACTTTTGAAAACAGTTTACGGACGCTTCCCAACAACGGATGCTGCTCTATTGCTTATTCAACTTCAAGATTTCTGAAGATAGTTCACGGGTTCTCCAAGTAACGGATGTTAACCTATCGCTTGTTCAGATTCTTCTCCAGACTTCTGAAAACAGTTTATGGATTCTTCCCAACAACGGATGTTAATCTATTAACTCGTTCAGATGCAATTTTTGAAGACAGTTTACGGATTCCTCCCAACAACGGATGTCAATCTATTGCTTATTCAGACCCCCAGTTCAGAGATGGTCCAAAGCATGGACACCTTCCTGATACTCATTTCCAGATGGCATCTTTAAGCCCATCCCCGACAAGTGTCTGTCACTCTCCCAGATGGCATCATTAAGCCCATCTCCAAATGGCATCTCTAAGCCCATTCCCGCATCCATTGCTTTGACGAGTGCAAATTTAAGGGCACTCTAGTGTCCAATCTCCTTTTACCCTCGAGTCACGAAAGGCAAACTCGCCAATCTAACTCTTCGGAGTCAAGAAGATTGAACAGGGGTAACTGTTGTACCCCAAAATTTTCCCTCCCATTTTCTCAACATTTCTCATCACCAAGCCCTTGGAGATCAAGATCCAGTTAGGGTTTCATCTGCTCAAGACTTCTCCTTGCACTGCTGACCCAAATTAGGGTTTGTGTTTGCACAAAGATGTTCTGACCTAAGATGCCTAAGATGACTTTCATGCTTCATATTGGACTCCCAAGTTTATCCATACCAAGTTTCAAGTCTTGATTCCAAATTTTGCCCAGTCAATTGGACAGTTGACCTAGAAATCAACTGTATTGGGAAAAAGTCAACTGTGGCCAATTGACAGTCAAACCTCATGAAAATTGACCCACATCAACATCATGAACTCACATGGACCATTTGATCAAGTTTGTATCACAATTCCACAAGAAATTTGATCAGATCACCAAAAGGGCAAAATGGTCATTTTTAGGGTTTTGACTGCACAAAGGCAAATTTTGACTGTTTGACCTAGCCAATGGAAAACCAAGCTCACATATGGGCTCAAGGACCCCATGGAATTATCTTGACATGCTCAACAAGTTCAAAAGATCCCAAGTACACAAGATTGACAGTTGAATTTCCCAGTCAATTGATCAATTTTGACTGTATACTGAAAAGTCAAACTTTGACTTTTTGGTCAAAATCAAGAGTCAAGACTCATTTTTCATCAAAACATGCCAAATCATGAAACTTGTTCATCAAGAAATCAAAAATTGCAAATTAGGGTTTGAAATGAGAATTTTTCATAACTTAGAATTTTTCTAAGTTATGAAAAACCCTAATTTTTTCCTAACTTTGCCCCACTTTCTCACCAAGATTCATTTGGATTCAAGCAAAAGTCAAAACATGAAAGTTGTAGCTTGTTGCATGATCTACAACTTTTATTCACAAAGTTTTCCCAAAAGAGGCTTGTATCTCAAGTTACAATTTTTGGAACAAGGGTACTAAACCATTCTTAACTTAGTGAAATTTGACCTATTTTGGCAAGGTTTTCTACCTAACTTCAAGACCATTTTCCATACACTTCCACTTGGAATTTCAATTTGCACTTCAAATATGGATTGTAGTACACATTCCAAGCTTTCCAAGATGTCCAAGAACTCATCAAACAACCTCTTAACTTGAGAGATTCGAATTTTGCAATATGGCAAAAACTCACTTTTGAATTGGCCAATTTCCATGTTCATAACTTGTGCAAATTTCTCAAACCAGCATGCCACTTGATTACAGGCCCTTAAACCATCCAACACTCAATAATTTAATGCATGTTCATTGTGCTAAGGCCTTGTTTCATGAGTTTAAGCATTACATGTTGGATTAGGCCATAAATGGAAAAAGTGAAATAGCCATTTTTGCAAAAGCAAGCTTTATGTCATAATGCAAATCCAAGAAGTACATATCAAATCTAATTGGCACAAGATTATGAACAAAACACACTGATCAAGGAGAGGTTTTGCAGCATGTTTAGGGGGCCTCTACCTGCCTAGAAACTCAAGTGGCCTTTGCTTGCTTAAGTGTGAAGAAACACATCATAACACAACACAACTTTCATCTCAGCATTAGAAACCTTAAGCAAATATTTTGTACACCTTCTAATCATCAAACCCAAGCTAGGACATGAGAAAACAAGGTCTCAAACACTCCCATTCCCAGAATCACTCTCAAACTGCAAAAATAGGGCAGGGTCTGCAGATTGAATCCCATTTCTCATTCCTTTCATGATTTCTTGCCCAAAGCTCATCAAACACATTCCCTAGCATCACTTGAAGCTAACCAAAACACAAAACACGACCTGTAACTCCTCTAACCAGTTCCACCATTTTCACTTTCTTGTTTTGCAGTTGAAGGTCCATAGCTCGATTCAAGGTGTTTCAAAGCAAAGTAAGCATTGGAATAGCATCACCACACTTCAGGCAAGTTGTACAGATCCTCATCTTGCCCTGAAAGCTCCCCCATTGCCAGATAGAACTTCAACTGAACAGGTATCTTTTTGAACTTCTAACTCTTAGTGTAGGCATCATTAGCTCTAGGTTTGTGAATAAGAAGTGTTCTACTCATGCCCCTGAATCTGTACATGCTTTTACTTTTCATTTATTTTGCTTGAGCTGTGAGAATTTAAGGTTTGAATGTGGAAGAAAAGTTAGGTCAGGATTTGGGAATGTCAAAATTCTCTCTCATTTCTGAGAGTTAGGATGAGTTCTTTATATATTTAGAATCGTGATTCAATGCTTAACATTTCTTATGTTGTGAGTTTGTGCAAAAGATCAAAGAATCCAGATGTTTGAATTTGAGTTACAGGCGCGCGTTTTGGAACATTTTTTTGGCTGAAGGTTGAAGAAAGGCTTAGTGGGCTGGGCCTTCTGTGCTATTTTCTTTCTACACCACATTTTTGTTTTCATACCCCCTGAGCCCATTATGTTATTTTCATGATTTTTTTGACTTTTCTTTTTTCATTTTGACTTATTTATTTTCCCTCATAATATTAAAAAACATGAAAAATTATTTTTACACCATTTTTATATTTTTAGGCATTTATTTGTTTATATGAACCATTTGTACATAAATAATATATATATACTATTATTTAGAAAAAGCTAGAAAAATAATGCAAATATACTTTATTTCTGATTTTATTTCATTTTTTCTTTTGAAAATATTTTTATACAAAATATACTTTTTTTATAAATATTAAATATTATTATTTTTTTATATATAATGTTTATTTAGTAAATAATAGAGATATTTATATATATTAGTACATTTAGGTAAATAATACAAAAAAAATATATACATTTTTATTTTATTAATATTTGACATAAAAAATATTCTTTTATAAATATACTTCATTTTATTTTATTTTTGTATATAATTACTAAATATTATACATATTAAATAGTTAATATATTTATTTAATGAAATTAGGGTTTTACCCTTAAAACATAAAAACTCCAAAAATATTACTTTTTCATTTTATTCATTTTTTTTTGTTTATTTAACATAAAAAATATATCTTTTTCCATACATATAAAAACCCTTTTTGCATTTTTGCATCTTTATTTTATTTTCCATTTAATTGATGCAATTAATTATCTTGTAAATATTCCAAAATTGATGTAATAGCTAGATTTAAATTCCTTGTCTAAATATCCCCCCATTTGAACATTTGTACCCCCCTTCCCATATTGTGTTGTAATAGTTTAGGAAATTTAAATTTCGCACTTTATTGCTTTCTAAATATGGCATGCTAGAACTAGGGTTTGTATGCACATAAAAAGAACAAAATTAGTTTGACCTAATTTCAAGATAATCAAGCATGAATATAGACAACACATATCACACTTGCACCCCTAGGGTATTCCACTTGTTGCCTTCCATAAATGGGCCATATTGTATGTTAGGTCTCTTTGGGCAAAACAAATACAAATCAATTGATCATAGTCCCTCGATGACGCTTTCGAAAGTTGCCTAAAAAATGATCAAAGTCCCTTAAAAGAAAATTGCCCAAAGATACTTAGCACTATTGCAATTATGGTCTAAACGATGACCCGCGCCCGTCCCTTCACCTCCTAACACAAGATTGTCCACCAAATGCAATGGTGGAACAAAATTGTTAAAAGGATTAAAACATAACAAAAATCTTTGAGAACTTTAGGGTAGATAGCTTTTAAGTACTTGTCCACTTGCAAAACAAAACACTTGCCTATTTTCAAACCACACTTCCCAAACACTTTCAAAACAAACTTTCAAAAACCTTGGAACATATTTTCAAAAAAGACAAACACCTTTTGTAAAACATTCGAGTAAAGAATTGTTACAAGGGTAGCCTATACAAGGCATCTTTTTTCAAAACATTTTCAAAGCCACACACAAAGCACCATTTCAAACAATTGAAAACCAAGGCAAGTTGATCTAAGCAAGTACCTAAGAGCCCATGGATAACCATGGATAGAAAGGGTGCTAATACCTTCCCTTTCTATAATCTACTCCCCGAACCCAAGAAAAATCTCAAAGGTTTTTGCTGTGCTTTTTAAACCTTTCCTTAGGATAAAATAAAAAGTCGGTGGCGAATCTTGCTCAACCGAAACATTTGCGAAAACAAATGCAAAACCATAGACAGTTCTCCCACCGTATCACAGTCAGCATCAGAGAAACCTAAACCGTTGTCTGCTGTAAGACTGGCTACACAGTCTTGGAATTGGTCGGCAGAGGTTTCCTGGGGTACATGGGCTGTCTTCAGGAATTTTATCAATGCTTTGGCGTGCGCCTCTGAACAGAGTAGCAATGCTAACATGGAGATTTTCGAGGGGGTTTGTCCCAGTTGCTCTACCACGTCATAATCACTCTTTTTAATTATCTTCAAGATCTCCTCCATCTCTTTCTTAGAGGTTTCCGGGATAACCAAAGGTTGAGCCCTCGTCCTGACGAGCTCATCTTGGATCCCTTTCCCCTTATCAGCAGAAGTAGGAGGGACAACAATAGGAATAACGGCATCTTCAATCAACGGGGTTCTAGCGGAAAGTTTTATCGGTGCAGGAATAACTTTGGCAGCAGATGAGGGTCCAAAGATCGCCTTTGGGGGGGAAATCTTTGGAGAAAATATTCTCCCACTTCGGGTGATCTTGCTTGTGCCGGCAATGTTTCCATTGCTGGAATCTTCTTCATCAGAGCTTCCTTCGGTTACTTCAACTTGTTTAATACCATGGTAGTAGATTTCTCCACCGTAATTCCATGGTATTGATTTTTCAGAACTGTAGGGGACAGGCCCTGGCATAGTTATTTCCAGAGGAACAGACTTTGTAGCGGATGTAATCTTAACAGGCTTTTTGACGGCCTTGGAAAGATTGGCGTGAATGGTGATAATTGAAACATCTTCAGTAGGGGTTGGAATAGCAGGAACTTTTTCAAACAGAATTTGTTGACTGTCCATTAGGCCTTGGATGCCTTTCTTCAGTAACGGACAGTCGAGTGGCAGAGAGTAACAACAGTAGCAGTCTTCTTTGCATCCTGGGAAAATCCCAGCCTTTAACAGATTTAACTTGATGGTTAACAGCGGAGTTATCAGGTCATCAACATCAGAAACATACAAATCTTCCTCAATAGCATGGACATTTCGACCATGCTTCGGCATCGGAGCAGCTATTACATTTGGCTTCTCTGGAGCATCGAACTCAACCTCCTTCGCCTCCATCAAGTCTTGGATTTTATGCTTAAGTGCCCAGCAATCGTTGGTGTCGTGCCCGACACTGTCAGAATGGTAGGCGCATTTAGCATTGGGATGATAATGCGACGAAGATGTGTTCACATTTTTTGGTGCCTCCTTGATAGTGGCGAGATTCAACTTCAACAGATGGGGAAGCACCTGCGCTGGCGTCATATTGATGCGGGTGAACTACCGTTACGGCCGTTCCACCCGTTGCTGATTTGGTCTGGACTGGTTATAACGAGGCTGATCATTCGATGGATTTTGGATTATCACGGCCCCCACAGTCGGCCGGCGCTCAGTCTTCCCCGCTCTTCTCTGAGAATACACAACAGTTGTTTCCTTCTTTGCTGGAAATGATTTCTTAGCAATTGTAGATGCAGAGGCATCCTTCTGAATCTTCCCATTCTTGATACCGGCTTCTACCCGCTCGCCAGTCAGAATTAATTCAGTAAACCCTGCGAAGAGCTACCGATCAGATGGTTAAAGAATGGACCAGACAGGGTCCCCAGGAACATATCAACAAGTTCTCTATCAGAAAGAGGTGGTTTCACTCTTCCGGCCAGATCGCGCCACTTCTGGGCATATTCCTTGAATCCTTCACCTGAGGCTATTCCCATACTCTGTAGCTGAGTACGGGTTGGCGCCAAGTCGGAGTTATACTGATATTGGCGATAAAAAGCAGCTTCCAGATCCTCCCAACTATGTATCTCTGACCTTTCCAGCTTGTAAAACCAGTCTAGTTGAGTGCCAGACAGGCTATCTTGAAAGAAGTGCACCCAAAGGTTTCTGTCGGAAGTGTGAGGTTGGATTCTTCGGACGTACGACCTTAGGTGCATTTTTGGGCAAGACAGCCCATCATATCTTGCAAAAATTGGCACTTTAAACTTCGGGGGGATCACAATTCCAGCAATTAATCCCAAATCTTCGAAATCTAAGCCGGGAACTCTCTGCAGCTCCATAGCTGCCAACCTGTCTTCCAAGTTCTTATACTTATCATCGGCGGGCGGGTATTGTTGCTCTGAGTAGTCTTCGTCTTCTTCAGCCTCTTCTTCTTCAGCTTCAGATTCGGAAGGTACCGCAGCCCCTTTTCCTTTACTGGTTCCCTCTTCAGACGTAGGGGGAAATTCAAGAACTCTTCTGGCTTCTCCCTCAAACCTTCTTCCCAGGGTAGCCACCCCGACTCTTTTCTTCTTCTTTTTCACTTGCTCTTTGTTCCCCAGCAGGACTTTTAGATCCTCCTGACCCTTTGCCAAGGTCATCAGGAGATGTTGAAACTGTGAGTTTTGAGACTGCAAATCCTTGACCGTCTGTTCGAGATCCATCTTACTGAAATAAACAGCAGAAAGATAAGGAAACCTGGTGTGGAGACCTGCTTATGCGCATGATGAATGATATGTTTACTTATGCAATGCATTCAAGGATTTAGAAAATTCAAAATTGTTGCAGACAAAAAGAACACACGTCATATTAATAAGAAGAAATTTTGTCAGTGCATAAATGCCCCATGGGCCAAATATTACAAAAAACTTCTCAAGGTAAAAAGATGTTGTGCATCCTCTTTGGTGCGATGTAGGTGTTGAGGGTCTCTTCCTCATGGAGTCGGCGGGTAAGCTCCAAAACCTTCTTCTCACTGGCGTAGAAGCTGGCTTCAAAAGTACTCCGTTCCTCCTTGAGCTGGATCCAACTCTTCTGCATCTCTTCCCATGATGTTGGCATGTCAGGATATAGGATGGTGTAGGGAACCTCTCCTTCCTTAACGGGCTCTTTAATCACAGGGAGAACATGAGGGTAAGACATCATTAGACTCTGGGATCGGGTTCGTACCCACTTGAGATAAGGCTCAAGAGGGATGGAGTTCTTATGCCCCAGTGTCTTGTTGTCTACCTTGTTAGGCATCCTCCAAGCTCTGATGAATCTTTGGCGAAGTCCTTGCGCATCGTTGTTGAAGTCAAAAACTAGGTCAAGAATCAGCATGTTATGAGGGCCATCCCTCCGTGCATATCCAAATTGTCTCAAAGCTAGACAAGGGTTGTAGGTAATGCCTCCTCTAATGCCAAGCAATGGAACATTAGGGAACTCTCCACAACGATCGACGATGATGACATTTTCTCTGGACCGAGAACATAAATGTACATCAGAGTGAGTGAGGGTCATCAATCGTTGTGACCACCTTAAGCCTTGGTCATTCTTCAAGACAGATTGTGGAAGGTGCGAAATAAACCACCTTACAAGGAGAGGAGTA
The DNA here is from genome assembly GCA_948472305.1 of Vicia faba. Taxonomy (NCBI): domain Eukaryota; kingdom Viridiplantae; phylum Streptophyta; class Magnoliopsida; order Fabales; family Fabaceae; genus Vicia; species Vicia faba. Next base: position 548,793,548 of record OX451737.1, read on the forward strand.
CAACACATGAGAACACCCCTCTTTCTCATTGTTCGTGTGTAAAATGAGTGAAGGATGTCCCCAAGCAATGTTGGTATGGGATTCCTGGATAGGAAGATCTTGACGGCGTTGACATCTATAAGCTGGTCAGGATTTGGGAATAGGACCAACCCATAAATGAGGAGTGCCACAATTTCTTCAAAGGCTTGTAGATCCAATGAATTCCAACACTCTTGTGCCTTCTCCAACAAGAATTTTGCTAAGAAGCCTCTGACACCACTTCTAGTTTCCCAATGCCCCTTGATGTAAGATGGTTGCAAGTGTAGTGCTTGAGCAACATCTTCAGGCTTTGGTTCTTTTTCCGTACCGTTGTAGGGTAGTTGATTAAGAATAGGAATTCTCAAGAGTTGAGAAAATTCCTCCAAAGTGGGCACCAATTGATAGTCGGGGAATGTGAAACAATGGTAAAGGGGGTCAAAGAACTGGAACAACACTTTCACCATATCCTCTTCAATGCTGGTGTTGACTAGGCTGAGCAGTCTACCATGTCTTTCACTGAAGGGAGAGCTTTCGGGAATTCTGGACGTGAGCTCCTTGAGTTGAGGAGGGATTCTCACAAGGTTGACTTGGATAGTTTTCCTGCGAGGAAATTCCATGACCTACAAAACAAGAACAAAGATGAAGATCCAAACCCTTGAAATGGTTAGTGAATGCATATGATGCTTTATGATGTTCATGATGTATGCACAAACATATGTACAAGCAAGTCACACAAAACCCTAGTTTCAGGCTTGCATGAGGTCTCATAGGTAGGTACCCTCTTGAGTGAAGTTGGCTTAAAACCTGTCCTATAAATAGTAACCGGGTTCTAAGGAGCTCAATATCACTGGATTGTTTTCCATGTTCATTGTTTTGGTTTAGCCACTTAACTAGCGACCAAAATATTCCAAGAAAACAACCCTCAATGAGTGTAGTATCGAGTATTTACCAACTTCGGACTTCACCAAAGCCGGTCATCTCACTACCCCTAATAAAAGGCCAAGACGGTCAAGTAAGGTTCTAGGTCATTAGTGCTTAGTGACATCACTCAGCGGCCCTGTACTCTCCTTGATTGAACTCAAGGGTTACCGGTACTCATAAATATGTCGCACTAATATAGCTATTGCTTCAACCGTGTCGGTATACCCCGCACAGTTTCCATAACGTATTGCTATCTATGAATGTTTCCCCAAATCCGGGTGTAGGATTTCAAGCCCAAACAAGAGAACCAAGATGTAAAGCAATCAAAGCAAACAATTAGTCATGCAAAGGTGATCTAAGCCCTAAGGTTACTCCACTTTCAATTAAAATCCCCAGCAGAGTCGCCAGTTCTGTGATACGGTGGGAGAACTGACTTGAGGTTTTGCATTTGTTTTCTCAAATGTTTCGGTTTAGCAAGAGTCGCCACCGACTTTATATTTTATCCTAAGGAAAGGTTAAAAAGCACAGCAAAAACCTTTGAGATGTTTTCTTGGGTTCGGGGAGTAGATTATTGAAAGGGAAGGTATTAGCACCCTTTCTATCCATGGTTATCCATGGGCTCTTAGTTACTTGCTTAGATCACTTGCCTTGCATTTTCAATTGTTTGAAATGGTGCTTTCAATTGTTTGAAATGGTGCTTTGTGTGTGGGTTTGAAAAATGTTTTGAAAAATATGCCTTGTCTAGGCAACCCTTGTAACAATTCTTTACTCGAATGTTTTACAAAAGGTGTTTGTCTTTTTGAAAAGATGTTTCAAGGTTTTGAAAGTTGTTTTGAAAGTTTGTGTTTGTGAAGTGTGTTTTGAAAAATGGCAAGGATTGTTTTGCAAGATTGGGCAAGTAACCAAGAGCTATCTACCCTAAATTTCTCAAAGATCTTTCCTATGTTTTTAACCCTTTTAACAGTATTGTTCCACCATTGCATTTGGTGGACAATCTTGTGTTAGGATGTTAACGGGACGGGCGCGGGTCATCGTTTAGACCATGATTGCAATAGTGCCAAGTGTCTTTGACAATTTTTCCTTTAAGGGACTTGATCATTTTTAGGCAACTTTCGAAAGCGTCATCGAGGGACTATGATCTTTTGAATTGTTTTGTTTTGCCAAAGAAACTCAACATGCAACATGGCCCATTATTGAAGGCAACAAGTGGAGTAACCCTAAGGGTGCAAGTGTGCTTGGTGTTGTCCATTTTTATGCTTGTTTATCTTTGAATTAGGTCAAGATATTTGTTATTTTTGATTTTTGCATACAAAACCCTAAATCTATCATGGCATTTTTAGAAAGCTTTAAAGTGCGGAAAATAAAATCCTAAATTATTACAACATAATTATGGGATGGGGGGTAAAAATGTTCAAATGGGGATATTTAGCAAGAAATTTAAATCTAAGCTATTACAATCCAAATTGAATATACAAGTTATTTAATTGTACAATAATTGAATAAATACAAATAAAATGTAAATTGTATTATGCACAAAAATGTTTTTATGTGTATGTGAGAAGTATTTTTCATGTGACAAATAAACAAAAATAAAAAAAGGGGTTAATTTTTGGGTATTTTCATGGTTTAGGGCAAAACCCTAATTTTCTAAATAAAAGGTATTTATTATTTATTATATACAATATTTATTAATTATATACAAAAATAAATAAAAGAGAAGTACATTATAAAAAAGTAATTTTTGAGGTCAAATATTAATAAAAATAAAAATGTATTATTTTTGTATTTTTACCCTAAATATTCTAATAACTATATAAGTATTTATATTATATATTAAATATATTAAATATACACAAAAATAAAAATATTTATTATTTAAAAAAAAAGTATATTTTTTAGAAAATGTTTTCAAAAAATGCAAATAAAAATAATAACTAAAAGTATATATTTTCACATTATTTTTGAGGTTTTAAATATAAGTATTATATTTATTTATATGTACAAGTTCAAATAAAACAAATAAAATTCAAATAAAATGCAAAAATGGTTGAAAAAATATTTTTTATATTTTTTATGTTTTGACAAAAAATAATAAGTCAGAAGAAAAAATAAAAAGTCAAAAATAGTTTAAAAAAAACACACAATGGGCCAAGGGGGTGTAAGTGAAAAATGAAGGTGCAAACAGAAAAATAAGCCAGGCCCAGCCCAAAGGGAGTTGTCTTCAACCTCCAGCCAGTTTCAAACAAAAAACGCGCGTTTTCTACCTTCCCTGCTATCTCTTGATCCTTTGACTTTCAACAAAAACTTACAACATCAATGTTATAGAGCATCATGTCACGATTCTAAACATATAAAGAAGTTGATCTAACTCTCAGAAATGAGAGAGAATTTCTTCTCCCCCAATTCCTGACCTAACTTTTGTTCAATGTTCAGGTTCAAAATTCTCTCAGCACACACAACATAAATGAAAAGTAATGATATGGGTAGCTTCAGGGCCATGAGTAGGACATAACTTCTTCACAAACCTAAGCCTAGATATGCTTGGATAGAGATATAGAAGTTCAAACTTTTACCTGTTCAGCTTGAATCGTGTACAACAATGGAGGTACTTTCAATGCAGTGTGAGGATTTGTACAGCTTGCTTGAGGTCCAGGGATGCTCCTCCAATGCTTGGTGTGCCTTGAATCTTACTGTATCAAGCTATAGAAGTCAACCTGCAAGAGAGAAAAGTGAAAATGGCACACTTGGTTAAAGGTGTTACAGTCTGTTTCCAAGGCTTGGAATAGTTTGTATGGATGGTAGGGAATGTGTTTGAACTGGTTTGGATGAAAACGCACGATAGGAATGGACTGTGGGATTCAAGTTGCAGCTTATGCCCTGTTTTGCCATAAAACTGTGTTTTTCTGTATATGGAGGTTTTAGAGATGGTTTGGTCGTGTTTCAGGGTAGTTAGGAAGTATGAAGTGTGTTCACAAAGTTGGTTTAAGCTCTTGCTTGCAGGAAGTGAATGTGGGATCAGTTTTGCAAAGTTTCTTCTTATCTAAGCAAGAGTTGTCAAGTCAGATTGTAGGCTCATACAGGCCCCTCAAGTATGCTGCACAAATCACTCTTGATCAGTGGAATTTTTTCATGAACTTGTGCCCAAAAGATCTGGCATGTACCTCTTTGATTTGTGTTTTGACATAAAGTGAATCTTTTCAAAAATGGCTAAAATGCTTTTTTTAAATATGGCTTAATCTTGCAAGTAAAGGTTAAACACACAAGATAAGGCTTGAACACAAAGGATTAGCATTAAATTATTGAGTGTGGATGAGATAAAAGGCCTGTAATCTAGTTTGTGCAAGCTGAGTTTGAAAATGCAAAGTTATGAACATGTAATTGGCTTATGAACAAAGTGACTTTTGCCCATCTTTACAAATTCGATTCTCCCTAACCATAAGGGTGTTTGATGAGTTCTTGGACAATTTGGAAAGCTTGGAATGTGTACTACAATCCATATTTGTAATGCAAGTTGAAATTCCAAGTGGAAGCATGTGAAAAGTGGCCATGAAGTTGGGCAAAAATCCTGCCTAAAATAGGTCAAAAAATTTCTAAGTTAAGAATGTTTTGCACCCTTATTCAAAAAATCATAACTTGAGCTACAAGCTTCTTTTGAGGAAACTTTGTGAATCAAAGTTGTAGATTTTGCAATGGACTACAACTTTCATGTTTTGAGTTTTGTTTGAATCCAAATACATCTTGATGAAAAAATGGGACAAAGTTAGGAAAAAATTAGGAAATTTCATAACTTAGAAAATTTCTAAGTTATGAAATTTCTTCATTTCAAACCCTAATTTGTAATTTTTGATTTCTTGATGAACAAGTTTCATAATTTGACATGTTTTGAGGAAAAATGAATCTTGACACTTGATTTTGACAAAAAAGTCAAAGTTTGACTTTTCAGTATACAGTCAAATCTTGATCAATTGACTGGAAAATTCATCTGTCAATCTTGTGCATTTGGGATCTTTTGAACTTGTTGAATGTGTCAATACCATGTCATTGAGTCCTTGAGTCCATATGTGATCTTGGTTTGCCATTGGCTAGGTCAAACTGTCAAAAATTGCCTTTGTACAGCCAAAACCCTAAAAATGACCATTTTGCCCTTTTGGTGATCTGATCAAATTTCTTGTGGAATTGTGATCCAAACTTGATCAAATAGTCCACATGAGTTCATAATGTTGATGTGGGTCAAAAATCATGAAGTTTGACTGTCAATTGGCCATAGTTGACTTTTTCCCCAATACAGCTGATTTCTAGGTCAACTGTCCAGTTTACTGGGCAAAGATTGGAATCAAGACTTGAAACTTGGTATGGATAAACTTGTGAGTCCAACATGAAGCATGAAAGTCATTTTGGGCATTTTAGGTCAAAACATCTTTGTGCAAACTCAAACCCTAATTTGGGTCAACAGTGCAAGGAGGAGTCTTGAGCAGAGCAAACCCTAACTTGGTCTTGAGCTCCAAGGGTCTTGTGGTGAGAAAATGTTGATGACATGAGAGGGCAAATTTTGGGGTACAACACTCTTCAACAACAGTCCGAGATTTAATGACTCCCCAACACTTGTCAAGGATTTATTTTCTGAAGCAAAGATACATTTCAATAATGCTTCACGTTCATACATCATATAACATACATGATATATGCATACAACATAACCTCATTTTGAGAACATCATTACATAATGCATTTCATCCATCATGACATTGCATACAACTTTTTCTTTACCTTTTCAAGAAAAGGTCAACAGGTAAGTGTCATTAATATGTAAATTTCTCCAAGACAAAATCAACCTTGGATTTCTTCATTATCTGCTGAGGTAGTAATCGTCCAAGATTCCTTCATCATCCTACTGAGGTAGTAATCGTCCAAGATTCCTTCATCATCCTGCTGAGGTAATAATCTTCCAAGATTTCTTCATCATCCTGCTGAGGTAGTAATAATCTAAGATTCCTTCATCATCCTGCTGAGGTAGTAATCATCCAAGATTCCTTCATCGTCCTGCTGAGGTAGTAATCGTCTCAGATTCCTTCATCATCCTTTTGGAGTAGCAATCGTACCAGATTCCTTCATCACCCTGCTGAGGTAATCGTCTCAGATTCCTTCATCATCCTTTTGGGGTAGCAATCGTCCCAGATTCCTTCATCATCCTTTTGGAGTAGAAATAGTCCCAGATTCCTTCATCATCCTGCTAAGGTAGTAATCGTCTCAGATTCCTTCATCATCCTTTTGGAGTAGCAATCGTCCCAGATTCCTTCATCATCCTGTTGGAGTAGGAATCATCTCAGATTCCTTCATCATTCTGCTGAGGTAGTAATCGTCCCAGATTCCTTCGTCATCCTGTTAGAGTAGCAATCGTCCCAGATTCCTTCATCATCCTGTTGGAGTAGCAATCGTCCCAGATACCTTCATCATCCTACTGAGGTAATAATCATCCAAGATTCCTTCATCATCCTGTTGGAGTAGAAATCGTCCCAAATTCCTTCATCATCCTGTTGAGGTAGTAATCATCTCATATTCCTTCATCATCCTTTTGGAGTAGTAATCCCCCAAGATTCCTTCATCACATATCACTACCTGAAGCAAGACATTTGTCTGTGAACAAATTGATTGTAGATCGATTCTCGAAACAGGACATAATGACTATCTACATGACAAACACTTCCTTCAGACCTCTGTTGGCTCAGATTGAATCGACCAAAGATTTGTTATGATACTTTTATCAGTAGACCTTTTTCTGGCTCAGATTAAATCGACCAAATATTTATTCTGATACTTCTCTCAGTAGACCTTTTTCTGGCTCAGATTAAATCGACCAAAGATTTATTCTGATACTTCTCTCAGTTAAAGATTTAAAAACCTCTTCTGGTTAAATTTATTTCTTCCAGTTAATAACAGGCGACCAAAGACCTCCTCTGGTTAGATTTATTTCTTCCAGTTAATAGCAGGCGACCAAAGACTTCTTCTGGTTAGATTTAGTTCTTCCATATTAAAAACAGGCAAAGGACATCTATTATTTCAGTATAAATCAACCAAAAGATTTATCCTTATACCTTTCCTAATCACTCTGGATGGCATCCTTAAGCCCATCTTCGATGACTCTCCATCATCTCTCCAAATGGCATCTGTAAGCCCATTCTCTACATCATCAACTATCAGTTCTATTTCATGTGAGTGCAAACTTCTGGGCACTCTAGTGTTCAATCATCTTCTACCTTTAAGCTACGAACGAAAACGTGCCATACTTGCTCTTCAGGTTTAAGAAGATTAAACAGGGACAACTGTTGTACCCCAAAATGTTCCCTCTCTTTTCTCAAGACATTTTATCACAAGGATTTTCAAAAATCTCAAATTTGTACAAGTACAAAACAAACAAAAAAGGGTAAAGCATAAAAATTGATTTTCTTGACAAAAATGAAGAAAAATAAGCTTGCTTCGATTCATACTAGTTTCGATTGGGAATATAGGCTTCCTTCGAGCAAGTTTGATTCATCCTTAGATTGGGCATTTGGGCCTCCTTCAATGTAAGCTTTGATTTACATCCTTCGGTTGAGCATTTTCCTTCTTCGAGCGAGCTCTGGTCCTCACGCTTCGATTGAACATTTGGGCCTCGTTTGATGCAAGATTTGATTTACATCCTTCGATTGAGCATCTGGATTCTTTGATCAAGCTTTGGTCCATAAATTTCATTTGGGCATTTGACCCCCTGCAGGTTTGCTTTGATGCACTAAAATAGCTCCTGCATGTAAGCTTCATTTAGATAATGGCTCCTGCTTGCAAGCTTCGATTGCACCATTGGCTCATCACTTGTTTGCCTTGGATTTATAAGTTTTTGATTGGATGAATGGCTATCTTCCTGTGACTTTCGATTTCATCTTCATGTTTGCTTTGAATGCACCTTCATATCACCTTCGAATCCATCCCCAAACCCTTCAATACGCCATAATGCTGCATTATGACACACAACTTGGTGGCCCATTCGAAGGACTTTCCATAGTTGGGGAATAATTGTTCTTGCTTACTTTGGAGTCTGGTCAAAGGTTTGGGCCTAAGTGATCAAAAGCAAGAGGACTCAAAATGGCATATTCAGTTAAAGAGGGACATTCGAAGAACACACAATTGGTCCATTCAAAGGACACATAACTGGTGGGAACAAATGATGTTCTAGTCTAGTCAAACGGTGTAGAAAGATGGAGGATTCGACTCAAAAGATTAAGTTGAACATTAGACCCATAGGATAGGCTACATGTTTCCCCTTTTCAGGCCTCAAACCTATGACTCACTCTATATTTAATTGTTTATGCAAGTTGAAATAGGCTTTTACCCATTTACTGTCCAAGACCACTTGCCCTTAATAGTATAATACTACTTTTTAGAAAAAGTTTTTCTTGAGCCTTGCGCCTGCTTTCCTTCTAAGGAAGCAATCCATCTTAACCACCCATCTTGCTATCATGACACAAGTGGGTGCTTACTTTCCAGCCGAGCCTTTATTTTATTATTTTTACTCCTAAACATTTCAAAAAAATTTCCTCTATAAATAGAGAGTTCATTTGCACATCAAAGAAGAAGAAGAAGAAGAGGGGACATATCTTCAAAATTCTTACACACCATAAAATTCTCAAACACTTAAACACTTTTGCAAATCCAAACCCAGAATCCAAATACTTGTCCCTTTCAAATCTGAAAAAATCCTTACATCTTACTATCCTTCGAATCCAGCAAAGAAGGATATTTCACTTATTTTGCTCTTTCGAATCCAGTGTCAAAGGCCCAACCTTGGTCTTTTCCTTCGAACCCAGAGGAATTCAAGGCAACCACTTCAAGGCCCAGCACACATTCCAGCCTCCAGCAAGGTAAGTAATTCTTAACCTTTGAACCTTCATTTCCAGCATAGCATGTAAATAAGTTTTCTTTTCGTTTCAAACATGAATATACTATTTTCTTCTTTTCGTTTCCACCCTTTTAATGTGTGTCATGGTTAACAATCTTATTGGCTTTTGCTCTTTGTACATTTAAACATGCTTTAAGAACTAATATAGACTTAAGGTGATGTTGGCTTGGCCTTGGGCCATGTTGCTATTCAAACCCAAACGAAGGAAACAGGAGACAGAAAGTTAGAAACGAAGCCTCTGGCTTCCATACTAACCTTCAGGCCAAACAAAAGAGGCAGCCAGAAGGCCCAACATGCTGGCCTCCAGGCCCCAAACGAAAGGCATAACATGCTGGCCTCCAGGCCCCAATCGAAATACAAACATGCTGGCCTCCAGGCCCCAATAAAAAGCCATGCCTTCACCCCCTTTTCAGGCCAGATTGAAGAGAGTCAGAAAGTGTATAATTGAAGGGTTTGCTGCCCTAAATTGAAAAATACACTTTTCTTGCTTTTATCTTATTTTTGCCTTTATATTTTCATGCAATTCAATATGGTTGTAATAGTGTAGGATTTTATCTTTCTGCACTTTTGACTTTATACAAAATGTTAGTAATTAGGGTGTATGGCAAGATAAAATCAATAAGTAGACCACCCTGATCCAAAGACAAAAATGCATGTAATCAAACACACTTTGCACACATGCACCTCTAGGGTTAACTCCACTTGTTGCCTTATGAAAAATAGTCATGTTATGCATGTGAGACGTCTTAGCAAAAACAATAAAAAATACGAGATCATAGCCCCTCGATGACGCTTCGAATGTTGCCTTACAAATGATCTTAGTCCCTCAAAAGAAATGTTAAGATATCTCACAACATTGTTATCATGACTATACAATGACCCACGTCCATCCCTTCACATCCAATGATGGGGCTTCTTACCAAATCAATGGTAAGATAGCAACATCTAAAGGAGGAGGAAAATAACACTAAAAGACCTTTGAGTAGGTAGGTTGCTCCTAGTTGCTCTCTTTCTCACAATAAAAACAGTTTATACACTAACACTTTCATTTTGAAACATTTTCAAAAGACAACACTTTCTATGCATTCTTATAGAGACGAGAATTATTACAAAGACACCTTTTCAAAATCACTTTAAAAAATAAACACTTCTTTGAACTATTTTCCAAACAACACTTTGTATGTGTTCTTATAGAGACGAGAATCATTACAAAGGCATGTTTTCAAAATACTTTCAAAACCACACCATAAAGCACACTTCCAAACAAAAGCAAGTGATCTAGCAAGCAACTAAGATCCCATAGATAACTATGGATGAAAAGGGTTCTAATACCTTCCCTTTTCATAATCTACCCCCCGAACTCAAGAAATAATTGCGACAGGTATTTCCTGTTCTTTTCAGCCTTTCCTTATTGGATAAAAGAAAAGTCAGTGGTGACTCTTGCTATCCGCAACAATTGCAATCAAACGCAAAACACCCAACTCAGTTCTCCCACTGTGTTACAACCGCATTTCGCTATAGGAAAATATATCCTCTTGCCCCTTGATAGACGTATGGTTCAATATAACCCTGCATCACAAACCCTTGAGGTCCTTGAAATGGTTATTGAAAATGTTATTGTATGATGTAATGATGTTATGTGCAAATAAACATATACAAGCAAAGAAAACAAGTCCTTAGGTTTAGGCTTGCATGAGGTTCATAGGTAAGTACCCTCTTGAAGTTTAGTTGGTTCAACCTGTCCTAGAAAGTAATTAGGTTCTAGGGAATCTCAATATCATTGATATTTCTTCATTGGGCATTGTCTCAACATAATCAATCTTTTCTTGCAGCCGAGATATCCCAAAAATCCGATCTCAATGAGCGTAGTATCGAGTATCAACCAATCTTCAGCTTTGCACCAAAGTCGGATATCTCACTACCTAATGGCCAAGTTGTTCAATTAAAGGTTCTACATTCTGTTAGTGCTTCATGATACCGCTTAGCGGCCCCGTATTCTCCTTGATTCAACACAAGGGATACCGGTACCAAAAAATGCGTCACACTAACGTAACCATTGCTTCAACTAAATCGGTCTACGCTATACAATTTCCATAATCTTTTGCTACTTACCTAATGATGTTCCTAGATCCGAGTAGAGGCTCAATACAAACCCAAACAAGGACCCATAAATGTAAAGCAAACAAATCAAACAATGAAAGCAATTAAATTTGATATAGCTCTAAGGTAACCCCGCTTTTAAGTAATTATATCCCCAGCAGAGTCGCCATTTCTGTAATATAGTGGGAGAACTGAATTAGTTGTTTTGCGTTTAATTGAAATTGTTGCAGATAGCAAGAGTCGTCACCGACTTTTCTTTTATCCAATAAAGGAAAGGGTGAAAAGAACAAGAAAAACCTTTTGAGAATTTTCTTGAGTTCGGGGGGTAGGTTATGAAAAGGGAAAGTGTTAGCACCCTTTTCATCTGTAGTTATCTACGGGCTCTTAGTTGCTAGCTCACTTTTGAAATGTTTTGTTTGAAATGTGTTTGTGGTGGGTTTTGAAAGTATTTTTTTGAAAAGCGCCTTCGTTTAGGCAAACTTTGTAATGATTCTCGTCTCTATAAGAATGCATACAAAATGTTGGACTTTTGAAAATATTTCATGTTTTTGTGAAAGTGTTGGTGTATTTTTGAAAGATGTTTTGAAGATTGATTGTGAGAAAGCAACTACGAGCGTTCTACCTACTCAAAAAGTCTTTGTTCATTTCCTCCTCCTTTAGATATTTCTATCTTACCATTGATTGATAAGAAGCCCTATCATTGGATGTGAAGGGACGGGTGTGGGTCGTCGTATAGTCATAGATAGCAATATTGTGAGATACCTTAGCATTTTTCTTAAGGGACTAAGATCATTTGTAAGGCAACATCTCTACATATCAAAATGAGTTCAAGTGACTCACCATATACTCCTCTTCACCATAAACAATAACAACTTTTCCTTTCACAAGATATTTCTGAAGGAAAATTGCGATCAAAAACGCAGCGGAATATAAAATTTTCCTTTAGAGATCCTTACGAATGAGCATGGTCAGTGATAGAAATATTTACCTCTTGTGGCGATTCAGACCTTTGATGTTGTGATCACGAGCGTTGATGAAGAACAACGCCTCTACTCAGTCCACATGAACAGATCGCTTCCGATCACAGTGCTAGCTGATCACGAACGAAACCTTGAGTGAGAGAGAGAATCAAAAACGAAATTGCATCAAGTGAAATTGCTTCATCACAAGGGATCTATTTATAGAATCACTCGTGTGGGCTACAAGCTAAAAGCCCAATTAAGGCTATAAGCTAAAAGCCCAATTAAGCTTATGGACATCATACTTTATGATGTACCATATATCACTTATCCACGTGGTACCTTACCACTTTCCGTATTACACTTAAGTGCACCGTACCTTACGGTGTTCCTTATTTATTCTATCTCTCATCAACCTGTCCTTATGTGTGTGACCCTGTAGGTTTTCGCGATGTTGGCAATTATATTAAATCACACATTTAATATAATAAACAGTGAGCGGTATCTAGCAACACATCACTGTTACCCAAGTCACGAAAATGTCATGTGATCTGACCAAACCTTTTCCGTGATAATATTTGTGTTGTACAATTACCCTTTTGCCCTCATGTCTATATTGAACACAAGGCATACATTGTGTCACCCTTGTCCAGTTCAATATTGGGCCCTTAGACATTTATCCTGTTATGCAAGATGAGCAAATTCCATCTAGTTCACTCATGTCCCTCAGCATGCTTTGTGAAGTACCCATCAACCGTCTTTATAGTCATCCAGTTACGGATGACGTTTGATCAGCAATAAAGTACTTGGCTCTACATCTAGGGTCCATAGTGGTTTCAGGTCGAAGGGTGGTATACACCATTATCATCATGAGAATAACTTATGACACTTTGCATAACATTCTATGTAGTATTCTCATAACGGGTCAATCCAGTATAAATATTACTCCTAATATTCATACCTATGTCAAGACTTGATAACTCCTTATCTATGATCCATGAGATGTGATCATCAATCTATCTTCATAATAATCTTAATGCTTTAATGTTATCCCACTTCACATTAAAGCTCGACTACAGATACTTTAAGAATAGTGTCTTATGTTTAATGGGATCTCATGATTAAGTCACACTTAACATTTCATTAAACAAATAAACCATTCTAGGGACTTTATTATTTTGGAAAGCAAACATAATAAAGAAATGCCTTTTATTATTAATAAATAATTCGATACAAGTACCAAAAGTATTGGCCTCTAGGGCTTACACCAACAATTTCAACTTTTGGTGTAGGGTTGAGGTAACAATGCCTGCCCCATGGATCCATGGGCGTCCCAGTAAACAAGAATAATTTGGTCGGATATCCATCACATAGAAGGAAGAATCAAAAACCTGTGAACGCATTTTAATTGGGAGATCCACCTCTCTGTGTACCATCCTCTTTGACCCGTCAAAGGCTCGGACTATAATATCATTCGGTTTCAGCACAGCCCCTTCACAATCCAGTTGGTCTAGAGCACCCTTTGGTAGAACATTAAGTGAGGAACCCGTGTCAACCAATACATGAGCTAGAGTAGTGCCCCTGCATTCAATAGAGACATATAATGCCTTGTTGTAGTTTTTTCCTTCAGGGGTCAGGTCAGCATTATAAAAACCTAACCCGTTATCCATCGTCAGACTAGCAACATAATTTCCAAATTGATCGGCAAGGATTTCTTGTGGCACATGGGCAGACTTCAAGAACTTCACTAAAGCCTGAGTATGGGCTTCAGAACACAGTAACAAGGATAACATGGAGATTTTCGAGGGGGTTTTCCCCAGCTGTTCAACAATCTTGTAATCACTTTTGAAGATAATCTTTGTTGTACCCCAAAATTTTCCCTCTCAATTTCTCAAAGATTCTGTCAAAAAATCTCCATTGCTCAAAATTGCATAAGGACACTTCCTCAACACTGATGCCTAAAACTAGGGTTTGAGTTTTCACAAATACAATTGGACTTTTAATTCCCCATATAGTTTCTGTAACACCCCGTTTTCAATTAATTGATTTATTGGAATTTGGGAATTTATTTTATTAGAATTAATAAAATAAAAAGAATTAATTATTTTGGAGTATTTGAGGAAAATAAAAGAAATAAGGAATATTAGAATTTTTATGTTATTGGGCTTGATGTTGTTAGTAAAGAGTGGGGGTGCAGAGAAATAAAGTTATGTTTGGGACTTAGGCCATTTTCTCATTTTTGGTTTTCACGTAAGAACAGAAGTTGGAATTTGGGAGAAGAGAGCTCTGAAGAACGGAGAACGAAGAACATCGCCCAAGAACTCAAAGCTGCTAATTGATAAGGTAAGGGGGGTTTATACTCGATTTATATTTGTTTATGGGTTTATGTACAGTTGATTCGGGTAATTGTAGGAAAATCCCAATTGTTAGATGTTTCTAGGGATCGATAACCGTAGGACTGAACCTTGTTAGAAAAGGGTTAGGTTCCCAATTTTTATGAATCGATTAAGAGTTTTAGGTCCCAAATGAGGAATTGGGAGTATATATCTAATGATCGTGAAATTACCTTGGAAGTTGTAGGGATAACCTTAGTGTCAGTAGAATTCCCCAAAAGGACGGTTAATCCCCGGTTAAGGTTATTCTAATAATTGTTGGTAACTTGGACATTGTGGTGTTGTTGTGAATTGTACAAACTCGATGCGTTAGGTACTGAATTATGCGTTTTGGCAGACGTTTTCCCGCGTTTGGACTGCCGTTTCTGAGCTGCTGCAGGTTCAGGAAAATCCTGTGCGCGCTCAGCAACACGGGCCGTGTTGCACAACACGGGTGGCCGTGTTGCTCCTCTGAGTTGGAAGGGGTGTGCTCCTGGTTGCACGACACGGGCCGTGTTGCACAACACGGGTACCCGTGTCAGAGCCCCTGTACTGATAAAATTAAAATGGGCATTTTTCTGGACGTGCTGCACAACACGGGCCGTGTTGCACAACACGGGTGCCCGTGTTACTCTGCTGTGTTGATTTTTCTGAATTTTTGATTTCAGTGTTTTGATGTCGGATTTTTATTGCCATGCTTTTAGATAGGTATCGAGCATGAATTATGATATAATTGATGTGATTGGTTGATGTTTGAATAGTATGCTGAGTGATTACATGCTATTCGTAACTTGATATGATTGATATTTAAATAGTATGCTGAGTGATTACATGCTATTCATATCATGTTATGTTTGATGTTGTTGATGTGCATGATATGTTGATCGATGTTCATAGTATGCTGAGTGTTACATACTTACATATCATGTTGCATTTGTTAATTCCCATTGTGTGGAATTAACATGGTGGCCAATATACGTGTCCGCGATTTAATGGAACGTTGAGGTGGTAGCCGTGTCCGCGATATAATGGAACGGTGAGTTATCCGTGACCCGCGATTTAATGGGGCGGTGTAGTGGTACCACATGCATGGGTGTGTTGCATTACTCGAATATGACATGAATGGATGATTTTTCCAATGTTATATTTGATTGTCTGTATGCACGTATGATTTGATAAATGGTTGATGATGTTTGATGAATATTCGCAAATATGAAAGACAATGTGTCATGGATATATGAATAGTAAAGGTTTTGTAAACTATGAAATATGCTAATTATTGGGTGATGCTTATGATTTCGTGAATTGATTGTTATGAATGCATAACCAAATGTATATTTGAGAAGCTCACCCTTACTGTTGAATGTTTCAGATTGAGGAGCTTCGCTCAGGTGCTTGGCGAAGGCTTATCGTGTCTAGTTTAGTTTCGTTTTAGTATGTCTGGGTCATGCTCTGATAGTTGTAACTCCGGGAACGTTTGGTTGTCGAGCTGCTTTAGTCAGACTCGTTTATTCCTTTTTATTTGTTATGATATAATGTTGACTTTCCAGGTGTTAATCCCTGATGACTTGGAAATTATTATAACATTTGATTTTATTAAATAAATTATTCCGCTGTGTAGACATGTACGAGTTACCACTAAAATTATGCATGACAGGAATTTATTTTATTAAAAGAGAATTGTAGCATTCCTCGATTATTACATGTACTCTGAGTTTATAATTTTTAATATTGGCGAAAATTATATGCGGGGTTTTAGAGGGTGTTACAATAGTGGTATCAGAGCATAGTCGGTCGTTGTGACCAGAGTCTTGAGTCAGTCATTCCTTTTCGTATGCGACTAGTGCAAGGTAACACTGTCGATACTGTATTCTGATGTGGAGTATGCTACTAAGTTCACTGAGCTGGAAAAGTATTATGCACACTACAACAATGATGAGGCTGGAGAATTCTCTAAATGTATCAAATTTGAGAATGGTCTCCGAGATGAGATTAAGCAGGGAATCAGGTACCAGCGTATTCGTAGATTTTCTGATCTGGTGGATTGTAGCAGGATCTTGGAAGAAGATATTACCAAGAATAGGTCGTCTCACTCTCGTGGGGCTGTTGATAAAAGAGGGAAGCAACATATGGACCGTGGCAAGCCATATGGTAGAGATAACCAGAGATCAGGCGGTTGGAAAAGGCCTAGTGGGGGAGATTCTAAGGCTCCTATCAGATGCTACAGGTGTGGTGAGTCTGGTCATCACATTCGAGATTGCAAGAGCGATGAGAAGAAGTGCTATAAATGTGGAAAGGCTGGTCATTTGTCTAGTGATTGCAAAGGGAAGTCTGTTACTTGTTACAATTGTGGCGAAGAAGGTCACATTCGTCCGCAGTGTCCTAAGCCTAGGAAGGATCAGTCAAGTGGAAGAGTGTTCGCTTTGTCTGGATCTGAGACTACTCCAGAGGATCGATTGATTAAAGGTACGTGTTTTATTCATGGCACACCTTTAGTTGCAATTATTGATACTGGTGCAACTCATTCTTTCATTTCTTTGGATTGTGCTGAGAGGTTGAAACTGGGCATATCTGGTATGCAAGGTAGCATGGTTGTTGATACTCCTGCATCGGGTTCAGTGACAACTTCACTTGTATGTAGGAATTGTCCTATTGAGATTTTTGGTAGAAGTTTCGGTATGGACTTAGTGTGCCTACCGCTTGAACAAATTGATATTATCCTTGGGATGAACTGGTTGGAATTCAACCGGGTTCATCTGAACTGTTTTGCGAAGACGGTGATTTTTCCAGAAGCAGTTGGTGTCGAGAATTTGACTATGACTGCTAGGCAGGTACAAGAAGCAATGGAAGATGGTGCTAATGTGTTTATGTTACTTGCTTCGTTGGATGCAACAGGAAAGGTCAGGAGTGTAGAATTGCCAGTGGTATGTGATTTTCCAGAAGTCTTTCCGGACGATGTTGGTGAATTACCTCCTGAGAGAGAGGTGGAATTCTCTATAGATTTAATTCCTGGTACGAGACCGGTGTCGATGGCGCCATATCGTATGTCTGCGTCTGAGTTGGCTGAATTGAAGAGTCAGTTGGAAGATTTACTGGAGAAGAAGTTTATTCGTCCAAGTGTTTCACCTTGGGGTGCTCCGGTATTGTTGGTTAAGAAGAAAGAAGGTTCTATGAGACTGTGTGTTGATTACAAGCAATTGAACAAGGTAACCATTAAGAATCGGTATCCGTTACCGAGGATTGATGATTTGATGGATCAACTAATTGGAGCTAGTGTATTCAGTAAGATTGACTTGAGATCTGGATATCATCAAATTCGTGTGAAAGCGGAAGACATTCAAAAGACTGCTTTTCGAACGAGGTATGGGCATTATGAATATTCTGTTATGCCGTTCGGAGTTACTAATGCACCTGGTGTTTTCATGGAATATATGAACAGGATTTTTCATCCGTATCTGGATAAGTTTGTTGTGGTTTTTATTGATGACATTCTGATTTATTCCAAGAATGACGAAGAACATGCGGAACATCTCAGAATTGTGTTAGAGTTGTTGAAAGATAGGAAGTTGTATGCCAAGTTGTCCAAATGTGAGTTCTGGCTGAATGAAGTTAGTTTTCTTGGACATGTGATTTCTAAGAATGGTATTGCAGTGGATCCTACAAAAGTAGAAGCAGTATCTCAGTGGGAAGCGCCGAAGACTGTTTCGGAAATCAGAAGTTTTCTTGGTCTTGCAGGTTATTATAGAAAGTTTATCGAAGGATTCTCAAAGTTAGCATTGCCGTTGACGAAGTTGACTCGTAAAGGACAAGCGTTTATTTGGGATTCTGATTGTGAGAAAGGTTTCCAAGAATTGAAGCGGAGATTGACTAGTGCTCCTATTCTGATTTTGCCGAATCCGGTGGAATCTTTTGTGGTCTATTGTGATGCATCTATGTTGGGTTTAGGTGGTGTTTTAATGCAGAATCAACAGGTAGTTGCGTATGCTTCGAGACAGTTGAAGGTTCATGAAAGGAACTATCCTACTCATGACTTAGAACTGGCAGCAGTTGTGTTTGTCTTGAAATTGTGGAGACATTATCTGTATGGTTCGAGATTTGAAGTGTATAGCGATCATAAGAGTTTGAAGTATCTTTTCGATCAGAAAGAGCTCAATATGAGGCAAAGAAGGTGGTTGGAATTTCTCAAAGATTATGATTTTGGATTGAATTACCATCCTGGTAAGGCAAATGTGGTTGCAGATGCTTTGAGCAGGAAATCCTTGCATATGTCTATGATGATGGTTCGTGAATTGGATTTAATTGAACAATTTCGAGATTTGAGTTTAGTTTGTGAAAGTACTCCGAAGTGTGTTCGTTTGGGTATGTTGAAACTTACTAGTGGTATTCTAGAAGAGATCAGAATCGGGCAGAAATCCGATGTTAATTTAGTTGATAAATTGACATTGATAAACCAAGGTCAAGGTGGTGAGTTTAGGATTGATGAAAATGATGTTATGAGAATTGGCGATAGAGTTTGTGTTCCTGATGTCACAGAAATCAAGAAAAGTATATTAGAGGAAGGACATCGCAGTGGGATGAGTATTCATCCGGGTGCCACGAAAATGTATCATGATTTGAAGAAATTGTTTTGGTGGCCGGGAATGAAAAAGGAAATAGCTGAATTTGTGTATGCGTGTTTAATATGTCAGAAATCGAAGATTGAGCATCAGAAGCCGTCTGGATTTATGCAACCAATGTTTATTCCAGAATGGAAGTGGGATAGTTTTTCTATGGATTTTGTATCTGGGTTGCCGAGGACTCCTATGAATTGTGAAGCAATATGGGTCGTTGTGGATAGGTTGACTAAGTCTGCTCATTTTATACCGGTGCGAATGGACTACTCAATGGAGAGATTGGCACAGTTATATATTGAGAAAATAGTGAGTTTGCATGGAGTTCCTTCTAGTATTGTGTCAGATAGAGATCCGAGGTTCACTTCGAAATTTTGGGAAGGATTGCAGAAGGCTTTGGGTACTAAGTTGAGATTGAGTTCAGCTTACCATCCTCAGACTGATGGACAGACGGAGAGGACGATTCAATCGTTGGAAGATTTATTGCGTGCTTGTGTTTTAGAGAAAGGTGGAGCTTGGGATAGCTATTTGTCATTGATTGAATTTACTTATAACAATAGTTACCATTCGAGTATTGGTATGGCTCCGTTTGAGGCATTGTATGGCAGACGGTGCAGAACACCTTTGTGTTGGTATGAATCTGGAGAGAGTTCGGTAGTTGGGCCAGAGATTGTTCAGCAGACTACTGAAAAGATCAAATTGATTCAAGAGAAGATGAGAGCTTCTCAGAGTCGTCAGAAAAGTTATCATGATAAGAGGAGAAAGAATTTAGAATTCAGTGCTGGAGATCATGTGTTTATGAGAGTTACTCCGATGACGGGTATTGGTCGGGCGTTGAAATCTAAGAAGTTGACTCCGCGTTTTATTGGTCCGTTTCAGATTACGGAAAGAGTTGGAGAAGTTGCTTATCGCATTGCTTTACCTCCGAGACTTGCGAATTTGCACGATGTTTTTCATGTTTCTCAGTTGAGGAGATACATTCCAGACCCATCTCATGTAATCCAAATAGATGATGTACAGGTAAGGGATAACCTGACAGTAGAAGTATTGCCTATGAGGATAGAAGATCGGGAAGTGAAACAGTTAAGAGGTAAAGAGATAGCATTGGTGAAGGTTGCTTGGGGAGGTCCAGCAGATGGAAATATCACTTGGGAGCTGGAGAGCCAGATGAAAGAGGCTTATCCGGAGCTGTTCGTCTAAGGTATGTTTTCGAGGACGAAAACTCTTTTAGTGGGGGAGAGTTGTAACACCCCGTTTTCAATTAATTGATTTATTGGAATTTGGGAATTTATTTTATTAGAATTAATAAAATAAAAAGAATTAATTATTTTGGAGTATTTGAGGAAAATAAAAGAAATAAGGAATATTAGAATTTTTATGTTATTGGGCTTGATGTTGTTAGTAAAGAGTGGGGGTGCAGAGAAATAAAGTTATGTTTGGGACTTAGGCCATTTTCTCATTTTTGGTTTTCACGTAAGAACAGAAGTTGGAATTTGGGAGAAGAGAGCTCTGAAGAACGGAGAACGAAGAACATCGCCCAAGAACTCAAAGCTGCTAATTGATAAGGTAAGGGGGGTTTATACTCGATTTATATTTGTTTATGGGTTTATGTACAGTTGATTCGGGTAATTGTAGGAAAATCCCAATTGTTAGATGTTTCTAGGGATCGATAACCGTAGGACTGAACCTTGTTAGAAAAGGGTTAGGTTCCCAATTTTTATGAATCGATTAAGAGTTTTAGGTCCCAAATGAGGAATTGGGAGTATATATCTAATGATCGTGAAATTACCTTGGAAGTTGTAGGGATAACCTTAGTGTCAGTAGAATTCCCCAAAAGGACGGTTAATCCCCGGTTAAGGTTATTCTAATAATTGTTGGTAACTTGGACATTGTGGTGTTGTTGTGAATTGTACAAACTCGATGCGTTAGGTACTGAATTATGCGTTTTGGCGGACGTTTTCCCGCGTTTGGACTGCCGTTTCTGAGCTGCTGCAGGTTCAGGAAAATCCTGTGCGCGCTCAGCAACACGGGCCGTGTTGCACAACACGGGTGGCCGTGTTGCTCCTCTGAGTTGGAAGGGGTGTGCTCCTGGTTGCACGACACGGGCCGTGTTGCACAACACGGGTACCCGTGTCAGAGCCCCTGTACTGATAAAATTAAAATGGGCATTTTTCTGGACGTGCTGCACAACACGGGCCGTGTTGCACAACACGGGTGCCCGTGTTACTCTGCTGTGTTGATTTTTCTGAATTTTTGATTTCAGTGTTTTGATGTCGGATTTTTATTGCCATGCTTTTAGATAGGTATCGAGCATGAATTATGATATAATTGATGTGATTGGTTGATGTTTGAATAGTATGCTGAGTGATTACATGCTATTCGTAACTTGATATGATTGATATTTAAATAGTATGCTGAGTGATTACATGCTATTCATATCATGTTATGTTTGATGTTGTTGATGTGCATGATATGTTGATCGATGTTCATAGTATGCTGAGTGTTACATACTTACATATCATGTTGCATTTGTTAATTCCCATTGTGTGGAATTAACATGGTGGCCAATATACGTGTCCGCGATTTAATGGAACGTTGAGGTGGTAGCCGTGTCCGCGATATAATGGAACGGTGAGTTATCCGTGACCCGCGATTTAATGGGGCGGTGTAGTGGTACCACATGCATGGGTGTGTTGCATTACTCGAATATGACATGAATGGATGATTTTTCCAATGTTATATTTGATTGTCTGTATGCACGTATGATTTGATAAATGGTTGATGATGTTTGATGAATATTCGCAAATATGAAAGACAATGTGTCATGGATATATGAATAGTAAAGGTTTTGTAAACTATGAAATATGCTAATTATTGGGTGATGCTTATGATTTCGTGAATTGATTGTTATGAATGCATAACCAAATGTATATTTGAGAAGCTCACCCTTACTGTTGAATGTTTCAGATTGAGGAGCTTCGCTCAGGTGCTTGGCGAAGGCTTATCGTGTCTAGTTTAGTTTCGTTTTAGTATGTCCGGGTCATGCTCTGATAGTTGTAACTCCGGGAACGTTTGGTTGTCGAGCTGCTTTAGTCAGACTCGTTTATTCCTTTTTATTTGTTATGATATAATGTTGACTTTCCAGGTGTTAATCCCTGATGACTTGGAAATTATTATAACATTTGATTTTATTAAATAAATTATTCCGCTGTGTAGACATGTACGAGTTACCACTAAAATTATGCATGACAGGAATTTATTTTATTAAAAGAGAATTGTAGCATTCCTCGATTATTACATGTACTCTGAGTTTATAATTTTTAATATTGGCGAAAATTATATGCGGGGTTTTAGAGGGTGTTACAGTTTCCATGGATCATATTGGGCACTCAAGAATCAGGTCGAAGATGGAACTTCTGAATCCTCGAAACAAGGAAGAGGAAACTGTCGAAAGGGTAAAGCATATAAAAAAAGGTGTGCAGTTGCAGATAACCATGTCGAATTCAAAATCTGGTTCAGGTTGTTCGAACCACATGACAGATTGAAAGGAGTGGTTGGCATATTTTTACAAGTCGAAGAAGAGAAAGCTTGCTTCGATCCGCAAGCTTCGACTGGGCATTGGCTTCCTTCGAGAAACCTGCTTAGATCCACCTATAAACCCTTTGACACACATAGTTTCTACACTATGAATTACAAGTTGATCTCCATGCTTTCTTTGATTCACAAGTTTCGACTGGGCATTGGCTTCCTTCGAGCAACCTGCTTTGATCCACCTCTAAACCCTTTGACACACATAGTTTCGACACTATGAATTACAAGTCTATCTTCATGCTTGCTTCGATCCACAAGCTTCGACTGGGCAATGTCTTCCTTCGAGCAACCTCCTTTGATCCACCTCTAAACCCTTCGACACACATGGTTGGACACTATGAATTACAATTTAACAAAGCTTGTTAATAATAGTTCATTGCAAGAAGAAGGTACTGGCAACATAGTCTTTCAAATGAGTAATGGAGGAAAAGTTATGATTAAAGATGTGCTTTATGTACCTGGAATAAAGTGAAACTTGCTAAGTGTTGGACAACTAGTCGAAATAAGTTTCTCAGTTGTCATGAAAGATGGAGTTTTGAGATTGTTCGACACCAAGAACAATTTGGTCTTGAAATCTTTGTTGTCGAAAAACATGACATTTAAGACAATGATCAATTCGAAAGAAGTTCAATGTTTGAAAACTGTTCGACCATAAGGATAGTTGGTTGTGGCATTTGAAGTTGGGACGTTTGAACTTTCGACCACTTAATCAACTGATTACTCAAGATATGGTTACTGATATTCCAAGTCTTGAGATGAATGAAAAAACTTTGTGAAGTCTGTTTAGTAGGAAAGCAATCCATAATTTCTTTCGTTTCGACTATGCCAATGAGATCATCTTGCATGCTCAAAGTGGTACATTCAGATGAATGTGGTCCATTCAAAGAACATACAATTGGTGGAAACAAATATTGTTTTGTCTGTTGATGAGTTTGGTCGAAAGTTATGGATCTA
Organism: Vicia faba; assembly: GCA_948472305.1. NCBI lineage: Eukaryota > Viridiplantae > Streptophyta > Magnoliopsida > Fabales > Fabaceae > Vicia > Vicia faba. The sequence goes on from OX451737.1 coordinate 548,817,003, forward strand.
TGTGATAAAAATGAAAGGACGGAGTATTCGATTCAAGGAATCAAGTTGAAGATAGAATTTTGAAAAAAAACGTTGATCAAATCCATAGACCATGCTACATGATCTTGCTTTGCAGGCCTCAAACTTGTGTTTCACTCCATAATTAATTGTTTACACAATTAATTAAGCTATTACCCAAGTTATTAAGCTATTGTCCAAAAGATCTTTCCATAAAGTAAACTTGTTGGTACAAAACTTGTCTTGAACCCATACCTTGTTTGTTTCTGATTTTACTCCACCATAAATCATAGAAATCAACCCCTCTATACCAACAACTTTGGTACTTCATCTTGGGATTATGAAAGACTTGACATAACTTAATATTTGCATTCCAACCAAACCTTAATTTTTTGTCTTGTAAATCTGATTACTTCAACTTCCCAAACCTTTTCTCTATAAATAGAGAGGTCATTTTCAAGCTAAAGGGGCCAGATTCTTGTGTGTTGAAAAATCCTCAAACACTCCCAAAACTCTCAAAAAACTCAGCCTGCACACAAGCACAAAACTTGGCACATCCTGACTTTACACACAAAATCTCAAATCCCTTCGTGCGTTTTTTTTCCCTTTCGATTCACTAAGCTTCCATATACCACATAGAAACTATCCCAATCCTTAAAAAACTTATGTATCTCCTCCTTCCTCATCCACCATTTCCAAAATCCTTCCGGCTTTCAAAGCAAAGTAGTGATCCCACTAGCTCAAGGAAGGTCCCTGCAAGCTTAATCCATCATCGAACTATTTCTTGAAGTCATATAGAGGTCATTCGAATTTCACTTTAAGAGGTAATATTTCTTAACTGTGATATCTTGATACAAGCATTTTCAGCACATACAAATAAAAGAAAAGATGTAGATATCATATCTAAGAAGCTGGCCATGCTCTTAGTTTTAATTTTCATTACTTTTGTCTTAAGAATTTCAAATATGACCAGTTAGGTTTTGATTTTGGTACCAAATAAAATTCGTGCTAACCTCTGATCCGTAGCTTTTAATGGTTAGATTGGTATTAAAATTTTGAGCAGGTTTGATGTTTACAATTTTTGATTTGGATGAGAAATGAAATTTTTAGAAGTTTAACAATGGTGATATGCATCTCTGTACGCACGAAGGAAGAAGATGAAGCCATGTTCAAATTTTCATAAATGAGTACATCTTATATTTAGTGAAAGTTGTATAACTAATGGATGAAACAGGTCACCCCATTGGTACAAGAAGCGCGCGCGTATTAGAAGTTCCTGGGTTCGAGCCCCAGTAAGACCTTTTGCAATTTTCACATTTTTTCCATTTTTTTTGCAGGAAGCGCGCCTGGGCCTCCATTGGCTGGGCCTTGACATTTTTATTTTTTTGAACTCCCATTTTACTTCCGCAATGCAGTCCATTTTTATTTTTTTTAGTTCTCTAATTAAATGATTATTGGGTCAGGCCAAACAAAAACTATTTTCATGCAAAAAACCCTAAAATTGCACCTTTGATTAATTTCATTTTTAACTTAATTCAATTTTCCTATTTTAATTAATTACCCTTATATAATTATTTAGGTCAAAATCTTTTCTTAACAAAATCCAAAAAAACCAAAATCCATTCCCTTTCCATTTCTATCCTTGTACATCATATACATTTTAATTCTTGTACATTATTCAAGTTCGATATGGTTGTAATAGATAATTAGGTTTAATTTCTTGCAATCCCCATTTGTAAATTTGTACACCCCATTCCCAAAATGATGTAATAGCGTAGTAAATTTACTTTCCGCAATTTATCGCTTTCATATCAATGCTAGTAAATTAGGGTTTGTATGGAAAGATAAAATCAACTCTTAGAAAACCCTAATCCAAGACAAAATCAAGCATGAAATACAAACACTTTACACACTTACACCTCTAGGGTTAACTCCACTTGTTGCCTTGAGAAAATGGTCATAATATGCATGTGAGACATCTTAGCAAAAACAATAAAAAAAATACAAGATCATAGTCCCTCGATGACGCTTTGAATGTTGCCTTACAAATGATCTTAGCCCCTTAAGATAAATGCTAAGATATCTCACAATATTGTTATCCATGACTATACGATGACCCACGTCTGTCCCTTTACATCCAAAGATAAGGCTTCTTACCAATCAATGGTAAGATAGAAATATCAAAGGAAGGAAGAAATGAACAAAAGACTTTTGAGTAGATAGAACGTTCTTAGTTTCTTGCTCATAATCCATCTTCAAAACAAACATCTTTTCAAACACACCAAACACTTTTAAAACATCTTCAAAAACAAACATCTCTTTGAACTATTTTCAAAACCAACACTTTGTATGCATTCTTATAGAGACGAGAATCATTACAAAGTTTTCCTAAACAAAGGAGTTTTTCAAAATATTTTCAAACTTACACCAATCTCAAACACATTTCAAACAAAGCATTTTCAAAGTGATCAAGCAACTAAGAGCCCGTAGATAACTACAGACGAAAAGGGTGCTAACACCTTCCCTTTTCATATTCTACCCCCCGAACTCAAGAAAACATCTCAAAGGTCTTTCCCGTTCTTTTCACCCTTTTCTTATTAGATAAAAGAAAATTCAGTGGCGACTCTTGTTATCCGCAACAATTGCGATCAAACGCAAAACAACCAAGTCAGTTCTCCCACCGTATTACAGAACTGGCAACTCTGTTGAGGATTATACTTAAAAGTGGGGTTACCTTAGAGTTAGATCACCTTTATAATGATTTCCTTGTTTGAATTTCTTTGCTTTACATTTTTTGGGTCCTTGTTTGGGTTTTGTTTTGATCCTCTACCCGGATCGGGGAACATTATTAGGTAAGTAGAAATAGATTATGGAAACTGTACAACATAGACTGATATGGTTGAAGCAATGGCTATGTTAGTGTGACGCGTTTTCTGGTACTGGTATCTCTTGTGTTGAATCGAGGAGAATACGGGGCCGCTGAGCGGTTCCATGAAGCACTAACTGACCTTAGAACCTTTAATTGAACAACTTGGCCATTAGGAAGTAGTGAGATAGTCGGTTTAAGTGGAAAGCTGAAAATTGGTTGATACTCGATATTACGCTCATTGAGATTGGACTTTTGGCTGCAAGAAAAGATTGATTGTGCTAAAACAATGCCCAATGAAGAAAGATCATTGACATTGAGATTCCCTAGTGTAATACGATGGGATAACTGACTTGGGTGTTTTGGGTTTGATCGCAATTATTGCGGATAGCAAGAGTCGCCACTGACTTTTCTTTTATCAAACAAAGGAAAAGGTGAAAAGAACAGGAAAGACCTTTTGATATCATTTCTTGAGTTCGGGGGGTAGTTTATGAAAATGGAAGGTGTTATCACCCTTTTCATCCGTAGTTATCTACGGGCTCTTAGTTGCTTGCTAGATCACTTGCTTTTGTTTGAAAATATGCTTGTGGTGTGGGTTTGAAAATATTTTGAAAAAAACGTCTTTGTAATGATTCTCGTCTCTATAAGAATGCGTACAAAGTGTTGGTTTTGAAGATAGTTCAAAGAGGTGTTTATTGTGGAAGATGTTTTTGAAAGTGATTTTGAAAAGTGCCTTTGTAATTACTCTCGTCTCTGTAAGAATGCGTACCAAGAGATTTGTCTTTTGAAAATTTCTCAATTGGAAGTGTTGGTGTAAAAATGGTTTTTTAGTTGTGAGCAAGCAAGCATCTACGAGCGTCCTACCTACTCAAAAGGTCTAATATTCTTTTCCTCCTCCTTTAGATGTTGCTATCTTGCCATTGATGGATAAGAAGCCCCACCGTTGGATGTGAAGGGACGGACGTGGGTCGTTTGTTTAGTCATAGAAGGCAACCTATGAGACGTTTTAGCAATTTCGTTAGGGAATAGATCGTTTACCGAAGGCAACATCGAGGGACATCGAGGGACTACAATCTTTTATCGAGGGTCTTTGCTAAAACGCCCATATTCGAGGGACATAACTATTTTTCCGAGGCAACAAGTGAGATTACCCTAGAGGTGCATGTGTGTGAATGGTGCGTTTGATTACATGCATTTAGTCTTTGATTAGGGTTGTCTACTTGTTGGTTTTATCTTGCCATACATCCTAATTACTAACATTTGTATAAAGCAATAAAAATGCAGAAAATAAATATCCTACACTATTACAACCATATTGAATAGCAAGAAAATATAAAGACAAAATAAAATAAAAGAAGGGACACAGGTTCTTCGATCCAAGGAGTATGCACCCTTCAATTCCTCCCTTTCTTGCCTCTTTCGATTTGGGCCTGGAAGTTACTGTGGGATGCATTCTTCGATTCTGCCTTTTTTGCTTCCTTTGATTGCAGGAATGTTAGTGTGAACAAGTAACCTTCGATTCTTCCTTTCTTTGCTTCTTTCATTTGGGTACAAGATGAACTTGTTTTTGAATGTTTGAAGTGCCCAACTCCCTCCTTCGATTGCAGGAATGCAAAGCTCCTAAGTTGATATTCGAAAGGATTCTATGTTTAGCCAATCGAAGGATACAGAAACCCTGTCTAAAGTTTGAAAATGAATCTAACAAAGGTAACTCTCGAAAGCTACAGGCCAGGGGTTCGCACAAGTTTATTGGGCACCAAAATCCAAAGTCTGACTAGTCAGGGTTGAGATTTTCAACATATAGGCAGTGAGAATCGAAATTTAAGGCATGGTTAACTTCCTAGATGGGATATCTACATTTTTTATTTTATTTATATGTACAAATTATATTTAAATGGAAAGTTCCAAGTTTAGAGGAAACTTACCTCTTGAAGTGCCAATAGAAGGAGTTGTATGTGACTTCCTTGGTGGTGGATGGAGCTTTGGTGGAACCTTCCTGAAACTAGTTTAGTTGTTGTTTTGTTTGGACAGTCACTGAATCAAAAGAGGGTGTGTGTTAGTGGTGAGTGAATCAAAAGTTATTATATAACAGTCTAGGGAGTGAATCAAAAGACTATTATGTTGCAGTTAGGGAATGAATCGAAGGTTGGTTATCTGGAAGTTAGGGAGTGAATAGAAGGATTCATTAATGCGTGAAGGGATCTGAGAGTTTTACAGTTTGAATGTTTAAGAATGTTTAAGAGTGTTTGAGAGTTTTGAGAATTTGATAATTTTCTCACAACAAGAGTTTTTCAGCTACCCAAAACGCTCCTTCAGATGTGTGATGGAAACTCTTATTTATAGATGAGTCTGGCTGTGGTTTGGGAGGGAAAACAAAAGAAGTTTTAACAAATTGGGTATGATGTTCTTGTAGTCTTCAAGGTGCAGTTTCTGTATTCCAATTTGGTGCAAGTATGGGAGCAGCGTGGCAGGACTGCTTTGTAGCAGTTTTGGAGTGTTATGGCCAGTGCAGTAGGCTTGTACTTGGCACCACTAGAATCTTGAATACTTCTCTTTTGTTTTGATCAACTAGCAATATCCTTCGACCAGACTCCTTTTCAGACAACAACATGTCTTTCTAATAAAAGTGTCCTTCGAATGGATCATATGTGTATCTTTTGAAGGGGCCCAAATGGGTGTCCTTCGATTTGAAACATGTATGTGTTTTTTGAAGGGACCACATGCATCACTTGTGAGCATCACTTACAATTCTTCAGATGGGACACCAAGGTATAACCTTCGATTGGGACACCCAGACATGTCATGGTGTAGAGACTGTGCGTGTTGAAGGTTTTCAAGAGGGAGTCGAAGCTTATATGCAGGAGGCCCCTTGCTTTGTGGGTGCTAGCATGAAGGGAAGTTTCTGCCTTATGAAATTGGCAAATATGAAAGACCATTGGCTTCTGGGTCGAAGGAAAGCTGCAGGAGGCCATTTCCTTGTGCTTGCTAGCCCGAAGGAAGTCCTAGCTTTGTGAATCGAAGGAATCATGCAAGGGGCCAATGGCTTTTGAATCGAAGGAAAGCTGCAGGAGACCATTGCCTTGTTCTTGCTAGCCTGAAAGAAGTCCTGGCTTTGTGAATCGAAGGAATCATGCAAGGGGCCAATGGCTTATGAATTGAAGGAAACTTTCAGAAGGCCATTTCCCTCTGAATCAAAAGGGACCAGCATGAAGCTACTAACTTCTGAATCAAAGTAGGCTTTCAGAAGACCCTTGCCTTCTGAATTGAAGGTAGTTGGTATGGAGCCACTAACTTCTGAATCGAAGGACACCAACAAGAGGCCCTTGCCTTCTGAATCAAAGGGAGTTGTTTCAAGGGAAACAAATGCCCAGTCAAAGCTAGCTTACACAGGAGAATTTTGTCGAAGATGAGCATGAGCCGAAGCAATGTTCAGTTGAAGCTAGTATGAATTGAAGCAAACTTGCTTTTCTTCAATTTTGTCAAAAAAATCAAATTTATCTGCTTTCCTCTTTCAATAGTTTCCTCTTTGACCCGGTGCTTGGAAATCTAATATGATCTAATAGTACTTGTGCAAACTTGAACTAGTAGAAATTTTCTGAGAAAAATCTTGAGAAATGATAGGGCAAATTTTGTGGTACAACAGCTGCCCCTGTTCAATCTTCTTAAACCTGAAGAGTTAGATTGGCGAGTCCGCCATTTTTGACTTGAAGGTAGAAGATGATTGGACACTAGAGTTCCCATAAATTTGCGCTTGATAATGTGTTAGTTGATTGTGTAGGGAATGGACTTAAAGATGCCATTTGGAAAGATGATGGAGAGTTGTCGGAGATGGGCTTATAGATGCCATCCAAAGGTAATTGTCAATAGAAATTAGACTAATTCTAAGCTTGATTTCAACTAGAAAAGAATCAGAATAAATCTTTGGTCAATTTAAATTGAACCAGCAGAAGTGCCTACTGGAAAAGTATCAAAATAAATATTTGAAATTTAAACTGAACCAGCAATTGTCTATGTTCGTCTTTTAACTGGCGAAGAATCGGGATAAATATTTGGTCGATTTAAACTGAACCAGAGGAAGTGTCTACCAGAATGGAATCAGGATAAACCATTGATCAATTTAAACTGAACCAATAAAAAGTGTCTGCTGGAAAAATATTAGGATAAATCTTTGATCGATTTAAACTGAACCAGAGAAAGTGTCTACTGGAACAGAATCAGGATAAATCATTGATTAGTTTAAACTGAACCAGTAGAGGTTTTGAATAATTTTTAACTGGAAAAGAATCAGAATAAATATTTAGAGTGATTTAACTGAACCAGAGAAAGTGTCTACTGGATTGGAATCAGGATAAACCATTGATCGATTTAAACTTAACCAGCAGAGGTCTGAAGGAATTTTTAACTGGAAAAAAATCAGAATAAATCTTTGGAGCGATTTAACTGAACCAGAGAAAGTGTCTACTGGAACGGAATTAGGATAAACCATTCATCGATTTAAACTGAACCAGCAGAGGTCTGAAGGAAATGTTCGTCATGTAGATAGTCACCCTGTCCTATTTCAGGAATTGATCTACAATCAATTTGTTCACAGATAGTTGTCCTGTCTCGTTTCAGGTATTAATATGAATCTTTGTTGAAAATTGGTAATGACATTTGTTTGCTTGCTAACTTTCCCAAAAAAGGTAACAAGTCAGTTTTGTGTGTAGCGGTAGAAATGTTTAAGACTAAGCCATTGGATTGACTTGACTTATACAGATCAAAATAAAAATTGACACCGTGCTTCATTGTTTCCAAAGGAATGGGAAAGGAGAGAATAACCCAAAAGAGGGGGGAAAGAATCAAGGTAAGGGGGTTGGTTATGCAAAGGGAAGGTATTAGCACCCTAAACATCTATGGTACTCTGCAGGAACCTCTTTGTAAAAATCTGTAGATTTTGGCTATAAAAATGTTGTATGTAAAAATAGATGGTGGAGGTGGGAAAAGAAATATGTTTCTTTTGATTTTTGCACCCGTCGCAGTTGCTAACCTTTAGTGCATACGTACCACCTTTCGTGCAATAGGGGATCAGGGTACACGTAGTTCCTCTTTTTTTTTTTAAAATTTAAAACACAAGTGTGTTGTTAATTTTATGAGATAAGGCGTCACTGTCATTGTCCATGTGGAAAACATACTTACTACCCACAATCATGAGAAAATAGAATTTGCATCATCTCAAAGTGGAGGATATGGCTTGGATTTTAAAATCAACAATGCCTCACTCGATACCCAAGTGGAAAATATCTCTCTTCACTGCACATTGTAGAAGTATAGTTGTTTGCATCACTACAAGGATTGACAAGAGTCTAATCTTTTGAGAAAAGTTTTAAGATAAAAGCCAAAGTGGCAAAAATGGTTGGAAATGAGATTGATTGACTTTTAGTCTTCTCACAAAAAGGTCAAGGTACTATTAGATTGATTAGGGTTTATTTATGAAAATGTTTTGAAAATGCATGGACCTAAGTCCAAGTTTATTATGAAAGTGGTTCAAGTTAAAAAACAAGAAGATTTTTCAAAAGGAGGAAGAAGATTTCTAAAATTAAAGAAGATGGGAGGAGAAGAAGAGACTATCTTAAAGCATAAGGTAAAAGCTAGGGATAAGAACCATCTAACCAACAAGAAGCCAATACTTGACATTATGAGCCAAAATAGAATTCTCATTCTTTGGATTAAAGCCAAGCAAACAAAGATACTAGACCTCTTGTAAGAACCAAACTTCAAGTGTATTAAATCTTCACGAAAATTGGGCAGAGTAACGACTGTATACAAGTGAATTCCAGATTACAAACAAAGAGTGTAATCACAATAACCTGCATACAAAACAAACAAACAACCCAATGTCTTGAGGTAAACCTCAAGAGCTCCAAACAAAATATAAATTAAGGTCACAAGGTCTCCAACATAGGCCAAGGTTTCTAATCCTAAGTCCAAGAAGTTCAATGTTCCATAATGTCAAGCATAGTAACCAAATAGTCCAAGCTTCATTAAGGATTTTATGGTCCATATTAATTATTAAGTATCTTAAGAAAAGAAAAGAAAAGCTCAAGTGAGCAAAATAAAAAAGGACAAGAAAGTAAATGCTCAAATGAGAAAAGATGAAAATGGCATGAAATATAAATGCTAAAAGTAAATAGTGCATAAAAATAAAAGAGCGTATAATAAAAATACAAGATAAAGTCAATTATTAATGATTAGTGGTTAGTTGAATGATCATCTTGAAACTTGCATTTGGAACTTGTTAGAGGATTGGTAGAACCAAAGCCTCCACACAATAAGTTGCATTTGCTTTTTGTCAAGTATATCATTCATTTGGAATCCTCATAAGTACCATTTAATGATCAACGGTGTTTAAGTGATCCGCGTTGACCAAAGGTGTTGTAGATCCATTAGAGGATTGGTATAACCAAAGCCTCCACACAATAGATCTAAAGGTTATTGGATCAAAGAGATCAAGTTAACATACTTGGGCTTGCAAACGTAAGTTTAGGCCATGAATGATCATTTATTCGAATCGGGATAAAATTTAGCGTTATGTTAAGCAATCGTAAGTGGACTTATATAGAAGTCACACCTATTTTGGGGCCGGTCAATAGCAATCTATGCACCATTTATTTTGAGACATGATATAGAGATCATGCTCCAATAACACTTAGTGTAATCAGAAAGGGATGAGATGAAGTGGGGTGGGAGAGAAAATATAAACCACTTTTGAATTAAATTTAATCAAACTATTATTAAAATCATTCTTCCATTTTTATGGAGTTAAACTCAACACCATGGATCAAATGATGTTAATAAAGCTCATGATAAAACATTTAACACAAGATCAACCAGAAAATAATCAAAAAATAAAATTGCATTTAATATATACATAAAAAAAATTTAAAAAAAAAGTTTAAAAAAAAGTTTAAAAATTGAAATAAAAAGAAAAAAGAATATCAACTATGTTCCAATTAATCAAGAAATAAAAAGTAAGACCATAGATAAATCAGAAAAGGGCTCAAATGATTTTATAATTTTTTTGGTAATTTTTTAAAATCAGAAACTATTTTTAAAATTAAAATAAATGGGTAAAATAAACCAAATGTGATGCGGTGGGAGAACTGAATTGAGGTTTTGCGTTTTATCGTAAATGTTGCAGTTAGCAAGAGTCGCCACTGACTTTTCTTTTATCCAAAAGGAAAGGTGAAAAAGCACAGGAAAGACCTTTGAGATTGTTTCTTGAGTTCGGGGGGTAGATTATGAAAATGGAAGGTATTAACACCCTTTTCATCCATGGTTTTCCATGGGCTCTTAGTTACTTGCTTAGATCACTTGCTTTTGTTTGTTTGAAATTGTGCTTTATGTGGTTTTGAAAGTATTTTGTAAAAGAGGTCATTCGTTTAGGCAATCTTTGTAATGATTCTCGTTCGTAAGAATGTATACAAAGATGTTTGTCTTTTGGAAATGTTTTCAATGTTTGTAAGATGTTTTGAAATGTGTATGTGTTTGTTTTGAAAATAGCAAGGATGTTTTTGTTTGAAATGGAGCAAGTAACTAGAAGCTATCTACCTACTCAAATGTATTTCTTATGTATTTTCTATTCCTCTGACATTCTTGTCTTACCATTGATTTGGTAAGCAATCCTATCTTTGGATGTAAACGGGACGGGTGTGGGTCATCGTATAGCCATGATTAGCAATGTTTGCAAAGTATCTTAGCATTTTTTAGGGACTAAGATCAGTTTTGTAAGACAACTTTTGAATAGCGTCATCGAGGGACTATGATCTTATATTTGTTTTGTTTTGCCAAGATACTTCGCATGCGTAATATGGCCATTTTATTTTAGACAACCAAATGGTGAAACCCTAAGGGTGCTTGTGTGCAAGTGTGTCATTTTCATGCTTTTGATTTTGTCTTGTATTTAGGGTGTTCTATTTGTTTTGTTTTGTTCTTGTCATACAAACCCTAATTACTAATCATGGCATATGAAAACGATAAATTGCGTAATGTAAATATACTAAGCTATTACAACAATTTTATGGGAGGGGGGAGTACAAGTTTGAATGGGGATTTGCACAAATATAAAGCTAAATATATTTTTACAACCAAATCGAATTTGTAGGAATTTAAGATAAATACAATATAATATTTTAAAATGTAATTCAATGTATATGTAAAAGGATTTTTTTGATGTCTTATTTTTATGTAAAAGGAAATTTAATTTAAGCCTAAAAATATAAGGAAAAAGATTTAATTCTTTGAAAGGGATTTAACCCTAATTTTATTAAGAAGAAAATAAAGTTTCTATATTATTATTTTGTGTATTTTTTTTGTGTAAAAATAATAAATAATATTGTAATAAAATATAAAGTTTTGTATGTATGCAAAAAATTGGGATTTATAAATATGAAATGCAACATAAAAATACTAAGTATATTTAATTATATTTACAAATTTATTAAGAAAAATAAATTATATCCTATTAAAATAAACTTTATTTTTATGTGAGAAATAATTAAAAAAATAAAATAAAAGTGTAATATGATTAAATTATTTTTTAGGATTTTTAATCATTAAAGAAAATAATTAAAATATTAAATATGAAAGTAAAACAAATAAAAGAAAATAAAAATATAAAATAAGTTGGCAGGGGGTGTTGTAGCAATGTTGATGGTAATATTCTAGCAAAAAAATGCCAAGCCCAAGGACTCAGCCCAACCTGCAAAAAGTGTCAAAAATGGAAAAGAAAATTGTGAAAAAACACAAAAAGTAGCGTGTAGGTTCGAACCCAGGACATCGGTCTCACCAGCGTGCTGCTTTGCCACTGGGGTGGCTATACTTCCATTGTCTTCAGTGAAACAAAAACAATATATTACAAAACGCGCCCTATGCCCTATTTCATCTTCTTCCTCAAGCCTTGGCCAGATACCCTGTAACTTCCTCATACTTCCATGAAAATGAAAACTTATAACATGAAAAATGTAGTACTTGAACTTACGATTCCAACCATGTAAGCTATGAAATCTAACTATCAAAGATCAAGGAGAATTTAAACAGCCCTAAATCTTGACCTAAAATTTCCAGAAATTTCAAGCTTCAAATTCTCTTAGCACAAGTAAAATCAAAGCAATGTAATGATATGTACAACTTGGTTATGATGAGGACTACATTTTTCATTCATAGATCGTGGCCTAAGGTTGCCTGTTCAAAGAGATAGAGTTTGAAAATTTACCTCCTTCAGCTGGAATCGTGTATGAAAATGGAGTGACTTTAATGGAAGCCTGATGCTTGCTTGAGCTTCCTTGAGCGTCCCTGAATCTATTCCAACCCTTGCCTTGCTCTGAAAGTGGCTAGAACTCCCTGACCAAGTCCAACTGCAAGCTTCAAAGTCAACAATGGCAGATGTTGGAAAAGAGAATACATAATAGGGATGATGTTTTGGATGGGTTTGATATCAAGTATGTAAGGTGTTTGAATGATCTAAACACAAAACGCACGAGCCAAATGGAAGTTGGATGTGTTTGTGAAGAAACTGTATGTTTGGGACAGTTTTTGGTGTTTTTCTTGCTCTGAGTGTTTCAGGTCTTGGCTTGGTGTCCTATATGTTGCATATAGTTTGTATATTAGTATTGAAATGATCTTAGGTCAGCTCTCCAACAGATATGCAAGCTCTAGCCTTTTGGCCACTTTTCTTGTACTTGAAGCAAAGTGACAAGACCAAAGCTTCACATGCTTGTACCAGCTTGCTTAGGGTTGGTATGAGTTTGTACAACTTAATTAAGACCTATGATATTTGTATGTAACAAGGGGACAGGTCCAATGCTAAAGATTACAAAATTTGCAAAAGTGGTTCTTTATGAAAATGGCAATGGAACCTTTTTGCCATAAATGGAATTACAAGTTGGATAAAGGTTCAAAAGCATGGATAAAGGCTTTGTCAACTGAGCAAGCATTTAATTAAGGAGTGTGGAACAAGTTTAGGACCTGTACAGCATGAATTAGCCAGCATAGCATTGATTTGCAACTTGGTTCTTCATGAAATGGCTTGAACAAAAAGTGAGAAAATGCCAACTTCCTCTCTTCGATTCTCCCTACTCAAAAATGATCTTGAGGAGTTCTTGGACATTTTGGAAAGCTTGCAATGTTATCTATAATTCATATTTGAAATTAATTTTGAGATACCTCTTGGAACTAGGTGAAAAATTTCCATGAAGTTGGGTCCAAAACCTGCCTAAATTAGGGCAAAATTTTACTGAGTTAACAAGTTCATGACCATGTATTCACAAATTTATATCTTGAGATCCAAGCATCTTTAGGGAAAAGTTCGTGAAGAAAAGTTGTAGATTTCATGGAGGTCTACAACTTTCATGTTGGGAACATTCCTTGAATTATTATGCATCATGGTGTAAAAGTGGCTTAAAGTTGAGAAAAAATAAGAAAATTTTCATACTTAAAAAATTTCTAAGTTATGAAAATTTTCAAATTCAAACCCTAATTTTCAAATTTGGATTTATTGATGAACAAGTTTCACATTTGGAAATTTTTTGATGAATTATGACCCTTGGTACTTGATTTTGACCAAAAAGTCAAAGTTTGACTTTTCAGTGTACAATTGACTTTTGATCAGTTGACTGCAAATTTCATCTGTCAATCCAATGAATTTGAGATGTTTTGAGCCATGTAATTAAGTCAAGATGATGTCATTGGATCCTTGAAATCATGCTTGAACTCAATTGGTCATTTTCTAGGTTAAAAATCAGAAATTGCCTTTCCTCAGTCAAAACCCTAATTTTGACCATTTTGCCTTTTTTGTGATTTGATCTAATTTCTTGAGGAATTGTGATCCAAACTTGACCAAATGATATATGTGAGTTTAAAATGTTGATGTGGATACAAAATTATGAAGTTTGACTGTAAATTGGCCATGGTTGACTTTTCCCCCAATACAACTGATTTTTAGGTCAATTGTCCAATTGACTGATAAAAAATGTGATTCAAGGCTTGAAACTTGTCGTGAGTGATCTTATGGGTCCTAAATGATGTTTGAAAGTCATATGAAATAATGATAGTCCAAAAATCCTTGTGCAAACACAAACCCTAATTTTAGGTTATCAATGCAAGATGAGATGTCCTAAGCTGACCAAACCCTAATCCAGTCTTGAGTTTGTGAGAAAAGTCTTGATAAATGAGAGGGAAAATTTTGGGGTACAACAGATGCCCCTGTTCAATCTTCTTAAACTTGAAGAGTTAGATTGGCGAGTTTTGCCATTCGTGACTCGAAGATGAAAGATGATTGGACACTAGAGTACCCATAAATTTGCACTCGGCGACGTGTAGTTGAGGGAATGGGCTTAAAGATGTCATTTGGAGAAGAGATAGAATCTTGTTGGAGATGGGCTTGTAGATGCCATCCAAGAATGTTTGTTGAATTGTAAGTTGTAAGCTGGAAGAATGAGTATCAAAATGGTGTCCGCGTCTGGAACGTATCTGTACTGTATCTGAACGTTTAAATCTGAATGAGTATCAGAATGGCATCTGTATCTGGAGCATGTCCGAACTGTATCTGAACTTGAAATCTGAATGAGTAACAGAATGGCTTCTGTGTCTGGAGCGTACCCGTACTGTATCTGACAGTTGAAAACTGAATGAGTATCAGAATGGCATCCGTGTCTGGAGCGTATCTGAACTGTATCTGAAAGTTGAAATCTAAATGAGTATCAGAATGGCATCCGTATCTGGAGCGTATCTGAAATGTATCATGATTGCATATTGTTAATGGTAGCTGTTAATCTCATCCTGAAAAGGGTAAAATGTTAGCTGGAACACAAAATTATGTTGCATGAAATGTATGATGCAATATATGTGTTTTATCAATGTTCATGACATGTGGATGTAATGTATGCGCATGTAAGTTGATTTGTTGTATTGCTGTTTGGCTGAGGAAAATAAACCCTTGACTGCTGTTGAGGATATTTAAATTCTTCATGTCTTGAAGCTGGAGTAATGACAAAAATTCCGTTGTTAGAGCAATGTCGTATGCTGCTTGAGGAATCTGCTTGGGGAATCCAGAGAATTTGATGACTTCTACTAGGGATAAATGGGAGTCTTTGTTCCGTTGGGGAGCATTGAAAACTCTGTGAGGGAAAATCTTATTCCTATCTGGGAAAAAGTTCAAGAGTTTCGGTCGTCTGTCACTCTACCAGGGAGTTATCCTAGGTTGGGGAGAATCAGCAGTTAACTGTTATCCGGTTGGATTTCAAGTTTCAAAACGACTTGCTGGGGAATTTGGAGGAACTGGATGGTTTCCGCCGGGGATTGATAGTTTTAAAGTTTTTGTTCCGTTGGGGATTGAAGTGACCTACTGTGGGGATTGCTCATGGAATAGCCTAAAGACGTTTTCCTATTCTTTCAATCTGTCAGTAATTGTCTTTTTTTTATTTTGTTTATTTGTAAAAAGTAATTATGTTCAAATGCATATGTTCATTAACGAATCATTGGACGTTTTTGCAAATAAAACTCAAGTGTAAAGAAAAAGGACAAATAGTTTTCTATACTTGAAAGATATATCTTTGTATTTACTTTGAATAAGTATTTTGTACAAAGGAGACAGACATCCTAGTAAGAGGATGGTGCCATAAAAGTAAGAAAAAAATTATACAAAGATAGCTATGTGTGATAATCCCATGGGGTTCCCATTTTTCTATAGCCTTTGTATCTTCGAATATCTTGTCTACTTGTTGCTTCGTCCGAAGATGATTGAATTGATCTGAAGCTCTGAGTTTGTCAGTGAAGAGATTGTCTTCAAAATGATCCGACGGGACATAGTCATATGCTTTAATTCCCTAACTTTTGCCTGGACCGCCCTTTCGGGTTTTCAGTCCACCGGGAAACCCTTTTTTGCCCAGGTTGCCCTTTCGGGTTTTCAACTTGCCGGGTGTACAGAGATTTTTTTTTATCCCTAATTTTTGCCCGAACCTTTTTGGTTCGCCAGGATGCCCTTGTTTTACCTAGGTGTGTCAACCTAGCGGGTCTCTTATGCGTAGTATCTTTTGACTATGTCCGCGTTCGCAGGGTGTGGCAAATCGTCGCCGTCCATGGTGGTTAAGATCATTGCCCCACCGGAGAAGATGTTCTTGATTACAAATGGTCCTTCATAGGTAGGAGTCCATTTTCCCCTGGGATCACTTTGTGGTAAGATAATGCGTTTGATCACTAGATCTCCAACTTGATATACTCGGCGTCTGACTTTCTTGTTGAAAGCCTTGATCATCCTTTTTTGATACATCTGACCATGGCAAACAGCAGTGAGTCTCTTTTCATCAATTAAGTTTAGTTGATCAAGTCTAGTATGGATCCAATTGTCCTCATTCAAACCTACATCCTTCATAATTCTCAAAGAGGGGATCTGAACCTCAATAGGCAAGACGGCCTCCATGCCATAAACCAAAGAATAGGGTGTTGCCCCAATTGATGTGCGAGCCGTGGTACGGTACCCGTGGAGAGCAAATTGCAGCATCTCATGCTAGTCCTTGTAGGTGACTGTCATCTTTTGTACGATCTTTTTAATGTTTTTATTTGCAGCTTCAACGGCACCATTCATTTTTGGCCGATAGGGGGATGAATTGTGATGTTGAATCTTGAACTGCTCGCACAAGGCAGTGATCATGGTATTGTTAAGGTTTGTACCATTATCAGTGGTGATCCTTTCGGGGATACCGTACCGGCAAATGAGATTCTGCTTGATAAAGCGGGCAATAACATTCTTAGTAACGGATGCGAAGGAAGCTGCTTTGACCCACTTTGTGAAATAATCAATGGCCACTAGAATGAAGCAATGTCCATTGGAGGTTGTAGTCTTGATCTCTCCAATCATATCAATTCCCCACATAGAAAAGGGCCAAGGAGCCGTCAAGAAATTCAGAGGAACCGGCGACACATACACCTTGTCTGCATAAATTTGACATTTATGACAGGTCCGGGAGTGTTGATAGCAATTTGCTTCCATGGTAGACCAGTAATAGTCTGTGCGTAGGATTTTCTTCGCCATCGTATGCCCACTAGAGTGGGTGCCAAAGGTACCTTCATGTAATTCAGCCATGATCTTTTAATCCTCAATCTTATCCACACAACGGAGCAGAATAGAGTCATGATTACGCTTGTACAGGATACCATTACTCAGGAAGAACTTAGCAGAGAATCTCCTTAAGAACTTTTTATCATTGATTGAAGCTCCTTCTGGATATTCCTGAGCCTCGAGATACCTTTTGACTTCATGAAACCAAGGCTGGTCCACTACTTCTTCAGTATTAATCTCGTGACTGTGTACTGGTTCATCCATTCGTTCAATGGTGATCTGGGGAGCTTCGTTATCCCAATTAAGTTTAAACATAGATGACATTGTGGCTAGAGCATTTGCTAGCTGATTTTCTTCTCGCAGGAAATGCTCGAAGGTAAAATGCTCAAAATGTGGTAGCAACGTCAAAACATGTTCTTTGTAAGGGATAAGGTTTGGATGTTTAGTGTCTCACTCTCCTTTGATCTGACTGATGACCAAAGCTGAATCTCCAAACACATCTAAAGATTTGATTCCCAAGTCTATGGCATCCTTGAGATCAAAGATGCATGCTTCGTATTCCCCTATTTTGTTCGTACAGTTGAAGCAAAGTCTAGCAGTAAAGGGAGTGTGACACCCTTCCGGAGATATGAGTACATCGCTGATACCATTACCAAGTGCATTAGATTCCTCATCAAAGAACATGGTCCATTGGGATCCTTGTTCAGGTCCGTCATATGGTCTGATCTCTTCACACTTGTCTAGTGTCATGATGTCTTCATCCGGGAATTCAAACTTCATGGACTGATAATCTTCTACAGCTTGATGAGCAAGATGATCGTCTAGCACACTGCCCTTTATAGCTTTCTGGGTAGTGTATTGTATGTCATATTCTGTTAAGATCATCTTCCATCTAGCTATTCTTCCAGACAGAGCAGGCTTTTCGAAGACGTACTTTATCGGATCCATCTTAGATATCAACAAAGTGGTATGAGTCAACATATACTGTCTTAGCCGGCGAGCAGCCCATGCCAGAGCGCAGCAAGTTTTCTCGAGCAGTGAATATCTGGTTTCACAGTCGGTAAACTTTTTTCTCAGGTAGTAAATAGCGTGCTCTTTTCGGCCAGACTTTTCATGCTGCCCCGATACACACCCCATTGAGTTCTCTAAAATAGTCAGATACATGATCAGTGGTCTTCCCTCGACTAGTGGCATCAAAACAGTAGGCTCTTGTAAATATTCCTTGATCTTGTCAAAAGCAATCTGGCATTCGTCATTCCATCTAACTACTTGATCTTTCTTTAACAGTTTGAAGATTGGCTCACAATTAGCTGTCAAGTGAGAAATGAATCTGGCGATATAGTTCAAGCGTCCCAAGAATCCTCTGACTTCCTTCTCAGTGCGAGGAGCAGGCATTTCTTGTATCTCTTTAACCTTGTCAAGATCAACCTCGATGCCTTTGTTGCTGACAACGAAACCTAAGAGTTTACCGGACCGGACTTCGAATGTACACTTGTTTGGATTCAATCTTAACTTGTACTCCTTCAACCTCACAAACAACTTTTGCAAGTGATCAAGGTGTTCCTCTTCAGTTTGTGATCAGGCTATCATGTCCTCTATGCAGACCTCTATCTCATGATGTATCATATCATGAAACAAAGCTACCATGGCGCGTTGATAGGTTGCCCTAGCATTCTTCACTCCGAATGGCATTACTTTATAGTAGAATGTGCCCCACTGCGTGACAAAAGTAGTTTTCTCCATGTCCTCAAGTGCCATTTTGATTTGGTTATAACCTGAGAATCCGCCCATGAAAGAAAATACTTTGTGTTGGGCTGTATTGTCAACCAGGATGTCGATGTGGGGAAGTGGAAAATCATCTTTAGGGATGGCCCTGTTTAAATCTCTATAATCCACGCACATTCTTACTTTTCCGTCCTTTTTGGGCACGGGAACAATGTTGGCAACTGTTGTACCCCAAAATTTGCCCTCTCAATTATCAAGGCATCTCTCACAATGATTCTTAAAGTTCAAGCTTGAACAAGTGCATTTGGATTTTCCAATACCAAAATTAAAAGGAAACTGTCAAAAAGGGAGAAAATAGATAAAAATATTATTTTGACAAAAATTGGAGAAATACAAGTGTTCTTCGTTTCAGCTCTTTCGATTGGCCTTTTGGCCTCTTTCGACACAAGTTTGGCTTGCATCCTTCGATTGGCCTTTTGACCTCTTTCGACACAAGCTTGGCTTGCATCCTTCGATTGGCCTTTTGACCTCTTTCGACACAAGCTTGGCTTGCATCCTTCGATTGGCCTTTTGGCCTCTTTCGACACAAGCTTGGCTTGCATCCTTCGATTGGCCTTTTGACCTCTTTTGACACAAGCTTGGCTTGCATCCTTCGATTGGGCATGGGCCTCTGACACAGTTTGTTTTGGATTCACAAGGAAAAAAGCCACTTGTAATCTATTTCATTTCCAAGGCAAAAGGCTCTCTTTTAACATCCTTCGATTTGCACCTCTTGCTCCCTATTTGTCTCTTTCGAATATGAACATTTTGTCTTTCGTTTGACCACATGTACCCCCTGGCGTGCAAGCTTTCGATTAGACATGAGCCACCTTAAGACACATTTGGCCCCTTCAAACGATGCACAAAGGTGATTCATTCGAAGGACACTTGTTAGAAGAAAGTCAAACAATATGTTGGAAGAAGAATCTGGTCGAAGGAGGGTCAAAATGAAAGGATGAAATATTCAAAGATGCTTGCTGCCAAGTTCAGGCATGGTACACTGGCCAAAACTGCTGCACAGCAGTCCTGAAACACTGCCCCATTCTTGCACCAAAACAACATACAACCACTGTCCCTCGATGGCTCCAAAGAGCAGTTTACCCAAATTGTTCAAATTATTTTGTTTTCCCTCCAAAAGCTCCAGCCAACTTTGCCTATAAATAAGAGGTCCCAACACATGTTTAGGGGAGGATCTTTGGACCAGAGGAACGAATCCCCCAAATTTTCTCAAACACAACAAAAACTCTCAAGTTCATCAACACTTGAGAAACCAAAACCCAGAGTCCCAAACACTTACTTCCTTCAATTCTGAAGAACAAATACTCTTCAGTATCCTTCGAATCCAGTTTGGAAAGAAACATAAGACTTGTTTCTTTCCTTCCTTCGAATCCAGCATTCCAAGCGCAACTGTTGGCCCCCACTTTCATATCCAGAACCCTGGGCCTCCACTCAAGGTCCCACACCCATTCAAAGCCTCCATCAAGGTAAGTCACCCTTACCCTTGAACTTTTCATTTCATGGCATAACATGTAAATAATCTTTTCGTTCGTTTCAAGCACGTATATACCTTTGTTCCTTTTGTTTCCATCCTTTTAACATGTTTTTTAAAGTCAACCCTTTCGTTCTGCTTTCTGTTTACCTGAACTTGCTTTAACTGTTAAACTGTTTACCAAACAAATACTAGCATGGCCTCAAGCCATGTTGCCATTTAATGTTTTAAATGAAAGAAACAGGAAACATGAAATAGGAAACGAAGCTTCTGGCTTCTATCCTCTTTCTCCAGGTCGAACGAAAGAGACAACCAGGAGGAAAACCACACACTGACTTCCAGCCCCTAATCGAAAGGCATTCCCTCACTGCTTTCAACCTCCAGTCGAAGAAGACAACAAGGCAGAACCAGAAGGCTTCGCCATACACTGAATTCCAAGCCAGTCGAAGGACAGAACCTCACTGGTGCTGGCCCCAATCGAAGGAGGCCAACAAAATGAAAATTGAAGGCTGCTCCTGCCCAAATCGAAGGAGGCCAGCAGAATGCAAATCGAAGGGTGCTCCTGCCTGAATCGAAGGATCTTTTTTTTACTTCTTTTTTATCTTATTTTTTCCTTTACATTTCTATGCACTTAAATATGGTTGTAATAGTGTAGGATTTATTTTTTGCACTTTTTATTACTTTTGTACAAATGCTAGTAATTAGGTGTGTATGGAAAGATAAAACCAACAAGTAGACAACCTAAAAATCAAAGACAAATGCATGCAATAAAAAACACTTTGCACACATGCACCCTTAGGGTAATCTCACTTGTTGCCTTGGAAAATAGTCATGTCCCTCGAGCATGGGTGTTTTAGCAAAGACCCTCGATAAAAGATCGTAGTCCCTCGATGACCCTCGATGTTGCCTTCGGTAAACGATCTAGTCCCTAAAACGACATTGTTAAAACGTCCATATGTTGCCTTCTATGACTATATGAACGTCCCAACGCCCGTCCCTAAACATCCTAACGCAAGGTTGTTCACCAAATACAATGGTGAAACAACACTGTTAAAAGGGTTAAAAACATAAGAAAAATCTTTGAGTAAAATAGGGTAGATAGCTCTTAGTTACTTGATCAAACTTGCAAAACATCCTTGCCATTTTTCAAACACACATCACAACACAACCTCAAAATAACTTTCAAAAACATTGAAACATCTTTTCAAAAAGACAAACACCTTTGTAAAACATTCAAACGAATTGTTACAAAGGTTGCCTAGACAAGGCATCTTTTTCAAAACATTTTCAAAAACCACACACACAAAACACCATTTCAAGCAATTGAAAAACAAAGGCAAGTGATCTAAAACAAGTAACTAAGAGCCAATGGATAACCATGGATGAAAAGGGTGCTAGCACCTTCCCTTTTCATAATCTACCCCCCGAACCCACGAAAACATATCAAAGGTCTTTCCTGTGCTTTTTGACCTTTCCTTAGGATAAAATAAAAAGTCGGTGGCGACTCTTGCTAAACCGCAACATTTGCGAACACAAAATGTAAAATCCCAAGTCAGTTCTCCCACCGTATCACAGAACTGGCGACTCTGCTGGGGACATTTCTAAAAGTGGGGTTACCTTAGGGTTTTAGATCACCTTTACATGCTTACTTTGATTGCTTTGATTGCTTTACTTTTTGGGTTCCTTGTTTGGGTTTGTTTAATCCTACGCCCGGATTTAGGGGCACCTTTTTAGGTAAATAGCAATAAACTGTGAGGGAACTGTGCGGGGTATACCGACATGGTTGAAGCAGTAGCTATGTTAGTGTGACATATTTGTGGGTACCGGTAGCCCTTGAGTAGTCAAGGAGAATACGGGGCCGCTGAGTGATGTCATGAAGCACTAACGAACTCTTAGAACCTTACTTGACCATCTTGGCCTTTTTTAGGGGTAGTGAGATGACCGACTTTGGTGCAGTCCGAAGTTGGTAGATACTCGATACTACACTCATTGAGGATTGTTTTCTTGGGATATTTTGGTCGCCAGTTAAGTGGCTAAATCAAAACAATGAACATAGAAAACAATCCAGTGATATTGAGCTCCTTAGAACCCAGTTTCTATTTTAGGACAGGTTGAGCCAACTAACTTCAAGAGGGTACTTACCTACAAACCCCATGCAAGCCAAAACCTAAGGACTTGTTTGCGTTGTGTGAATATGACTACTTGTATATACATTTTCTTATTTCTGCATACATGTACATAACATCATAACATCATACCATAGCATTTTCAATAACCATTTCAAGGATCTCGAGGGTCTTTTGATGCAGGGTCACGTTGAACCAAATGTCTACCAAGGGGCAAGAGGGTTCTCCTCTAAACAAACGCCATCAAAGATCAAGTGCAACAACTTGAATCAGGGGCTATGACCCACTTGACATGGTGAGCTTGATTCTCGTGGAAAGACATCCACCGATACAAAGTTCTCCAATCAAAGATGTTGATCGAGGTTTCCTTATTCTCCTACTGTTTATTTCAGTAGAGATGGCTCTAGAAAGGACTGTCAAAGACATCCAGGATCAAAATCCTCAACTTTGAGAAATGTTCTTGAACCTGTCCCAGGGGCAAGAAGAAGTGAAAACTCTCCTCACAAGGGGCATGGTCCTAGGGAATTCAAGCAGTGTCAGGAATGATCAGTTGGAAGAACTTCAGATTGAGCTGGCAACAATGAAGATCCAAATGATGGGACAGCTGGTGGGCTAGATGGCTCTCATCCAGGACTTGGCTCAAAGACAAGAAGAGCTCAGGGTTCTCGTCAACAAACTGCTTCGAGATAACCAAGTGGGGCAAACACCTAAGGTTGAAGATCAAGTCATCATTCAACCCCCTTTGAGACAAGAAGACAAGGGAAAAGCTCCTCAACTTGATTCAGGGTCACAAGCCCAGCAACAACCTCGCCAACAACAACAGGGTAATCAGCGTAGGCGGAATACATCTGAAAGACGCTTCACCGAAATTGACATGTCATTATCTCAAGCACTGCAACACCTGTTGGAAGCCAAGCTGGTTGTATTAAGGGACCCCCCTCAGAATCCCAACATAGCCTCTCCTAGGTGCAATCCAAATGCAAGATGTGTGTACCACTCCAACAGTCCTGGACATGACACCGATAGTTGTTGGACGTTGAGAAATAAAATTCAAGATCTAATTGAAGAAGGAACGCTGGAGTTCAGACAAGATGGCCAGACTGAATTCTTATGTCATCCCTCAAAGGCTCACCACCTAAAGTGACAAGTTCAGACAAGGAGGCTTCTGTTCATTTTGAATTTTCAATTGTAATTTCTTTTGTTATTCAAACAATTATCTATTAATATCAAAATTTGTTTCATTAATGCATTGCATATGTTTGTCTTGAATTCATCCACACATTTTCACTATTCTTATACTGTCTTTATGATATTCAACTCTTGCTAAAAGTTACAAGCCTTTAGAGGGAGGATGATGAAACAATGCCATAATCTCATACAGTATGCTTTTGAACAGACCTTGCTGATGATGTACAGGCATTTCTTTCAAATCCTAAACACTGGAGTTATAAGGAAGATAATCCCTAGTCAACCCCTTCGAGCCAAAGAAGTAGGAGTTTTCTGTTTTAAACACAAATTAAAACCTTTAATCAAAACCTGGGGCAGAGTAGTCTCTCAGTTAATTAAAAAAAAGTGCATTGAAGTCGCAAACTCTCAGTTCGTAATACAACGAATGACATCAAAAACATTCCCTGGGAACCAAAAGACAGTGATGGTTCCTTATCATATAGGCAGTCATTACCTCTCAAAATAAAATAAAAAATCCCACTAAGCCAAAACCTACAAAGGAGGCTTAAGAAAGTCGGGGCATCCCGCTTACTGTAATCTCGAAAACAGGAACAGTCAGGCAAAAGTTAGGGATAACAAATCAAAAGAACGAGGTCGCTACAAATCCTCAACAACATGAAAAATGTTGCAAAAATGACTGCCTTCCAAAATCCAACTTGTGTGAACCATCACCACAACGTCATTCCAAATTCGAATAGAGTTCGACGCACAATTAACTGAGTTTGGGATTGAAGAACATCACGAAGAGCGGGTGGGTACAAATATACTTTGAGCCTTTATCCTTTGTTTCTTAAACCGTGAACCAAGCCACGTTACAACCCTTCAAAAGTCCTAATTGAAGCATGGGTTAGTTCGAAAGCATACTGTTACAAAAGGTATCCTGACTCCTGTAAGGCTTAGCCCTAAATCTTGTGTTGAATTTGTCTTATAAAAAGTTTTATGCTAAAAAACGCATTTTTCAAAACTTCGAGACAAGCATAAACTTTGCATTACTTGAATATCACTGTTTACATTCGGCTATTTGTTTGACAACGGAGAAATTCACACAGCGAATATCCGATGAACGAAAGCCCTCCCAGTGAACAAAATCACTTCAAGTGGGATGAAACTTCCAACGACAAATCTCCTATCAACAGGGGGACTTGACATGTCACTATCCAGCACACCTGGGGCAGCCCAGTCAATATTCCAGGAAATCTCTCAAAGAAGTGCAGAGTAACCAGGGGCAGGTCTCCATCTTCGTCACTTGGGGCATTGAACATCAATCTCAGTGAAGGGTTACGTACAATTAAACATTTTCTGGCAATGTCACAAACATTCGCTACTAGGGGCAATGACAAGTCTCCCCAAAGTCCTTCTCATAGGATGATTCCCCAGCAAGAGTATAATCTCTGACCCCCTTTCCCCAGCTGAATCAACCTCAGGAATCCTCGAGGACTTCCCCCAACGAAGATGTCACCTCTCTAGCGGACTGACGACAGGGTTTATTTCCCCAACAACACCAGGATTCCCCAGCTTGAGTTTGCCTCTCCGACTACTACAAATCAAAGGACCACAACTCCTCTTCCCCAGTAGACTACTCTACAATCCCCAGCAAGTTACTGCGAAACCTGGACCCGACCAGATATCAGTTCAACTTCGACTCCCCAGTAGAGCAACGGACGACTAAGACTCCTAAACTCTTTTCCCAAGCAGAAATAAACATACTCCCCACAGAGTTTTCAACTTCCCCCGGCGGAGTTCTCCTCAAACAACAAAACAGGAATCCCTGGTAGAAGTATTCTAAGCAAAGTTTGGAGACACACCAACTTCTTAACAACAGTCCAGGGTTTAACGACTCCCCAGCATTTGTCAAGGATTTATTTTCCCAGACAAAAATACATTCATTAACATTTCACATTTCATACATCCTATTTACATACATGATAAATGCATACAACGCAATCTCATTTACTTTGAGAACATCATGACATCGTGCATTTCATACATCATGACATTGCATACAACTAACGTTTTACCTTTTTCAGAAAAGGTCAATCAACAGATGGCTACCATTAACCTTTTCAAGTTCCAGATTAATACCTGAAACCAGACAGGACAATTATCTACTTGACCATCATGAAGCAACCCTACACCTGTTCCTTCTCTTTCCAAGATGAAGTTTTACACGGACTCATCATCAGGCAACCCTACACCGGTTCCTTCTCTTTCCAAGATGTAGTTTTACACGGACTCATCATGAAGCGACCCTACACCGGTTCCTTCTCAAATTCAGATGCAGCTTTACACAGACTCATCATGAAGCAACCCTACACAGGTTCCTTCTCAATTCCAGATGCAGTTTTACACAGACTCATCATGAAGCAACCCTACACCGGTTCCTTCTCAAATTCAGATGCAGTTTTACACGGAATCATCATGAAGCGACCCTACACCGGTTCCTTCTCAAATTCAGATGCAGTTTCACACAGACTCATCATCAGGCAACCCTACACAGGTTCCTTCCTTCCAAGATGCAGTTTCACACAGACTCATCATCAGGCAACCCTACACAGGTTCCTCCTTTCTAGATGAAGTTTTACACTGACTCATCATCAGGCAACCCTACACAGGTTCCTTCTCATTTCCAAGATGAAGTTTTACACGGACTCATCATCAGGAAACCCTACACCGGTTCCTTCTCATTTCTAAGATGAAGTTTTACACAGACTCATCATCAGGCAACCCTACACCGGTTCCTTCTCTTTCCAAGATGAAGTTTTACACTGACTCATCATCAGGCAACCCTACACCGGTTCCTTCTCTTTCCAAGATGCAGTTTTACACTGACTCATCATCAGGCAATCCTACACAGGTTCCTTCCTTCCAAGATGCAGTTTCACACGGACTCATCATCAGGAAACCCTACACAGGTTCCTTCCTTCCAAGATGCAGTTTCACACGGACTCATCATCAGGAAACCCTACACAGGTTCCTCCTTTCTATATGAAGTTTTACACGGACTCATCATCAGGAAACCCTACACAGGTTCCTCCTTTCTAGATGAAGTTTTACACTGACTCATCATCAGGCAACCCTACACCGCTTGCTTCTCATTTCTAAGATGAAGTTTTACACTGACTCATCATCAGGAAACCCTACACCGGTTCCTTCTCTTTCCAAGATGAATTTTTACATGGACTCATCATCAGGCAACCCTACACAGGTTCCTTCTCATTTCCAAGATGAAGTTT
This sequence comes from Vicia faba, assembly GCA_948472305.1. Lineage (NCBI taxonomy): Eukaryota > Viridiplantae > Streptophyta > Magnoliopsida > Fabales > Fabaceae > Vicia > Vicia faba. The sequence goes on from OX451737.1 coordinate 548,843,797, forward strand.
TACACGGACTCATCATCAGGCAACCCTACACCGGATCCTTCTCATTTCCAAGATGAAGTTTTACACAGACTCATCATCAGGCAACCCTGCACCGGTTCCTTCTCTTTCCAAGATGAAGTTTTACACGGACTCATCATCAGGCAACCCTATACCGGTTCCTTCTCTTTCCAAGATGAAGTTTTGCACGGACTCATCATCAGGAAATCCTACACAGGTTCCTTCCTTCCAAGATGCAGTTTCACACGGACTCATCATCAGGCAACCCTACACAGGTTCCTTCCTTCCAAGATTCAGTTTCACACAGACTCATCATCAGTCAACCCTACACAGGTTCCTTCCTTCCAAGATGTAGTTTCACACAGACTCATCATCAGGCAACCCTACACAGGTTCCTTCCTTCTAAGATGCAGTTTCACACGTACTCATCATCAGGCAACCCTACACAGGTTCCTTCCTTCCAAGATGCAGTTTCACACAGACTCATCATCAGTCAACCCTACACAGGTTCCTTCCTTCCAAGATGCAGTTTTACACGAACTCATCATCAGGCAACCCTACACAGGTTCCTTCTTTCAACTTACAAAATTACAATTCAACGGGAATTCTTGGATGGCATCTACAAGCCCATCTCCAACAGGATTCTATCACCTCTCCAAATGGCATCTTTAAGATCATTCCCTCTACCATCACATCACCGAGTGCAAATTTCTGGGCACTCTAGTGTTCAATCATCTTCCACCTTTAAGTCACAAATGGCAGATTCACCAATCTAACTCTTCAGGTTCAAGAAGATTGAACAGGGGCAGCTGTTGTACCCCAAAATTTGCCCTCTCAATTATCAAGGAATCTCTCACAATGATTCTCAAAGTTCAAGCTTGAACAAGTGCATTTGGATTTTCCAATACCAAAATTAAAAGGAAACTGTCAAAAAGGGAGAAAACATATAAAAATATTATTTTGACAAAAATTGGAGAAATACAAGTGTTTTTCGTTTCAGCTCTTTCGATTGTCCTTTTGGCCTCTTTCGACACAAGTTTGGCTTGCATCCTTCGATTGGCCTTTTGACCTCTTTCGACACAAGCTTGGCTTGCATCCTTCGATTGGCCTTTTGACCTCTTTCGACACAAGCTTGGCTTGCATCCTTCGATTGGCCTTTTGGCCTCTTTCGACACAAGCTTGGCTTGCATCCTTCTATTGGCCTTTTGACCTCTTTCGACACAAGCTTGGCTTGCATCCTTCGACTGGGCATGGGCCTCTGACACAGTTTGGTTTAGATTCACAAGGAAAAAAGCCTCTTGTAATCTATTTCATTTCCAAGGCAAAAGGCTCTCTTTTAACATCCTTCGATTTGCACCTCTTGCTCCCTATTTGTCTCTTTCGAATATGAACATTTTGTCTTTCGTTTGACCACATGTACCCCCTGGCGTGCAAGCTTTCGATTAGACATGAGCCACCTTAAGATATATTTGGCCCCTTCAAACGATGCACAAAGGTGATTCGTTCGAAGGACACTTGTTGGAAGAAAGTCAAACAATATGTTGGAAGAAGAATCTGGTCGAAGGAGGGTCAAAATGAAAGGATGAAATATTCAAAGATGCTTGTTGCCAAGTTCAGGCATGGTACACTGGCAAAAACTGCTGCACAACAGTCCTGAAACACTGCCCCATTCTTGCACCAAAACAGCATACAACCACTGTCCCTCGAAGGCTACAAAGAGCAGTTTACCCAAATTGTTCAAATTATTTTGTTTTCCCTCCAAAAGCTTCAGCCAACTTTGCCTATAAATAAGAGGCTCCAACACACATTTAGGGGAGGATCTTTGGACCAGAGGAACGAATCCCCCAAATTTTCTCAAACACAACAAAAACTCTCAAGTTCATCAACACTTGAGAAACCAAAACCCAGAGTCCCAAACACTTACTTCCTTCGATTCTGAAGAACAAATACTCTTCAGTATCCTTCGAATCCAGTTTGGAAAGAAACATAAGACTTGTTTCTTTCCTTCCTTCGAATCCAGCATTCCAAGCGCAACTGTTGGCCCCCACTTTCAAATCCAGAACCCTGGGCCTCCACTCAAGGTCCCACACCCATTCAAAGCCTCCATCAAGGTAAGTCACCCTTACCCTTGAACTTTTCATTTCATGGCATAACATGTAAATAATCTTTTCGTTCGTTTCAAGAACGTATATACCTTTGTTCCTTTCGTTTCCATCCTTTTAACATGTTTTTTAAAGTCAACCCTTTCGTTCTGCTTTCTGTTTACCTGAACTTGCTTTAACTGTTAAACTGTTTACCAAACAAATACTAGCATGGCCTCAGGCCATGTTGCCATTTAATGTTTTAAATGAAAGAAACAGGAAACAGGAAATAGGAAACGAAGCTTCTGGCTTCTATCCTCTTTCTCCAGGTCGAACGAAAGAGACAACCAGGAGGAAAACCACACACTGACTTCCAGCCCCTAATCAAAAGGCATTCCCTCACTGCTTTCAACCTCCAGTCAAAGAAGACAACAAGGCAGAACCAGAAGGCTTCGCCATACACTGACTTCCAAGCCAGTCGAAGGACAGAACCTCACTGGTGCTGGCCCCAATCGAAGGAGGCCAACAGAATGCAAATCGAAGGCTGCTCCTGCCCAAATCGAAGGAGGCCAGCAGAATGCAAATCGAAGGGTGCTCCTGCCTGAATCGAAGGATCTTTTTTTTACTTATTTTTTATCTTATTTTTTCCTTTACATTTCTATGCACTTCAATATGGTTGTAACAGTGTAGGATTTATTTTTTGCACTTTTTATTACTTTTGTACAAATGCTAGTAATTAGGTGTGTATGGCAAGATAAAACCAACAAGTAGACAACCTAAAAATCAAAGACAAATGCATGCAATAAAACACACTTTGCACACATGCACCCTTAGGGTAATCTCACTTGTTGCCTTGGAAAATAGTCATGTCCCTCGAGCATGGGCGTTTTAGCAAAGACCCTCGATAAAAGATCGTAGTCCCTCGATGACCCTCGATGTTGCCTTCGGTAAACGATCTAGTCCCTAAAACGACATTGCTAAAACGTCCATATGTTGCCTTCTATGACTATATAAACGTCCCAACGCCCGTCCCTAAACATCCTAACGAAAGGTTGTTCACCAAATACAATGGTGAAACAACAATGTTAAAAGGGTTAAAAACATAAGAAAAATATTTGAGTAAAATAGGGTAGATAGCTCTTAGTTACTTGATCAAACTTGCAAAACATCCTTGCCATTTTTCAAACACACATCACAACACAACCTCAAAACAACTTTCAAAAACATTGAAACATCTTTTCAAAAAGACAAACACCTTTGTAAAACATTCAAACGAATTGTTACAAAGGTTGCCTAGACAAGGCATCTTTTTCAAAACATTTTAAAAAACCACACACACAAAACACCATTTCAAGCAATTGAAAAACAAAGGAAAGTGATCTAAAACAAGTAACTAAGAGCCCATGGATAACCATGAATGAAAAGGGTGCTAGCACCTTCCCTTTTCATAATCTACCCCCCGAACCCACGAAAACATCTCAAAGGTCTTTCCTGTGCTTTTTGACCTTTCCTTAGGATAAAATAAAAAGTCGGTGGCGACTCTTGCTAAACCGCAACATTTGCGAACACAAAACGCAAAATCCCAAGTCAGTTCTCCCACCGTATCACAGCAACCCATTGAGGATAGGAAGTGACGGCTAAGAATCTGGCATTGAACTGCTTCATGACTTCTACTTTGATCTTCTCAGACATGTCAGGTATCATGCGGCGAACTTTTTGCTTCACTGCTGGACAGTCTTCTCTTGTGGGTAGACGATGTACCACGATGTCTGTATCAAGTCCTGGCATGTCCTCGTATGACCAGGCAAAGATCTCAACATAATCATGCAATAGCTGAATTAGACGCTCCTTAACACTCGGCTCTAGGTTGGCACCCACCTTGATTTCCTTTTTATCCTCCTCGATACCCAAGTTGATTGTATCCAATGGTTCCTCATGAGGCTGAATAGATTTTTCCTCTTGCTGTAGTAGTCTGGCCAATTCCCCTGGCACTTCACAATCTTCTTCACCTTCGTATTCGGCTTGATAGATTGGATCTTTAGAGTCACTGATGGCTATAGCAGTATCGTTACCCATGGGATCCGGAATGGAGGGGTACCTGCATTTGTGAGTGTGGGTGTGTGTAAGGGTATAGCCACCTTTAAACAATAAAAATGTAAAAGAAAGACAATGAGCACAAAAAGTTTGTATGTGAAAAAACGTCCATGATTCATTGAATGTCATATGAAGATGAAATAAAAACCCTTACAAATGGACCGTTGTGCCTCGGGTAATACACAAGGTTTTTAAAGTGCGAATTGTTTGTGAATATTACAAGTCCAACAGAAATGTAAAAGATAAATTACTGAGAGATGAAGGTTATTGGGACAAAGTCTCTGGCTTCCCAATTGCGAAGTCCTCCGTTAACAATAGGAAATATCCAATCTTCCAAGCTGCCATCTTCCTCAACATCTTCCACTGTGTTGACCTCTCGGTTACTAATCTTCAAAGGTGGCCTTCCAGCACAGGCATGGCGCACAGCCTTCTGAGCAGTTGAAGTAAACCCCAAGATGAACTTGTCTGATTTATACGGGATGTCCGAAAGCTGCCCCCAGATGATGCATCCACCCTCTTATACTACTGCCTTAGCATCCTTTAGAGATGACATTTGAAGCGGAGGTCTTGTGATCTTGGGAGTCGAGGATACCGCCTTGGTCACCGCTACTTCTTGAGAGACTTCTTCAAAATGTTGGAAAGGGGTTTCAATGAACTCACCATCCAGCTGCACATATCAGAAGGAATTCAGATGACTAATCATGTACTCCTCCTCTCCATGGACAGTTATGATCTTTCCTTGGACCGGGTACTTCAGCATTTGGTGTAGTGTGGAGGTGACAGCACTGGCATTGTGGATCCAGGGGCGTCCTAAGAGACAAGAGTAAGAGGGACGGATGTCCATCACATAGAAGGTTGAATTGAAGGTCTGAGTTCCCACCTTTATCGGGATGTCCACCTCCCCGTGGACCATCCTCTTCGAACCATCAAATGCTCTTACAACTATGTTACTGGGTTTTAGAGTCAGCCCTTCGCAATCTAATCTGTCAAGGGCTTTCTTCGGTAAGACATTCAAATATGAACCTGTGTCTACCAATACATGGGCCAGAGTCGTTCCTCTACACTCCACAGAGACATGTAGTGCATCGTTGTGTTTTCTCCCTCTGGGTGTCAAATCAGCATCAGAGAAGCCTAAGCCATTATCAGCTGTCAAACTGGCCACACAATCTTGGAATTGGTCAGCGGACGTCTCTTGTGGCACATGGGTTGTCTTCAAAAATTTTACCAGAGCTTTTGCATGTACCTCAGAGCACAGCAACAATGCTAGCATGGAGATCTTGGAGGGAGTTTGCCCCAACTGTTCAACCACATCATAGTCACTCTTCTTTATTATCCTCAAGATCTCTTCCATTTCCTTCTTGGATGTTTCGGGAATATCCAGTGATTGAGCCTCCGTCCGGACAGGCTCTTCTTGAATGTTTTTCCTCGATTTTCAGCAGTAGAGGTGTTGGTAGGGATAAAAACAGGGGTCGCGTCGTCTTTGTTGGTAGGTGCACTTGCAGGTATGGTTATTGGTACAGAGGTAATCTTCGGAACGGCCATGGGTCCAAAAACTGCCTTTGGAGGGCCAATCTCTAGAGAAAAGATTCTATCGCTACGGGTAATCTTTCTAGTTCCGGCAATATTGCTAATGTCGGAAATTTCTTCTTCGGAGCTTTCTTCTTCGGTGGTCATCCCATCTTGTTTAATACCATGGTAGTAGATTTCTCCACCATAATTCCACAGAACTATTTTTTCTGATTCGTATGGGACCGGCCCAGACATTGTAATTATGAGAGGAGTAGTCTTCGGAACTGATGTAATCCTAACGAGTCTTTTAGAGGCCCTGGAAGGATTGGTGGAGATGGTTATGATTGAAATGTCTTTAACTGGAACGGGTGAAATAGGAGCATTCTCAAACAAAATTTCTTGGTTGTCCATCAGACGTTGGATACCTGTCTTCAATAGAGGGAAATCAAACGATGAGGATAAACAAATATGGCAGTCTTTACCACAACCTGGGAATATACCGGCTTTCAACAAATTCAACTTGATGATCGGGAGCGGAGTCAAGAGTTCATCTACTGTAGCAACAAACAAATCTTCCTCGATAGCATTGGCGTTGTGACTATGTCTAGGCATAGGAGCGGAAATAAAATTTGGTTTCTCTGGTGCCTCAAACTCAATCTCTTTTGCATCTATGAGGTCTTGAATCTTGTTCTTTAAAGCCCAACAATTATTGGTGTCATGGCCCAGACTTTCGGAATGATATGCGCATCTGGCATTTGGTTGATAATGAGGGGCCGTCATGTTGGGATTCTTTGGAGCCTCCTTTAATGTCGCTAAATTAGATTTCAGCAGATGTGGTAAAATCTGGGCTAGAGTCATATTAAGTCTGGTGAATTGCCGGACTGGCCTTTCCACCCTTGGTTGGTTACTTCTCGGTTGATCAGATGTCAGTTTTGGGATCATAACGGCCCCTACCATTGGTTGGCGTTCAGCTCTCCCATTGGTTCTTTTATGGATAAACAGCAGATACCTCCTTCTTTCCAGGGAAAGGTTTTCTCACAACTGTAGAGGCTGATGAATCTTTTTGGATCTTTCCACTTTTTATGCCAGCCTCTACCCTTTCTCCGGTTAAAATTAACTCAGTAAACCCAGCAGGTGAACTCCCAATCAAATGGTTGAAGAAAGGGCCCGATAGAGTACCCAAGAACATGTCTACCAACTCCCTTTCAGACAGAGGGGGTTGCACTCTCCCAGCTAGATCCCTCCATTTTTGTGCATAGTCTTTAAAGCCCTCATTTGAAGCCATATCCATACTCTGAAGTTGAGTACGGGTAGGCGCCAAATCGGCATTGTATTGGTATTGTTTATACAAAGTTGCGGCAAGGTCTTCCCAGTTGTGGACGTCATCCCTTTCTAATTGGTAAAACCAATCGAGTTGCGTTTTGGATAAACTATCTTGGAAAAAATGCACCCATAGGTCTTTATCGGTAGAGTGCGGCTGAATCTTTCTGACATATGATCGGAGGTGCATTTTAGGACACGACACTCCATCGTATTTTGCAAATAATGGCACTTTGAACTTTGGCGGGATTACAATTCCTGACACCAGCCCCAATTCTTCAAAATCTAGACTCGGTACTCTCTGTATTTCCATAGCGCTTAAACACTCTTCAAGATGTCTGTACTTATCATCAGCCGGAGGGTATTGTTCCTCAGAGTAGTCTTCCTCTTCTTCCTCCTCTTCAGATTTTGACGGAACTGCTGTTTCTTTTCCTTTTCCTTCTCCTTCCCCGAAAGTGGTTGCAAAATTCAAAGTTCTTGTAGTCTGTCCCTGAAATCTTCTACCCATGTTCAGGACCCCAGTGACCTTCTTTGGTTTCTTCTTTCTCTCTTCGGATAACAGAGTCTTCAATTCATCTTTCCCATTGGCTATGGTCATGAGCAACTGCTGAAACTGCGTGTTTTGAGCTTGGAGATCTTTGATTGTCTGTTCGAGATCCATCTTACTGAAATAAACAGTAGAGAGATGAGGAAACTGGTTGCAAAAGACATGCTTATGTCATGATGAATGATATGCATATATGCAACGCTTTCAAGGATTTAAAAAATTCAAATTCATTTTAAACAAAAAGAAACACACGTTGTATTAATAAGATAGAATTTGAGTACATCAATGCCCCTTGGGCAAAATAATACAGAATTCTAAGTTAAAAAAGTGTTGTGCGTCCTCTTTGGTGCTATGTAGGTGTTTAGAGTCTGCTCCTCATGAAGTAGCCTAGTGAGTTCCAAAACCTTCTTCTCGCTTGCATAGAATTGGGCTTCGAAAGTATCTCGCTCTCCTTTGAGTTGTATCCAATCCTTTTGTAGATCTTCGAGTGATGTGGGCATGTCAGGATGTAGGATAGTGTATAGAACTTCTCCTTCCTTAATAGACTCTATAATCACTGGGAGAATGGATGGATAAGGCATCATAAGACTTTGAGTGCGGGTTTGTACCCACTTGAGGTAAGGCTCAAGGGGGATGGAATTCTGGTGTCCCAAAGTCTTATTATACACCTTGTTTAGCATCCTCCAAGCTCGGATGAATCTCTGGCGAAGACCTTGATCGTCGTTGTCGTAGTCGAATACCAGGCCTTGAATCAGCATATCATGTGGACCATCCCTTCGGGCATGACCAAACTGTCTTAGAGCTAAACATGGGTTGTAGGTGATGCCTCCCCTAATGCCAAGTAGAGGGACATTAGGGAATTCCCCATAACGGTCAACAATGATAACATTCTCTTTGGATCGAGAGCACCAATGAATATCTGAATGTTTGAGCGTCAGGTCAGCATCAGAAAAACCTAACCCGTTATCCACCGTCAGACTAGCAACATAATTTCCAAATTGATCGGCAGGGATTTCTTGTGGCACATGGGCAGACTTCAAGAACTTCACTAAAGCCTGAGCATGGGCTTCAGAACACAGTAACAAGGATAACATGGAGATTTTCGAGGGGGTTTTCCCCAGCTGTTCAATAATCTTGTAATCACTTTTGAGGATAGTCTTTGTTGTACCCCAAAATTTTCCCTCTCAATTTCTCAAAGATTCTGTCACAAAATCTCCATTGCTCAAAATTGCATAAGGACACTTCCTCAACACTGATTCCTCAAACTAGGGTTTGAGTTTTCACAAATACAATTGTACTTTTAATGCCCCATCTAGTTTCCATGGATCATATTGGGCACTCAAGAATCAGGTCGGAGATGGAACTTCTGAATCCTCGAAACAAGGAAGAGGAAACTGTCGAAAGGGTAAAGCATATAAAAAAAGGTGTGTAGTTGCAGATAACCATGTCAAATTTAAAATCTGGTTCAGGTTGTTCGAACCACATGACTGATTGAAAGGAGTGGTTGGCATATTTTGACAAGTCGAAGAAGAGCAAGCTTGCTTCAATCCGCAAGCTTCGACTGGGCATTGGCTTCCTTCAAGAAACCTACTTAGATCCACCTATAAACCCTTCGACACACATAGTTTCGACACTATGAATTACAAGTTGATCTCCATGCTTTCTTCGATCCACAAGTTTCGACTGGGCATTGGCTTCCTTCGAGCAACCTACTTCGATCCACCTCTAAACCCTTTGACACACATAGTTTCGACACTATGAATTACAAGTCTATCTTCATGCTTGCTTCGATCCACAAGCTTCGACTGGGCAATGGCTTCCTTCGAGCAACCTCCTTTGATCCACCTCTAAACCCTTCGACATACATGGTTGGACACTATGAATTACAATTTAACAAAGCTTGCTGATAATAGTTCATTGCAAGAAGAAGGTACTGGCAACATAATCTTTCGAATGAGTAATGGAGGAAAAGTTATGATTAAAGATGTGCTTTATGTACCTGGAATAAAGTGAAACTTGCTAAGTGTTGGACAACTAGTCGAAAGAAGTTTCTCAGTTGTCATGAAAGATGGAGATTTTAGATTGTTCGACACCAAGAACAATTTGGTCTTGAAATCTCTGTTGTCGAAAAACATGACATTTAAGATAATGATCAATTCGAAAGAAGTTCAATGTTTGAAAACTGTTCGACCATAAGGATAGTTGGTTGTGGCATTTGAAGTTGGGACGTTTGAACTTTCGACCACTTAATCAACTGATTACTCAAGATATGGTTACTGATATTCCAAGTCTTGAGATGATTGAAAAACTTTGTGAAGTCTGTTTAGTAGGAAAGCAATCCAGAATTTCTTTCGTTTCGACTATGCCAATGAGATCATCTTGCATGCTCAAAGTGGTACATTCAGATGAATATGGTCCATTCGAAGAACATACAATTGGTGGAAACAAATATTGTTTTGTTTGTTGATGAGTTTGGTCGAAAGTTGTGGATCTATGTGATCAAAATGAAAGGACGGAGTATTCGATTCAAGGAATCAAGTTGAAGACAGAATTTTGAAAAAAAACATTGATCAAATCCATAGGCCATGCTACATGATCTTGCTTTGCAGGCCTCAAACTTGTGTTTCACTCCATAATTAATTGTTTACACAATTAATTAAGCTATTACCCAAGTTATTAAGCTATTGTCCAAAATATCTTTCCATAAAGTAAACTTGTTGGTACAAAACTTGTCTTGAACCCATACCTTGTTTGTTTCTGATTTTACTCCACCATAAATCATAGAAATCAACCCCTCTATCCAACAACGTTGGTACTTCATCTTGGGATTATGAAAGACTTGACATAACTTGATATTTGCATTCCAATCAAACCATAATTTTTTGTCTTGCAAATCTAATTACTTCAACTTCCCAAACCTTTTCTCTATAAATAGAGATGTCATTTAAAAGCTAAAGGGGCCAAATTCTTGTGTGTTGAAAAATCCTCAAACACTCCCAAAACTCTCAAAAAACTCAGCCTACACACAAGCACAAAACTTGGCACATCCTGACTTTACACACAAAATCTCAAATCCCTTCGTGCGTTTTTTTGGCCTTTCGATTCACTAAGCTTCCATATACCACATAGAAACTATCCCAATCCTTAAACAACTTATGTATCTCCTCCTTCCTCATCCACCATTTCCAAAATCCTTCCGGCTTTCAAAGCAAAGTAGTGATCCCACTAGCTCAAGGAAGGTCCCTGCAAGCTTAATCCATCATCAAACTATTTCTTGAAGTCATATAGAGGTCATTCGAATTTCACTTTAAGAGGTAATATTTCTTAACTGTGATATCTTGATACAAGCATTTTCAGCACATACAAATAAAAGAAAAGATGTAGATATCATATCTAGGAAGCTGGCCATGCTCTTAGTTTTAATTTCATTACTTTTGTCTTAAGAATTTCAAATCTGACCAGTTAGGTTTTGATTTTGGTACCAAATAAAATTCGTGCTAACCTCTGATCCATAGCTTTTAATGGTTAGATTGGTATTAAAATTTTGAGCAGGTTTGATGTTTACAATTTTTGATTTGGATGAGAAATGAAATTTTTAGAAGTTTAACAATGGTGATATGCATCTCTGTACGCGCGAAGGAAGAAGATGAAGCCATGTTCAAATTTTCATAAATGAGTACATCTTATATTTAGTGCAAGTTGTATAACTAATGGATGAAACAGATCACCCCGATGGTACAAGAAGCGCGAAAGTATTAGAAGTTCCTGGGTTCGAGCCCCAGCGAGACCTTTTGCAATTTTCACATTTTTTTCCATTTCTTTTTTTTTGCAGGAAGCGCGCCTGGGCCTCCATTGGCTGGGCCTTGACATTTTTATTTTTTTGACCCCCCATTTTACTTCAGCAATGCAGTCCATTTTTATTTTTTTTAGTTCTCTAATTAAATGATTATTGGGTCAGGCCAAACAAAAACTATTTTCATGCAAAAAACCCTAAAATTGCACCTTTGATTAATTTCATTTTTAACTTAATTCAATTTTCCTATTTTAATTAATTACCCTTATATAATTATTTAGGTCAAATTCTTTTCTTAACAAAATCCAAAAAAACCAAAATCCATTCCCTTTCCATTTCTATCCTTGTACATCATATACATTTTAATTCTTGTACATTATTCAAGTTCAATATGGTTGTAATAGATAATTAGGTTTTATTTCTTGCAATCCCCATTTGTAAATTTGTACACCCCATTCCCAAAATGATGTAATAGCGTAGTAAATTTACTTTCCGCAATTTATCGCTTTCATATCAATGCTAGTAAATTAGGGTTTGTATGGAAAGATAAAATCAACTCTTAGAAAACCCTAATCCAAGACAAAATCAAGCATTAAATACAAACACTTTACACACTTACACCTCTAGGGTTAACTCTACTTGTTGCCTTGAGAAAATGGTCATAATATGCATGTGAGACATCTTAGCAAAAACAATCAAAAATACAAGATCATAGTCCCTCGATGACGCTTCAAATGTTGCCTTACAAATGATCTTAGCCCCTTAAGATAAATGCTAAGATATATCACAACATTGTTATCCATGACTATACGATGACCCACGCCTGTCCCTTTACATCCAAAGATAAGGCTTCTTACCAATCATTGGTAAGATAGCAATATCAAAGGAAGGAAGAAATGAAAAAAAGACTTTTGAGTAGATAGAACGTTCTTAGTTTCTTGCTCACAATCCATCTTCAAAACAAACATCTTTTCAAACACACCAAACACTTTCAAAACATCTTCAAAAACAAACATCACTTTGAACTATTTTCAAAACCAACACTTTGTATGCATTCTTATAGAGACGAGAATCATTACAAAGTTTGCCTAAACAAAGGCGTTTTTCAAAATATTTTCAAACTTACACCAATCTCAAACACATTTCAAACAAAGCATTTTCAAAGTGATCAAGCAACTAAGAGCTCGTAGATAACTACGTACGAAAAGGGTGCTAACACCTTCCCTTTTCTTAATCTACCCCTCGAACTCAAGAAAACATATCAAAGGTCTTTCCCGTTCTTTTCACCCTTTTCTTATTAGATAAAAGAAAAGTCAGTGGCGAATCTTGTTATCCGCAACAATTGCGATCAAACGCAAAACAACCAAGTCAGTTCTCCCACCGTATTACAGAACTGGCGACTATGTTGGGGATTATACTTAAAAGTGGGGTTACCTTAGAGTTAGATCACCTTTATAATGATTTCCTTGTTTGAATTTCTTTGCTTTACATTTTTTGGGTCCTTGTTTGGGTTTTGTTTTGATCCTCTACCCGGATCGGGGAACATTATTAGGTAAGTAGCAATAGATTATGGAAACTGTACAGCATAGACTGATATGTTTAAAGCAATGGCTATGTTAGTGTGACTTATTTGCTGGTACTGGTATCCCTTGTGTTGAATCGAGGAGAATACGGGGCCACTGAGCGGTTTCATGAAGCATTAAATGACCTTAGAACCTTTAATTGAACAACTTGGCCATTAGGAAGTAGTGACATAGCCGGTTTAAGTGGAAAGCTGAAAATTGGTTGATACTCGATATTACGCTCATTGAGATTGGACTTTTGGGATATTTTGGCCGCAAGAAAAGATTGATTGTGCTAAAACAATGCCCAATGAAGAAAGATCATTGACATTGAGATTCCCTAGTGTAATACGATGGGAGAACTGACTTGGGTGTTTTGGGTTTGATCGCAATTGTTGCGGATAGTAAGAGTCGCCACTGACTTTTCTTTTATCAAACAAAGGAAAAGGTGAAAAGAACAGGAAAGACCTTTTGATATCATTTCTTGAGTTCGGGGGGTAGTTTATGAAAAGGGAAGGTGTTATCACCCTTTTCATTAGTAGTTATCTACAGGCTCTTAGTTGCTTGCTAGATCACTTGCTTTTGTTTGAAAATATGCTTGTGGTGTGGGTTTGAAAATATTTTGAAAAAAACGTATTTGTAATGACTCTCGTCTCTATAAGAATGCGTACAAAGTGTTGGTTTTGAAAATAGTTCAAAGAGCTGTTTGTTGTGGAAGATGTTTTTCAAAGTGATTTTGAAAAGGGCCTTTGTAATTATTCTCGTCTCTGTAAGAATGCGTACCAAGAGCTTTGTCTTTTGAAAATTTCTCAATTGGAAGTGTTGGTGTAAAAATGGTTTTTTAGTTATGAGCAAGCAAGCATCTACGAGCGTCCTACCTACTCAAAAGGTATAATATTCTTTTCCTCCTCCTTTATATGTTGCTATCTTTCCATTGATTGATAAGAAGCCCCATCGTTGGATGTGAAGGGACGGACGTGGGTCGTTTGTATAGTCATAGAAGGCAACCTATGAGACGTTTTAGCAATTTCGTTAGAGACTAGATCGTTTACCGAAGGCAACATCGAGGGACATCGAGGGACTATAATCTTTTATCGAGGGTCTTTTCTAAAATGCCCATATTCGAGGGACATAACTATTTTTCCGAGGCAACAAGTGAGATTACCCTAGAGGTGCATGTGTGTGAATGGTGCGTTTGATTACATGCATTTAGTCTTTGATTAGGGTTGTCTACTTGTTGGTTTTATCTTGCCATACATCCTAATTACTAACATTTGTATAAAGCAATAAAAATGCAGAAAATAAATATCCTACACTATTACAACCATATTGAATAGAAAGAAAATATAAAGACAAAACAAAATAAAAGAAAGGAAACAGGTTCTTCGATCCAAGAAGTATGCACCCTTCGATTCTGCCCTTTCTTGCATCTTTTGATTTGGGCCTGGAAGTTACTATAGGATGCACTCTTCGATTCTGCCTTTTTGCTTCCTTTGATTGCAGGAATGTTAGTGTGAACAAGTAACCTTCGATTCTTCCTTTTTTTTGCTTCTTTCATTTGGGTACAAGATGAACTTGTTTCTGAATGTTTGAAGTGCCCAGCTCCCTCCTTCGATTGCAGGAATGCAAAGCTCCCAAGTTAATATTCGAAAGGCTTCAATGTTTATCCAATCGAAGGATACATAAACCCTGTCTAAAGTTTGAAAATGAATCTAACAAAGGTAACTCTTGAAAGCTACAGGCCAGGGGTTCGCACAAGTTTATTGGGCACCAAAATCCAAAGTCTGACTAGTCAGGGTTGAGATTTTCAACATATAGACAGTGAGAATCGAAATTTAAGGCATGGTCAACTTCCTAGATGGGATATCTATATTTTTTATTTTATTTATATGTATAAATGATATTTAAATGGAAAGTTCCGAGTTTAGAGGAAACTTACCTCTTGAAGTTCCAATAGAAGGAGTTGTATGTGACTTCCTTGGTGGTGGATGGAGCTTTGCTGGAACCTTCCTGAAACTAGTTCAGTTGCTGTTTTGTTTGGACAATCACTGAATCGAAGGAGGGTGTGTGTTAGTGGTGAGTGAATCGAAAGTTATTATATAACAATCTAGGGAGTGAATCAAAAGACTATTATATTGCAGTTAGGGAATGAATCGAAGGTTGGTTATATGGAAGTTGGGGAGTGAATAGAAGGATTCATTAATGCGTGAAGGGATCTGAGATTTTTAGAGTTTGAATGTTTGAGAATGTTTAAGAGTGCTTGAGAGTTTTGAGAATTTGATAATTTTCTCACAACAAGAGTTTTTTCAGCTACCCAAAAGGCTCCTTCAGATGTGTGATGGAAACTCTTATTTATAGATGAGTCTGGATGAGGTTTAGGAGGGAAAACAAAAGAAGTTTGAACAAATTGGGTATGATGTTCTTGTAGTCTTCGAGGTGCAGTTTCTGTATTCCAATTTGGTGCAAGTATGGGAGCAGCGTGGCAGGACTGCTTTGTAGCAGTTTTGGAGTGTTGTGGCCAGTGTAGCAGGCTTGTACTTGGCACCACTAGAATCTTGAATACTTCTCTTTTGTTTTGATCAACTAGCAATATCCTTCGACCAGACTCCTTTTCAGACAACAACGTTTCTTTCTAATCAAAGTGTCCTTCGAATGGATCATATGTGTATCTTTTGAAGGGGCCCAAATGGGTGTCCTTCGATTTGAAACATGTGTGTGTTTTTTGAAGGGACCACATGCATCACTTGTGAGCATCACTTACAATTCTTCAGATGGGACACCAAGGTATAACCTTTGATTGGGACACCCAGACATGTCATAGTGTAGATACTGTGTGTGTTGAAGGTTTACAAGAGGGAATCAAAGCTTATATGCAGGAGGCCCCTTGCTTTATGGGCGCTAGCATGAAGGGAAGTTTCTCCCTTATGAATTTGGAAAATATGAAAGATTATTGGCTTCTGATTCGAAGGAAAGCTGCAGGAGGCCATTGCCTTGTGCTTGCTAGCCTGAAGGAAGTCCTAGCTTTGTGAATCGAAGGAATCATGCAAGGGGCCAATGGCTTCTGAATCAAAGGAAAGCTGCAGGAGGCCATTGCCTTGTTCTTGCTAGCCTGAAGGAATTCCTGGCTTTGTGAATTGAAGGAATCATTTAAGGGTCCAATGGCTTATGAATTGAAGGAAGCTTTCAGAAGGCAATTTCCCTCTAAATCGAAAGGGACCAGCATGAAGCCACTAACTTCTGAATTGAAGTAGGCTTTTAGAAGACCCTTGCCTTCTGAATTGAAGGTAGTTGGTATGGAGCCACTAACTTCTGAATCGAAGGACACCAACAAGAGGCCCTTGCCTTCTGAATCAAAGGGAGTTGTTTCAAGGGAAACAAATGCCCAGTCAAAGCTAGCTTACACGAGAGAATTTTGTCGAAGCTGAGCATGAGCCGAAGCAATGTTCAGTCGAAGCTAGTATGAATTGAAGCAAAATTGCTTTTCTTCAATTTTGTCAAAAAAATCAAATGTATCTGCTTTCCTCTTTCAATAGTTTCCTCTTTGACTCGGTGCTTGGAAATCCAATATGATCTAATAGTACTTGTGCAAACTTGAACTAGTAGAAATTTTGTGAGAAAAATCTTGAGAAATGAGAGGGAAAATTTTGGGGTACAACAGCTGCCCATGTTCAATCTTCTTAAACCTGAAGAGTTAGATTGGGGAGTCCGCCATTCGTGACTTGAAGGTAGAAGATGATTGGACACTAGAGTGCCCAAAAATTTGCGCTTGATAATGTGTTAGTTGATTGTGTAGGGAATGGACTTAAAGATGCCATTTGGAAAGATTATGGAGAGTTGTCAGAGATGGGCTTATAGATGCCATCCAAAGGTAATTTTCAACAGAAATTAGACTAATTCTAAGCTTGATTTCAACTAGAAAAGAATCAGAATAAATCTTTGGTCAATTTAAACTGAACCAGCAGAAGTGCCTATTGTAAAAGTATCAAAATTAATATTTGAAATTTAAACTGAACCAGCAGTTATCTGTGTTCGTCTTTTAACTGGCAAAGAATCGGGATAAATATTTGGTTGATTTAAACTGATCCAGAGAAAGTGTCTACCGGAATGGAATCAGGATAAACCATCGATCAATTTAAACTGAACCAATAAAAAGTGTCTGCTGGAAAAATATTAGGATAAATCTTTGATCGATTTAAACTGAACCAGAGAAAGTGTCTACTGGAACGGAATCAGGATAAATCATTGATCAGTTTAAACTGAACCAGTAGAGGTTTTGAATAATTTTTAACTGGAA
This sequence comes from Vicia faba, assembly GCA_948472305.1. NCBI lineage: Eukaryota > Viridiplantae > Streptophyta > Magnoliopsida > Fabales > Fabaceae > Vicia > Vicia faba. The sequence continues at coordinate 548,860,994 of OX451737.1, forward strand.
AAGAATCAGAATAAATCTTTGGAGTGATTTAACTGAACTAGAGAAAGTGTCTATTGGATTGGAATCAGGATAAACCATTGATCGATTTAAACTTAACCAGCAGAGGTCTGAAGGAATTTTTAACTGGAAAAGAATCAGAATAAATCTTTGGAGAGATTTAACTGAATTAGAGAAAGTGTCTACTGGAATGGAATCAGGATAAACCATTCATCAATTTAAACTGAACCAGCAGAGGTCTGAAGGAAATGTTTGTCATGTAGATAGTCACCCTGTCCTGTTTCAGGAATTGATCTACAACCAATTTGTTCACAGATAGTTGTCATGTCTCGTTTCAGGTATTAATCTAAAACTTTGTTGAAAATTGGTAATGACATTTGTTTGCTTGCTAACTTTCCCGAAAAAGGTAACAAGTCAGTTGTGTGTGTAGCGGTAGAAATGTTTAAGACTAAGCCATTGGATTGACTTGACTTATACAGATCAAAATAAAAATCGCCACCGTGCTTCATTGTTTCCAAAGGAATGGGAAAAGAAAGAATAACCCAAAAGAGGGGGGAAAGATTCAAGGTAAGGGGGTTGGTTATGCAAAGGGAAGGTATTAGCACCCTAAACATCTACGGTACTCTGCAGGAACCTCTTTGTAAAAATATGTATATTTTGGCTATAAAAATGTTGTATGTAAAAATAGATGGTGAAGGTGGGAAAATAAATATGTTTCTTATGATTTTTGCACCCGTCGCGGTTGCTAAACTTTAGTGTCTATGTACCACCTTTCATGCAATAGGGGATCAGGGTACACGTAGTTCCTTTTTTTTAAAAAAAATTTAAAACACAAGTGTGTTGGTTAATTTTATGAGATAAGACGTCACTGTCATTGTCCGTGTGGAAAACATACTTACTACCCACAATCATGAGAAAAGAGAATTTGCGTCATCTCAAAGTGGAGGATATGGCTTGGATTTTAAAATCAACAATGCCTCACTCGACACCCAAGTGGAAAATATCTCTCTTCACTGCATATTGTAGAAGTATAGTTGTTTGCATCACTACAAGGATTGACAAGAGTCTAATCTTTTGAGAAAAGTTTTAAGATAAAAGCCGAAGTGGCAAAAATAGTTGGAAATGAGATTGATTGACTTTTAGTCTTCTCACAAAAAGGTCAAGGTATTATTAGATTGATTAGGGTTTATTTATGAAAATGTTTTGAAAATGCATGGACCTAAGTCCAAGTTTATTATGAAAGTGGTTCAAGTTAAAACACAAGAAGATTTTTCAAAAGGAGGAAGAAGATTTCTGAAATTAAAGAAGATGGGAGGAGAAGAAGAGACTATCTTAAAGCATAAGGTAAAAGCTAGGGATAAGAACCATCTAACCAACAAGAAGCCAATACTTGACATTATGAGCCAAAATAGAATTCTCATTCTTCGGATTGAAGCCAAGCAAACAAAGATACTAGACCTCTTGTAAGAACCAAACTTCAAGTGTATTAAATCTTCACAAAAATTGGGCAGAGTAACGACTGTATACGGGTGAATTCCAGATTACAAACAAAGAGTGTAATCATAATAACCTGTATACAAAACAAACAAACAACCCAATGTCTTGAGTTAAACCTCAAGAGCTCTAAACAAAATATCAATTAAGGTCACAAGGTCTCCAACATAGGCCAAGGTTTCTAATCATAAGTCCAAGAAGTCCAATGTTCCATAATGCCAAGGATAGTAACCAAATAGTCCAAGCTTCATTAAGGATTTTATGATCCATATTAATTATTAAGTATCTTAAGAAAAGAAAAGAAAAGCTCAAGTGAGCAAAATAAAAAAGGACAAGATAGTAAATGCTCAAATGAGAAACGATGAAAATGGCATGAAATATAAATGCTAAAAGTAAATAGTACATAAAAATAAAAGAGCATATAATAAAAATACAAGATAAAGTAAATTATTAATGATTAGTGGTTAGTTGAATGATCATCTTGAAACTTGCATTTAGAACTTGTTAGAGGATTGGTATAACCAAAGCCTCCACACAATAAGTTGCATTTGCTTTTTCTCAAGTATATCATTCATTTGGAATCCTCATAAGTACCATTTAATGATCAACGGTGTTTAAGTGATTCGCGTTGACCAAAGGTGTTGTAGATCCATTAGAGGATTCGTAGAACCAAAGCCTCCACACAATAGATCTCAAGGTTATTAGATCAAAGAGATCAAATTAACATACTTGGGCTTGCAAACGTAAGTTTGGGCCACGAATGATCATTTATTCGAATCGGGACAAAATTTAGCGCTATGTTAAGTAATCGTAAGTGGACTTATATAGAAGTCACACATATTTTGAGGCCGGTCAATAGCAATCCATGCACCATTTATTTTGAGACATGATATAGAGATCATGCTCCAATAACACTTAGTGCAATCAGAAAGGGATGAGATGAAGTGGGGTGGGAGAGAAAATATAAACCACTTTTGAATTAAATTTAATCAAACTATTATTAAAATCATTCTTCCATTTTAGTGGAGTTAAACTCAACACCATGGATCAAATGATGTTAATAAAGTTCATGATCAAAAATTTAACACAAGATCAACCAGAAAATAATCACAAAATAAAATTGCATTTAATATATACATAAAAAAAGTTTTAAAAAAAAAGTTTAAAAATAGAAATAAAAAGAAAAAAATATCAACTATGTTCGAATTAATCAAGAAATAAAAAGTAAGACCATTGAAAAATCAGAAAAGGGCTCAAATGATTTTATAAATTTTTTGGTAATTTTTTAAAATCAGAAACTATTTTTAAAATTAAAAGAAATGGGTAAAATAAACTAAAAATGATTAAAAAAAATAGCAAAGTCAGAAACAAAAATAAAATAAGGTCACTGTGATGCAGTGGGAGAACTGACTTGAGGTTTTGCGTTTTATCGCAAATGTTGCGGTTAGCAAGAGTCGTCGCCGACTTTTCTTTTATCCAAAAGGAAAGGTGAAAAAGCACAGGAAATACCTTTGAGATTGTTTCTTGAGTTCGGGGGGTAGATTATGAAAAGGGAAGGTATTAGCACCCTTTTCATCCATGGTTTTCCATGGGCACTTAGTTACTTGCTTAAATCACTTGCTTTTGTTTGTTTAAAATTGTGCTTTATGTGGTTTTGAAAGTATTTTGTAAAAGAGGCCATTCGTTTAGGCAATCTTTGTAATGATTCTCGTTCGTAAGAATGTATACAAAGATGTTTGTCTTTTGAAAATGTTTTCAATGTTTGTAAGATGTTTTGAAATGTGTATGTGTTTGTTTTAAAAATAGCAAGGATGTTTTTGTTTAAAATGGAACAAGTAACTAGAAGCTATCTACCTACTCAAATGTCTTTCTTATGTATTTTCTATTCCTTTGACATTGTTGTCTTACCATTGATTTGGTAAGAAATCCTATCTTTGGATGTAAACGGGACGGGCGTGGGTCATCGTATAGCCATGATTAGCAATGTTTGCAAAGTATCTTAGCATTTTTGAGGGACCAAGGTCATTTTTGTAAGGCAACTTTTGAATAGCGTCATCGAGGGACTATGATCTTATATTTGTTTTGTTTTGCCAAGATACTTCGCATGCGTAATATGGCCGTTTTGTTTTAGGCAACCAAATGGTGAAACCCTAAGGGTGCTTGTGTGCAAGTGTATCATTTTCATGCTTTTGATTTTGTCTTGTATTTAGGGTGTTCTATTTGTTTTGTTTTGTTCTTGTCATACAAACCCTAATTACTAATCATGGCATATGAAAACGATAAATTGCGTAATGTAAATATACTAAGCTATTACAACAATTTTATGGGAGGGGGAATACAAGTTTGAATGGGGATTTGCATAAATATAAAGCTAAATATATTATTACAACCAAATCGAATTTGTACGAATTTAATATAAATACAATACAATATTTTAAAATGTAATGCAATGTACATGTAAAAGGATTTTTTTGATGTCTTATTTTTATGTAAAAGGAAATTTAATTTAAGCCTAAAAATATAAGGAAAAAGATTTAATTCTTTGAAAGGGATTTAACCCTAATTTTATTTAGAAGAAAATAAAGTTTCTATATTATTATTTTGTGTTTTTTTTGTGTAAAAATAATAAATAATATTGTAATAAAATATAAAGTTTTGTATGTATGCAAAAAATAGGGATTTATAAATATGAAATGCAAAATAAAAATACTAAGTACATTTAATTATATTTACAAATTTATTAAGAAAAATAAATTATATCCTATTAAAATAAACTATATTTTTATGTGAGAAATAATTAAAAAAAATAAAATAAAAGTGTAATATGATTAAATTATTTTTTAGGATTTTTAATCATTAAAGAAAATAATTAAAATATTAAATATGAAAGTAAAACAAATAAAAGAAAATAAAAATATAAAATAAGTTGGCAGGGGGTGTTGTAGCAATGTTGTTGGTAATATGCTAGCAAAAAAATGCCAAGCCCAAGGACTCAGCCCAACCTACAAAAAGTGTCAAAAATGGAAAAGAAAATTGTGAAAAAACACAAAAAGTAGCGCGCAGGTTCGAACCCAAGACATGGGTCTCACCAGCGCGCTGCTTTGCCACTAGGGTGGCTATACTTCCATTGTCTTCAGTGAAATAAAAACAATATATTACAAAACACGCCCTATGCCCTGTTTCATCTTCTTCCTCAAGCCTTGGCCAGATACCCTGTAACTTCCTCATACTTCCATGAAAATAAAAACTTATAACATGAAAATGTAGTACTTGACCTAAAATTTCCAGAAATGTCAAGCTTCAAATTCTCTTACCACAAGTAAAATCAAAGCAAGGTAATGATATGTACAGCTTCGTTATGATGAGGACTACATTTTTCATTCACATATCGTGGCCTAAGGTTTCCTGTTCAAAGAGATAGAGTTTGAAAATTTACCTCCTTCAGCTGGAATCGTGTATGAAAATGGAGTGACTTTAATGGAGGCCTGATGCTTGCTTGAGCTTCCTTGAGCTTCCCTGAATCTATTCCAACCCTTGCCTTTCTCTGAAAGTGGCTAGAACTCCTTGACCAAGTCCAACTGCAAGCTTCAAAGTCAACAATGGCAGATGGTGGAAAAGAGAATACAGAACAGGGATGATGGTTTGGATGGGTTTGATATCAAGTATGTAAGGTGTTTGAATGATATAAACACAAAATGCACGAGCCAAATGGAAGCTAGATGTGTTTGTGCAGAAATTGTATATTTGGGACTGTTTTTGGTGTTTTTCTTGCTCTGAGTGTTTCAGGTCTTGGCTTGGTGTCCTATGTGTTTCATATAGTTTGTATATTAGTATTGAAATGATCTTAGGTCATCTCTCCAACAGATATGCAAGCTCTAGCCTTTTGTCCACTTTTCTTGTACTTGAAGCAAAGTGACAAGACCAAAGCTTCACATGCATGTACCAGCTTGCTTAGGGTTGGTATGAGTTTGTACAACTTAATTAAGACCTGTGAGATTTGTATGTAACAAGGGGACAGGTCCAATGTTCCAGATTACAAAGTTTGCAAAAGTGGCTCTTTATGAAAATGGCAATGGAACCTTTTTGCCATAAATGGAATTACAAGTTGGATAAATATTCAAAAGCATGGATAGAGGCTTTGTCAACTGAGAAAGCATTTAATTAAGGAGTGTGGAACAATTTTAGGACTTGTACAGCATGAATTAGCCAGCATAGCATTGATTTGCAACTTGGTCCTTCATGAAATGGCTTGAACAAAAAGTGAGAAAATGCCAACTTCCTCTCTTCGATTCTCCCTACTCAAAAATGATCTTGAGGAGTTCTTGGACATTTTGTAAATCTTGCAATATTATATATAATTCATCTTTGAAATGCATTTTAAGATACCTCTTGGAACTAGGTGAAAAATTGCCATGAAGTTGGGTCCAAAACCTGCCTAAATTAGGGCAAAATTTTACTAAGTTAACAAGTTCATGACCATGTATTCACAAATTTATATCTTGAGATCCAAGCATCTTTAGGGAAAAGTTTGTGAAGTAAAGTTGTAGATTTCATAGAGGTCTACAAATTTCATGTTGGGAACTTTCCTTGAATCATTATGCATCATGGTGTAAAAGTGGCCTAAAGTTGAGAAAAAAATAAGAAAATTTTCATACTTAGAAAATTTCTAAGTTATGAAAATTTTCAAATTCAAACCCTAATTTTCAAATTTGGATTTCTTGATGAACAAGTTTCACATTTGGAAAATTTTTGATGAATTATGACCCTTGGTACTTGATTTTGACCAAAAAGTCAAATTTTGACTTTTTAGTGTACAATTGACTTTTGATCAGTTGACTGCAAATTTCATCTATCAATCCAATGAATTTGAGATGTTTTGAGCCATGTAATTAAGTCAAGATGATGCCATTGGATCCTTGAAATCATGCTTGAACTCAATTGGTCATTTTCTAGGTTAAAAATCAGAAATTGCATTTCCTCAGTCAAAACCCTAATTTTGACCATTTTGCCCTTTTTGTGATTTGATCTAATTTCTTGAGGAATTGTGATCCAAACTTGACCAAATGATATATGTGAGTTCAAAATGTTGATGTGGATCAAAAATTATGAAGTTTGACTGTAAATTGGCCATGGTTGACTTTTTCCCTAATACAGTTGATTTTTAGGTGAATTGTCCAATTGATTGATCAAAAATGTGATTCAAGGCTTGAAACTTATCGTGAGTGATCTTAGGGGTCCCTAATGATGTTTTAAAGTCATATGAAATAATGATAGTCCAAAAATCCTTGTGCAAACACAAACCCTAATTTTAGGTTATCAGTGCAAGATGAGATGTCCTAAGCTGACCAAACACTAATCCAGTCTTGAGTTTGTGAGAAAAGTCTTGATAAATGAGAGGGCAAATTTTGGGGTACAACAGTCACCAATATTTGTCACAATATCATTGGATCATTCCATAATTTTTTCAGAATTTAAAAATGCATAAAAGTATTTTTAGACATTTAAATCAATTCAAATAAAGTGAAAATTTATAAAAAATACCAAAACACAAAATTAAATTGTGAAAAAATAAAAATCATAAAGAGAATAATCAAAAATATTTTCAATAATTTTTTTAGATTTTTTGGACTTAAAAATGAATTTTCTATGATTTTTAAAGTTTAAAATAATTAAATATAAAAAATCAGAAAAGAAAATAAAAGTAAAAAATATGTGGACCATTGGATGAGAGTCAAAACGCGTTAGTAATCAAATCCAAGGGATCTGGAGCGTTGTGCGTATCATGGTCATTAGTGAATAAAGCATTGAATCAATTATTAAATCAGAATTCAAAAATAACAAGTGATGTGCCATCATTGGTTGGAAGATGACACGTTGGTCATCTTCAATCTCCAACCAACGTGAATTGTAGGTCTCTCAAACTGTGAAATCAGAAGCTCAGACCTATGCCATTCGCTTCGTCTCTTCAAGACGAAGACAACCACACATTCGCAAAAAATTTATGTAAATTGTAGCTCAAGCAATTTGGAAGGAAAGTTTTGAAAAGGGATTTGAAATTTCATGGTCAAAACGTGTTTCCAGTTGAAAGCAAGTGTTGCGACTAGAACCTGGGCAATGGGAGTATCACAATGATATCAAAGTTTTGAATAATTGATGAAGGAATATACCTGTTGAAGTTGAATTGCAGAGCTCTGAAACTGGACTTCTATGGAGCAATATAGGGCACTATTCTTGAATGTAATTATACGGTTAGCTTCAGGGAAGATCAAGAAAGGTGAATTGATGGAGAAATTGGATTGAAAAAGGCTTGGGAATATATTTTGAAGTTGCCGAATTCTGAGTTATGGAACAAGTTTGGCAGGGTGATTCTGTCTATCCAATCTTGAGGAAATGAATGGGGAATGACCCTCTATTTATAGGAAATCAAATGGAATGTCCAAGCGTGTGAAATGATGAAGTTTGGAGGGAAATCGTGTGAAGTTGCAAACAAGAAAAGTGTGACTTCTAATTTGATCAAAACTCGTCCAAAACGCGTGTTTTGCTATGCTAATCACTTCTGGAACTTCATTAAACATGTTTAGAGGCATAAAGGCGCAGAAACAAAGTGTTTAGAAGCCAAATCAAGGATTTCAAACTTCTGATTTGGTGAAAAATTCAGTTTTAAAGTGCAAACTTCTGACCAATGTCATTTCCAGCTCAAGGGATCTTAGGGTGTGATTCTTGATGTTTCAGAAAGATGAGGTTACAGGCTTTGAAATGGAAAAATAATGTAATCAAATGGATGCTTGATATAAAAGTTGTGTTAAGTCAAAGTTGGAGAAAAATGTTGACTTTCCATACTTAGAAATATTTCAAAAAAATTCTTCAAAAGTGACCTAAAATATTTTGCATCCAAACATAGCCTTCCACTTGGAATTTGCTCTTGACCAAAAAAGATGGCATGAAGTAGATATCTTGAATGACATTTTGGGACTTGAACCATCCAAAATATCCAAAAATTGAGTGATTTATAAATTGTTGAAGTTGGCAAAAAATCATGAAATGACCTATAATATTTTGTATCCTTAAGGAACCTTCCATCCATTTTCTCACTTTGCACATAAAATAAGGCATAAAGTTCACATACTCAAGATCATTTTGGAAAAAGAATGGGCTCAAGGTGATAAACATTGTCCAAGTTATGATCATTTGAAGTCACACATGAGAAAATGGGGGTTCATCTAGAGGACTTGTAATCTTTCTTCATCATCAAGCTTCTTCCACATGAAAACTACTTGAAACTTTTGAAGTGATTTATTAGTAACACTTTGAAGATAAGGATGTCTTTGGAATCACTAAAAAATACCAAAAGATTAGCAAGATATACTCCTTTTAAGTTCAAAACCCTATATCCTAGATCAAGAAAATGCCTTGAGGAACCTTGACAATTTTGAACAAACTTCTTGTACCAACATTCTTGATTTGTAAATAGAAGTTGTTGAGGATGATAATGATAACTCATAGCCATAAAAACCACTTCCATATATTGAGAATTGAGAGGAATATGCACTTGTTACCAATGGGAACAAAGCCTTGTCCAAGCAAGCCAACTTCTCCAATCAACCCCTTGTATTTTTTAACCAAATTTGATAATCTTGAAATGTGGTGAACAAAAATAACCTTGCCATGCCATTTCCTCCAAAACAAATCCAATGGTGAGGTTTGAACTTCTCAATATTTAATGACTAGGGCATGGAAATAAACTCATGAACCCATAGAGAAACTTGTTGAATCTTATTGCCTTTACCTACATTATTGGTGAGGCAAAACAACATTGCACTTTATTAATTAAAAGGAAAGTCAAAACAAAACATGCATGATCACAAAAGAAAAAAAAGTCAAGGTGCTTGGTGATTCCTTAAAGAGAAAAGTTAAATATAGGGAGGGGAACCAAGAATCCTAATGTGGTCTTGTTGTGATGGAATCAACATGGTATGATGAAGGGATCTTAGGGGGGAAAATTGGGGTACAATAGTGTGCGGTGTCATGATGTATGAGATGTATTGATTAATGATGTTCTCAAAATAAATGATATTTTGATATATGCATTTGTGTTGTCGATGCTATGATGTTTGTAAAATGATTTATGAATGCAGTGTATGAATGTATCAATTGTTCTACTGCGGTGTTGCTGGACTGGGGAAAATGAATCCTTGATTGCTGTTGGGGACGAGGAGCGTAAGTATTCATATTTTGTTGAAGTTGAAGTGCTGAGAGACGGACTTTCGTTATTTAGAGAAATGAACTATGTTGAGGAAGGGAAACTTCATGGACTTGCTTGGGGATTTTTATGAAGTTCTGCCGGGAAATCCTGACATCACTAGGATGTATGTTGAGGATATGGTAGTGATTTTGTAGTAGAATGTCCCTACCTCTGTACCTGCTGAAGAAAGTATCGGCGGGGATTTTGTGGATGGCTTTTAAACATTGTCATGTTTCTTAAAGCCCTTAGTAACTGTCTTTTTGTTTTTTATGCATGCTTTTTGTAAACGGTAATCACATTCAAATGCATATGTTCAAAAATAATCATTGGACATTTTTGCAAACAAAACAGGAAAAATAAAAAACAAATGGTTTTGTACTTTCCAAGAGATAATTTTGTATTAATTTGAATAAGCGTTTTTTGTACAAGGAGACGAACATCCTAGTAAAATAATGTCGTCGTAAGAATGAAAACTAATACAAAGAAAAACAATTATGTGAAATAATCCCTTTGATTTCCTATTTTGTTATTGCCTTTATGTCTTCAAGCGTCTCATCTCTTTGCTGCTTGTCCGAAGTTGACTGGATTGATTAGTACCACTTGAGCTTGATAGTTGTTACCGAAGATTGGCTGTAAGGTGATCCAACGGGACATAGTTATACGCTTTCGATCCCTAAATTTTGCCTGGACCGCCCTTTCGGGTTTTCAATCCATCGGGATACCCTTTTTTTCCCAAGCCGCCTTTTCAGGTTTTCGACTTGTCGGGTGTACAAATTTTTCATATGTATATCCCTAATTTTTTCTCGAACCTTTTTGGTTCTCCAGGATGCCCTTATTTTTTCCTAGGCTAGTCAACCTAGAGGGTCTTTGTTTATGCGTAGTATCTTTTAACTATGTCTGCATTTATAGGGTGCAAAAGGTCGTCGCCGTCCATAGTGGTTAAGATCATGGCTCCACTAGAAAATATGTTCTTGATCACAAATGGTCCTTCGTATGTAGGAGTACATTTTCCCCTGGGATCACCTTGCGGCAGTATGATGCACTTGATTACTAAGTCACCATCCTGATATACTTGATGTCTTACCTTTTTGTTAAAAGCTTTAATCATACGTTTTTGGTGCATCTGACCATGGCAGACAGCCGCGGGTCTCTTCTCACCAATCAAGTTCAATTGGTTAAGTCGAGTTTGAATCCATTTGTCTTCATTCAAACCTACATCTTTCATGATTCTCAATGAAGGTATCCGGACTTCAATAAGTAGGACAACTTCCACACCGTATACCAAAGAGAAAGGAGTTGCCCCTGTTAATGTGTGCACCGTGGTACAGTAACCGTGAAGAGAAAATAGTAACATCTCATGCCAGTCTTTGTAGGTCACTGTCATCTTCTGTATGATCTTTTTGATGTTTTTATTAGCAGCCTCCACAATGCCATTCATCTTTGGCCGATAAGGAGAAGAGTTATGATGCTGGATTTTGAATTGCGCGCATAGTTTGGTGATCATTGTATTATTGAGATTGGTACAATTATCTGTAATGATTCTTTCTGGAATACCATACTGACATATAAGGTTATGTCTGATGAATCGGGTCACAACATTCTTGGTAATAAAAGTAAATGAAGTTGCCTTGACCCATTTTGTGAAGTAATCGATGGTAACAAGGATGAAAAGGTGTCCATTTGAAGTTGTAGGTATGATCCCCCCAATCATATCGATGCCCCACATTGCGAATGGCCATGGAGCAGTCAAGATGTTTAGAGGAACCGGTGGCACATGTACTTTATCAGCATAGATCTGGAATTTATGACAAGTTCGCGAATGCTGATAACAATATGCTTCCATAGTGGACCAATAGTATCTTGCCCGTAGGATCTTTTTAGCCATCGTGTGTCCACTAGAATATGAAGATGTGAAAAACACAAGAAGGGGGGTTGAATTGTAAAACTTAAATCAAAAACTTAAACAACACTGTATTTTTATCCTGGTTCGTTTGATCTCAAACTACTCCAGTCCACCCGTCAAGGTGATTTCGCCTCTCTCCAACGAGGTCTTAATCCACTATATTCAAAGGGATACAACAACCACTTTAACAACTGTTAAAGCCTTCCTGAGTATAACCACAAACCGGTTTATCTCAAGGGAATTTCTTTATAGATAATTGAACAATGATGTGTGTTAATGTTTTCTAAGAAAACTATATATCATAACTGTGATAATACACAAATTTAAGCTTAGAATAAAAACTGAATTGCTAATTCTTTTGAGTAGGTGTGGTTTGAAGGCTTAGCAAAATGTATGAGTACGTGCGTTTTCGTAAGCGTGTATATGCGTGCATCTTTTCTCACACAGACTTGTTTATATAGCCAAGGTAAAGATACGTTGTTGTCCATAAAGCACTTTCAATGATAATAACGTTCTTTCCTTTTTGAGAAGATCTTGTCTTGAATAAAGCCGTTGGTAATTAATCTGTCTTGAATGCTTAGTAACGCTTCAGAGTGTTCTCTGCTTATGGTAATCATAGTGTTCTTTTGCTTTAACTGATGCTGACGCTTCTGAGTGCTGATGACTTGGTAAGGATCTTGATCAAAGTCAGAGTGTTTTATACGCAGATTCTGGTCATAAAGCTTCAGCGTATGATCTGGTAGCTTCAGCGTGTAGCACATGTTATTGATCTTCTAATGCTGATATGATCTTTTGATGCTGATTCCATCAGAACTTCTGTAAACACAAACCATAATTTTAAGTAGCATATATGTCTTATATATAAATCTTACAATTTATTTATTCTTGTATTTTTTATCATCAAAACTCTAATTGAGGGTTGTAGAATCAAACTATGTTCTAACAATCTCCCCCTTTTTGATGATGACAAAAACCAGATTTTTTCAATTAAAAATAAAGAATAAAAGGTATCAGAGATTAAAGATAAGGAATAATAGGTATCAAAGCTAAGAAGAGAAAACTCCCCCTGAGTTGATTACTTCCCTTTAATTCCACGAGTCTTTGAGCATCAGAACTTTACTGTATCAGAGTTCATCAGATTCATCAGAGTTTTGTACCTGTAAGCTTTTCAGAAGAGAGAAATTTAAATAGATCAGAATGTTTGAGACTTATGTCTCACTAATCCGTTATTGAAAAATATCATTCTTTCTCCCCCTTTTTGTCAATTATCAAAAAGCACAAATAATCAGAGCTAAAATGATCAGAGCTAAAATGCGTTTATATTAAAAACAGAAGCAATGATAAGTTCAGAACATGTAAAAATATTACAGATAAACAAGTTATAAAAACAACAAGGAAATTTCTAAGAAGGAGAAGGAAGTCGTGTGAACAGAGCTTCCAACATGCTCTTGATTTGGGTGCTGGTTTCCTGTTGCTGAGTTAACATGCTGGCTATTGCATCAATTTTGGTGTCCTGCTTATCCATTCTTTCATTCATCAGCATATCAGATCTTTTCAGATCTTCCAGAGTCTTCCTGTCAAGAGAGGAAGCTTGAGGATCTTCAGAAACAAGATGCTTCTCAGAGCTTTCTGTTATATCTTCTTCTTGAACCAGTGCTTCAGCAGGAATCAGCAGATCTTGAGTATCAGGTTGAACTTTGGATGCTGGACGATGTTCAGACCAGGGAGCATTGTCTAGAGGGAGAACTTCTTCTTTAAGCAGCTTGCTCAGAACGGGACCTTCAATTTCTTTCAGCAGATTGCTGAAGTTCTGTTGAGCTTGTCCATAGCTATGTTCTTGCAACTTAAAGGTTTCAGAGCATACCCATCTTCTGAACTTTGTCCAAAGGTAGTCTGATGCAGCAGGATCAACCAGCTCAAGACTAGCTTGTTTTAGAGAAGTGATCCACTTCTGTATTTCTGTTTCAAAGTTCAATATGCTGGAACCAACATCTGGATGTTTTGGTTTTGGGATAGCAGTTTTGTTGGTTATTGCAGCAAGGCGTTCAAGGACTGTTAAATCAATGACAGTCTTGTTGTGGTCATCGGAATTGTCTTTTGGTGAGGGAGTGGGAGAATCAGGAATTATGATTGGACTTGACGGGGAATTTGGTGGAGTTAATTCTGGTGAAGAGGGAAGTTGAGGAATATTCACAATGGTGCCAAAGGGCAACTGAATGGCCAGAGGTACTGGTTCAGGGGATTCAGAGTGTTGAGCCTCAGAGGTTTGAATCTCAGGTTGAGGAGAGGGTGGATTGATTTCTGGTTGAGGAGAAGAAGGTAGTGGGATTTATGGTTCTGGAGAGAGTGGAATTTCTGGTATTGGTGAGATGGGAATTTCTGGTTGTGGTTCTGTGTTTGGATTTGGATTTTCTGGTTTGGGAGCAGAAGTGTGTTAGTCTATATCAGAAATAACTTTTTCAAGTTCTTGTTGGGTTTCAAAAATATTTGGATTTTGAGTTGGGAGCGAGATCTTCTTAGAGTTAATGATTCAGAGGGATCAAAGTTAAGGTCAAAATCATCGAAAGTTTGAGGTGTTGGGTTTTCAGATGGAGTGGGTATTGGGATAGATGTTGATACAGCAGTTGAATCTAAAATAGTTACAGAAGAAGGATTACCTCTCATCTTAGGAGTCTGTTGAGATGATCCTTCTGCTGCAGCTTTTCTTTTCTTTGTCTTCTTCAGAACAACCTCTGAAGCCTTCTGCTGAAGGTCTTGAATATTCAGATTTAGTGCTGTACCATCAGCCTTGCAAGCATCCAGATATCTGAGTATGATTTCAGGTTTAGAGTCAATCTCTGAGAACAGAGGAAATTCGTCCAGAGGGACTCTTCTGCTGGAGATTGCAGCAAAAGGAGTGACGTTAGGCTCATTCTTGATGTTCTCTATCAACTTCATTTTCTTCAGATTTTTGGCATTCAGCTGTTTGCCAATAGTAGCTTCCAGAGTACTGATTTCTTGAGCCTCTATCAGATGATCAATCAGCTTATTCTCTGTTAGAATATCTGATATCAGTCTTCCTAAGGGTATCCAATCCCTTTTTGTACGTTCCTCTTCTCTTGTTTCCTTAACACTTGTTCTGAGATGGTTGAACAACAGATGAGCTAGATTTATCTTGACCTTCTGAGAGATGAAATAGATCAGAAATTGCTGATCAATATTAATGTAATCAGGAGAGCTGGTAGGCTTCCTGTGGTTGAAGCACCCCAGAATGATCTTGGCCCAAATTCTGTGTTTGTCTTTCAAATCCCTTATCTTGCTGGAGGGAAGCCCCAGAGTGAAGATTTCCCTTGCAATTAGGGCAGCATCAGCACACCTTTCTGCCATGTCAATGCAACGAACACCACCATTGTACCCTATTAAACGTGCAATGAGGTCTTCAGTGATAACAATCTTCTTCCCCGTGATGTAAGACGTGACTTGATGATTGGAATAAGAAGCATGAATCCAAAATTCCTTTACCAGAATAGGAAATGTTGGACCCACCAGTCTGTCAAAATACTTTTCCCAGCCTTGAGCTTTAACCTCTTCAGATAGATCAAACCCATTCTCTTGAAGGCTGTTGAAATCCACGATTAATTCTGACAGAACTTCAAGATTTTTGATTGGAGTTAAAAGCATTCTGTAAGGTTCTTCGTATTGTTCAGATGAAACAATTTTCTGGGAACCTGAAGTAGGAATGCTGGAAGAAGCCATGTTCACACGAAGGTTTTTGTGAAAAAGATTGAAAGGGTTTCTTGAGCAAGTAAGAACGCTGAAATCAGTAAGTTTGAGAGAAAATGAAAGTGAAGGTAAAAGAGTGTAAATGGTGTGAAGTGTGTTTAAATAGATTTCTAAAAAGGTTTTGAAAACATAAACGTCAAGAGAGAGAAATTAATAATGATTATTAGCATTTAATGATAGCTGATTTTAGGGGATTCAGAAAGATATTTGGAACAGTTACCCATGACATGTGTCTCAATGCATCTAATCAGCGCTTTTGCCTTTTCAGAAACGTGAACACGTGTTCAGCCTCAGAAAATAGCTGATGACTGGATGACACTTGTTTGCTTGAGTGAACAACACATTTCTATCCTTGAAATGAAGCGCTCAGATCTTCATGGATAGATTCTGATACAATCTGCACTTCTAAAGTTCTGAAAGAAGATTGATCAGTAGTTCACAGAAAAATAAACAAAGTTCTGAAGGTTAAGATATGGAATCAAAAACAATTTTATTCTGGGCAGAGCTTCATGCTGAGATGTTTCAGAATGAAGTTGAACCTATCTTCAGAAAGAGGTTTTGTAAAAATATCAGCCCATTGATGGTCTGTGTTAATAAATTTTAAATTTAAAATCCCTTTCTGAATATAGTCCCTAATAAAATGATGTTTTATTTCTATATGCTTAGCCCTAGAATGTAAAATTGGATTTTTGCTGAGACAAATAGCAGAAGTATTGTCACAGAGGATAGGAATGTTACTCTCAAATATCTGGAAGTCCTCAAGTTGACTTTTCATCCAGAGCATTTGTGTGCTGCATCCAGCTGCTGATATGTATTCAGCTTCTGCTGTTGATAGAGCAATTGTGGATTGTCTTTTGCTGGACCAAGAGATCAGATTTTCTCCCAGAAACTGGCAGCTTCTAGAAGTGCTTTTTCGTTCTACTCTGTCTCCAGCAAAATCAGCATCACAATATCCTACTAAGCTGTAATCACTTGATTTTCTATAAAACAAACCCAGATTAGTAGTACCTTTCAGATACTTGAAAATTCGCTTAACTGCTGTTAAGTGAGATTCTCTAGGATCTTATTGGAATCTAGCACAAATGCAAACACTGAATAAAATGTCAGGCCTTGAAGCTGTCAGATAGAGAAGAGAACCAATCATACCTCTGTAGACCTTCTGTTCTACCTTTTTACTTACCTCTTCTCTTTCCAGAATGCACGTGGGATGCATTGGAATCTTTGATGGCTTACATTCTGAGAGATCAAATTTCTTCAGAAGTTCTCTGACATATTTGCTCTTATGAATGTAAGTTCCTTATGGGGTTTGATTAATCTGGATGCCCAGAAAGAATTTTAGTTCCCCCATTAGGCTCATCTCAAATTCTGCCTGCATACACTTAGCAAACTTTCTTCCCAGAGAAGGTTAGTAGATCCAAATATGATGTCATCAACATAAATCTGACATACTAAAATGTCATTCTTAACTGTCTTACAGAATAAGGTTGTGTCCACTTTCCCTCTGGTGAATTACTTTTCTAACAGGAAGTTACTTAGTCTTTCATACCAAGCTCTGGGATCTTGTTTCAGACCATAGAGTGACTTCTTTAGTTTGAAAACATATTCTGGATTTTTGGAACTTTCAAAACCAGGGGGTTGGTGCACATATACCTCTTCTTCTATATAGCCATTTAAGAATGCACTCTTAACATCCATCTGATATAGAGTGATGCATTTATTAATAGCAAATGAGATTAAGAGTCTGATAGATTCTAACCTGGCGACTGGAGCAAAGGTTTCTGTATAGTCTATCCCCTATTGTTGACTATAACCTTGTGCTACCAATCGTGCTTTGTTTCTGATGACTTCACCTTGTTCGTTCAGTTTGTTTCTGAACACCCATTTTGTTCCAATGACGTTGAATCCTTTTGGTTTGGGAACTAGATCCCATACGTCATTTCTTGTGAATTGATTTAGCTCCTCTTGCATTGCTAGAATCCAGTCATTGTCTAGAAGTGCTTTATCAATTGTTGATGGTTCAATTAGAGAAACAAGTCCCATGAGGGATTCTTCAGAGTTTCTGAAGCTGGCTCTTGTTCTGATTGGATCTTCCTTTCTTCCTAAGATTGTTTCTTCTGGGTGATCCATGCTGCTTCTGGATGGTATTTTCTTAAGTTGATCAACAAAAGGTGTTGGATTGCTTGCAGTTACTCTTTATGATGTTGAGGGAGTGTCTCTGTTAAGAGTTTCTGATGAATTGTCTTTAGTACCTGTAAGTTCAACTTCCATACCTACAAGGAATTCATTCTGCTTTAACTTTTGAGAGTCAAGCTTATCATCAAAACGGACACTGATTGATTCTTCCACAATCTGTGTTTCTGTATTGTATACTTTGTACCCTCTTGAGCGTTCAGAGTATCCTAACATGATACACTTTTGTGCTTTAGAGTCAAACTTGTTCAAATAATTTTTTGTATTCAAAATAAAACATGTACATCCAAATGGATGAAAATAGGAAATGTTGGGCTTTCTGTTCTTCCACAATTCATATGGAGTCTTTTCCAGAATAGGTCTTATGGAGATTCTATTCTGAATGTAACACGCTGTGTTTATTGCCTCTGCCTAGAAGATCTTAGCAACGTTAGTCTCGTTGATCATGGTTCTGGCCATTTCTTGCAATGTTCTGTTCTTTCGTTCTACAACTCCATTTTGCTGGGGAGTTCTAGGACAAGAGAAATTATGCAGAATGCCTTTGTTATTAAAGAATGACTCAAAATCTTTGTTTTCAAACTCTCCACCATGATCACTTCTGACTTTGACGATTCTAAGATCCTTTTCATTCTGAACTTGGTTGCAGAAGGTGACAAACACAGAGTGTGACTCGTCCTTGTGTCTTAAGAACTTTACCCATGTCCATCTGCTATAGTCATCTACGATTACTAACCCATACTTCTTGCCACTGACTGAAGCAGTTTTAATAGGTCCAAATAAGTCAATGTGCAGAAGTTCTAATGGCTTAGAGGTGGAAACAACGTTTTTGGATTTGAAAGCTGGTTTTGCAAACTTGCCTTTCTGACATGCTTCACACAGAGCATCTGAATTGAACTTTAGGTTAGGAAGTCCTCTGACCAGATTGAGTTTGTTAATCTGAGATATTCTTCTCATACTAACATGTCTCAATCTTCTGTGCCAGATCCATTGCTCGTTGTTAACAGACAAAAGACACTTTACATTCTGACTTTTTAGTTCAGAAAGTTTTATTTTATAAATGTTGTTTCTCCTCTTTCCATTAAATAGGATAGTCCCATCTTTCTGACTAACAGCTTTGCATGAATTTTGATTAAAGATTATATCATAATCGTTATCACTTAATTGACTTATGGATAACAGGTTATGCATTAATCCATATACTAATAAAACATTACTTATAAAGGGAAGATTTCCATTACCTACAGTTCCAGAGCCAATGATCTTTCCTCTCTGATTGCCTTCAAAACCTACGTGGCCTCCAGGCTTAAGTTCCAGGCTTTGGAACATATGCCTTCTTCCCGTCATGTGTCGTGAGCAGCCAGAGTCCAGGTACCATGATTGGTGTTTCTGCTTTGCTGCTAAAGATATCTGCCACATGTATTATTTTATCCTTAGGTACCCATATTTTCTTGGGTCCTGATTTGTTAGTTTTACCAAAACTCTGGTTGAATTTTGGTTTGACAGAGTAATCACTACTAGTATATTTTATGTCATGTGTGTGCCCATATATAAAGTGTGAATCAAGTGGAGTATGTTTTATAACTAAATCCGTGGCATTTTTTGGTGTAGGTACCTTACCTTGGTATCCTATTCCCTTTCTTCCATTTCTGCTAACTTCATAGATCATTGAAGCCATTTTGCTTCTATCTATGTTTTTAGCTAGAAACTTCTGGAAGTTGTGATCATACTCCTTGGTGATCTCATCAGCACTGCTGGGAGTTTCAGGGACTGTTTCCTTCTGATATTTTTGCAATTGGTTTTCTAATTTTGAAATTTTATCTTTTAACTCAGAATTCTCCAATTTGAGACTCTCAGTCTTATCAGAGTCAGAAGCAAGATCCCTTTTCAGGTTTCTGAATTTGACTCTGATCTGCTGATATCTTTCCAGAATTTCATTAAGGCTTTCAGCTAGTTCAGCCTTAGTAAAGTTTATAGTAAAGTCAGGGAATACCTCTTATGTATCTGATTCAGAGTCTGACTCAGAAGCTTCACTGTCTTCTGTTAAGTTTTCCATGAGAGCTATGTTTGCTCTTTCATCATCTGATTCTGAGTCAGCTTCAGATGTGTCAGAATCATCCCATGTAGCCATGAGACTTTTCTTCTTTTCCTTGCCAAACTTTTTTTTGGGCTTTTCCTTCTGAAGCTTTGGGAAATCACTTTTGTAGTGCCCTTGCTCGTTACATTCATAGCAGATGATGTCTTTGTTGTTTGGCTTTCTGTTCCCTGAAGAACCTTCAGATCTTCTGTGTCCAGAGGAGGATTCTGACCTCCTGTATCTGGAGAAAGATTTATTCTGATTCTCTGATCTTCTGGGATTCCTGAACTTCCTTTGCCTCTGCTTCCATAATTGGTTCACCCTTCTGGAGAGGAGAGATAGTTCATCTTCTTCTGATGAGGACCCATCAGAGGTTTCTTCAACAGCCTGCAAAACTTTGGAGATAGATTTTAAAGCTAATGGCTTACCTTGCTTTTGAGGTTCATCTGCTTCTACCTCTATCTCGTGACTTCTGAGGGAGCTGACAAGTTCCTCCAGAGAGATTTTGTTGAGATCCTTGGCTAGCTTAAGCGCTGTGACCATTGGCCTCCACTGTTTTGGCAAGCTTCTAATGATCTTCTTAACATGATCAGCAGTGGAATACCCTTTGTCAAGAACTTTCAGACCAGCAACAAGAATTTGAAATCTTGAAAACATAGTCTCTATTGATTCACTCTCTTCCATATTGAATGCCTCATACTTCTGAATGAGTGCAAGGGCTTTGGTTTCTTTGACTTGAATGTTGCCTTCATGCGTCATTCTCAGAGAGTCAAACATATTCTTTGCAGTGTCTCTGTTTGATATCTTCTCATATTCTGAATAAGAGATGGCGCTGAGAAGAATTGTCCTGGCCTTGTGATGATTTCTGAAATCACGCTTTTGCTGATCATACATTGCTTTCCTTTCAATCTTCTGACCACTTCCATCCACTGGGTGTGTGTATCCATCAGTCACCATGTCCCACAGATCAGCATCATGGGCCAGAAAGAAGCTTTCAATTTTGTCTTTCCAGTAGTCAAAGTTCTCTCCATCAAAGACTGGAGGTTTGCCACTGAATCTGTCTCTTTCTTCATTGTTGTCATTGCTGATGTTTTGATGTGGTCCTGCCATTGTGTTTTTCTGACGCTGGATCTTGTACTGACACGGTTAAGTGTTATAAGCTCAGAACCAGGCGCTCTGATGCCAATTGAAGATGTGAAAAACACAAGAAGGGGGGTTGAATTGTAAAACTTAAATCAAAAACTTAAACAACACTGTATTTTTATCCTGGTTCGTTTGATCTCAAACTACTCCAGTCCACCCGTCAAGGTGATTTCGCCTCTCTCCAACGAGGTCTTAATCCTCTATATTCAAAGGGATACAACAACAACTTTAACAACTGTTAAAGCCTTTTGAGTATAACCATAAACCGGTTTATCTCAAGGGAATTTCTTTACAGATAATTGAACAATGATGTGTGTTAATGTTTTCTAACAAAACTATATATCACAACTGTGATAATACACAAATTTAAGCTTAGAATAAAAACTGAATTGCTAATGCTTTTGAGTAGGCGTGGTTTGAAGGCTTAGCAAAATGTATGAGTACGTGCATTTTCGTAGGCGTGTATATGCGTGCATCTTTTCTCACATAGACTTATTTATATAGCCAAGGTAAAGATACGTTGTTGTCCATAAAGCACTTTCAATGATAATAACGTTCTTTCCTTTTTGAGAAGATTTTGTCTTGAATAAATCCGTTGGTAATTAATTTGTCTTGAATGCTTAGTAACGCTTTAGAGTGTTCTCTGCTTATGGTAATCAGAGTGTTCTTTTGCTTTAACTGATGCTGACGCTTCTGAGTGCTGATGACTTGGTAAGGATCTTGATCAGAGTCAGAGTGTTTTATGCGCAGATTCTGGTCATAAAGCTTCAACGTATGATCTGGTAGCTTCAGCGTGTAGCACATGTTATTGATCTTCTGATGCTAATATGATCTTCTGATGTTGATTCCATCAGAACTTCTGTAAACACAAACCATAATTTTAAGTAGCATATATGTCTTATATATAAATCTTACAATTTATTTATTCTTGTATTTTGTTATCATCAAAACTCTAATTGAGGGTTGTAGAATCAAACTATGTTCTAACAGAATATGTGCCAAAGGTACCTTCGTGCAAATTAGCCATAATCTTTTCTGCCTCACTCTTGTCTACGCATCGAAGCAAGGTAGAGTCGTGGTTGCGCTTGTAGAGGATTTTGTTACTGAGGAAGAACTTGGCAGAGAACCTTCTTAGGAACTTCTTATCATTGACTGAGGCTCCCTCAATATATTCTTGGGCTTCGAGATATCTTTTAACTTCATGGAACCAAGATTTGTCTACTACTTCTTCAGTATCAATCTCATGACAGTATGTTGGTTCGTCCATCCTCTCAATAGTGACATGAGGAGCCTCATTATCCCACCTGATTTTAAACATGGATGAAATAGTAGCTAGCGCGTCCTCTAGTTGATTTTCCTCTCATAGAAAATGCTCAAAGGTAATTTCTTCAAAATGTGGAATCAGTGTCAACACATGCTCCTTGTAAGGGATGAGATTAGGATGCTTCATGTCTCGTTCTCCTTTGATTTGACTGATTACTAAGGCCAACTCTCCAAATACACTTAAGGATTTGATCCTTAAGTTTATAGCAGCTTTGAGACCCATGATGCATGCTTCATAATTATCCATATTGTTGTTATAATTGAAACACAACCTGGCAGTGAAAGGAGTATGACAGCCTTCGAGAGATTTAATCACAGCACAGATGCCATTATCGAGTGCGTTGGAAGCTCCATCATAAACCATAGTACATCGGGATCCTTGTTCAGGTCCGTCACTTGGTCTAAGTTCTTCACAATCACTCACTAACATGATGTCCTTGTCCGGGAATTCAAAATTCATGGATTGATAGTCATCCATTGCCTGATGAGCCAACTGATCAGCTAGTACACTTCCTTTTATTGCTTTTTGGGTAGTGTATTGAATGTCGTATTCGGTCAGGACCATTTGCCATATTGCTATTCTTCTAGAGAGAGTGGGCTTCTCGAATATGTATTTGATAGGATTCATCTTAGATATCAATAAGGTAGTGTGAGGAAGCATATACTGTCTTAGCCGGCGAGCAGCTCATGCCAGAGCGCAACAAGTTTTCTCGAGCAGTGAATATTTGGTTTCACAGTCGGTAAACTTTTTCTCAGGTAGTATATCGCATGCTCTTTTCAACCAGACTCGTCATGCTGCCCCAGCACACACCCCATTGAATTCTCTAATACCGTTAAGTACATTATCACAGGTCTCCCTTCAACCGACAACATTAGAATTGGAGGCTCTTGAAGATATTCTTTGATTTTATCAAAGGCGGTCTGGAAATCGTCATTCCATTTCACTGCTTGATCTTTCTTCGGTAATTTGAAGATTGGCTCACAAGTATCGGTTAGATGGAAATGAATCTGGCAATGTAGTTTATACGTCCCAAGAATCCCCTAACCTCCTTCTCATTGCGAGGAGTTGGCATTTCTTGTATGTCCTTTACCTTTGCAGGGTCTACTTCAATGCCTTTGCCGCTGACAATGAAGCCTAAGAGCTTACCGGATCTTACTCCAAAGGTGCACTTATTCGGGTTCAACGTTAGTTTATATTTCTTCAGTCTTTCAAATAGCTTCTACAGGTGATCAAGGTGTTCCTCTTCAGTTTTAGATCTGGCTATCATATCATCAATATAGACCTTTATCTCGTGATGGATCATATCGTGAAACAAAGCTACCATGGCACGCTGATAAGTTGCCATGCGTTCTTTAACCCAAATGGCATAGCTTTGTAGCAGAAAGTGCCCCACTGTGTGATAAAGGTCGTTTTATCCATGTCCTCAGGTGCCATTTTGATCTGACTGTACTAGGAGAAACCATCCATGAAGGAGAATACCTTGTGTTGTGCAGTGTTATCAACCAGAAAATCGATATGGGGAAGCAGAAAGTCATCCTTGGGGCTCTCCCTATTTAGGTCTCTGTAATCCACACACATACGTACCTTACCATCCTTCTTAGGTACCAGAACAACATTAGAAACACATTATGGATAAGAGGTGGCAGCTAAGAAACTGGCGTTGAAATGCTTCATCACCTCAGCCTTGATATTTTCTGACATCTCTGGCCGCATACGACGAACCTTTTGTTTCACTGGAGGGTAGTCTACTTTCGTCGGCAGACGATGGAACACGATATCAGTGTCGAGTCCTGGCATGTCTTCGTATGACCAGGAAAAAACCTCAACATAGTCATGTAGCATCTGAACTAAACGCTCCTTGACATTATGCTCTAGATTGGCACCTATCTTGACTTCATTCTTGTCCTCTTCAGTACCCAAGTTTATTGTCTCAACTAGCTCTTCATGAGGCTGTATTGCCCTTTCTTCCTGTTGTAATAGTCTGGCAAGTTCCTCTAGTACTTCACAATCTTCCTCACCTTCGTCCTCGGCTTGGTAGATCAGATTTTCAAAGTCATAATTGGAAATAGCATAACCGTTACCAATGGGATCCCGAGTGGATGTGGATCTACATTTTGATATGTGAGTGTGTGTAAGAACATAGCTATTTTTGATAAAGTAAAAGGTAGAAAAGAAAAACAAAGAGCGTAAAATTTGCATGTAAAACGTCCAATGATTTATTAATGACATATGAAGATGAAGTAATAACCCTCACAGATAGACCATTGTGCCTTGGGTAAGACACAAGGTTTTAGAGTTTCAATTGTTTAAATATTACATATCCAAAAATTAAAATACAATTACTCTTGAATAAAAGTAATAGGAACAAAATATTGGGCCTCCCAATTGTTGGGTCCACCGCTGATAGTTGGGAAGATCCACTTGTCCATGTCACATTCGCTATCACTGTCCTCCAACGCATTGACTCCATGGTTGTTGATGTGTAGTGGCGGTCCCCCAGCGCGAGCACAAAGAATAACTCTTTGGGCCTCCAAAGTAAAACCCAAACCAAACTTTCCATATTTGTAGGTCCGGAAGTTGACCCCAAATGGTACATCCACCTTCTTCAACTACTGCTTTAGCATCCTTCAGAGAAGCCATCTTCAATGGAGGTCTGGTAATCTTCGGGGGGTAGGTTAAGAAAAGGAAAGATGTTAGCATCCTTTTCATCTGTATTTATCTATGGGCTCTTAGTTGCTTGCTAGACCACTTGCTTTTGTTTGAAAATGTGCTTGTGGTGTGGGTTTGAAAATATTTTGAAAAAAACGTCTTTGTAATGATTCGTGTCTCTATAAGAATGTGTATAAAGTGTTGGTTTTGAAAATAGTTCAAAGAGGTGTTTGTTGTGGAAGATTTTTTAAAGTGATTTTGAAAAGTTCCTTTGTAATAACTCTCGTCTCTATAATAATGCGTACCAAGAGCTTTGTCTTTTGAAAATGTTTTAACTAGAAGTGTTGGTGTGAAAATGGTTTTTTTAGTTGTGATCAAGCAAGAAACTATGAGTGTCTTACCTACTCAAAAGGTCTAATATTCTTTTCCTCCTCCTTTAGATGTTGCTATCTTACCATTGATTGATAAGAAGCCTCGTCGTTGGATGTGAAGGGACGGGCGTGGGCCGTTTGTATAGTCATAGAAGGCAACCTATGAGACGTTTTAGCAATTTCGTTAGGGACTAGATTGTTTATCGAAGGCAACATCGAGGGACTACGATCTTTTATCGAGGGTCTTTGCTAAAATGCCCATATTTGAGGGACATGACTATTTTTCCAAGGCAACAAGTGAGATTACCCTAGAGGTGCATGTGTGTGAATAGTGCGTTTTATTACATGCATTTAGTCTTTGATTAGGGTTGTCTACTTGTTGGTTTTATCTTGCCATACATCCTAATTAATAACATTTGTATAAAGCAATAAAAATACAGAAAATAAATATCCTACACTATTACAACCATGTTGAATAGCAAAAAAATATAAATACAAAACAAAATAAAATAAGGGAAACTAGTTCTTTGATTCAAGCAGTATGCACCCTTTGATTCTGCCCTTTCTTGCCTCTTTCGATTTGGGCCTAGAAGTTAGTGTGGGATGCACTCTTAGATTATGCCTTTTTTACTTCCTTCTGTTAGACGGTGTGGCAAGTGATCGAGTGGGGGTGACTAGATCACCTCTTACTTTTTCAAGGATTTGAAATTATTTTATCAAAGCGTGTTGAAAGCAGTGGAAAATTAATGTCTTGAATCAATTCCGTCTACTTTGAACCGACTACTAGAAAACCTGACATGTGAAAAACTTGTTGGATTTTATTAGATGAAATTGATGAATATACAACTCAGATTTCTTAATGTTTCAATGCACTTATCATTAAAGCAGTATTTCCAATGAATTAAGAAATTTGTTAGGAATTTTGTCAAACACTTGGCATATGCTTGTTTAATGATTTAATAGTGGTGGTTTGATGAAAGTATTTGAACCACTATTTTTATCATTAGACAGAAAAACTTAGCAAGCCAATTGAATTACAAAATTATGGAATATGTAAAAAGATAAAGAGAAAGAAAGAATGATACACAGACAGTTTGGTAAGGAAGTTCCGCACTGTCGTCCTCGCGTGTGGGTACGTCTCCCTCTCAATTTCACAATTGAAACTGAGAACTTTTATAACAATTTTCTGAATGTTTGATAACAAGGTTACACTACACAGACAAATAGAAATCCCTATGATCTTCTTCTTCTTGTAAGAACCACCACTTAATATGAGTCGTATCAAGATTCCCTACAAGGTCCACAATCGATCCTCCGCTTCCATGACCTGTTTGCAAAAATCCTTCTGATTTCCAAACCCCTCGCTACGGCTGAATCTGACTTGTGCAACCGTGACTAACAAACCCTCAAGAACACACATGTTTTTGAAGGACAAACTCTTTGGTTTATTTCTTGAAGCCTCCTTTACAATCTTCAACTCAGCTGAGATTCTTTCAATACACAGCTGAACGTTATCTCTGACCTCTTGATCCACTTCAACAAGGATGTTTGATTTTCGTTGTTGTTGTTGAATGAAGATGATTGAGAAGATGATGAATATGGAGTTTCTTTAGGCTTCTGGCTGCTCACAAATGTTTGCACACAATTCTGATATGTTGCAATGGATTTCTGCTGAGAAAAATACTTGCTTATATATGTAACAGAAAACGGTTAGGCAAAAGAAAGTATTATGAGTCGATGCATGTTGGTCATGAGTCGACTCATGTTAGTTATGAGTTACAGGATGGGTCGACACATGTTGTTTTGAGTCGATGCAATATCATATCATAACATTTTACAGAACCAACAATTTTATATATGTCGATGCATAACACATATGTGTCGATGCATACTGATTGTAATTTTAATTTTTGAACATAAAACGTGGTATGAGTCGACGCATGATATTATGTATCGATGCATATAAATTCAAAAATGTTTTCCAGGAGCATCAGAATGTCATGTGTCGATGCATGAGGTTTTTTGTCGATGCATACAAGTTTAAGTTTACATTACAGGGGCATCAAAGTGTTATGTGTCGATGCATAAGATTTTGTATCGATGCATGCAAGTTTAAGTTTTCATTACAGGGGCATCAAAGTGTTATGTGTCGATGCATAAGATTTTGTATCGATGCATAATAGTTTGAGATAGTATTCCAGGGACTTCAATATGTTATGGATCGATGCAAAACCTGTTGTGTCGACTCATAATGATGCATTATGAGTAAAACACATTTTAAACTTATTTTAAACATGTTATATTATATTTTTGTAATGCACACATGTATTTATTATTTCACATATATTTGCAATCATTCAAAACCAATTATGAAGGGGTTGCTCACACCTTCGATTGCAGGAATGTTAGTGTGAACAAGTAACCTTTGATTCTGCCTTTTTTTGCTTCTTTCATTTGGGTACAAGATGAACTTGTTTCTGAACGTTTGAAGTTCCCAGCTCCCTCCTTCGATTGCAGGAATGCAAAGCTCCCGAGTTGAGATTCGAAAGGCTTCAATGTTTAGACAATCGAAGGATACAGAAAACCTGTCTAAAGTTTGAAAATGAATCTAACAAAGGTAACTCTCAAAAGCTACAGGCCAGGGGTTAGCACAGGTTTATTGGGCACCAAAATCCAAAGTCTGACTAGTCAGGGTTTAGATTTTCAACATATAGGCAGTGAGAATCTAAAGTTAAGGCATGGTCAACTTCTTAGATGGGATATCTACATTTTTTCTTTTATTTATATGTAAAAATGATATTTAAATAGAAAGTTTCGAGTTTAGAGGAAACTTACATCTTGAAGTGCCAATCGTAGGAGTTGTATGTGACTTCCTTGGTAGTGGATGGAGCTTTGCTAGAATCTTCCTGAAACTAGTTCAGTTGCTGCTTTGTTTGGAAAGTCACTGAATCAAGGGGGGGGGGGGTGATAGTGGTGAGTGAATTGAAAGTTATTATATAACAATCTAGGGAGTGAATCAATAGACTATTATGTTGCAGTTAGGGAATGAATCGAAGGTTTGTTAACTGGAAGTTGGGGATTGAATCGAAGGATTCAATAATGCATGAAGGGATCTGAGAGTTTGAATGTTTGAGAATGTTTGAGAATGTTTGAGAATTTTGAGAATTTGATAATTTTCTCACAACAAGAGTTTTTTCAGCTACCCAAAAGGCTCCTTCAGATGTGTGATGGAAACTCTTATTTATAGATGAGTCTGGCTGAGGTTTGGGAGGGGGAAAAAATAAATTTGAACAAATTGGGTATGTTGTTCTTGTAGTCTTCGAGGTGCAGTTTTTGTATGCCAGTTTGGTGCAAGCATGGGAGCAGTGTGGCTGGACTTCTTTGTAGCAGTTTTGGAGTGTTGTGGCCAGTGCAACAGGCTTTTACTTGGCACCACTAGCATCTTGAATACTTCTCTTTTGTTTTGACCAACTAGACCTATCCTTCTACCAGACTCCTTTTTAGATAATAACGTTTCTTTCCAATCAAAGTGTCCTTCGAATGGATCATATGTGTATCTTTTGAAGGGGCCCAAATGGGTGTCCTTCAATTTGAAACATGTATGTGTGAAGGGACCACATGCATCACTTGTGTGCATAACTTGAAATTCTTCAAATGGGCCACCAAGGTATAACCTTCGATTGGGACACCCAGACATGCCATAGTGTAGAGACTGTGCATGTTGAAGGTTTTCAAGAGGGAATCAAAGCTTATATGCAGGAGGTCCCTTGCTTTGTGGGTGCTAGCATGAAGGGAAGTTTCTGCCTTGTGAATTTGGAAAATATGCAAGACCATTGGCTTCTGATTCAAAGGAAAGCTGCAGGAGGCCGTTGCCTTGTGCTTGCTGGCCTGAAGGAAGTCTTGGCTTTGTGAATCGAATGAATCATGCAAGGGGCTAATGGCTTCTGAATCGAAGGAAAGATGAGGGAGGCTATTTCCTTGTGCTTTCTAGCCCGAAGGAAGTCCTGGATTTGTGAATTGAAGGAATCATGCAAGGGGCCAATGGCTTCTGAATCGAAGGAAACTTTCAGAAGGCCATTTCCCTTTGAATCAAAAGGGACCAGCATGAAGCCACTAACTTCTGAATTGAAGGAGGCTTTCACAAGGCCCTTTCCTTATGAATCAAAGGTAGCTGGTATGGATCCAATAACTTTTGAATCGAAGGACACCAATAAGATCCCCTTGCCTTCTGAATCAAAGGAAGTTGTTTCAATGGAAACAAATCCCTAGTAGAAGCTAGCTTGCTAGGGAGAATTCACTCGAAGCTGAGCATGAACTGAAGCAATGTTCAGTCGAAGCTAGTATGAATCGAAGCAAACTTGCTTTTCTTCAATTTTGTCAAAAAAATCAAATTTATCTGCTTTCCTCTTTCAATAGTTTCCTCTTTGACCCGGTGCTTGGAAATCCAATATAATCTAATTGTACTTGTGCAAACTTGAACTAGTAGAAAGTTTGTGAGAAAAATATTGAGAAATGAGAGGGCAAATTTTGGGGTACAACACCTAGAACCATGTTACTTTCTAGGATAGGTTGAACCAACTAAACTTCAAGAGGGTACTTACCTACAAACCTCATGCAAGCCTAAACCTAAGGGTTTGTTTGCTTTGTTTGTACATAACGACTTGTTTGCTTTTGCTTGTGTATGATTACTTGTACATAAACATCATGACATCATACCATGGCATTTTCAATAACCGTTTCAAGGATCTCAAGGGCCTGTGATGCATGGCCATATTGAACCAGACGTCTATCAAGGGACAAGAGGATTTATTTTTCTCTAGCCAAATGTTGTCAAAGACCAAAGCACAATAACTTGGATCAAGGGTTATGACCCGCTTGACATGGTGAGCTTGATTCTCGTGGAAAGACATTCAACAATATGAAGTTCTTCACTCAAAGTTGTGATCAAAGTTTAACTTCTAACATTTTCTTGTGTTTACCCCACGAGATCCTTGAAAACATCACATCCACATAACATGCATGTCATCATAACAGGTTTTCCCCATACAGGTTTTCTCGTCTGCTTACTATTTATTTTAGTAGAGAGGGCTCTAGAACAAACTATCAAGGACCTTCAGACTCAAAATGTTCAACTTCAAGAAATGTTCTTAAACCTATCCAAGGGGAAATAAGAAGTGAAAGCACTCCTCATTAAGATCATGACCAAAAAGAATCATGAGGACAACAGGGATGACCAATTGGAACGGTTACAAACTGAAATGGCAACAATGAAAATCCAGATGATGGGTCAGATGGCAGGTCAGATGACTTTTATCCAAAACTTAGCTCGGGGACAAGAAGAGCCAAGAGCCCTCGTTAACAAGCTTCATCAAGACGGATGCAATCATATGGAGCAAACAGATGGAATTGGGGATCGAGTCATTAATAAGCCTCCGATGAGACAAGAAGTTGGTTTGGTCGAGAGAACACCCTTCCAAATGGCTACTACACTAAGAGTCCAACAACAACCTCGCCAACCACGACAAGGTGGCCCGCGTAATCAAGATACGCCCAAAAGACAATTTACCAAGGTCAACATGCCTTTGGCTCAAGCATTGCATCATATGTTGGAAGCCAAGCTGGTTACATTAAGGGAGCCTCCTCAAAAACCTAATACTTCTGCTCCTAGTTATTATCCCAATGAAAGTTGTGCATACCATTCCAACAGTCAGGGACACGACACTAACCACTGTTGGGCATTGAAGAACAAAATTCAATACCTGATCGACGAAGGAGTGTTGGAGTTTACACAAGACATTCAACTGGAGTTTTTCTGTCGCCCCTCAAAGACACACCGTCTGAAGTGACAAAGTTTAGGCGAAGAAATTTTTTTGTTCATTCGAATTTTCAGTTGCAATTTCTTTGTTTTCTTAAACACTTGTCTTTATGTCAGACTTTGGTTACTTTCATTAATGCATTGCATGTGTTTGTCTTGAATTAATCCATTCATTTTCACTATATTTAAACTATGATTTTATCCTCTTTTTGTGATATTCGACTCTCGTTAAAAGTTGTAAGCCTTTAGAGGGAGGATGACGAAAACAATACCATAATCTTATACAGTATGCTTTTGGACAGACCTTGCTGATGATGTACATGCATTCTTTCAATCCCTAAACACTGGAGTTATAAGGAAGATGATCCCTAGTCAACCCCTTTGAGCCAAAGAAGTATGAGTTTTCTTTTTCACACAAATTGAAACCTTTAATCAAAACCTGGGGCAGGGTTAGTTTCTCAGTTAATTCAAATGCGTGTTCAGTCACAAGCTTTCACTTCATACACAATGAATGACATCAAAAACATCCTTCTGAATCAAAAGATGGCGATGGTTCCCTGTAAAATAGGTAGTCGTTATCTCTCAAAAGAAAAGTCCACTGAGTCAAATCCTATGAAGGAGACTTAAGAAAAACCGGGGCATCCCGCTGACCGTAGTCTCAAAAATAAGACAAAAACAGTCAGGCAAAAAATTAGGGATAATAAATGAAAAAATAGGTCGCTACAAATCCTCGACAACAGAAAAATGTTGAAAAATGACTGTCTTCTCAAATAAACTTCCAGTATCCGAACCATCACCAAAATATCATTCCAGATTCAATTGGAATTCAAAACGCACAATTAACTGAGTATAGGGCTGAAGAACATCATGGAGAACGGGTGGAGTACAAATAAACTTTGATCCTTATCCTTTGTTTCTTAGATCGTGAACCAGGCCACGTTATAACCCCTTAAAAGTCCTAATTGAATCATGGGTTAGTTCGAAAGCATATTGTTATAAAAGGTATCCTGACTCCTGTAAGGCTTATTATAAATCCTGAGTTGAATTCATTTTCTTACAAAATTCTTTTATTTGCTAAAAATGCATTTTTAAAACTTCAAGACAAACATAAACTTTGCATTATTTTGAATACCGCTGTTTGCATATAGCTATTTGTTTGACAACAGAGAAATTCACACGGCGAATATCCAATGAACGGAAATCCTCTCAAGAAACAGAATCACTTCAAATGGAAAAACACTTCCAATGAAAAACTCTCCATAACCAAGGGGCATGACATGTTATTGTCCAACTCATCAGTGGCAGTCAAGTAAAAATTCCAAGAAATCTCTCATAAAATCCTGAATAGCCAGAGGCAAGTCTACATCTGAATCACTTGGAGCATTGAACTTGAATTCCAACAAAAGGGTCATGTACGGCCAAGCACACATTTTATGGTAGCGCTATAAAACTTACTACTACGGACAGTGACAAATACCCACAAAGTCCCTTTCATAAGGTGATCCCCGTTGAAGTCGCCAGAGCCACCTCTATAAGGTTATCCCCACAAAATAATCTTCACGGATAAGGGTACGAACCCCACAAGGCCAAATTCATGGATATCCCTATAAATTTGGATCCATGCAATCCCCAGCCAGAGTTTCTGTCTCGGGAAAACCTCTCCCCTTCTAGGTTGGTCTTAAGAAGAATCCTCGAGGAGTTCTGCCAAAGAGACACCTCCCTAACAGATTGTCAAATGTTATCTTCAATAGGGTTTATTTCCCTAACAAAACTCCTCTTCCCCAATAGAGTTTGCCACTATCCCCAGTGAGTTGCTGTAAAGCCTGGAATCCGACCAAATAACAGTTAAATTCTTTATCCCCAGTAAGTTATTGTGAAGCGCGGAATTTGACCAGATAATAGCTAAGCCTTCTTCCTCCCAGTCAAGAAATGATTCCCCAGTAGAGCAATGGGCAACTAAAATTCTTGAACTCTATTCCTCAAATAGAAATCAACACTCCCCACAGAGTTTCCTCAAGAAAATTCAATGTTCCCCATCAAAATCCTCCTCAAATAACAAAGTAGGAATCCCCAGCGGAAACATCCTAAAACAAGATCTAGGTGCATACTCTTCATCCCCAGATCCAGTCTAGGATTCAATTTCCCAAGGCTCACCAGCATTTGTCAAGGATTTATTTTCCCGAACAAAGATGTACTTCAATAACATTTCATGTTCATACATCATAGCATATGCATACAAAACGCGTATAGCACAATCTCATTTATTTTGAGAACACCATTACACAATGAAATTCATATATCGTGACATTGCATACGGCTAACTCTTTACCTTTTCAGGAAATATCAATCAACAGATAATTATCATCAACAATTTTCAACAGGTCCAAGATTAGTTCCTGAAACAAGACAAAGCAACTATTTATGCGACCAGATGCAGCTTCACACGGGCTCATCATGAAGCAATCTTACACAGCTTCATTCTCAAAATCTCTAGATGCAGCTTCACACGGGCTCATCCTTAAGCAATATTACACAGATTCCTTCCCATCCTGAAGTGCAGCTTTACACGGGCTCATCATGAGATACAGCTTCACACAGGCTCATCATGAAGCAATCTTACACGGGTTCCTTCTAATTTCTAGATGCAGCTTCATACGGGCTCATCATGAAGAAATCTTACACAGATTCCTTCTAATTTCCAGATACAGCTTCACACGGGCTCATCCTGAAGCAATCCTACACAGGTTCCTTCTCATAATTTCCAGATGCAGTTTCACACGGACTCATCCTGAAACAGCCCTATCCAAGTTCCTTCTCATATATTTCCATATGAAGTTTCACACAAACTCATCCTGAAGCAGCCCTACCTAGGCTCCTTCTCATATATTTCCAGATGAAGTTTCATATTGACTCATCCCGAAGCAGCCCTACCCAGGCTCCTTCTCATATATTTCCAGATGAAGTTTCACACGGACTCATCCTGAAGCAATCTTACACGGGTTCCTTCTCATAAATTTCTAAATGCAGTTTCACACGGACTCATCCCGAAGCAGCCCTACCTAGACTCCTTCTCATGTATTTCCAAATGCAGCTTCACACAGGCTTATCCTGAAGAAATCTTACACGGGTTCCTTCTAATGTGTTTCCAAATGCAGCTTCACACGGGCTCATCCCAGGTTCCTTCTCATAATTTCCAGATGCAGTTTCACACGGACTCATCCCGAAGCAGCCCTACCCAAGTTCCTTCGCATATATTTCCAGATGAAGTTTCACACGGACTCATCCTGAAGCATCCCTACCCAGGCCTCTTCTCATATATTTCCAAATGCAGTTTCACACGGACTCATCCCGAAGCAGCCCTACCCAGGCTCCTTCTCATATATTTCTAGATGCAGTTTCACGCGGACTCATCCTGAAGCAATCTTACACAGATTTCTTCTCATACATTTCCAGATGAAGTTTCACACTGACTCATCCCGAAGCAGCCCTTCCCAGGCTCCTTCTCATACATTTCTAGATGTAGTTTCACACGGACTCATCCTGAAGCAGCCCTACCCAGGCTCCTTCTCATACATTTCCAGATGCAGTTTCATACACACTCATCTCGAAGCAGCCTCAGTCTCCTTCTCATACATTTCCAGACGCAGTTTCACACAGACTCACCCCGAAGCAGCCCTACCCAGGCTCCTTCTCATACATTTCCAGATGAAGTTTCACACTGACTCATCCTGAAGCAGCCCTACCCAGGCTCCTTCTCATACATTTCTAAATAAAAGTTTCATACTGACTCATCCTGAAGCAGCCGTACACAGGTTCCTTCTCATGAATTTCCAGATACAGTCCCACACAGATTCATCCTGAAGCAGTCTTACATGGATTCCTTCTAATATATTTCCAAACACGGCTTAACGCATGTCCATTCTAGCATGTCATTCAGAATTAAATCGACCAAAGATTTATTCTGATACTTCTCCCAGTCACAATCAAGCTTAGACTTAGTCTAATTTCTATCAACATTCACCTTTGGATGGCATCTATAAGCCCATCTCTGATAACACTCCATCATCTCTCCAAATGGAGTCTATAAGCCCATTCCCAATTCAACACATCATCGAGTGCAAATTTTTGGGCACTTTAGTATTCAATCATCTTTCACCTTCAAGTCACGAACGGCAGATCTTCCAATCTCACTCTTCAAGTTCAAGAAGATTGAACAGGGGCAGCTGTTGTACCCCAAAATTTTCCCTCTCAATTTCTCAAAGATTCTCTCACAAAATCTCCATTGCTCAAAATTGCATAAGGACACTTCCTCAACACTGATGGCTCAAACTAGGGTTTGAGTTTGCACAAATACAATTGGACTTTTAATGCCCCATATAGTTTCCATGGATCGTATTGGGCTCTCAAGCATCAGGTTGAAGATGGAACTTATGAATCCTCGAAAGGAGGAAGAGGAAACTTTTAAAAGGGCAAAGCAGATAAAAAAGGTGTGCAGTTGCAGATAACCATGTCAAATTCAAAATTTGGTTCAGGTTATTCGAACCACATGACTAATCGAAAGGAGTGGTTGGCAGATTTTGACAAGTCAAAGAAGAGCAAGCTTGCTTCGATCCCCAAGCTTTGACAGGGCATTGGCTTCCTTCGAGCAACCTACTTAGATCCACCTCTAAACCCTTCTGTTGTACCCCAAAATTTGCCCTCCCATATTCTTCAAGATTTGTCAAGAATCATCTTCAACTGGTTCAAGACTACTCAAGGGTTGCACAGTCAAACCATCTCCTAAGCCAGTCAAAATTAGGGTTTTGGTTCCTTCAATGAATTTGAGGTTTTCAGTGGTCCAAACAAGTCCCATAGGCCTATATACATTGTCAAGCATCTACATACCAAGTTTCAAGATTCACAGGGTCAAATTGCACAATCAAAAGCCATATTTGCTTCACAGTCAACTGCAGGGGTAAAATGGTCATTTTACAGTCAAAAGTCAGAATTTTTGGTCAACATCTTATTTTGAGTACACAATCATCATTTGATCAAGTCTTGATCATGATTCCTCAAGCATGGCTCAAAAATCATCAAGATGCAAAAGTTTCTATTTTTGGACAGTAGAAAAGTCAACTGTAACTTGACCAAGGCATAACTTTTTCATGGTTCATCAGAAAAATCCCATCCAATTCTCATTTTAAAGGGGATGACATTTCCTACAACTCATCTTCACATTCCAAGTCCAAGAAATGCTCTCACAAAAAGTTATCAATTTCTACATTATAGGTCAATTTCAAAAGTCAACAAAAATGCACTTTAAGTCAAAGACCATAACTTGAGATTGGTCATCCAAATGACATGGGACCAAAGGCATTGGTTATAGAACTTCAAGACCTTTCCAAAATGTCCAAGAGCATGTTCATATGATCAAAATTGAGCAAGATATGCATTGGAGAAGTTGGGAAATTTTCATGAATTTGCAAAAGTCAACTATCCTTAAAACTTCAATTTTTGACAAAAGGGTCCACTTTCTTCCACTTGATTCAGCCTTGTCATGCCACACACGTGTCCCATGATTAATTTTAGGATCAAACATTTATTTTTCCATTTTATTTAATTTTTATTGATTTAATTCATTTTAAATCCATAATAATTCAAATAAAATCTAAAAATCAATGGAATAGCATCTTTGTGATTTGAATAGCTTTTATATGTCATATGCCAGCTAACCAATTCGTGCTAAGCCTTTTTTGTGCATAAAATCTTAGATTTGCTTCAAATTTGGAAAGGTTTTCAATGGTGGTCAACAAAATCTTAAAACTTCAATACACAAAGATACAAGCCCATATTTTGACCTAGACTGCTTGCCTTATACATATACAAGAAGCCTAAACCTAATTCAAGACCTAAGCATTGCTAAAACGGCCAAGGCAAAACTGAAAAATTGTTGGAAAAGTGGGAGATCAAGAACAGGATTGCAGACGTTTTCAGATAAAAATAAGAACGTGACCTTCTTCCTTGCTATCCACTGAAGCTAAGACGACCATTACCACGTCCAAACACCACCTATACGGCGCTGTAAGTTCTCCCAAACTCGCCCCTGAACACGAAACCTAAGCTCTCTATTTTTGCACTTTTTCTCAAAATCATTGGCATATTTGTGTTCCTTATTTGATTTCTAACATAACCGTAATAGCCAATTTCGTTTTTAGGCCCTGAATCACGATGCCCGATTCTAGGGTTCATCTTTTTGCGTTTTAGGTATTTTGGTTCCAGGTGAAATTAGAACAAAGCATGAGTATGGATGGATTCAGGGGACATGGACGAGACCAACCATGGTCTTGGAATGAGTTTTTGAAGCCTAGAGACAATTCTAGGAAGAACCCACGTGTTGTACCCCAAAATTTGCCCTCGCGTTTTTTTCAAGAAATAACAACTTCAGGCATTTCCTGACTTTTCAAACTGGCTCAAGAATCGGACAAACGGACTTTTCTCGTCAGTCAAACAAAAATTAGGGTTTCATTGATTTTTCAGGGCTCTGGATTTTCTCACACAGTTGGCTTAAAGGTTTTGGCTGATTCAGGCTCAATTTTTATCAGGCGAACGCTCTTTGACATTTAATCAGGAATTAAGGTTTTATGGGCGTATTCTCAGAAAAATTAAAATTCCACAGCACTTTGCAAGTTATTCCAAGATTCGGTTTGAATTCGCATTGTTTTGATTTAATCAGTAAAAGAGGCAGTTGGTTTGAATTCATGTTGTTTTGTTTGAGCCAGTCAAAAGAAATACGCAGTTTGGATTTACAGTGTTTGTTGAAAATCAATGAAAAGGGAATGCGCCTGATCAGTGTTTTGATTAACTGTTGATTTGCTTTGGAGAGGCCAGGATTAATTGATCAATGTGCTAAAGTATTGTTTATTTTAATTATTTATTATTCTAAATTAAATGATTGAAATTTATTTTTCAATTATTTTAATTCAAAGAGTTTTAAATAATAAATAAACAATAAAGAGAAAACAGAATTAAATTGGATAATGGAAACTTTTATTTATTCTTAAATTAACTGTACAATTATTGTTTATAATTTAATTACAAACAATGGTTTTACATTGATTTAAATTTAAATAAAAAGAAAAGCTATCCTATTTGTTTTCTAATTCTTCATTCTTCACTTTGTTCCTCTCCATCCAAATATGCATCTGCAAAAGAAAAGGGGAAAAGTCAAATAACAGTTAAATTGAAAAGACAGATAAAAAGAAATTCATCATTAAGGGCCACTGATTGGGATCAGTTAACCCTCTCTGCAAATCACGGGATTTCTCCCGGTTCACAAAGAGGGAAGAATTTTATTCATTTAATCATGAATGCAAAATGTCAAAGTGCATAAATTCAAAATGTCAAACTGCATAGTTCAAGTTCAACCAAACTGAAAAAATCCAATTTCCTACTTTATACCAAAAAGTCCACCAAAGCTGTCAAAAGAAAAGATAAAGTATGCAGAGGAAAGTTATGCAAGCAAGCAAGACACTATCTTTTCATCATTTCCCATCAGGTTAGCCCTTTCAGAATTGGGTACAGCACAAAACATGTTAAATATTTAACTGTACTAGAAGAGAGAGAGAGAAAGAAAAGAGGAGAAGTGTGGGCTTACTGTTTGGCTTTAGGCATAAGGAAAATACAGAAAATAAAACTGCAATAAGACAGTAAGGCAAAGGCTAAAAGAAGCATTATTGCAGTGTTACTCAAATTAGGCAGAAGTACACAGCAGAATTAATCACTAAAACAGAAAAATGCCAAAAACCTTGCAAGTCTGCCCAGCAACTTGGTTCAAGAAGAGATGCCAAAGTTTGAACAAGTCTTAGGCGCCAAAAGACCAAGAGGCTGGAAGACAAAAGAAACAAATATAAAATTGCAACAGGAGGGATAAAAAAAAGATATATAGAGATTAACTGCATAAAAACACACAACAACAAAAAAAAGAGGAGACCACTGAGCTTCAAAAACCTGATTGAGCCATAATACCAATATCACCAAAATACAAAACACCAAACCTGAAACCAATCCAGAACCTCAAGCCTGAAACCAGTTCAAGCTTTACCTGAACAACCATATACCATACAAACCTGTCAAGCCTTTAAGAGCCAAAAACCCTTAAACCTGCATATGCAAAACCTGCTGAGCCATGAACCCTTGCCTACTGCACTACAAAAAACCAGTACCACCTGCATAAGTCCAAACCTGAAGCACAGCCTGCCTACTGCATTACCATAAAGCCTAATCATCACAAAAAGCTGCATTAGTTAGGCTTCAAAACCAGTTACCAGGCCAAGCCTCACAACAAAACACAGATAATACCTGTATCAGCCTTACCCAAACTCGAACCTCAAGCCTAATACCAAAACCTGGCCAAGACCATTCAATCCAGACATAACCCACACAAACAGAACCAACCAACCCTAGGCCCTCAGTAAAATACATCATTGGGCAAGCTCAACAATCCAAAGGCAAATCATTCAAGGCAAGCATACAAAAGTTCTAGGCAACTGTAAGAGAAGAAGAAAGAAGTATTCCAAATCAAAACCCTCGAGCCCTCAGTAAGCGCACATCATTGGGCAATCAACATAATCAACACAAGCAACATAAGCAAGCAGAATAAGGCAACCGAGGCAACTCACAGAAGCAACAATAACATTTCAAGCACACCAAACTCAGAGGCGACAGAAGTGAGTATCAAAGCAATAAACATTCGAGACAACAGGCGTTCAAGACAACAAGTCAGAAGAGGAGAGAAGCATTCAAGGCAACGAACAGTAAAAGCGAAAGAGAAGAAGAAGAAAAGATATCATGCAAAAGGGTTCAAATGTCATCCTGAAACCCTAAAGAGCGTTAAAGAAGACAAACTGGAATTGCTACAAGTCCATCATCATCTCACGCCGTCGAGCCCTCCTGAGCGCCACCTACCCTATCTCTCCTCCTTCTCCAAGATCAAAGGTAGTACGCTTTTCTCCCTCTCTTTTTCTCCTTCACCTCCATAATAATAAAAGATTAAGGTCAAAGCTCAAAGCGAATAAACATGCAATCCGTAAAAAAGGGGTATAAAAAGCATCAAAAGCGAACCTTGTTGTCATAAGACCATTGAACTCGAGCTGGAGGGAAGAGAGATGTAGGGGTAGTGCCGGTGGCTAGACGGAGTAGTCATATCCATAAGAACGCATGGAGAAGACAAAGCAAGTGAGCGCGCCGCTGTACAAACCCTAAAGTGTTTCGTCCCAACTGAAACAAAACCTACAAACCCTAAAAATCGTTTCAAGCAAGTGGGCTTCGTCCCATTCTGAATGCCTAAAGCCCATTTCCGTTTTTTTTTGTTTGTTTTGGTTTCCAAATGTTTAAAAACAAAACATCATTTTCCTTTTCTTTTTACAACAAAACCATTTTTGACATCAAAATATTTTTTAATTGAAATACATGTTTTATACCATACAATAAAATGTAAAACTTTTTTCTTTTCTTTTAAGAAAATACCATTCTTTATACATAAATAATAAAATATATTTTTTTCATTTTTGCACTATATAATTAAAATTGAAAATAACCTTTTTTTCCTTTAATTAAAATATATTTTTGTGCATATAATAAAAACACATTTCTTATATACATAACTCTAATACATTTAATTGAATTACTTTTGTATATAACACTTAATAAAAATACTTTTTTGTATACATAATTAAAACTTAGAAATATTTTCTTTTCTTAAAACATCATTTTAATACATAATTTAATTAGAAAAAAAAACTTTCAATTAAAACATTTTCTTTTTTATACATATTATTAAAAAATACAAGATCACTAGTTAATTAAATAAACATTTTCTTTAGGTTAGAACAATACCTTAATACACATTAATTCCACATCGTCGCACATGTAAATAATTACATATATAAATACACATACGCACGTACACCTACACAATATACTTGCATTTTGATACATTATACATTTGCTTATGTTGATACTCATTTACACTTGTTTGGTTCGATTTGGTTAATTTATTGGACACTATGATCCTAAGTCTCATCCCCATTCATAAATTTGTACCCCCACTCCCGGATACTTATTTTGTAATAGCGTAGATTTTACATTTCCGCAATTTATAGTTTTTCAAATTATGCCATGATTAGACCTAGGGTTTGCATGTACATAAAATCAAACGCTAGATAACCTAATACAAGACAAATACATGAAATCAATACACCATCACACTTGCACCCTCTAGGGTAATCCCGCATGTTGCCTTCCAAAATGGGCCATGCTTGCACGTCGAGTATCTTTGGCAAAACAAAAATCAAATGATCATAAGTCCCTCAAAATGTTGCCTAAAACGGAATGATCATAGTCCCTTCAAAGCAAATTGCCAAAGACACTTGGCACCATTGCATTCATGGTCCATACGATGACCCGCGCCCGTCCCGAAAAAACTTCCTAAACGCAAGATTGCCCACCAAATTCAATGATGGAACAAAATTGTTAAAAAGGGGTTAAAACATAACAAAAACCTTTGAGTGCAATAGGGTAGATAAAACTCTTAGTTACTTGAGATCAATTTGCAAAAACACTTGCCTTCTTTTCAAAAAAAAAAACCACAATCCACAACACTTTCAAACGAACTCTCAAAACATTTTTGAAACATCTTTTCGAAAAGATACACGCCTTTGTAAAATATTCGAGTAAAGAATTGTTACAAGGTTAGCCTAAGACAAGGCATCTTCTTCCAAAACATTTTCAAAAACACTCACACGTACACCATTTTCAAGCAATCAAAAATCAAGGCAAGTGATCTAAAAAACCAAGTAACTAAGAGCCCATGGATAACCATGGATGAAAAGGGTGCTAATACCTTCCCTTTTCATAATCTACCCCCCGAACCCACGAAATATCTCAAAAGGTTTTTGCTGTGCTTTTTTAACCTTTCCTTTAGGATAAAATAAAAAGTCGGTGGCGACTCTTGCTCAACCGCACAAGTGCGAATACGAATGCAAAACACTAGTCAGTTCTCCCACCGTATCACAGAACTGGAGACTCTGCTGGGGACAAATTTAAAAGTGGGGTTACCTTAGGGTTTTTAGATCACCTTCTTGCATGATTATTTTTGTTTGCTTTGCTTGCTTTACCTCTTATGGTTCTCTTGTTTGGGCTTGAAATCCTATACCCGGATTTGGGAAACATTCATAGATAGCAATACGTTGTGGAAACTGTGCGGGGTATACCGACACGGTCGAAGCAATAGCTATATTAGTGCGACATATTTGTGAGTATCGGTAACCCTTGAGTTCAATCAAGGAGAGTACGGGGCCGCTGAGTGATGTCACTAAGCACTAATGACCTAGAACCTTACTTGACCATCTTGGCCTTTTATTAGGAGTAGTGAGATGACCGGCTTTGGTACAGTCCGAAGTTGGTAGATACTCGATACTACACTCATTGAGGGTTGTTTTCTTGGAATATTTTGGTCGCTAGTTAAGTGGTTAAACCAAAACAATGAACAATGAAAACAATCCAGTGATATTGAGCTCCTTAGAACCCGGTTACTATTTATAGGATAGGTTTTTAAGCCAACTACACTCAAGAGGGTACTTACCTGTGAAACCCCATGCAAGCCTGAAACTAGGGTTTGGTGTGATTTGCTTGTACATATGTTTTGTGCATACATCATGAACATCATAAAGCATCATATGCATTCACTAACCATTTCAAGGGTTTGGATCTTCATCTTTGTTCCTATTTTGTAGATCATGGAAATTCCCCGAAGAAAAACCATCCAAGTCAACCTTGTGAGAATCTCTCCTCAACTCAAGGAGCTCACCTCAAGAATTCCGGAAAGCTCATCCTTCAGTGAAAGACATGGTAGACTGCTCAGCCTAGTCAATACCAACGTTGAAGAAGACATGATGAAAGTGCTATTTCAGTTCTTTGACCCTCTTCACCACTGTTTCACTTTCCCTGATTACCAGTTGGTGCCCACTTTGGAAGAGTTTTCTCAACTCCTGAGAATTCCTATCCCTAGTCAACTACCCTTCAACGGTACGGAAAAGGAACCAAAGCCGGAAGATGTTGCTCGAGCATTACATCTACAACCATCCGACATCAAGGGGCATTGGGAAACCAGAAGCGGCGTCAAAGGATTCTTAGCAAAGTTCTTATTTGAGAAGGCACAAGAATGTTGGAACTCATTGGATCTACAAGCCTTTGAAGAGATTGTGGCACTCCTTATCTATGGGTTGGTCTTGTTCCCGAATCCTGACCAATTGGTAGATGTCAACGCCGTCAAAATCTTCTTGTCCAGAAATCCAATACCAACATTGCTTGGGGACATCCTTCACTCATTTTACACACGAACAATGAGAAAGAGGGGTGTTCTCATGTGCTGTACTCCTATCCTTGCAAGGTGGTTTATTTCGCACCTTCCGCAATCTGTCTTGAAGAATGACCAGGGTACAAGGTGGTCCCAACGGTTGATGACTCTTACTCACTCTGATGTACATTGGTGTTCTCGGTCCAGAGAAAATGTCATCATCGTCGATTGTTGTGGGGAGTTTCCTAATGTTCCTTTACTTGGAATTAGAGGAGGTATCACCTACAACCCTTGCCTAGCTTTGAGGCAATTTGGATATGCACGGAGGGATGGCCCTCATGACATGTTGATTCCTGACCTAGTTTTTGACTTCGACAACGATGCGCAAGGACTTCGCCAAAGATTCATCAGAGCTTGGGGAAGGCCCAACAAGGTTGATAGCAAGACTCTGGGACACAAGAACTCCATCCCTCTTGAGCCTTATCTCAAGTGGGTACGAGCCCGAGCCCAAAGTCTAATGATTCCTTATCCTCATGTTCTCCCTGTAATTAAAGAGCCTGTTAAGGAAGGAGAGGTTCCCTACACCATCCTATATCCTGACATGCCTACATCGTGGGAGGAAATGCAGAAAAGTTGGATTCAGCTCAAGGAGGAACGGAACACTTTTGAAGCTAGCTATTACGCCAGTGTAAAGAAGGTTCTAGAGCTTACACGCCGACTCCACGAGCAGGAGACCCTTAACACCTACATCGCACCAAAGAGGATGCGCAATGTCTTTCTGCCTTAAGAAGTTTATTTTGTAATATTTGGCCCATGGGGCATTTATATACTAACAAATTTCTTCTTATTAATATGACGTGCGTTCTTCTTTGTCTGAAACAATTTTGAATGTTCTAAATCCTTGAATGCATTGCATACA
Source organism: Vicia faba (assembly GCA_948472305.1). Lineage (NCBI taxonomy): Eukaryota > Viridiplantae > Streptophyta > Magnoliopsida > Fabales > Fabaceae > Vicia > Vicia faba. The sequence continues at coordinate 548,905,211 of OX451737.1, forward strand.
TCAGCATACCATTCATCATGTGCATAAGCAGGTCTCACTCTAGGGTTCCTTATCTATCTGCTGTTTATTTCAGTAGGATGGATCTCGAGCAAACAGTCAAAGACCTGCAAGCTCAGAATGCACAGTTCCAGCAACTCCTGATGACCTTGGCTAAGGGTCAGGAGGATATCAAGACTCAATTGGGGAATAAGGATCCGGTAAAGAAGAAGAAAAAGAGGGTCGGAGTGGCTACCTTGGGGAGAAGATTTGATAGAGAAGCTCGGAGAGTGCTTGAATTTCCTCCCACTTCTGATGAAGGGACTAGTAAAAGAGATGGAGTTGCGGTACCTTCCGAATCTGATGCGGAAGAAGAGGATGTCGAGGAGGACGAAGATTATTCTGACCAGTAATACCCTCCAGCTGATGATAAATACAAGGGTTTAGAAGACAGATTGGCTGCCATGGAATTACAAAGAGTACCGGGTTTGGATTTTGAAGACTTGGGTTTGGTTGCCGGGATTGTGATTCCCCCAAAATTCAAAGTGCCAGTGTTTGTGAGGTATGATGGGCTGTCCTGTCCCAAAATGCATCTCAGGTCCTACGTGACAAAGATTCAACCCTATACGGCAGATAAAAACCTCTGGATTCATTTCTTTCAAGACAGCCTGTCGGGAGCTCAGTTGGAGTGGTTTTATCAGCTAGAGGGAACCAGCATCCGCAATTGGGAGGATTTGGCCACCGCTTTCTACAAACAATACCAGTATAATTCTGACCTTGCTCCTACTCGTACCCAACTTCAGGGTATGTCACTAGGAACAAGCGAGGGATTCAAAGAATATGCACAAAAATGGAGGGATTTGGCTGGCAGGGTGCAGCCTCCTTTAACCGATCGTGAGCTCGTTGATATGTTTCTCGGGACCCTATCTGGGCCATTTTTCAATCATCTAATTGGTAACTCTTCCGCGGGGTTTACCGATTTGATCTTAACAGGCGAAAGAATTGAAGCTGGCATCAAGTCAGGAAAGATTCAGAAGGGTGGTGCTGCAAGTGTTGAGAAGAAGCCTTTTAAGAAGGAAACAGCTATGGTATATTCTCAGAGAAGAGCAGGGAAGACGGAGCGTCGGCCAACTGTGGGGGCCGTAATGATTCAAAACACTCAGAGTGAGCAGCCTCGCTACAACCAGTCCAGACCAAATCAGCAACGGGTGGAACGGCCACAACGATAGTTCACCCGTATTAATATGACCCCAGCGCAAGTGCTTCCTCATCTGTTAAAGTTGAACCTCGCCACCATCAAGGAGGCACCAAAGAATGTGAATACGTCCTCTCCTCATTATCATGCTAATGCTAAATGCGCCTACCATTCAGACAGTGTTGGGCACGACACCAATGATTGTTGGGCACTCAAGCATAAGATCCAAGACCTGATATAAGCGAAGGAAGTAGAGTTTGACGCTCCGGAGAAGCCTAATGTGATATCTGCACCCATGCCGAAGCACGGCCGAAATGTCAATGCCATTGAAGAAGATTTGTATGTTGCTGATGTAAATGATCTGATGACTCCTTTGTTAACCATTAAATTGAATCTGTTAAGGGCCGGGATCTTCCCGGGATGTAAAGAAGACTGTTATTGTTGTTACTCTCTGCCGTTTGAGTGTCCGCTACTGAAGAAAGGTATCCAAGGCCTCATGGATAGTCGACAAATTTTGTTCGAAAAAGTTTCTGCTGTTCCAGTTCATGTTGAAGATGTCTCAATCATAACCATTCACGCCAATCTTTCCAAGGCCGTCAAAAAGCCTGTTAAGATTACACCAGCTGCAAAATCTGTTCCTTTGAAGATAACAATGCCAGGGCCTGTTCCCTATGTCTCTGAGAAGTCGATACCTTGGAACTATGGTGGTGACGTCTACTACCATGGTATCAAGCAAATCGAGGTAATTGAAGGAAGTTCGGATGATGAAGAAGCCAGCATTAGTAACATTGCGGGCACCAGCAAAATCACCAGGAGCGGGAGGATATTTTCTCCAGAGATTGCCCCTCCAAGAGCAATCTTTGGACTCTCATCTACAAAGGTCATCCCTGCACCAATAAAACTCTCTGCTAGAACTCCTTTGATTGAAGAAGTTGTTGTTCCTAGTGCTGTCTCTCCTACCATTGCTGATAAAGGAAAGGGAATACAAGATGAGCCCGTCAGGACGAGGGCCCAACCCTTAGTAATTCCGGAAACCTCCAAGAAGGAAATGGACGAGATTTTGAAGATAATCAAGAGAAGTGACTACGATGTGGTGGAACAGTTAGGGCAAACCCCCTCCAAGATCTCCATGCTGGCCCTATTACTTTGCTCAGAAGCGCACGCTAAAGCTTTGATTAAGTTTCTGAAGGCAGCTCATGTGCCCCAGGAAACTTCTGCGGATCAATTTCAAAATTGCGTGGCTAGCCTGACTGCGGACAATGGACTAGGTTTTTCTGATGCCGACCTAACCCCTAAAGGCAGAAACCACAATGATGCTTTGCATATTTCAATCGAGTGTCGCGGAACCACCCTTGCACATGTTTTGGTTGATATCGGTTCGTCGCTGAATGTTTTGCCTAAGAAGGCCTTGGACCGACTAGATTGCGAAGGGTTGGAATTGAAGCCGAGTGATATTGTGGTCAGAGCTTTCGATGGTTCGAAGAGAATGGTCCATGGAGAGGTTGAAATTCCCATCAAGATAGGTACTGAGGTGCTTAAATCCACTTTCTATGTGATGGACATCCGTCTGTCATACTCTTGCTTGCTGGGTAGGCCTTGGATACACCATGCTGGGGCAGTCACCTCCTCCTTGCATCAGATGCTGAAGTACCCTGTCAAGGGAAAGATCATCACTGTCCATGGCGAAGAAGAGTACATGATTAGCCACTTAAATTCTTTCCGGTATGTGGAGGTTGAAGGAGAGTTCATTGAGACACCGTTTCAACATTTCGAAGAAGCCCTTCCTGAAATAGCAGTAGCGAAGTTGACGGCTGAGACACCGAGGCAGATGGCCAGGATGGCATCTCTGGAGGATGTAAGGGCCACAATAAAAGAAGGGAAGAATTCAGCATGGGGGCAATTACACGACTTTCCGCATAAGACTGACAAGTTTGGATTAGGGTTCACAGCCGCTGGCCAGAAAGCTATGCGCCGGTCAAAGATTGAGAGGGCGCCGGTCAAAATTTCTCCCTACGGAATTAACGCCTTGGAAGATGAAGACAAGGAGGGAAACATTGAAGAGTGGATTTATCCAACTGTCACAGGAGGATTGAGCAATTGGGAGGCAAAGGACTTTGTCCCCATCACTTTTATTCATCAGTAATTTATCTGTTAAACATTTCTTATTTGGTCTGTAATATTTACTTTCAAACAATCCGTACACTATATTTTCACCTCATGCCTTGCCCGGGGCATGTAGGTCCATTTGTAAGGGTTTTGATTATTTTTCATATTCATATGCCATGTTTAATGATTCATTGGACGTTTTTCACTTGATAAACCGCTTATGTTCATTTTTTTCCTTTTGCATTTTTTGTTTAAGGATGGCTATCCCTTACACACACCCACACTCACCAATGCAGGTACCCATCCACTCCGGATTCCATGGGTGACTATTCTGCTGTATCTTTCAATAACTCTGAAGATCTGGTCAATCTAGCCGAGTATGAAGATGACGAAGGTTGTGAAGTACCCGGGGAACTAGCCAGACTTCTGCAACAAGAGGAAAGGGCCATCTTACCGCATGAAGAGCCATTGGAAACTGTTAACTTGGGAACCGAGGAGGACCGGAAGGAGGTGCAAGTGGGTGCCAATCTGGAACCAAAAGTCAAGGAGCGCTTGGTACAGTTGTTGAATGAGTATGTTGAAATCTTCGCTTGGTCCTATGAAGACATGCCGGGTCTAGACACAGACATCGTGGTTCACCGTCTCCCCACAAGAGAGGATTGTCCACCAATCAAGCAAAAAGTTCGCCGAATGAGGCCTGACATGTCCGAAAAGATCAAAGCGGAAGTAATGAAACAATTCGATGCTGGCTTTCTGGCTGTTACGTCCTATCCTCAATGGGTCGCTAACATCGTGCCAGTACCGAAGAAAGATGGCAAAGTCAGAATGTGTGTGGACTACCGGGATTTGAATAGGGCCAGCCCTAAAGATGATTTCCCGCTACCTCATATTGACATTTTAATCGACAATACAGCTCGGCATAAAGTGTTTTCCTTCATGGACAGATTCTCGGGCTACAATCAAATCAAAATGGCCCCCGAGGATATGGAGAAAACAACTTTTGTCACACAATGGGGCACTTTCTGTTACAAAGTGATGCCGTTCGGGCTGAAGAACGCAGGGGCAACTTATCAACGCGCCATGGTAGCTTTATTTCATGACATGATACATCATGAGATTGAAGTTTACGTAGACGATATGATAGCTCGGTCACAAACAGAGGAGGAGCACCTTGAACACCTAGAAAAGCTGTTTGCCAGGTTGAAAGAATACAAGCTCAGGCTGAATCCAAGTAAATGCACTTTTGGAGTTAGGTCTGGTAAACTCCTGGGATTCATTATAAGCGACAAAGGCATTGAAGTCGATCCCGCAAAAGTAAAAGCAATACAAGAGATGCCTGCTTCCCGTACCGAAAAGGAGGTTAGAGGATTCTTGGGGCGCATAAACTATATTGCCAGATTCATCTCACATCTAACTTCTACCTGTGAGCCAATTTTCAAACTCTTGAAAAAAGTTCAGGTAGTGGAATGGAACGACGATTGCCAAGCTGCTTTTGATAGAATCAAGGAGTATTTGCTAGAACCTCCCTTTCTGATGCCACCCGTCGAAGGAAGACCATTGATCATGTATTTGACCGTCTTGGATAACTCAATGGGGTGTGTTTTGGGCCAGCATGACGAGTCTGGTCGAAAAGAGCATGATATTTATTACCTTAGCAAAAAGTTTACCGACTGTGAGACTCGCTACTCACTGCTCGAGAAAACTTGCTGCGCTTTGGTATGGGCTGCTCGCCGACTAAGACAGTATATGTTGACTCATACTACCTTGTTGATTTCCAAAATGGACCCTATCAAGTATATCTTCGAAAAGCCCGCTTTATCTGGAAGGATAGCTAGATGGCAAATGATCTTAACTGAGTATGACATCCAGTACACCACCCAAAAGGCCATAAAAGGGAGTGTACTAGCTGACCATCTGGCTCATCAAGCTATCGAAGATTACCAACCCATGAGATTTGACTTCCCAGACGAGGACATCATGAATTTGGACAGCATTGAAAGTAACGGACCGTATGACGGACCCGAAAAGGGATCCCGATGGACCCTGTACTTTGATGGTGCTTCAAATGCACTTGGAAATGGTATTGGCGCAGTACTCATTTCTCCAGAAGGTTGTCACACACCTTTCACGGCCCGACTTTGCTTCAGCTGCACAAACAACATGGCCGAATATGAAGCTTGCATCTTTGGTCTCAAGGCTGCTATAGACTTGGGGATCAAATCTTTGATCGTATTTGGGGACTCGGCTTTGGTTATCAGTCAAATCAAAGGAGAATGGGATACCAAACATCCTAATCTCGTCCCATACAAAGAACATGTCCTGACATTGTTGCCTCACTTCGAGCAAATTACCTTCGAGCATTTCCCGCGAGAAGAGAATCAGCTAGCAGATGCCTTAGCTACAATGTCCTCCATGTTTAAACTCAACTGGGATAACGAAGCTCCCCAAATCACCATCAAGCGAATGGACGAACCTGCGCATTGTCACGAGATTAATACCGAAGAAGTAGTGGAACAACCCTGGTTCCATGAAATCAAAAGGTATCTCGAGACTAGAGATTATCCTGAAGGAGCTTCCGTAAATGACAAGAAGTTCTTAAGGAAATTCGCTGCTAAGTTCTTCCTGAGCAACGACATCCTTTACAAACGAAGCCATGATTGTGTATTACTCCGATGTGTAGACAAAGCTGAAGCAGAGTTGATCATGACTGATATACACGGTGGCACATTTGGCACTCACTTGAGCGGGCATACAATGGCTAAGAAGATCCTAAGGGCAGGCTATTACTGGTCTACTATGGAGGCTGACTGCCATCAACATTCCCGTACTTGCCACAAGTGTCAAGTCTATGCTGACAAAGTTCATATTCCTCCGGTTCCCCTCAACGTCCTGACTGCTCCGTGGCCCTTTGCAATGTGGGGCATTGATATGATTGGAGAGATCAAGCCCACGGCTTCCAACGGACATCGCTTCATCCTGGTTGCCATTGACTACTTCACTAAATGGGTCGAAGCAGCTTCCTTCGCCTCTGTCACCAAAAATGTGGTTGCCCGCTTTATCAAGCAAAACCTCATATGTCGGTATGGTGTCCCAGACAGGATCATCACGGACAACGGTACAAATCTGAATAACACAATGATCACTGCATTGTGCGAACAGTTCAAGATTTATCATCACAATTCATCTCCCTATCGGCCGAAGATGAACGGTGCTGTTGAAGCTGCAAACAAAAACATTAAGAAAATCATTCATAAAATGACAGTCACTTACAAAGAATGGCATGAGATGTTACCGTTTGCTCTGCATGGCTACCGTACGACGGTACGTACTTCAACAGGGGCAACCCCATTTTCTTTGGTTTATGGCATGGAAGCTATTTTGCCTATGGAAGTCCAGATCCCTTCTCTAAGGATTATGAAGGATGCAGGTTTGAATGAAGATGATTGGATGCATACCCGACTTGATCAACTCAATCTGATCGACGAAAAGCGACTTGCTGCTATATGCCATGGTCAGACGTATCAAAAACGGATGATCAAGACCTTCAATAAGAAAGTCAGACGTCAAGTGTATCAAGTCGGAGATCTCGTAATCAAGCGGATTATCTTACCGCAAAGTGATCCCAGGGGCAAATGGACTCCTACATATGAAGGACCATTTGTGATCAAGAGCATATTTTCTGGTGGTGCAATGATTCTGACCACCATGGACGGCGACGATTTGCCGCACCCTGCGAACGCAGACATAGTCAAAAGATACTACGCATAAAATAACCCGACAAGTCGAAAACCCGAAAGGGCGGCTTGGGCAAAAATGGGCATCCCGGTGGATCGAAAACCCGAAAGGGAGATTCAGGCAAAAATTAGGGATAAAAACAAAAAAATATGTACACCCGGCAAGTTGAAAACCCGAAATGGCGGCTTGGGCAAAAAGGGGTTTCCCGGTGGATCGAAAACCCGAAAGGGCGATTCAGGCAAAAGTTAGGGAATTCAAGCGTATGACTATGTCTCGTCGGATCACTTCAAAAAACAATCTCTTCATCAATCAGCTCCAGGCTTCTGACCAATCCAGTCACCGGCAAACGAAGCATTGAATGGACAGATGTTCAGAGTTGGGAAAGCTATAGCAGAATGGAATCCCATGGAATTATTTCACATAGCCATCCTTTATTTTGTATAAATCTTTCAATGTTTACGACAGAATCCTCTTACTAGGATGATTGTCTCTTTTGTACAAATATACTCAGAGAAAGTTAATACAAATACTCTTCCCAGAAATTTGTGTCATTTCCTTTTTCTTTTTCTCTTGCACTAATTGTTTTATTTTGAGAAACGTCCAATGTTTTGTTAAATAGGCATATGCATTTGAACATAATCATTTCCTTATAAATCAAGAAAGAGGATTACTGATAGATTGAAGATACAGTTGGGTATCTTGATACCCTTTCAAAGAAAACTCCCAGGAGATTTGGAATCCATATCCCCAGCAAACCCTGAAGCTTATCCCCAGTAGATTTTGGAAGCTTATCCCCTGCAGACCACGAACGGCCCTCCCGAATTTTATTCAAAGTTATTCCTCATAAGGGTTTATAACCGGGTTATCCTCAGCTTATTGCCGCAGAAGATCGCACTCGTCAAATTTATTCCTATCCCCAGCGGAGTTCATCGAAATTCCCCAGCAATAACTTATCAGTACAATCCCCAGAGAATTTGTCTTTGTTATCCTCAGCCAGAGAATCCTCTGGAATTCAATTCCCCTCAGAGTTTAAGTTTCAATATCCCCAGCGGAACCAGACTAATGAACCTTTTCCCCACAGAGTTTTAGGAAGGAAAATCTTGAGTTCCCCAGTGAAGTCGTCAGAGATACCTCCCTCCAAGCTGAAGAGTCTCAATCTCACCTCCCCAGCATGAGCCGACTAGATTGGAACTCCCCAATAGAAATCGTCAAAAATTCCTCAGAAGATTGGTGTGCAACCCAAGCTCTTTATTCTCCAGCAACAACCAGGAATTATCCTTCCAGCAGCAGTCAAGATATTTTATATTTGGCCATCCCGGATTCATATATTCTTTGCAAGACAGCTCTCCAGCTTACATGCGCACCCATTCACATTCATATCATATAACATATATTGTATCATGCATCATGACATTGCATGTAACTAACTCTCTACCTTTTCAGGTAAGATCAGTCGACAAACTGAAATCGTGATCTTCTCAAGACTTCTGAAAACAGTTTACGGGTTCTCCAAGTAACGGATGTTAACCTATCGCTTGTTCAGATTCTTCTCAAGACTTCTGAAAACGGTTTATGGATTCTTCCCAACAACGGATGTTAATCTACCAACTGGTTCAGATGCAACCTTTTGAAAACAGTTTACGGACGCTTCCCAACAACGAATGCTGCTCTATTGCTTATTCAACTTCAAGGCTTCTGAAAACAGTTTACGGGTTCTCCAAGTAACGGATGTTAACCTATCGCTTGTTCAGATTCTTCTCAAGACTTCTGAAAACAGTTTATGGATTCTTCCCAACAACGGATGTTAATCTACCAACTTGTTCAGATGCAACCTTTTGAAAACAGTTTACGGACGCTTCCCAACAACGGATGCTGCTCTATTGCTTATTCAACTTCAAGACTTCTGAAAACAGTTCACGGGTTCTCCAAGTAACGGATGTTAACCTATCACTTGTTCAGACTCTTCTCAACTTTTGAAAACAGTTTATGGACGCTTCCCAACAACGGATGCTGCTCTATTGCTTATTCAACTTCAAGGCTTCTGAAAACAGTTTACGGGTTCTCCAAGTAACGGATGTTAACCTATCGCTTGTTCAGATTCTTCTCAAGACTTCTGAAAACGGTTTATGGATTCTTCCCAACAACGGATGTTAATCTACCAACTTGTTCAGATGCAACCTTTTGAAAACAGTTTACGGACGCTTCCCAACAACAGATGTTGCTCTATTGCTTATTCAACTTCAAGGCTTCTGAAAACAGTTTACAGGTTCTCCAAGTAACGGATGTTAACTTATCACTTGTTCAGTTTTCTTCTCAAGATTTTTTGAAAACAGCTCACGGATTCCTCCCAACAACGGACGTCAATCTATTGCTTATTCAGACCCCAGTGCAGAGATGGTCCCAAGCGTGGACATCTCCCTGATACTCATTCCAGATGGCATCTTTAAGCCCATCACCAAATGGCATCTTTAAGCCCATTCACCTCTACCATCATATCGCCGAGTGCAAATTTTCCGGGCACTTTAGTGTCCAATCTTCTTTTACCTTCAAGTCGCGAAAGGCAAACTTGCCAATCTAACTCTTCAGGTCCAAGAAGATTGAACAGGGGCAACTGTTGTACCCCAAAATTTGCCCTCGCGTTTTTTCAAGAAATAACAACTTCAGGCATTTCCTGACTTTTCAAACTGGCTCAAGAATCGGACAAACGGACTTTTCTCGTCAGTCAAACAAAAATTAGGGTTTCATTGATTTTTCAGGGCTCTGGATTTTCTCACACAGTTGGCTTAAAGGTTTTGGCTGATTCAGGCTCAATTTTTATCAGGCGAACGCTCTTTGACATTTAATCAGGAATTAAGGTTTTATGGGCGTATTCTCAGAAAAATTAAAATTCCACAGCACTTTGCAAGTTATTCCAAGATTCGGTTTGAATTCGCATTGTTTTGATTTAATCAGTAAAAGAGGCAGTTGGTTTGAATTCATGTTGTTTTGTTTGAGCCAGTCAAAAGAAATACGCAGTTTGGATTTACAGTGTTTGTTGAAAATCAATGAAAAGGGAATGCGCCTGATCAGTGTTTTGATTAACTGTTGATTTGCTTTGGAGAGGCCAGGATTAATTGATCAATGTGCTAAAGTATTGTTTATTTTAATTATTTATTATTCTAAATTAAATGATTGAAATTTATTTTTCAATTATTTTAATTCAAAGAGTTTTAAATAATAAATAAACAATAAAGAGAAAACAGAATTAAATTGGATAATGGAAACTTTTATTTATTCTTAAATTAACTGTACAATTATTGTTTATAATTTAATTACAAACAATGGTTTTACATTGATTTAAATTTAAATAAAAAGAAAAGCTATCCTATTTGTTTTCTAATTCTGCATTCTTCACTTTGTTCCTCTCCATCCAAATATGCATCTGCAAAAGAAAAGGGGAAAAGTCAAATAACAGTTAAATTGAAAAGACAGATAAAAAGAAATTCATCATTAAGGGCCACTGATTGGGATCAGTTAACCCTCTCTGCAAATCACGGGATTTCTCCCGGTTCACAAAGAGGGAAGAATTTTATTCATTTAATCATGAATGCAAAATGTCAAAGTGCATAAATTCAAAATGTCAAACTGCATAGTTCAAGTTCAACCAAACTGAAAAAATCCAATTTCCTACTTTATACCAAAAAGTCCACCAAAGCTGTCAAAAGAAAAGATAAAGTATGCAGAGGAAAGTTATGCAAGCAAGCAAGACACTATCTTTTCATCATTTCCCATCAGGTTAGCCCTTTCAGAATTGGGTACAGCACAAAACATGTTAAATATTTAACTGTACTAGAAGAGAGAGAGAGAAAGAAAAGAGGAGAAGTGTGGGCTTACTGTTTGGCTTTAGGCATAAGGAAAATACAGAAAATAAAACTGCAATAAGACAGTAAGGCAAAGGCTAAAAGAAGCATTATTGCAGTGTTACTCAAATTAGGCAGAAGTACACAGCAGAATTAATCACTAAAACAGAAAAATGCCAAAAACCTTGCAAGTCTGCCCAGCAACTTGGTTCAAGAAGAGATGCCAAAGTTTGAACAAGTCTTAGGCGCCAAAAGACCAAGAGGCTGGAAGACAAAAGAAACAAATATAAAATTGCAACAGGAGGGATAAAAAAAAAGATATATAGAGATTAACTGCATAAAAACACACAACAACAACAAAAAAGAGGACACCACTGAGCTTCAAAAACCTGATTGAGCCATAATACCAATATCACCAAAATACAAAACACCAAACCTGAAACCAATCCAGAACCACAAGCCTGAAACCAGTTCAAGCTTTACCTGAACAACTATATACCATACAAACCTGTCAAGCCATTAAGAGCCAAAAACCCTTACACCTGCATATGCAAAACCTGCTGAGCCATGAACCCTTGCCTACTGCACTACAAAAAACCAGTACCACCTGCATAAGTCCAAACCTGAAGCACAGCCTGCCTACTGCATTACCATAAAACCTAATCATCACAAAAACCTGCATTAGTTAGGCTTCAAAACCAGTTACCAGGCCAAGCCTCACAACAAAACACAGATAATACCTGTATCAGCCTTACCCAAACTCGAACCTCAAGCCTAATACCAAAACCTGGCCAAGACCATTCAATCCAGACATAACCCACACAAACAGAACCAACCAACCCTAGGCCCTCAGTAAAATACATCATTGGGCAAGCTCAACAATCCAAAGGCAAATCATTCAAGGCAAGCATACAAAAGTTCTAGGCAACTGTAAGAGAAGAAGAAAGAAGTATTCCAAATCAAAACCCTCGAGCCCTCAGTAAGCACACATCATTGGGAAATCAACATAATCAACACAAGCAACATAAGCAAGCAGAATAAGGCAACCAAGGCAACTCACAGAAGCAACAATAACATTTCAAGCACACCAAACTCAGAGGCGACAGAAGTGAGTATCAAAGCAATAAACATTCGAGACAACAGGCATTCAAGACAACAAGTCAGAAGAGGAGAGAAGCATTCAAGGCAACGAACAGTAAAGGCGAAAGAGAAGAAGAAGAAAAGATATCATGCAAAAGGGTTCAAATGTCATCCTGAAACCCTAAAGAGCGTTAAAGAAGACAAACCGGAATTGCTACAAGTCCATCATCATCTCACGCCGTCGAGCCCTCCTGAGCGCCACCTACCCTATCTCTCCTCCTTCTCCAAGATCAAAGGTAGTACGCTTTTCTCCCTCTCTTTTTCTCCTTCACCTCCATAATAATAAAAGATTAAGGTCAAAGCTCAAAGCGAATAAACATGCAATCCGTAAAAAAGGGGTATAAAAAGCATCAAAAGCGAACCTTGTTGTCATAAGACCATTGAACTCGAGCTGGAGGGAAGAGAGATGTAGGGGTAGTGCCGGTGGCTAGACGGAGTAGTCATATCCAGAAGAACGCATGGAGAAGACAAAGCAAGTGAGCGCGCCGCTGTACAAACCCTAAAGTGTTTCGTCCCAACTGAAACAAAACCTACAAACCCTAAAAATCGTTTCAAGCAAGTGGGCTTCGTCCCATTCTGAATGCCTAAAGCCCATTTCCGTTTTTTTTTGTGTTTTGGTTTCCAAATGTTTAAAAACAAAACATCATTTTCCTTTTCTTTTTACAACAAAACCCTTTTTGACATCAAAATATTTTTTAATTGAAATACATGTTTTATACCATACAATAAAATGTAAAACTTTTTTCTTTTCTTTTAAGAAAATACCATTCTTTATACATAAATAATAAAATATATTTTTTTCATTTTTGCACTATATAATTAAAATTGAAAATAACCTTTTTTTCCTTTAATTAAAATATATTTTTGTGCATATAATAAAAACACATTTCTTATATACATAACTCTAATACATTTAATTGAATTACTTTTGTATATAACACTTAATAAAAATACTTTTTTGTATACATAATTAAAACTTAGAAATATTTTCTTTTCTTAAAACATCATTTTAATACATAATTTAATTAGAAAAAAAAACTTTCAATTAAAACATTTTCTTTTTTATACATATTATTAAAAAATACAAGATCACTAGTTAATTAAATAAACATTTTCTTTAGGTTAGAACAATACCTTAATACACATTAATTCCACATCGTCGCACATGTAAATAATTACATATATAAATACACATACGCACGTACACCTACACAATATACTTGCATTTTGATACATTATACATTTGCTTATGTTGATACTCATTTACACTTGTTTGGTTCGATTTGGTTAATTTATTGGACACCATGATCCTAAGTCTCATCCCCATTCATAAATTTGTACCCCCACTCCCGGATACTTATTTTGTAATAGCGTAGATTTTACATTTCCGCAATTTACAGTTTTTCAAATTATGCCATGATTAGACCTAGGGTTTGCATGTACATAAAATCAAACGCTAGATAACCTAATACAAGACAAATACATGAAATCAATACACCATCACACTTGCACCCTCTAGGGTAATCCCGCATGTTGCCTTCCAAAATGGGCCATGCTTGCACGTCGAGTATCTTTGGCAAAACAAAAATCAAATGATCATAAGTCCCTCAAAATGTTGCCTAAAACGGAATGATCATAGTCCTTTCAAAGCAAATTGCCAAAGACACTTGGCACCATTGCATTCATGGTCCATACGATGACCCGCGCCCGTCCCGAATAAACTTCCTAAACGCAAGATTGCCCACCAAATTCAATGATGGAACAAAATTGTTAAAAAGGGGTTAAAACATAACAAAAACCTTTGAGTGCAATAGGGTAGATAAAACTCTTAGTTACTTGAGATCAATTTGCAAAAACACTTGCCTTCTTTTCAAAAAAAAAAAACCACAATCCACAACACTTTCAAACGAACTCTCAAAACATTTTTGAAACATCTTTTCGAAAAGATACACGCCTTTGTAAAATATTCGAGTAAAGAATTGTTACAAGGTTAGCCTAAGACAAGGCATCTTCTTCCAAAACATTTTCAAAAACACTCACACATACACCATTTTCAAGCAATCAAAAATCAAGGCAAGTGATCTAAAAAACCAAGTAACTAAGAGCCCATGGATAACCATGGATGAAAAGGGTGTTAATACCTTCCCTTTTCATAATCTACCCCCCGAACCCACGAAATATCTCAAAATGTTTTTGCTGTGCTTTTTTAACCTTTCCTTTAGGATAAAATAAAAAGTCGGTGGCGACTCTTGCTCAACCGCACAAGTGCGAATACGAACGCAAAACACTAGTCAGTTCTCCCACCGTATCACACCACGGATCTTCCTGCGGATAAAAATCCGCAGGTAAAAAACTAGGGATCAACGAAGAAGACGCTGACGCGTCTCCCTCTCATTCGTTCGTTCAAAAAACGCGCGTTTTTTTTTCAGGCATTGTTAATGATCACTAATATATTATTTGTTGTGCATATCAATATCAACTGAAGCAAGCTGGCATAGTGGCAAGGGCGAACAGGCATTGAGCGTTGGGACCTGGGTTCGAATCCCAGGTCCCCCAAAATAATTGTTCATATTTTTCTTAACGTGATTTCATGCAGATGTCCAAATTAATTCCACCGTACACCTCAACCATCCAGGCGCCAGATGTTTACAAGCAGCAATTCAAGGGCCAAAGATGGAAGACTATGGTGCTACTTAGTCAATGAACACGCAGCTAATTCTGGAAAGTCAAAAGGCCTGAGATAAATGGGCTTCACAATTCCAGAATTCACCTCCTAAGTTGGCCCAAACCCCCCATGAGTTTGCCTCTTTATTTTTCTTTTATATTTTTATTTTACTTATTTAAATTTAACTCTTAATTAATTATTAACTAGATAATTATTTTTCCATAATAAATCCAGAAAACAGAAAAAATAATAATATTTTTATTGATTAAATTTAATTAGTTATTATTTTGTAAATAAAATGCTAACAAACCAATTTAGTTTAAATTAGGTTTAATTTTGATTCTTTTCATAATAAATAAAATAAATTTAGAATTAGGGTTTTACTAACTTTTGACTTGATTCCTTTTATTTTTATTAAAACTTAAAAAACTAAAAAATATTTTTCTTTTAATTATTAATTAATTAGTAAATTAGGTTTAATTTGAATTAATTACAAAAAAGGACCAAATTCAATTCTTTTCTCAAAAAGGGTCAAAACCCTAAGGACGTCCCGATTCAATCTTTCGCGCGCATATTTATTTTAATTCATTATATTTATGTATCTGCTCCGAGAATGTAATAATTAATTAGGGCTTTTATCGCTTTCCTTATTTTCTCGCACTTTATTTTCAAGGGTTATGTTTTTGGCGATGTAAATACCCGACGCCTTGTAATAGCGTAGATTCACTTTCCGCACTTTAGTTTCCACAAACTATTAACTGTTAATTATGCATGCAAGACTTGTATGAAAATTAAAAACAACTCGTAGATCACCATGATACATGTACAAGATAATTTAACATGAACCTGACACACATGCACATGCCACTCCTAGGGTACGCCTCACTCGGTTGCCTCGAGGTGGTCATCAAGTATAGGGTGTTTTAGAGGTCGCCCTCCTGTCTAAAGATCCAGTTGCGTTGAAACGGTTGCCTCGGATAAAAAGGATCTAGGACATTAGGATTATCGTTAAAGTGTCCTACTATTGCTTTGGTGACCACACATGTCCCTATAATCGAATTGACCCGAATAACTCCAACGATGGTGCTACCTACTTCTCAATAGTGGGATAGTACTGTCTAAAAGACTCTTACACAGCTTAATTCCTTAGAGTAGGTAGATTTCTCCTGGGTACTTGCTCTTTCAAAAAACAAAAAAACAACTTTTCGCACCTACACTTTCAAAAAGTTTTCAAACAAATACTTCATACACTCTTGAGGACTGATACAAGAGTTACCTAGAAGTTTTTCGAACTAAACTTTTTAAAAACCCACACACACAAGAAAAGCAAACATTTTTGAAAACATAGTGAGCAAGTACCTAAGAGCCCGTGGATAACCACAGATAGGAAGGGTGCTAACACCTTCCCTTTCTATAAATCTACCTCCCGAACCGAGAAACATCTCGAAAAGGAATTTTGTTGTGCTTTTGTCCTTTCCTTATTGGAGAACATAAAAGACGGTGGCGACTCTTGCTTACCGCGACATTTCGCGAACCAGCTTAAAAACAGTCAGTTCTATTTCCACCGATCACAGAACTGGCGACTCTGTTGGGGATATAATTAATAAGTGAGGTGTACCTTAGGATTAGACCACTCTTGTTTTCAATTGCTTGCCTTGTTTGCTTTAATATTGTGGGTTTGTCTTGGAGTTTCATAGATCCTAACCCGGATCTGGGGGATACCTTTTAGAAGTAGCAACAAACTGTGAGGGAACTGTGTGGGGTATACCGACACGGTTGAAGCAGTTGCTACGTTGATGTGGCACTTTGGTGAGTACCGGTAACCCTTGAGTCAAGTCAAGGAGAGTACGGGGCCGCCGCGTGGTGTCGTGAAGCATCAACTGACCTTAGGAACCTTGCTTGACCATCCTGGCCTCTTTAGGGGTAGTGAGATGACCGACTTTGGTGCAGTCCGAAGTTGGTAGATACTCGATACTACACTCATTGAGGGTTGTTTTCTTGGAATATTTTGATCGCCAGTTCAGTGGCTAAATCAAAACAATGAACATAGAAAACAACCCAATGATATTGAGCTCCTTAGAACCCGGTTACTTTCGATAAGACAGGTTTTGAGCCCACCAACTTCAAGAGGGTAGTACCTGAACCTCATGCTGGCCTAAACTTTAAGGGATGTCTGGTGTGACTTGTGTGCCTTATCATGTTTGCCTTTTGTGAATACTCGTGGTGTGTTTTTATCATAACATCATAACATCATAAAGCATCATATGCATTTACTAACCACTTCAAGGGTTCGAATCTTCATCTTTGTTCTTGTTTTGTAGGACATGGAAACTATCCGCAGAAAGACAATTCAGGTCAACCTTGTAAGGATCCCTCCTCAGCTTACGGAGCTTACATCCAGGATTCCCGAGAACTCTTCCTTCAGTGAAAGGCATGGTAGACTCATCAGCTTGGTCAACACCAACATTGAAGAAGATATGATAAAAGTTCTCTTCCAGTTCTTTGACCCTTCGCACCACTGTTTTACTTTCCCGGATTATCAATTAGTGCCTACTTTGGAAGAGTTTTCTCAGCTTCTGAAGGTTCCCATTCTCAGTCGACTACCCTACAACGGTACGGAAAGGGAACCAAAACTTGAAGAGGTTGCTAAAGCACTACGTCTGCAATCATCTGACATCAAGGGGCATTGGGAAATCAGAAGTGGTATCAAAGGATTCTTAGCAAAATTCCTGTTTGAGAAGGCACAAGAATGTTGGAATTCCCTTGACCTACAAACCTTTGAAGAAGTTGTGGCACTCTTTGTCTATGGGTTGGTGTTGTTCCCGAATCCGGATCAGCTTATAGATATCAATGTCGTCAAGATTTTCATGTCCAGGAATCACATACCTACATTGCTTGGGGACATCCTCCACTCATGTTACACTCGAACCATGAGAAGAAGAGGTGTTCTCATGTGCTGCACTCCTCTCCTGGCAAGGTGGTTTATTTCGCACCTTCCACAATCAGTTTTGAAGAACGAGCGGTGTTTGAGATGGTCACAACGATTAATGACTCTTACACATGCTGATATACATTGGTGTTCTCGGTCCATAGAAAATGTCACTATCATTGATCGTTGCGGAGAATTTCCTAATGTTCCTTTACTTGGAATTAGAGGAGGCATCACTTACAACCCCTGTCTGGCTTTGAGACAGTTTGGATATGCTCGGAGGGATGGCCCTCATGACATGTTGATTCCTGACATAGTTTTTGACTTCGACAATGATACGTAAGGACTTCACCAGAGATTCATCAGAGCTTGGAGGATGCCTAACAAGGTGGATAGCAAGACACTGGGGCACAAGAACTCCATCCCCCTTGAGCCTTATCTCAAGTGGGTACGAGCCCGCTCCCAGAAGCTGGTGATGCCATATCCTCATGTTCTCCCCGTGATCAAAGAGCCAGTTTTGGAAGGAGAGGTGCCATACACTATTCAACATCCTGACATGCCAACATCTTGGGAAGAAATGCAAAAAAGCTGGATCCAACTCAAGGAAGAACGGAATTCTCTTGAAACCAGTCTACATGCCAGTGAGAAGAAGGTCTTGGAGCTCACCCGCCTACTGCACGAGGAAAAGACTCTCAACACTTACATCGCTCCAAAGAGGATGCACAGTGTTTTTTGGGATTAAGTATTTTGTAATATTTCGCCCATGAGGCATTGATGTACTGAACAGATTATCTATTAATATAACGTGTGTTCCTTTTTTTGTCTACAACGAATTTGAACTTTCGAGCCCTTGAATGCATTGCATAAATAGCATATCATGCATCATGTGCATAACAGGTACCCTTTTTCTACAGGTTGCTTAATCTTCTTCGCTGTTTATTTCAGCAATCATCATGTCTTCCGAGCCTACTACTGAACAAGCCATCAAGGCCCTCCAGGCCCAGAACGCCCAGTTCCAAGAGTTGGTCATGAGCTTAGCCCAGGGTCAACAGGAATTGAAGACTATGCTTTTGAAGAAGAAGAAGAAGAGGACTGTCTTGTTCAATACCGGACGCAGATATGGGAATACACTACAGAATGAGGCTGATCTGGCTACTTCCTCTATAGGGAAAGACAGTCCCCAAGGGGGAAGGGTTCCTAGTCCCGTGGTCTCCGACAACAAGACAGATTACAATGATGAACAGTACCCTCTTGCTGAGGACAGGTACAAACAACTGGAGGACCGCCTAAGTGCTATGGAGATTCAACATGTGCCCGGGTTGGATTTTGGAGATCTAGGTTTATCTTCTGGGGTGGTGATCCCACACAAGTTCAAGGCACCTGCCTTTGCAAAGTACGACGGGGCTTCCTGTCCTAAGCTGCATCTCAGATCATATGTACGGAAGATCCAACCGTATACTGCTGACAAGAATTTGTGGATCCATTTCTTCCAGGATAGTCTTTCAGGGACTCAACTCGAATGGTTCTATCAGCTGGATAGAGCCAGTATTTGAAACTGGAAGGACTTGGCTACTGCATTCTACAAGCAGTATCAGTATAATTCCTACCTCGCTCCTACGCGTACCCAACTCTAGGGTATGTCACTAGGGACGAGTGAAGGTTTTAAGGAGTATGCGCAAAAGTGGAGAGACCTGGCTGGAAGGGTGCAGCCTCCGTTGACTGACCGTGAACTTGTGGACATGTTCTTGGGGACCCTGTCTGGTCCGTTCTTTAACCATCTGATTGGGAATTCTTCTTAACTGGTGAGAGGATAGAAGCTGGTATCAAGTCGGGGAAGATATAGAAAGGTGCCTCCTCGAACTCTGAAAAGAAGCCCTTCAAGAAAGAATCTAGTGCTGTGTATGGTCCCAGAAGACAAAATAAACCGGAGCGCCGCCAAGCTGTCAACGCGGTGGTAATTTCAAAGCCTGATGCTGCGCCTCAGTAGTACAACCAGCCAAGGGGTGAGAGACCTAAAAGACAGTACACTCGGCTCAGTATGACCCTGTCTCAGATATTGCCACAACTACTGTCGACCAATCTGGTAACTGTCAAAGAAGCTCCGAAGGTGGTAAACACAACATCTCCAAAGTACAACCCCAACGCCCGCTGCGCTTATCACTCTGACAGCCCGGGGAATACTACGGATGATTGTTGGGCTTTGAGGAATAAGGTTCAAGACTTTATTGATGCTAAAGAAATACAGTTCGAGGCGCCCGAAAGGCCCAATGTTGTGACTGCTCCCATGCCCTAGCATGGAGTGAATGCTGTGGAAGAAGACCTGTATGTAGCCTCTGTGGATGATATTGTTACTCCGTTGTTGACTGTCAAAAGGAACCTGTTGCTAGCCGGTTTATTTCCGAGATGTAGTAAAGGTTGCCATCTATGTTCTGTTTCACCTGCTGGTTGTCCTTTGTTGAAGTCATGTGTCCAAAACCTGATGGATAACAAAGAGATCTTGTTCGAGAAGATTGTTGTTCCTGTTGTCCCTACTGAAGAAGTGTCCATTGTTACTATTTTCAACAACCCTCCTAAGGCTCCCTCAAAGAAGCCTGTCAAAATCATGTCTATTCATAAGATTGCTCCTATCATCATCACTGTTCCGGGGCCCCTCCCATATACATCTGACAAAGTTGTCCCTTGGCACTATGGGGAAGACGTTTATGTGCTTGGAGTAAAACAAGAGTTTGATACTAGTATCGGCGTCAGTAACAACACCGGGCCTGCTAAAGTCACTCGTAGTGGTAGGCTCTTCTCACCTGATATTGCGCCACCAGCTATTTAGAGACCTATTGTTATTACACCTGCCAGTGTGCCTGCTTCCCTTCCTGACCAAGTTCTTGTTTCTACCCTTGCTGCCGAGTCATCTGACGCTCGAGGCAAAGGGATTGCTACTGATGTGTCTGCCCAGACGGAGGCACCGAAGACAACCAATGTTGAAGCTTCCAAGCAAGAGATGGAAGAGATTCTCAAGATCATCAAGAAGAGTGATTTCAATGTAGTTGAGCAGCTGGGGCACACCCCATCTAAGATTTCTATGCTATCACTGTTGTTGTGTTCAGAGGCCCATGCCAAGGCCCTGATTACCTTTCTGAAGACGGCCCACGTGCCACAAGAGACATCTGCTGATCAATTTACCGAGTGTGTATCCAACTTGACTGCTGATAATGGTTTGGGTTTCTCTGACGCCGATCTGACTGCTAAAGGGAAGAACCACAACGACGCCCTGCATGTCTCCATTGAATGCAGGGGCACTACTCTTGCCCATGTGCTAGTTGACACTGGTTCTTCGTTAAACGTATTGCCCAAGAAAGCTTTAGACAGGCTGGATTGTGAGGGTTTAGAGCTCAAGCCAAGTAACATTGTTGTCCAGGCCTTTGACGGGTCCAAAAGGATGGTACATGGTGAAGTTGATATTCCAATCAGGGTTGGTTCGCAGGTCTTTGATTCAACATTCTATGTGATGGACATCCGACCATATTATTCTTGTTTGTTGGGTCGTCCATGGATCCACAAGGCTGGAGCTGTGACCTCCACATTACATCAGAAGCTTAAGTACCCGGTCAGAGGGAAGATTGTTACAGTGTAGGGGGGAAGAATATATGGTCAGCCATCTTAACTCGTTCCGGTACATAGAGATGGATGGGGAATTCATTGAGACCCCCTTTCAACACTTTGAAGAGGTGCCTCAGACATTGGCAGCAGCAAAGACCGTGATTGATGATTCTCCTTTGAAGATGGCTTCCTTGAAGGATGTCCGGGCTGTGGTTGAGAAGGGTGAGTGTGCAAACTGGGGCCGACTTCCTGATTTCACTCCAAAGACTGACAAGTTTGGTTTGGGTTTCACTGCAGAAGCTCAGAGGGCTGTTCGTAAGGCAAGGATTGGAAGACCTCTTGTGTTCATTACCAACCCGAGAGTAAATGCTATTGAAGACGAAGCGGAAGAATCTGAGTTCGACAGTTGGATCTACCCAACGACCAACGGTGGACCAAGCAACTGGACTACCCAAGATTTCACACCTATTACTTTTGTTACCCAGTAATGAACTCCTTTGTTTTGAATTTGTAACAGACAATAATTTGAAACTTTATGGCCCGGTGTCTTACCCGGGGCACCGTGGCTTCATTTGTGAGGGCTCTTATTTGTCATTTTCATATATCATTAATAAAAGCATTGGACATTTTTTGCATTTCAAATCTTGCGCTCCTTTTCTTTCTTTATTATATATTGCAAAACAACTATATTTACACACACTCACCTATACAGGTTCCAATCCACTCTGGATCTCACTGGTAACGACTGTGCTACTGCCAGTTATGACTTCGAAAATCCGATCAACTTAGCCGAAGACGAAGGTGAAGATGATTGTGAAGTGCCTGGTGAGCTTGCAAGACTGTTACTCCAGGAAGAGAAGGCCATTCAGCCACATGAAGAGCCAGTGGAAACGGTAAATCTGGGTACTGAGACAGACAGAAAGGAGGCCAAGATTGGTGCAAATCTGGAATCTAGTGTGAAACAACGGTTGATTCAGATGCTGCATGACTATGTGGAAATCTTTGCCTGGTCTTACGAAGATATGTCTGGGTTGGATACCGACATTGTGGTTCATCACCTGCCCACCAAGGAAGAATGCCCTCCGGTAAAACAGAAGGTCCGCCGTATGCGTCCAGAGATGTCCGAGAAAATCAAGGCTGAGGTTATGAAACAATTTGATGTCGGGTTTTTAGCAGTGACTTCTTACCCTCAGTGGGTTGCCAACGTGGTTCCAGTACCGAAGAAAGATGGTAAGGTCAGAATGTATGTTGATTACCGGGATTTGAACAGGGTCAGCCCTAAGGATGATTTCCCTTTGCCTCACATTGACGTTCTGGTTGACAATACTGCTCAACATAAGGTGTTCTCCTTCATGGACGGGTTCTCCGGTTATAATCAAATCAAGATGGCTCCTGAAGACATGGAGAAGACCACTTTTGTTACTCAGTGGGGCACCTTTTGCTACAAGGTCATGCCTTTTGGGTTGAAAAATGCTGGGGCAACCTACCAACATGCCATGGTTGCTTTGTTTAATGACATGATCCATCATGAGATCAAAGTATACGTCGACGATATGATTGCAAGGTCCCAAACTGAGGAAGAACACCTTGGCCATCTACAGAAGTTGTTTGACCGTCTGAAGTTGTACAAGCTGAGGTTGAACCCGAACAAGTGCACCTTCGGGGTGAGATCTGGAAAACTACTAGGTTTCGTCGTGAGCGACAAAGGTATTCAAGTGGACCCTGCCAAAGTGAAAGCCATACAAGAGATGCCAACTCCCAAGACAGAGAAAGAAGTCAGAGGCTTTCTAGGACGGCTGAACTACGTTGCCCGATTCATCTCACATCTAACTGCTACATGTGAACCAATCTTCAAGCTGCTGAAGAAAGATCAAGTAGTACGTTGGAATGATGAATGTCAGGCCGCTTTCAAAAGAATCAAAGAGTATCTCCAAGAACCACCCATTCTTATGCCGTCGGTTGAAGGGAGACCTCTAATATTATACTTGACAGTACTGGACAACTCAATGGGGTGTGTGTTGGGGCAGCATGACGAGTCTGGCCGAAAAGAGCACGCTATTTATTACCTTAGCAAAAAGTTTACCGACTGTGAGACCCGATACTCACTGCTCGAGAAAACTTGTTGCGCTTTGGTATGGGCTGCTCGCCGGCTGAGATAGTATATGTTGACTCACACTACTCTCTTGATTTCAAAAATGGATCCAATCAAATACATCTTCGAAAAGCCTGCCTTGTCCAGAAGAATAGCAAGATGGCAGATGATCTTGACAGAATACGACATCCAGTACATGACTCAGAAAGCAATCAAGGGAAGTGTGTTGGCAGACCATTTGGCACACCAGGCAGTGGACGACTACCAATCTATGAACTTTGAATTTCCGGACGAGAATATCATGGTAGTGACTGATTGTGAAGTACCTGGACCGGATGAAGGACCTGGGGAAGGATCCCGGTGGTCTATGCACTTTGACGGAGCATCAAACGCTTTGGGTAATGGTATCGGCGCTATGATCATATCTCCAAAAGGCACTCATACTCCACTTACCTCCCGGCTATGTTTCAACTGCACCAACAACATGGCGGAGTATGAGGCATGCATCATGGGTCTTCAAGCTGCAATTGACTTAAGGATCAAGTTTCTGAGGGTCTTCGGAGATTCCGCTCTCGTGATCAATCAGATCAAAGGCGAGTGGGATATGAAACACCCAAATCTTATTCCTTACAAGGAGTACGTGTTGACATTGATTCCCCATTTCGAGGAGATAACTTTTGAACACTTCCCAAGAGAGGAGAATCAGTTGGCGGACGCGCTGGCTACGATGTCTTCTATGTTCAAAGTCAAATGGGACAACGAGGCTCCCCTGATCATTATCTGGAAATTGGATGAACCCGCACATTGCTGCGACCTTGAGGCTGAAGAGGTAACCGAAAAACCTTGGTATCATAAAGTGAAGAGGTACCTTGAAGCTCAAGAATACCCCGAAGGTGCATCCATTAATGACAAGAAGTTTCTGAGAAGGTTCGCGGCAAAGTTCTTCCTCAGCAATGGCATTCTTTACAAGCGAAACCATGATTCGACCTTACTGCGTTGTGTGGATAAGACTGAAGCAGAAAGGATCATGGCAGAACTACATGAAGGTACCTTCAGAACGCATTCCAGTGGGCATACCATGGCAAAGAAAATCCTTCGGGCGGGATATTTCTGGTCCACAATGGAGGCCGACTGTTACCAACATTCTCGGACGTGTCACAAATGCCAGATCTATGCTGATAAGGTGCACATTCCTCCAGTCCCTCTGAACATCTTGACAGCACCTTGGCCTTTTGCAATGTGGGGCATTGATATGATCGGCGAGATCAGACCTACGGCACCCAACGGGCATCGTTTCATCCTGGTAGCGATTGATTACTTCAGAAAGTAGGTTGAAGCAGCTTCCTATGCTACCGTAACCAAGAACGTCATGGCACGGTTCATTCGGCACAACCTGATCTGTCGATACGGTGTACCTGAGAGGATCATTACGGATAATGGTACCAATCTTAACAACAAGATGATCACTGAGCTCTGCGAGCAATTCAAGATACAGCACCATAACTCTTCTCCCTACCGGCCGAAGATGAATGGGGCTGTCGAAGCGGCAAATAAGAATATCAAGAAGATTGTGCAGAAGATGACAGTGACCTACAAAGATTGGCACGAGATGTTACCATTTGCTCTTCATGGGTACCGTACCTCGGCAAGAACGTCAACAGGGACAACACCCTTTTCCTTGGTCTATGGCATGGAGGAAGTCTTGCCTATTGAAGTCCAGATACCCTCTCTCCGGATAATGAAGGATGCAGGTTTAAGCGTAGATGATTGGATCCAGACTCGACTTGATCAATTAAACCTGATTGACGAAAAGAGACTCACTGCTATTTGTCACGGTCAGACGTATCAGAAACGGATGATCAAGGCATTTAACAAGAAGGTCAGACGACAAGAGTATCAAGTTGGGGATCTGGTAATCAAGCACATCATTCTACCACAAGGTGATCCCAGGGGAAAATGGACCCCCACGTACGTAGGGCCATTTGTGGTTAAGAATATCTTCTCAGGAGGAGCCATGATTCTAACCACCATGGATGGTGACGACCTTCCTCACCCCGCCAATGCAGACATAGTAAAAAAATACTACGCCTAATTAAAGACCCACTAGGTTAACACACCTAGGCAAAAATAAGGGCTTCCCGGCGAACCAAAAGGGTTCGGGCAAAAATAAGGGATGAAATGAAAAAAATCTGTACACCCGGCAAGTCGAAAACCTGAAAAGGCAGCTTGGGCAAAAATGGGTATCCCGGTGGACTGAAAACCCGAAAGGGCGGTCCAGGCAAAAGTTAGGGATTAAAGCGTAATACTATGTCTCATTGGATCACCTTGCATCCAGATTTCGATATCGACCATCAGGCTCAGACGGCACCAATCAATCAGATTCATCTCCAACTAAGCAGCAAAGTGATGAGACGCTTGAAGACATAAAGGCGATAGCAGAGTTGGAACCCAGTGGGATTTTTCACATAGCTGTTTTGTTTTCCTTTTTACAAAATTGTATAAAACTCTATTTTGTTCGGCGGCGTTCTCTTACTAGGACGTCAGCCTCTTGTACATAAACGCCTATTCACAGGCAAATTTTAAAATCAATACAAATCCACTTTTCCAGACAAATTGCCAATTGTTTTTCCTTTATCTGTTTTGTTTTGCAAAGAACGTCCAATGTTCATTTTTGATATATGCATTTGACATTAATTGCTTATCATAAATATTTGCATGCGAAACAAAGGACTAATTACAAGTGACATCAGAAACAGGGGCAACAATAAGAATTGTCTAAGCAGTCTAGTTGCTTTGTCCACCAAGGTACCAAGGCAGGTTCAGCTGAAGAACGTAACCAGGATACCTTCACTCACCGCAGAGTAAGATAAGATTCAGCAATACTCCCCCCGAGCAGGGTTGGTCTCTCATCAGCCCTAAAGAGGCACAATATCTCCAGCAAGTCAGCGACACTCTCCCCAAGCAGAGTTAGGCTACTATCAGCCCTAAGGAAGTTGGGTATCCCCAGAAAATCTCAACATTCTCCAGCAGAGTATACAGATATTCCTCAACAAGCATCCTCGGCAGTCTTAATATAAGAATATTCCCCGGCGGAATACCCGACACCCCAGTGGAGCCATTCCCCAGTGCAGCCCAAAAGTTTCCTCAGGAGAGTTGAATCATCCTCCCCGGTAGATTCTGGAAGCTTATCCCTAGTAGATTCTGGAAGCTTATCCCCAGTAGATTCTGGAAGCTTATCCCCTGCAGAGTACAAATAGCTCTCCCCGACCAAGTTCAAAGGTTATTCCCCACCAGAGCCTATAATTGGGTTATCCTTAGCTAATTACAACGGAAAGATCGTCCTCGGCGAAGTTCTTCCCATCCCCAGTGGAGTTCATCAAATCCCTCAACAGTGCTTATCAACGGAATCCCCAACGGAGTTATCATCAAAATCTCAGCGAAGTATCTCTTCCCCACAGAGTAATTCCCCGCAGAGTAATCTCTCCAACAAGTTTATTCCTCAACGGAGTCATCTTCTCCTACCGATTTATTCTTGCAACCATCATCCCCAGCGGAAACGAAGAACTCTACTCTTCAACATCAGCCCAGGATTCAACGAACTTCTCGGCATTCGTCAAGGATTTCTTTTCCTAGACGAAAATACATTCATAGACATTTCACATTTCATACATGATAAAGTGCATACGACACAATCTCATTTATTCCTGAGAACATCATGACATCATGCATTTCATACATCATGACATTGCATGCAACTAATGTTTTACCTTTTCAGGAAAAGGTCAATCAAAAGATATTACCATCAACTTTTGAAGTTCCTGATTTGAGACCTGTATCTAGCCAGGGCATATCTGTGAGTGATTGATTGTAGATTCGATACCTGTATCTAGCTAGGGCATGTCTGCATGAAGAGTTTAGAGATTCGATACCTGTATCTAGCCAGGGCATATCTGTGGACGATTAATTCCAGATTCGGTACTTGTATCTAGCCAGGGCATATCTGTGAGTGATTGATTGTAGATTCGATACTTGTATCTAGCCAGGGCATATCTGCATAAAGAGTTTGAAGTTCCAGATTCGATACCTGTATCTAGCCAGGGCATATCTATGGGCGACTAATTCCAGATTCGACACCTGTATCCAGCCAGGGCATATCTGTAGACGACAAGTTCCAGATTCGATACCTGTATCTAGCCAGGGCATATCTGTGGACGACTAATTCCAGATTCGATACATGTATCTAGCCAGGGCATTTCTGTGAGTGATTGATTGTAGATTCAATACATGTATCTAGCCAGGGCATATCTGCATGAAGAGTTTGAAGTTCCAAATTCGATACCTGTATCTAGCCAGGGCATATCTGTGGGCGACTAATTCCATATTCGATACCTGTATCTAGCCAGGGCATATCTGTAGACGACCAATTCCAGATTCGATACCTGTATCCAGCCAGGGCATATCTGTAGACGACAAGTTCCGGATTCGATACCTGTATCTAGCCAGGGCATATCTGTGAGTGACTGATTAGAGGTCTACGCCTGTATCCACCCAGGAAAGCTATCTCGACCAACCTTTTTTAGTTCCAGATTCGATACCTGTATCTAGCCAGGGCATATCTGTGAGCAATTGATTGTAGATTCGATACCTGTATCTAGCTAGGGCATATTTGCATGAAGAGTTTGAAGATCAACCCCTGTAACAGGCCAGGAAATTATCTTTCTTTCTCAGGTACGCAAGTTCTCGCTAAGGAATCTCTTACGCGAGCGACAATCTCCCGATGGCATCTTTAAGCCCATCTCCACCAACATCCATTACATTTCCAAATGGCATCTATAAGCCCATTCCCGACAAGATTCTGTCACATCTCCAGATGGCATCTATAAGCCCATCCTCCTACTCATCATCTCTCCAAATGGCATCTATAAGCCCATTCCCGCCATCACATTACTGATACTCCACTATGCGAGTGCAAATTTCTGGGCACTCAAGTGTTCAATCATCTTCCACCTTCGGATCACGAAAGGCACGCAAGCCAATCTACATCCTCAGGTCTAAGAAGATTGAACATGGGCAACTGTTGTACCCCAAAATTTGCCCTCCCATATTCTTCAAGATTTGTCAAGAATCATCTTCAACTGGTTCAAGACTACTCAAGGGTTGCACAATCAAACCATCTCCTAAGCCAGTCAAAATTAGGGTTTTGGTTCCTTCAATGAATTTGAGGTTTTCAGTGGTCCAAACAAGTCCCATAGGCCTATATACATTTTCAAGCATCTACATACCAAGTTTCAATATTCACAGGGTCAAATTGCACAGTCAAAAGCCCTATTTGCTTCACAGTCAACTGTAGGGGTAAAATGGTCATTTTACAGTCAAAAGTCAGAATTTTTGGTCAACATCTTATTTTTAGTACACAATCATCATTTGATCAAGTCTTGATCATGATTCCTCAAGCATGGCTCAAAAATCATCAAGATGCAAAAGTTTCTATTTTTGGACAGCAGAAAAGTCAACTATAACTTGACCAAGGCATAACTTTTTCATGGTTCATCAGAAAAATCCAATCCAATGCTCATTTTGAAGGGGATGACATTTCCTAAACCTCATCTTCACATTCCAAGTCCAAGAAATGCTCTCACAAAAAGTTATCAATTTCTACATTATAGGTCAATTTCAAAAGTCAACAAAAATGCACTTTAAGTCAAAGACCATAACTTGCGATTGGTAAATCCAAATGATATGGGACCAAAGGCATTGGTTAGAGGACTTCAAGACCTTTCCAAAATGTCCAAGAGCATGTTCATATGATCAAAATTGAGCAAGATATGCATTGGAGAAGTTGGGAAATTTTCATGAATTTGCAAAAGTCAACTATCCTTAAAACTTCAATTTTTGACAAAAGGGCCCACTTTCTTCCACTTGATTCAGCCTTGTCATGCCACACACGTGTCCCATGATTAATTTCAGGATCAAACATTTATTTTTCCATTTTATTTAATTTTTATTGATTTAATTCATTTTAAATCCATAATAATTCAAATAAAATCTAAAAATCAATGGAATAGCATCTTTGTGATTTGAATAGCTTTTATATGTCATATGCCAGCTAACCAATTCGTGTTAAGCCTTTTTTGTGCATAAAATCTTAGATTTGCTTCAAATTTGGAAAGGTTTTCAATGGTGGTCAACAAAATCTCAAAACTTCAATACACAAAGATACAAGCCCATATTTTGACCTAGACTGCTTGCCTTATACATATACAAGAAGCCTAAACCTAATTCACGACCTAAGCATTGCTAAAACGGCCAAGGCAAAACTGAAAAATTGTTGGAAAAGTGGGAGATCAAGAACAGGATTGCAGACGTTTTCAGATTAAAATAAGAACGTGACCTTCTTCCTTGCTATCCACTAAAGCTAAGACGACCATTACCACGTCCAAAGACCACCTATACGGCGATGTAAGTTCTCCCAAACTCGCCCCTGAACACGAAACCTAAGCTCTCTATTTTTGCACATTTTCTCAAAAGCATTGGCATATTTGTATTCCTTATTTGATTTCTAACATAACGGTAATAGCCAATTTCGTTTTTAGGCCCTGAATCGCGATGCCTGATTCTAGGGTTCATCTTTTTGCGTTTTAGGTATTTTGGTTCCAGGTGAAATTAGAACAAAGCATGAGTATGGATGGATTCAGGGGACATGGACGAGACCAACCATGGTCTTGGAATGAGTTTTTGAAGCCTAGAGACAATTCTAGGAAGAACCCACGGATCTTCCTGCGGATAAAAATCCGCAGGTAAAAAACCAGGGATCAGCGAAGAAGACGCTGACGCGTCTCCCTCTCATTCGTTCGTTCAAAAAACGCGCGTTTTATATTTTATTTTTCCAGGCATTGTTAATGATCACTAATATATTATTTGTTGTGCATATCAATATCAACTGAAGCAAGTTGGCATAGTGGCAAGGGCGAACAGGCATTGAGCGTTGGGACCTGGGTTCGAATCCCAGGTCCCCCAAAATAATTGTTCATATTTTTCTTAACGTAATTTCATGCAGATGTCCAAATTAATTCCACCGTACACCTCAACCATCCAAGCGCCAGGTGTTTACAAGCAGCAATTCAAGGGCCAAAGATGGAAGACTATGGTGCTACTTAGTCAATGAACACGCAGCTAATTCTGGAAAGTCAAAAGGCCTGAGATAAATGGGCTTCACAATTCCAGAATTCACCTCCTAAGCTGGCCAAACCCCCCATGAGTTTGCCTCTTTATTTTTATTTTATATTTTTATTTTACTTATTTAAATTTAACTCT
Organism: Vicia faba; assembly: GCA_948472305.1. Taxonomy (NCBI): domain Eukaryota; kingdom Viridiplantae; phylum Streptophyta; class Magnoliopsida; order Fabales; family Fabaceae; genus Vicia; species Vicia faba. Next base: position 548,935,796 of record OX451737.1, read on the forward strand.
TAATTAATTATTAACTAGATAATTATTTTTCCATAATAAATCCAGAAAACAGAAAAAATAATAATATTTTTATTGATTAAATTTAATTAGTTATTATTTTGTAAATAAAATGCTAAAAAACCAATTTAGTTTAAATTAGGTTTAATTTTGATTCTTTTCATAATAAATAAAATAAATTTAGAATTAGGGTTTTACTAACTTTTGACTTAATTCCTTTTATTTTTATTAAAACTTAAAAAACTAAAAAATATTTTTCTTTTAATTATTAATTAATTAGTAAATTAGGTTTAATTTGAATTAATTACAAAAAAGGACCAAATTCAATTCTTTTCTCAAAAAGGGTCAAAACCCTAAGGACGTCCCGATTCAATCTTTCGCACGCATATTTATTTTAATTCATTATATTTATGTATCTGCTCCGAGAATGTAATAATTAATTAGGGCTTTTATCGCTTTCTTTATTTTCTCGCACTTTATTTTCAAGGGTTATGTTTTTGGCGATGTAAATACCCGACGTCTTGTAATAGCGTAGATTCACTTTCCGCACTTTAGTTCCCACAAACTATTAACTGTTAATTATGCATGCAAGACTTGTATGAAAAATAAAAACAACTCGTAGATCACCATGATACATGTACAAGATAATTTAACATGAACCTGACACACATGCACATGCCACTCCTAGGGTACGCCTCACTCGGTTGCCTCGAGGTGGTCATCAAGTATAGGGTGTTTTAGAGGTCGCCCTCCTGTCTAAAGATCCAGTTGCCTCGAAACGGTTGCCTCAGATAAAAAGGATCTAGGACATTAGGGTTATCGCTAAAGTGTCCTACTATTGCTTTGGTGACCACACATGTCCCTATAATCGAATTGACCCGAATAACTCCAACGATGGTGCTACCTACTTCTCAATAGTGGGATAGTACTGTCTAAAAGACTCTTACACAGCTTAATTCCTTAGAGTAGGTAGATTTCTCCTGGGTACTTGCTCTTTCAAAAAACAAAAAAATAACTTTTCGCACCTACACTTTCAAAAAGTTTTCAAACAAATACTTCATACACTCTTGAGGACTGATATAAGAGTTACCTAGAAGTTTTTCGAACTAAACTTTTTCAAAACCCACACACACAAGAAAAGCAAACATTTTTGAAAACATAGTGAGAAAGTACCTAAGAGCCCGTGGATAACCACGGATAGGAAGGGTGTTAACACCTTCCCTTTCTATAAATCTACCTCCCGAACCGAGAAACATCTCGAAAAGGAATTTTGCTGTGCTTTTGTCCTTTCCTTATTGGAGAACATAAAATACGGTGGCGACTCTTGCTTACCGCGACATTTCGCGAACCAGCTTAAAAATAGTCAGTTCTATTTCCACTGATCACACCTTCGATACACATAGTTTCGACATTATGAATTACAAGTTTATCTTCATGCTTGCTTCGATCTATAAGCTTCGACTGGGCATTGGCTTCCTTCGAGCAACCTGCTTCGATCCACCTTTAAACCCTTTGACACACATAGTTTCGACACTATGAATTACAAGTCTATCTTCATGCTTGCTTCGATCCACAAGCTTCGACTGGGCAATGGCTTCCTTCGAGCAACCGGCTTCAATCCACCTCTAAATCCTTCGACACACATAGTTCGACACTATGAATTACCATTTAACAAAGCTTGTTGATAATAGTTCATTGCAAGAAGAAGGTAATGGCAACATAGTATTTAAAATGAGTAATGGAGGAAAAGTTATGATTAAAGATGTGCTCTATGTACCTGGAATAAAGTGCAACTTGCTAAGTGTTGGAAAACTAGTCGAAAGAAATTTCTCAGTTGCCATGAAAGATGGAGTTTTGAGATTGTTCGACACCAAGAACAATTTGGTCTTGAAATCTCCGTTGTCGAAAAATAGGACATTTAAGACAATGATCAATTAGACAGAAGTTCAATGTTTGGAAATTGTTCGACCACTAGGATAGTTGGTTGTGGCATTTGAAGTTGGACATTTGAACTTTCGACCACTTAATCAACTGATTACTCAAGATATGGTTACTGATATTCCAAGTCTTGAGATGCCTGAAAAAACTTTGTGAAGTTTGTTTAGTAGGAAAGCAATCCAGAATTTCTTTCGTTTCGACTATGCCAATGAAATCATCTTGCATGCTCAAAGTGGTACATTCAGATGAATGTGGTCCATTCGAAAAACATACAATTGGTGGAAACAAATATTGTTTTGTCTGTTGATGAGTTTGGGCAAAAGTTTTGGATCTATGTGATCAAAATGAAAGGACGGAGTATTCGATTCAAAGAATCAAGTTGAAGACTAAATTTTGAAAAAAAACATTGATCAAATCCATAGGCCATGCTACATGGTCTTGCTTTGCAGGCCTCAAACTTGTGTTTCACTCCATAATTAATTATTTACACAATTAATTAAGATATTACCCGAGTTATTAAGTTATTGTCCAAAAGATCTTTCCATAAAGTAAGCTTGTTAGTACAAAACTTGTCTTGAACCCATACCTTGTTTGTTTCTGAATTTACTCCACCATAAATCATGGAAATCAGCCCCTCTATACCAACAACTTTGGTACTTCATCTTGGGATTATGGAAGACTTGACATAACTTGATATTTACATTCCAACCAAACCATAATTTGTTATCTTACAAATCTGATTACTTCAACTTCCCAAACCTTTTCTCTATAAATAGAGAGGCCATTTGAAAGCTAAAGGGGCCAGATTCTTGTGTGTTGAAAAATCTTAAAACACTCCCAAAACTCTAAAAAAAACCAGAGCCTGCACACAAGCACAAAACTTGGCACGTCCTGACTTTACACACAAAATCTCAAATCCCTTCGTGCGTTTTTTTTTTGCCTTTCAATTCACTAAGCTTCCATATACCACATAGAAACTATCCCAACCCTTAAACAACTTCTGTAACTCCTCCTTCCTCATCCACCATTTCCAAAATCCTTCTGGCTTTCAAAGCAAAGTAGTGATCCCACTAGCTCAAGGAAGGTCCCTGCAAGCTTAATCCATCATCGAACTATTTCTAGAAGTCATATAGAGGTCATTCGAATTTCACTTCAAGAGGTAAGATTTCTTAACTGTGATATCTTGATACAAGCATTTTCAACACATACAAAAAAAAAGATGTAGATATCATATCTAGGAAGCTGACCATGCTCTTAGTTTTGATTTTCATTGCTTGTGTCTTAATAATTTCAACTCTAACCAATTAGGTTTTGATTTTGGTACCAAACAAAGTTCGTGCTAACCTCTGATCCATAGCTTTTAAAAGTTACATGGTTAGATTCGTATTAAAATTTTGAACAGGTTTAATGTTTATAATTTTCGACTTGGATGAGAAATGAAAGTTTTAGAAGGTTAACAATGGTGATATGTATCCCTGCGTGCGTGAAGGAAGAAGATGAAGCCATGTTCAAATTTTCATAAATGAGTTCATCTTATATTTAGTGCAAGTTGTATAACTAACAGATGAAACAGGCAACCCCAATGGTACAAGAGCGCGCGCGTATTAGAAGGTCTTGGGTTCAAGCTCCAGCGAGACCTTTTGCAATTTTCACATTTTTTTCCATTTCTTTTTTTGTTTGCAGGAAGCGCGCCTGGGCCTCCATTGGCTAGGCCTTAACATTTTTATTTTTATGACCCCCCATTTTACTTCAGCAATGCAGCCCATTTTTATTTTTTTTAGTTTTCTAATTAAATGATTATTGGGTTAGGCCAAACAAAAATTATTTTCATGCAAAAATCCCTAAAATTGTACCTTCAATTAATTTCATTTTTAACTTGATTCAATTTTCCTATTTTAATTAATTACCCTTATTTAATTATTTAGGTCAAAATCCTTTCTTAACAAAATCCAAAAAAAAACAAAATTCATTCCCTTTCCATTTCTATCCCTGTACATCATATACATTTTAATTCTTGTACATTATTCAAGTTCGATATGGTTGTAATAGATAATTAGGTTTAATTTCTTGCAATCCCCATTTGTAAATTTGTACACCCCGTTCCCAAAATGATGTAATAGCGTAGTAAATTTACTTTCTGCAATTTATCACTTTCATATCAATGCTAGTAAATTAGGGTTTGTATGGAATGATAAAATCAATGCTTAGAAAACCCTAATCCAAGACAAAATCAAGCATAAAATACAAACACTTTTCACACTTACACCTCTAGGGTTAACTCCACTTGTTGCCTTGAGAAAATGGTCATAATATGCATGTGAGACATCTTAGCAAAAACAATCAAAAATACAAGATCATAGTCCCTCGATGACGCTTTGAATGTTACCTTACAAATGATCTTAGTCCCTTAAGAGAAATGCTAAGATATCTCACAACATTGCTATCCATGACTATACAATGACCTACGCACATCCCTTTACATCCAAAGATAAGGCTTCTTACCAATCAATGGTAAGATAGCAATATCAAAGGAAGGAAGAAATTATCAAAAGACTTTTGAGTAGGTAGAACGTTCTTAGTTGCATGCTCACAATCCATCTTCAAAACAAACATCTTTTCAAACACACCAAACACTTTTAAAACATATTCAAAAACAAACATCTCTTTGAACTATTTTCAAAACCAACACTTTGTATGCATTCTTATAGAGATGAGAATCATTACAAAGTTTGCCGAAACAAAGGCGTTTTCAAAATATTTTCAAACTTACACCAATCACAAACACATTTCAAACAAAGCATTTTCAAAGTGATCAAGCAACTAAGAGTCCGTAGATAACTACAGATGAAAAGGGTGCTAACACCTTCCTTTTTCATAATCTACCCCCCGAACTCAAGAAAACATCTCAAAGGTTTTTCCTGTTCTTTTCACCCTTTCCTTATTGAATAAAAGAAAAGTCGCTGGCGACTCTTGCTATCCGCAACAATTGAGATCAAACGCAAAACAACTAAGTCAGTTCTCCCACCGTATTACAATCTTAAATACCTTATCTAACACTTTCCTGGAGGTATCGTTAGTGGTAACTTCTTTAGGTGCCTTTGTCTGGGCAGGCTCTGCCATTTTTTCTTTGCCCTAGGCCTCAGCAGCTGACTCAGTAGTAGTAACTCGAACTGGTGTAGCGAAAGTATTCAGAGATATTTCTAGAGAGAAAACACTTTCGCTTCTAGTAACCTTATTGGACCCAACAATATTAACAATATTGGGATCAGCAGCTTCAGTACCTTCATTCTCAGTAATCGATAGTTCTTGCTTGACGCCTTGGTAGTAGACGTCGGCTCCATAGTTCCAGGGGATAGCTTTATCCGAACAATATGGAATAGGTCTGAGTGTGGTAGTTATCAGAGGAGAAGCTTTGGGTTTGGAAATGATCCTTATAGGACCCTTGGAAGTGATCCTGATAGGAGTGCTGGATATTACAGATACCTCTTCCAGCTCCAAGTCTCGCAACAAATTCTCAAAAGATGGAATCTTCTCAACCAGAATCAGGTGATTATCCATTAGGCGTTGAATACCTTCTTCCAGTAACTTGTAGCCATTGGGTTGGGTTGCGCATCAGTAACATCTTTCAATACAACCTAGAAATAAATCGGCCTGTAGCAGATTCTTCTTGATAATCAAGAGGGGAGTAGCCATATCACTTACAGTAGAAACATGAAGAACATCATCAATAGAACTTATGCCTTTGTCGTGATTTGGCATAGGTGCGGTAATTACATTGGGGGTCTTGGGAGGATCAAACTCAATCTCTTTGTTGTCAATCATGTCCTGAATTTTGTTTTTCAAGGCCCAACATTTATTGGTGTCGTGCCCGAGGCTATTGGAATGATAGGCATACTTCACAATTGGATTGTAACGAGGATAGGAGGTGTTGGTATTCTGAGGAAGATCCCTTAAGGTTATCAGATCAACTTTCAGTAAGTGTTGTAATGCCTGAGACAGTGACAAGCTAATCTTATTAAACTGTCTTCTAGGTGTATTTGACCTACGCTGACTGCCATGTTGTTGTTGTTGTACAGGCGCGGGATTGGAAATTAACACAACTCCTACAAATGGATTGTGATTACCTCTAGTACAACCCTTATGTCCATAAACATCATTTGTTTCCTTCTTTCCGCTGAATGTCTTCTTTATAGCACTCGAAGACGCAACCACTTGAATCTTTCCACTTTTGATACCACCTTCGACATGTTTCCCGGTTAGAATCAGCTCCGTAAAACCAGATGAGGAGATTCTGATCAAAAGATTAAAGAAAGGCCCTGTCAAAGTTCCCATGAACATATCAACCAGCTCCCTATCAGACAGAGGAGGTTGAACTCTTCCAGTCAAATCTCTCCATTTCTGGGCATATTCTTTAAACCCTTCATTCGAGCCTATAGTCATACTTTGTAGTTGCACATGAGTTGGTGCAAGGTCAGCATTGTATTGATATTTCTTGTAAAATTAAGCAATTGGGTCTTCCCGAGTACGTATATTGGTTCCTTCCAACTGATAGAACCACTCCAGTTGTGTCCCAGATAAGCTCTCTTGAAAGAAGTGAACCCATAACTTTCTATCAACAGTATGGGGTTGGATCTTTCGAACATAGAACCGCAGATGAAGCTTGGGACAAGAAACACCATCATATTTGGCAAAGATTGGGAACTTGAACTTGTGAGGTATGACAACCCCTGAGATAAGCCCCAGTTCGTGAAAATCCATCCCAGACATTCTCTGGATTTCCATAGCATTAAGGCGATCTTCCAACTGTTTGTATATGTCATCAGCGGGAGGATATTGTTCAGCAGAATAGTCTTCATCAGAATCTTGGCCAGAACCAAGGTTGTTATTCTCTTAAGCTTTCACACTCTTGTCATCTTCTTCTTGGTTATCATCTTCATTTGATGGTACCTCAAAATCTAGAGCCCTTTTGACCAGACCTTTGAATCTTTTAGCCATATTAAGGAAGACTGATGGCTTCTTAGTCTTCTTTTTATTCTCTTTTGTGATGAGGGTCTTCAACTCGTCTTGTCTCTTAGCTAAGTCCAGGAACATTTGCTGAAACTGAGCATTCTGAGCTTGAAGTTCTTTCACAGTTTGTTCGAGAGCCATATTTTACTGAATAAATAGAAAGAAGATGAGAAAACCTGTCTAGAAAGTACCTGTTATGTGATGATGTGCATGATATGTAAATGCAAGTGCAATGTTTTCAAGGATCTTTATGGGATTTAAATTTTTTTAAACAAATGGAAACAAAAGAAATTTTAGTAACAAGCTCAGATTATAATTGCCTTCTAGGCTTATAATGACAATAAAAAGAGTTACAAAGAAGAAAAATATGAACTCAAGTCTCCCATGGGTGCTGCCTCTTTGTGTTGACATATGCATTAAGGCTTTTTTCTTCGTGGATTCGTTTTTCCAGATCCAGTACTTTCTTCTCACTAACATAGAACTGAGTCTCAAAGGTATCCCTTTCTTCCTTGAGTTGAATCCAGGATTTCTGTAGTTCTTCGAAGTCAGTAGGCATATCAGGATGAAGAATGGTATGAGGAACATCTCCTTCAACAATAGGTTCTATGATCACTGGTAGGATAGCAGGATATGGCATCATAAGATTTTGAGCACGAGACCGCGCCCATCTGAGGTAAGGCTCCAGAGGAATGGAATTCTTATGCCCCAAAGTTCTGCTATCAATCTTATTGATCATGCTCTAAGCACGTATAAACCTTGAACGGTGACTCTGAGGATTATTCTCATAGTCAAATACTATACCTTGGATGCGCATATCATGAGGACCGTCTCTTCGAGCATAAACAAACTGACATAGAGCTAGGGAGGGGTTATAAGTGATACATCCCCTTATGCCAAGGAGTGGTGCATTAGGGAATTCCCCACAGTGGTAAATAAGAGTGATGTCCTCCTGAGATCGAGCATTACAATGGATATCTGAATGAGAGAGTGACATCACCCTTTGAGACCACCTCAATCCTTGTTCATTCTTCATTACTGATCGGGGGAGGTGCTAAATAAACCACTTGGAAAGTTGAGGTATGAAACACATGAGAGTTCTTCGCTTCCTCATAGTACGAGTGTGAAGAGAATGCAGAATATCTCCAAGTAAAGTAGGCACCAGATTATGGGTAAGAAATATTTTGATGGCGTTTACATCTATGAGTTGGTCCGAGTTAGGGAAAAAGCACCAAACCATCAGCAAATCCAAAATATCCTCAAAAGCACGAAAACTCAGGGCATCTAGAAACCACTGAGCATTCTCTATCAGAAATTTAGGAAGAGAACCCTTGACTTCATTTCTTATTTCCCAATTAGATATGATGTCTGATTGTTTCAGATGTAAGGCTGCTACAATGTCTTCAGGTTTCGGTACTTTCTCTAGACCGATGAAAGGTATCTGATCAAGAATAGGCACTCTGAGTAACTTAGAGAATTCTTACATTGTGGGTACCAACTAATAATCCGGGAAGGTAAAATAGTGATGCTTAGGATCAAAGAACTAGAACAGAACACTCATCGTGTCTTCTTTGAAACCGGTAGTAACCAGACTGGGTAGATGACCATGTCTCTTGGTGAATTGAGAATTGTCAGGAACCTTTGAGACTACTTCCCCAAGTTTGGAAGGTACCCTTACACAGTTTATTCGGATAGTATTTCTGCGATTGGAAGCCATGACCCTACAACAAAGAACAAAGATAAATCCCCTAGATCCTTGAAATGGTTAGTGAATAATGTCATGATATGATGTTATGATGTTATGACGTCATGTTTGAACAAATAACAAACACAAACAAAGCACACAAGAGCCTTAGGTTTAAGGCTTGCATGGGGTCCGTAGGTAAGTACCCTCTTGAATTTTAGTTGGCTCAACCTGTCCTAAAATGGTAACCAGGTTCTAGGGATCTCAATATCACTGATTTTTCTCACATATCTCGTTTAGCATGACAAATGAATTACCACAAAAAAAAACCCGAGAATCGAATCTCAATGAGCGTAGCATCGAGTATCAACCAACTTCGGACTGCACCAAAGTCGACTATCTCACTACCTTCTAATGGATAAGTTGGGTCGATTAAGGTTCTAAAGGTCAGCTAATGCTTATGACACCATGCGGCAGCCTAGTATTCTCCCCGACTGACTCGAGGGACACCAGTACAAACCAAAGCGTCGCACTAACGTAGCCATCACTTCAACCGTATCGGTCTACATCGTACGGTTTCCATGATCTATAGCTACTTACCTAAGGGTTCCCCTAGATTCAGGTATAGTATCTTTGCAAGAAAAGTAAATCCAAGCAGCCCTTTAAAGATAAAGCAAGCAAATTAAACAAAGTAGATAAATTGATCTAACTCTAAAGGTAACCCCTCTTTTATTAGTTTCACAGCAGAGTCGCCAATTTTTTAATACGGTGGGAGAACTGAATTATTTTTGCATTTTATCGCAAATGTTACGGATAGCAAGAGTCACCATGGACTTTTCTTTTATCCAATAAGGAAAGGGTGAAAAGAACAGGAAAGACCTTGAAGATTTTTGAGTTCGAGGGGTAGATTATGAAAAGGGAAGGTGTTAGCACCCTTTTCATCCTTATTTATCTACGACCTCTTAATTACTAGCTCACTTTGTTTTGAAACTTTCTTTGTGTTGGGTGTTTGAAAATATTTTAAAAAGGTGAACTTTGTAATGATTCTCGTATCTGTCCTCGAGAACGCGTACAAAGTGTTTGTTCGAAATATTTTTTAAAAGTGTTTTTGAAAGACGTTTTTGTTTTGAACTATTTATGAGCAAGTGATTAACAGCGGTCTACCTACTCAGGGTCTTTCTTGTAATTTCCACATCCTTTAGATAGTGTTATCCTGCCATTAGTTGGTAGGAAGCCCTATCGTTGGATGTGAAGGGACAGGCGTGGGTCATCGTACAGTCATCGAAGGCAACTAGTAAGGACGATTTAGCAATCATCATTTAAGGGACTAGATCGTTTACCGAAGGCAACATCGAAAGGGTCATCGAGGTACTACGATCTTTATTTTTGAGGGACTGTGCTAAAGTGTCCCCATGTTTGAGGGACATGACTATTTTTCTGAGGCAACAAGGGAGGTTACCCTAGAGGTGCGAGGGTGAGAAGTGTATTATGTTCAGTTGTCTTCATCTTTGAAATTAGGGTTTGCTACCATTTTATTTTTATCTTTCCACACATGACCTAATTACTAACAATAATAGAGCAAAATAGGAAAGCGATAAATGTGCGGAAAGTAAATGCGGAAGATAAAACCCTAGACTATTACATAGCTTTGGGAGAGGTACATAGGTAATGAAATGAGAAAAATAAAACCCTAATTACTATTACAAACTGTGAGCAGTTACAATAATTGTAAAAACTACGAGAAAAGAAATCTGCACTAATTGTAAGACTGGGAAAAAAAGGAATTTGAAATTGTTTTTGGCGATTTTTGATAAAATGGTTTGATGATTAACCTAAAAAACTAAATTGATTTTAATTAATAATAATAATAATAAGTTGATTAATTAAATTAAAACCTGAAATCTAATTTGATTGATTAATAAAAAACCTAAAAACTAATTTGATTGATTAAATAAAAACCTAAAAAACTAATTAGGGTTTATGAAAAAAAGGTTTGGTTTGGTGAATTTAGGGTTTGTAAGTGTAAAAATAAAGAAAATATAAAGAAAACAAAGTTTTAAAATAATACTGCCAGGGGTGGGTGTTGAATCCACGCCCTTTTCTCTTTCCACCAAGACTTTCACCACTAGGCCAGGTGTGCGCCTGTGTTAGGAAAGGAGAACCAGCACGTTTTGTATACAATCCTGCAAAAAAATCAAAAATTATGGAAAAATAGCAAAAAGGCATGGATAGAACCCACGCCTTGATATAGTAATGCCTTAGCGCGCATGTTTTAACCACTGGGGTGGTGATACATTCGTTGTCTTACACAAAAAAAAATTATATATAATATAAAAATAATGCATGAATCGGAGAGGCGTCGGAGCCCTAGCTCCGGTCGTCTTCTTCGGTAGCCTCTTTTATTTAACCTGCAAAATAACAGATATTAGCAAATCAGGGGGACCCTACCCCCCTAAATCAGGCCCTATAAATCCAATGGAATGCTTATCTTGGGCTAAAACATGCTGGTTTGAGAGCTATGACAAAAATACATGGAATTGGTGCAATCATTATGATGCAAGATTTCGGTAGCATGGGACGCCTGCGATGGTCCAGTTCTGCACTAATGAATCTCAGAAACGCATCAATATACTTAGTTTGAAATAAAACATGAAGGAAACAAAAAATATGAGATTTGAAAAAATGATATGGGATGGCTCTGTATGCGTGCAAGTTTTAGGGGTCTTGGATCATTGTGTTTGATCCATTCTTACTTTACACCTCTTCAGGAATCGATTGGGAATGTAAGAATGCTTGGAAGATGGATGCAAGCTAGGGTTTTAAGATTGCCCTAGTTTTATAATTTTGTTATTTTTTGGAAGTGATTCCTAGCACAAGGTTTCTTAGTTTGAGTTGTTCTGAGTGCATGTGTTGTACCCCAAAATTTGTCCTCTCATTTCTCAAAGGATCAACCTGGACCCTCAAGTTTGCTTCCATCCAATTGCAAATCTGAAATTACAAATTTTTCAAGAGAATCGTTCACAAGGGCAAAATGGTCATTTACACACCAAAGGATTCAAACTATGACTTTTGAATAAAAAAATCAAATTCCAAGAATCATATTTCATTAAGGCATGAAATTGGTTCATCAAAAATCAAAAGTTAGAAGTTACTTCAAAAATCAAATTTTCTAAACATTTAGAAAATTTTATAAGTGTCTAGAGAATATGACACTTCAGAACTTCTGAGCCAGCCTCTATGCAAGTGCAGTCAGAAGTTGCAAACACGGTTTAGAACATGACGCTTCAATCAGAACATGCAGAAGCGGTGCTCTTTGGTCAGAACATGATGCTTCAGTCAAAACATGATTCTTTAGCATATAGAGGCTATGTTCAACGCTCTAGCCAGAAGATGCCCCTTCAGCATTTGGAGGTTACGCTTCTAATCTTCTGCGATCAGAACATCACCAAAACCTCGTTTAAGTAACCTACTGCCCTGCCATAGCACAGTCCTGCAACCAGCTGCCACAACACTCCAAGGTGGTGTTGATCCAGTCCACACCTGCGTTTTTCTTGCACCAAATTAGCCTACGAAAACTGTGATTGAAAAGCAAAGGGACAGTATACCAAAAATGTTTAAAACTCATTTGTTTTCCCCCCAAAAAACCACATCAAATCCATCTATAAATAGTTTGTTCCATCACACGTTCAAGGGGTTGGCTTTTGGAAAGGGAGAACTATCAAAAAGAGAGGAAAAGGAAGTTGTGAAATCTTCATAAAAATCCAGATTTCTCATACACAAAAACAAACCTTTGTTCTTCCCTTTGAATCAAAGAACTTGACATTTCCTCTTCCGTTATTCTTGTTGATTCCAGAACATCCAAAGGCAGCCACTCAAAGCTCCAAGCACGCTCCAGGTAAGTCTTTCTGACTTTACTTGCTTTTCATTCTGAACATCATTAACATGTAAATATCATAGTATTAGTGTTGTACATATCATTTCTTAAGTAGAAAAACTGTGGATCAGAACTTCTTGGTTAAGGAAAGACTGATATTCAGGATTAGAACTTCTGTAAACTGTTGTGATTTTATCCTTCTGACTTGCTGATTGTTGAAAACTGAATAGATTACTGATGTGTTGATTGAGTGTTGAAATGTGGAATTAAAACTTTTGATATTCATTCATAGTTTTAACATACAGAACTTCTATGATTTTCCTCACTGTTGATACACATTGAACTTATGATGCTTACATGCTGTTAAACACACACAGAACTTCTGAGTTCTCTTCACTATTTTAACACACAACACTTCTATGATTCACTCACTATTCTAACACAGCACAGAACTTCTGAGTTCTCCTTACATGTCAAATACACTGAACTTCTGATGTTTCCACTTGTTGTTTTCAAACACTCAGAGTTTCTGATTTTTACATGCTGATAACGCACTGAACTGTTGACGTTTGCTCACTATTTTAGTGTAATATAGAACTTCTGACTTGTGGCTCACTGTCTGAATGGAACCCAGAATTTATGTGTCTGTCCTCTAACATTTCTTGCAGGACCTCAAAGTTTACCAATCTAGAACTTCTGATTCCACTGACGTCTCCTGCTGAGTCACATCGCTCTTGGCTTCAGAACTTCTGATCCTAGTTGTTCTTCTTACAGCAGCACGCTTTTTTTTCAACTCTTTCATTTATTTTCCTTTTTATCATTTTTTATATTAACCCTTTTTTTTATTAACATAAAAAGACATAAAAATATTTTCTTTTATTACTTATTTCCTTAAGACAAAAAACATTTTCTGAACAAGTCTATTTCTTTCTTATATTGTACATTTCAATATCGTTGTAATAGTAACATAAGACTTATTTTTACTTGCAATCCCCATTCGTACATATGTACCCCCATCCCCTAAATATTGTAATAGCGTAGAATTTCATTTTCGACAATATACTATTTTCCTTATATTGTATAGTAATTAGACATGTATGGTAAGATAAAATCAACAAGTAGATAACCCTAATCAAAGATTAAATACATGCAAATCAAACACACTATTCACACATGCACCCTTAAGGTTAACTCCACTTGTTGCTTAAAAATGGCCATGTTATGCATGTGGGATGTCTTAGCACAAACAAAAATACAAGATCATATTCCCTCGATGACGCTATCAAAGTTGCCTTTCTAAATGATCTTAGTTCCTAAATAAAAAATGCTAAGTCATCTCACAACATTGCTATCATGGTCATACGATGACCCAACGCCCGTCCCTTCACATCCAACGATGGGGGCTTCTTACCAAATCAACGGTAAGATAGCAACATCTAAAGGAGGAGTAAAATAACATTTAAGACCTTTTGACTAGGTAGATTCGCTCTCAGTTACTTGCTTGCTCACAACAAAAACATTTTATGCACCAACACTCTCACTTTGAAACATTTTCAAAAGACAACACTGTGTACGTGTTCTTATAGAAACGAGAGTCATTACAAAGAAAACCCTTTTCAAAATCACTTTCAAAAAACACTCTACACAAACACCTCTTTGAACTATTTTCAAAACAAAACTTTGTACGCATTCTTATAGAAACGAGAATCATTACAAAGTCACATTTTCAAAATACTTTCAAAAACCCACACCACAAAGCACATTCAAACAAAAGCAAGTGATCTAGCAAGTAAATAAGAGCCCATGTGTTGTACCCCAAAATTTTCTCTCTCACTTTATCAACATTCCTCATCACAAGGCTCTTGGAACTCAAGATCAAGCTAGGGTTTGCTCTGCTCAAGACACCTCCTTGCACTATTGACCTAAATTAGGGTTTGAGCTTGCACAGGGATTTTTTGGACCTTCAATGCCCAAATTGACTTTCATACTTAATGTTGGACTAATAAGTTTGTCCATACCAAGTTTCAAGCCTTGAATCAAATTTTTGCCCAAGCAATTGGACAGTTGACCTAGAAATCAGCTATATTGGGGAAAAAGTCAATTGTGACCAATTTACAGTAAAACCTCATGAATTTTGACCCATATCAACATTATGAACTTATATGAACCATTTGATCAAATTTGGACCACAAATCCACAAGAAATTTGATCAGATCACCAAAAGGGCAAAATGGTCATTTTTAGGGTTTTGACTGTACAAAGGCAATTTTTGACTGTTTGACCTAGCCAGTGGCAAATTAAGCTCAACCATGGACTCAAAGACTCAATGAAATTATCTTGACCTATTCAACAAGTTCAAAAGATCTCAAATGCATTGGATTGACAGATGAATTTTCAGTCAACTGATCAATATTTGATTGTACACTGAAAAGTCAAACTTTGACTTTTTGGTCAAAATCAAGTGACAAGGGTCATTTTTCATCAAGATGTGTCAAATTATGAAACTTGTTCATCAAGAAACCCAAAATTGCAAATTAGGGTTTGAAATTGAAAATTTTCATAACTTAGAATTTTTCTAAGTTATAAAATTTTCTTAATTTTTCCTAACTTTGTCCCACATTTTCACCATGATGCAAATGGATTCAAACAAAACTTACAACATGAAAGTTGTAGTCCTCCATAAAGTCTACAACTTTGATTCACAAAGTTTTCTCAAAATAAGCTTGGATCTCAAGTTATGATTTTTGGAACAAGGGTCCTTAAAACTTTTAACTTAGAGAAATTTTGCCCTATTTAGGCAGGATTTTGCCCTATCTTCTTGGACATTTTTCACATAGTTCCACTTGGAATCTCAAGTTTCACTTCAAATATGGATTATAGTACATGTTGCAAGCTTTCCAAATTGTCCAAGAACTCCTCAAACACATTTATGGTTAGGGAGAATCGAATGCTTGAAGTTGGCAAAAACTCACTTTGTATCCATGGCCAATACATGTTCATACAAGTTGCAAAATCTGTCCAAACTAGCTTTGTACTTGTTTACAGGCCTCTAAACCAATTCACACTCCTTAATTAAATGCAAATACATTGGACATTGTCCTTATTCTGATCAATGGAGCTTGGCACAATGAATAAATCCATTTATGGCATAAAGGTAGCACTTCCATTTTCATAAAGGCAACTTTATGTCAACATTGCTTCTCTTGAGCCTTGGACCTCTTTCTTTGCAGCAAACAAGTTCCACAAACTCAGGAAAAGGTACATAAAACTTGTGCATGCTTGGAGATAGCCTGTACAGGCCTACCTCATATCACTTCACACTTTTCTTTCAAAACAAGTCAACTTGCCAAAACAACACAACTTGCACATCTGATATAATCAACTTTGGCCAACATTTCAAACAAGTTTTGTGCATTGCCTTGAGCCAGAAACACGAATTGTTGATCCCTCAAACCTTCCAAAACACCAAATCACATTCTTCTTGCAAAACAGGACACTCCTTGCAGATTCATATCCATCACACAAACCACTCGTGTGTTTGGCCTCAAACTTGTTCCAATACCTTCCATTCAACTCACTCAAGCTATCCCAAACCTCCATTGCCAACTGTAACTCCATTTACAGTGTTTACCATTTTCATTTCAAGCTTGTGCAGGTTGACTTCCGGAGGCTGATTCAGGAACATTCGAAGCAAACTAGCTATTGGAAAATACCAAGTGAAGTTCAGGCAAGCTACCAGGCACCTCAAAACTTGTTGAGAAGCTCTGTATTGTCCAACTCGAATCCAACTGAAACAGGTATTTCTCAAACTTCTATCTCTCTATTTAGGAACATTTAGCCTTAGGTTTGTGAATGAAAAATGTAGTATTCAATGACATGAAGTTGTACATATGCTCAGTTTTCATTTATATTAAGCGTGCTAAGAGAATTTCATCCATGAACATGCTGAAAAAACTAGGTTAGATTTTAGGGCCAGAGAAATTCTCTCTGGTCTTTGAGAGTTAGATTAAGTTTTTTATATGGTTAGAATCGTGGTTTAATGCTCTACAAGTTTCATGTTTTGAGTTTTGGCAAAAGATCACAAATACAGGAGTTAGCAGTTTGAATACAGGGCGCGCATTTTTTTGTCTGGAGGAAGAAGATGAAGTGGAAATGGGGAATTTTTTTTATTAATAACCATGTATTAAAATAATATTTCGCAAATAACCGGGTTTCGGAAAAAATTACGCAAATAACCATGTTTCAGATGAATCCACAAAGGAGGAGCCATCTCACTTGGCGCCTCCACCTAGGATTTTGCCCTAGGCGCCATCTCACTTGGCGCCTCCCTTGGCTTTTAGCCAAGTGAGATGGCGCATGCTCCTTAAAAATGAGAGGAGGCGCCATCTAACTTGGCTCCTAGGGCAAAACTAGGGCAAAATGTTGTTTTATAAATAATTCGTTCGTTTCTCCGAATTTTCTCACACTTTCTCGCACTGTATTTTTATTTTGTACTCCGTTATTTGCATCATGACGTCGCCTATGATTTTTAGCAGAGATGGTTACGTTATATTCTTCACCATGAAACCTGCGATGAAAATGAAATTCTGGCACATTCACTCCATGGAGCGTCTAAAGCGGGAGTTGTTGCGGTGGCTAGATGGAGACATTGCGGAGGGGGAAAAATTCGAAGGATCCAACGAAAACGAACAACAACCTCACATGCGACAGGAAGACCTAATGTGTGGTTGGAGGAAGTCAAAACAGACAGTGATGTAATGCTGATGATGCAATGGTCAGATGAAATTGTGTTAACAGTTGTAATTTCCTAGATTGAATATCGTTAATTATTGTTGTACGCGTTGTATTAACTGTAGCAAAATTTGTTAACGGAAAATCCAAATGTTTACAACACAAATATTGAAAAGATTTTATGTATTACAATATTTATGTGGTCGATCCAGACGCCCGATTCGGACAGTTTTTGCGATTGTGTCCGACCTGACGGCATAAACCACACTTTCTTTCCAACCTATCAAGATCTTCCATTTCTGTTGTGATGCGCCTACTTTTGGGACGACCCTTCTTGTTCCTTCGCATATGGTCATTGTGCCAAACTATATCGCCGTTGTATTCAGGCCAATAATCCAGTTTTGCCACCAAAGGAAAGTTGTTGTTGTAAACAGTGAGCAACGTTTCAGATTTGTAAACGTTTGACAGCAGTTGAAGCGCGTCTTGATGGGTATGAGCACAAGCGACAATGACATGAGAGCAAGGCATACGAAATGCTTGAAACCTGCCACAATCGCACCATTGAGAAGGTAAAATGACCCTGTATTCTTGTCTTGGCAGGCCTTCATTATGGTCGATTGTCTCTTTCACAATGAAGTTGTGGCTGTGTCGGTCAAACCGTATAACCATGTGAGTGTTGGCTTTAGCACTTTCAGCCTTAATGTATTTCATGCAGCTTTCACTCCATAGTTGTCCAGATTGCAACACCGCATTCCATATTTCACCTCTTTTGGCAAATAACGCAGCCATCCTAAAATACGTAGATTTTACCAAGGCAGTGATTGGGAGGTTTCGTATGCCCTTGAATACCCCATTCATTGATTCAATAAGATTCGTTGTCATATGCCCCCATCTTTGGCCATTGTCGTATGACCTAGTCCACTTTTCCACCGGAATATTGTCGATCCACCTACCGGCTTCTAGATTAGACAAACGGATCTCGTTGCGGTAATATTTGAATGTGGGTTGTGTCAATGCATATCCCGCATTCATAACCGCTTTCCTCAATGTTTTGTCCTTGACCTCCCTCGAGAAATTCTGGACGATATGCCTGACGAAATAGACATGCGTAGAAGGAGGGTCATGCCAACCATTTGCTGGATTATTGTAGGCACTTTCAATGGAGGCATGTCTGTCCGAGATCAAACAGAGATCTGGTTGAGGAGCCACGTGTGTCCGAAGATTTTTCAGGAAAAAGCTCCAAGCACCACCGGTCTCCCCCTCGACAAGGGCAAACGCAACGGGGAAAATGTTGTTGTTGCCATCTTGTGCAACTGCCATCAATAGCGTGCCTTTGTACTTCCCATACAACCAAGTCCCATCAATTTGTAGAATTGGTTTGCATGATGCAAACCCTGTGATGCATGGTTGAAATTCCCAAAACACGCGACTGAATATTCCGTTGCCATGCAGTAGACTACCATCTTGGGCGTACGCTGGCAATGTTTCCAGAACGTAAACACTACCTGGAGAATACGTCTTGAGTGCATTCAGGTAGCGGGGAAGTTCTCGGTATGACTCCTCCCAGTTTCCGTACACCCTTTGAATCGCCTTAGTCTTTTCTAACCACGCCTTACGGTAAGACGGAGTGTAGTTAAAAACCGTGGTGATGTGGGAGATGATTGTTTTCACCTTCAAAGATGGGTCGTTGCTGACCAGGGGTAGGATTTCTTGACAGATTAGATCATAGTTGAGTTTTCGGTGGTCCTGTGATTGAGTGGAACTTACACAAGTGTGGGTAGTCATGGAACCTATGACCCAGCAGTCACCCCTTAATCTGTATGATGCGGTCAACTTGAACATACAGTCAGGGTGGACACACTTGATCTTGTACCTTTCCGGGTTGACACGATCCACCTTAAAATCAACCGAGCTGAGCATGTGAAATTTTTTAATGGCCCTGATGCATTCCTCTCTGTTACAAAACTTGTCCTTCTCTTTTAAATTTTCATCCGACTGCATATACGGTTTGAAAAATAAGTCAGTAGAAGGTTCATCTCTGCCCATGTTGAAGTTTGTCATGTGCGGAGGTGGTGTGTAGATTTTGTCTGTAGGAATACTAGGGATGCCATCATCGTCAGAATCATCGTTCACCATTTCATCAAACTCTAACTCGTTATCTTCTTCTTCATCATCAAATGCATCTACCTCATCTTGTTCATTCTCCAAAGGATCAACCTCCTGTGTCACCGAAGGCTCAACCTCCTGTGTCACCGGAGGCTCTTGAAGCAAAACGTACAACTCAATAGAGTCGTATCCAGAATAGACATGGATGGAAATCATATTCTGGAGAACCTCGTCATCTTGAACTTCAACCTTATAAAAAATTACTTGGTTGTTTCAAAAAAAACTGGATTCTGATAAAATATCTGGGACACCGGGCCTCGTTCAAGTTTGGCCTCCAATCTTTTCTTGAAGTACGAGAAATTGGCTTTCCCGTTTAAGAGAAATCGAATGTTGTCTGTGTTTCTAAACAAAAACCCAGCTGTGGGACAAATGTATGTCTCACCGTTGAAATGTGCTTTGACGACAAATTATGGTGAAGAGGCCATTACGTAGAATTGTTTTAAGGTTTGAAGGTTGGAACGTTTGAGGTTTATTGATTGTATGAAGGTATGAATGCTGTAATGTTTGAAGGTTGGAATGTATGAATTTGATGACTGATTAGAAGGTTGGAAGATTTGACAGATTATGTGAATCAATGTTATGTTAAACGTAAGGCTAAAAATTTCAATTAAGTAAGGATGCAACCCCCCAAGGCTGCCAATAATATTACATGCAATAATGAAACCCCATAGGCTGCCACCTAGCCTGGCCCTATTCTGCACATATACATGTTTTTTGTAAGACTCCACCCATCAACTCCAATGGGCTTGCATGCAATAATGAAAGGAATCCCAAAGGTTGTCACGTAGCCTGAGCCTATGCTGTAACAAATGACACCTCTTATTCGCCAATTGGGGTGGCGACACCATTCATTTTTGTACTCTTTCGCCAAGTCCAATGGCGCCTCCCTTACTGTCCAATCGTGATACATGCATGGGCTTATGAAACCCCATAGGCTGCCACCTAGCCTGGCCCTATTCTGCACATATACATTTATTTTGTAAGACTCCACCCATCAACTCCAATGGGCTTGCATGCAATAATGAAAGGAATCCCAAAGGATATCACGTAGCCTGAGCCTATGCTGTAACAAATGACACCTCTTATTCGCCAATTGGGGTGGCGACACCATTCATTTTTGTACTCTTTCGCCAGGTCCAATGGCGCCTCCCTTACTGTCCAATCGTGATACATGCATGGGCTTATGAAACCCCATAGGCTGCCACCTAGCCTGGCCCTATTCTGCACATATACATTTATTTTGTAAGACTCCACCTATCAACTCCAATGGGCTTGCATGCAATAATGAAAGGAATCCCAAAGGCTGTCACGTAGCCTGAGCCTATGCTGTAACAAATGACACCTCTTATTCGCCAATTGGGGTGGCGACACCATTCATTTTTGTACTCTTTCGCCAAGTCCAATGGCGCCTCCCTTAATGTCCAATCGTGATACATGCATGGGCTGCCACCTAGCCTGCAAGAGTGACACCTTTCATTTTTTGTACATGCATGCATGCATATGTGTAACCCCCTAAGCATGCAAATGTGACACTTCGCAGGCATGCAAGCACAAGCAACCACTACATCAAACTTATTTGCCTATAAATACATACCATATCATACATCTCTCACACCCACACAAGTCTCACTCTCTGCTACGAAATATTTCATAAGTCTATCATACTCTCTATCTCTTCCTAAGTCTTTCATACTCTCAAGCATTTTAAACAATGGCTCTTCTAACAATGGGCGATACTCACAGAGGCACAAGGGAAAATATTGCTGCATTTGTAAGTTTCTTCTTTGGTTATACATTTTTCATACTTCAAATAACGCGTTGTTCATCTTAATTAATCTTACACCTGTTAAATTATGAACTCAGGACACAAAAAGATTCAGAATCCGTTTGCACAACTACCTGGCTCCCGACCCATTTATCGTCCCTTATCTGGAATACGCAGGTTTTGGACATGTGATAAAGATCTCCAACTGCACCATTGACTCGAAGTTCATTCTTGCAATGTTGGAAAGGTGGAGACCGGAGACCCATACATTTCACCTACCAATAGGTGAATGTACCATCACGCTAGAGGATGTGTACATGCTACTGGGTCTCCCTATCGACGGTAAGGCCGTGAACGGGTCGGTTCAACAACCCAACTCACAGTGTGAAGAACTGTTGGGCAGGGATATGGTAGAAGGTGGTGGAGCAAGAGGGCAGGGAATACTACTCACTGACCTGAAACGTCATTATGCAAGTTTGGAATTAAATGAAAATTCCTCAAAGAATGACAGAGTAGTAAAAGCCAGAACGTATCTTATGATACTTTTTGGTACATTTTTATTTCCCGAAAGTACGGGAAATAGTGTAAATTTTATGTACTTACATTTACTAACAAATTTTGAAAAAACAAGAAAATATAGTTGGGGTTCTACAGTATTAGCCCATCTATACAGTTCCTTGTGCAAAAACGCATTCAAGGAAAAATGTACATTTTATGGGTGCGCATTTTTACTACAAGCCTGGGGTTGGTGGAGGATGGAGTCCTTAAACCCCGTCAACAACAACACTTTCGGTTTCTCGTACGCAACAAAGTAAGTCATCAAGTTATAGCATTTATAACTATTCTGCTCTTCCCAAAATATATGCTAAGAATAACATGTTTCTCATTTCCTTTAGGTACTGCGTGAGGGGTATGGATTACGGCAAGAATCCAAGATTCAATGTCGCACTCTACCGTAATATGTTGGATCACTTATGCTCAGATGACGTACGTCGTAGCTTTTAACTTTTGTTCATTTAAATTATTTATACATTACTTTTGCGCTAACCTGATTTAAATTTTATCGCAGTTCGTCTGGAGACCATATTTGGGTTTGGGCCATGATCCAAACCCAGAGGATGCAGCAACTTGGACTGCAAAGACTGCAATCATTCGGTTCAACATTATGGAGATGCACCACAACGACCGTGTGAAGATGCAGTTCGGAATGCATCAAGAGATACCAAGTGATCCAACAGATTTGTCCCCATGGCATCTTAAAAGGGTCGACGCCCAGTGGGGTCTTACCAACTGGAAAGACTTCACTCCGGAATGGTGTAAGATGTGGCAGAGGCGTCACCGCTACGTCTTGCAATTCCCGGTTTTCCTTACTCAAGGTAACATGCGACACACGGATCAATATTTGTCGTGGTACAGGTCGGTTAGTAACCCAGAAATGCACGTGTCTCATCCAAGGTACTTGGTTGACCCACGCACACAATGGGCACAACCCTCGATTCCCCATCAACAAACCCAAAACCCATCAACCTCCCACCAACCCCCAAGAAGAAACAGACCCACAAACACCCAACCACATTCCCCACCACAACACAACTACAATCAAATGCCGTACAACCAACCATAATCACCACCAAACTACCAATACCCCGATATGCCTCAAACCCAACCACAATACCAACCCCAATACCAGCACACCCACATACCCCACATACAATTTCAGTCTTCCACATATCCCAATATGGCGCCCTCAAGATCCAGCCTTAGCCCTGATATGGGAATGTCGGAAGATTATGACCAAGCCGACCAAACCTACTGTTGTACCCCAAAATTTGCCCTCCCATATTTCTCAAAACATTTCAAGAAAAATTCACAAGTCCAACCCGGCGCATCATATTCAGGTGTTCTTTCGCCAAGATATCTCTGATAACATATTCTCAAATTCAGGTTCGGCTCAAGAGTCAATTCTTTAAAGAAGGTATCCGAATGTGTGAGTTTTCTCGAAGAAATATGGTGAAAAAAGTGCGCTGAAAGTGCAGTTTTTACGTGCTAAAAAATTCATAACTTGAAGATCGTGGCTCGTTTTGAACCCATTCCGGTGGCCAAAATTCCGTCTTGACATTATCTACGTTTTCATCTCTCACGGCTGGAAGCCAATTTTGATCAGAAGGTCTTCAAAAATGTGGATTTATCAAGTATTTCCACACAGAAAATTTGTGACAAGTTTATTTACGTCATGTTCAGAAAATCATAACTTGGTCGATTTTCATCGTATCGAGCTGGTTCCGGAGCCAAAATTTCACAAATTGAGTTGGCTACATTTTCACAGAAGGTATTGAGTTCAAACGGTATTCAAAAGGCCTTCGTTTTTTGCTCAGAGTGTGTGACACGCTGAAAATCCTGAATGCTGAATATTATTTCATCTGGGCCGAAACTTCGAAAATTCATAACTCGGTCAATTTTTATCGGATTGGGCTCATATTTTTACACAAGGTCCCTGACTCATAGATCTACAACTTTGCTTCAAAAGTCGAGACCAAATTATGCACCGATCAATACCAGTTTTTTATTGAAGAACGTGTCAGAGTCGACACTGGAGCCCAAAATAAGTTTGTCTAAGCTGAAACTTCAAAAATTCATAACTAATTCACCATTTATCCGATTGAGTCGATTTTCGGACAGGAGTTAGTTCTCGATGTCAGCTACATTTTGTTTTCACATTTCAACTTCAAAAATGTACTTAAGTCCCTGCGATTTAGCCTGGAAAGTGACGAATTCAAGTGAACATTGGAGGCCCAATTGCACATTCAAAGCCCATTTGCTTTACCCTAATTTCCATTATATAATCACCTTCTTTTCACACAAACCAGAGAGGAGAAAAAGAGGAGAAAAAAAGAGAAAAAACCTGGCCACAACACTGTCAGAATATCAAACTCTTTCAAGAACCCTAAAACCTTGAAATCCTTATTACAAATCCCTCTCTCACTACAAACAAGCCATCACAGTTATAAACCAACACCTCACTACTTCTTCAGTAAGGATAAGGCTGGCTTGATCTCCATGATCCTAATTTTCCAGTAAGGCATAAAAGCATTCAGGTCACTAATTCTCCAGTAAGGGTAAGATTGATTTGATCTCCATGATCAAAAGGGTATAATCATTCATACATGCCATATTGTGCCTAAACATTAAATTTCTTCATATGTTGGTTTTATTTGAATTTTTATAATTTTATTTAATGTGTTCATGAGGTTCAACACTACAGATTTAGACAGGATCCCATGCTTTTCAATTGTGGGTTTTAAAAAGTTTCTTTGAAAATTTCAGTTCGACTCTTGTATCGGTCCTCAAGAGTGTTTGAAAAATTGCTTTCGAAAGCTTTTTGAAAATACAAATGAGCAAGTATCTAAGAGCCCATGGATAACCATGGATAGAAAGGGTGCTAACACCTTCCCTTTCTATAACCTACCTCCCGAACCGAGAGCAATCTCTTTAAGGAATTTTTCTGTGCTTTTGTCCTTTCCATTTGGAGAAAATAAAAGACGGTGGCGACTCTTGCTTCCGCGACATTTCGCGAACCAGAGTTAAACAGTCAGTTCCAGATCCACCGATCACAGAACTGGCGACTCTGCTGGGGAAATTTTTATAAAGTGAGGTGTACCTTAGGGTTAGTTCATAACTGTGTTTTCAATTGCTTTCTTTGCTTGCTTTAAATTGTGGGACTGTCTTGGGAGTTCTGTAGATCCTAACCCGGATCTTAGGATACCTTCTTAGAAAGTAGCAACAAGGCTGTGAGGGAACTGTGCGGGGTATACCGACATGGTTGAAACAGTCTGCTACGTTGATGTGGCACTTTGGTGTGTACCGGTAACCCTTGAGTTCAGTCAAGGAGAGTACGGGGCCGCCGCGTGGTGTCGTGAAGCATCAACGGACCTTAGGAACCTTAATTGAACTATCTTGGCCTCTTTAGGGTAGTGAGATAACTGACTTTGGTGCAGTCCGAGGTTGGTTGATACTCGATATTACACTCAATTGAGGGTTGCTTTCCTGGAATATTTCGGTCGCCAGTTCAGTGGCTAAATCGAAACAATGAACAATGAAAGCAATCCCGTGATATTGGGACCCTTAGAACCCGGTTACTTCTAATAGGACAGGTTGAGCCCACCAACTTCAAGAGGGTAATACCCAGACCCCATGCTGGCCTAAACTCTAAGGGTTTCTCTTGTGTGACTTGTGTGCCTTCGTACTTGGCTACTTGCATGCTTGTTATCTGACATCTGAACTTCTTGCAGGTTTTGTTTATAGTCCTTAACTAGGACTCATAACAGGGTTTACTGAATTTCCTGCAGGTTTTGTTTATAGTCCTTAACTAGGACTCATAACAGGGTTTACTGAATTTCCTACAGGTTTTTGTTTTAGTCCTTAACTAGGACTCATAACAAGGCTTACCAAGTTTCTTGCAGGTTTTTGTTTTAGTCCTTAACCAGGACTCATAACAAGGTTTACCAAGTTTCTTGCAGGGTTTGTTTTAGTCCTTAATTGGGACTCATGACAGGTTTTACCGAGTTTCTTGCAGGTTTTGGTTTGCAGTCCTTAATTGGGACTCATAACAGGGTTACCTACATTACCCCATGCATCATGACATCATACCATTGCATACATCCTAACCCATTTCAAGGATCTCAAGGGTTTGTGATGCAGGTCAGGATGAATCAAACATCTAGCAAGGGGCAAAGAGGATTTATTTTCCTCTAGCCAAGGTTGTCAGGAGCTATGACCCACTTGATATGGCGAGCTTTGACGCTGGAAGAAGATTGCCCTAGCCAAGGATGTCAGGGGCTATGACCCACTGGATATGGTGAGCCTTTGACCCTTGAAAAAGGACTCTCAACAAATATGAAGTTCCTTCAATCAAGCTACCGGATCCCAGCTCTAACAAATTTCTTGTTTATCCCGCGAGACCCTTGAAAACATTGCATGCATATCATACATATCATTGCATGACAGGTACCCTTGTTGCAGGTCACTTACCCTCCCTGCTGTTTATTTCAGCCATGGCTTCCCAACAAGATAACCAGGACCTTCACACTCAAGAGACTCAGTTCAAAGAGATCTTCCTAAGCCTATCCAAGGGGCAGGAAGAGTTGAGGACACTCCTCATGGGGAATCTGATCAGAAAGAGTCCTGAAGATGACAAGGACGAACAGCTGAAACGTCTACAAGCTGAGGTAGACACATTGAAAACCCAGATGCCGGGGAAAAGGGCACTCATTCAAGGTTTAGCTCAGGAGCAAGGAGAGCTGAGGGCCATGATCAGTCAGCTTCCTCAAGGCATGAAGCAACCAGCCCAAATTAGGGACCAGGTCATAGAACAGCTTCCAAGAAGGCAAAGGTCGGGTCCAATGAATAGACCTCTCCGAGTTGCTACTACTTCCCAGGTCCAACAACGACCTCGCCCAGAACAACGGGCTGATCAGAGCAAACCAGACAAGCCTAAAAGGCAGTTCACCAAGATCAACATGTCGCTGGATCAAGCACTACAACAAATGTTGGAGGCAGGGCTGATCACCTTAAGGGCTCCTCTCCGGAATCCAAACACTTCTGCTCCTAACTATCATCCCAACGATAGGTGCGCATACCATTCTGATAGCCCGGGGCATACTACGGACAACTGCTGGCCTCTCAAAAACAAGATCCAAGACATGATCGACGCTGGAGAGATTCAGTTTGAAGTACCCGAGACTCCCAACATGATCACTGCTCCCTTGCCAAAACATGGCTAGGATTGAGAAATTTTTGTTCATTCGAATGTTCAAGTTGCAATTCTCTTTTGTTCAAACATTTACTCATGTTAAACATTGTTATTTCATTAATGCATCGCATATGTCTGTTTTGAAGCAATATATTCGTATTCACTAAATGCAAATTATTTTCATATTTTTTCTGATGATCAACTCTCAATTAATAATTCTAAGCCTCTTGAGGGAGGATGACGAAAACGATACCACGATCTATACAGTATGCTTTTGAACGGACCCCGCTGATGAGGTACATGCATTGTTTCAATTCCTAAACACTGGAGTTATAAGGAAGATAATCCCTCGTCAACCCCTTTGAGCCAAAGAAGTAGGAGTTTTTCTTTTCGAAACTTAAAACCCTTAATCATAACCTGGGGCAGGGTAGTTCTCTCAGTTGATCCAAGTGCATAACAAATGGCACCAAAGAGGTCCTTACACAAAAAAGAAAACCGTGATGGTTCCGAATAATCAATAAAGAAAGGCAGTCATTATATCTCAAAATAAAAGCCCATTAAGTCAAAACCCACGAAGGAGACTTACAAAACTGGGGCATCCCGCTGACTATAATTCCAAAAAGGAAACAGCTCAGGCAAAAAATAGGGATAACGAAATCAAAAAGAAAGAGGTCCTACAAACCCTCAACAAAAAAGGAAATGACTGCCTAATCAAAATATACTGTCAATATCCGAACCATCGCTGGTATATCAGAGCAGAGACTCAAACAAGGTCTAACGTATGATCAACTGAGTTTAGGTTTGGAAAACATCACGAAGAGTGGGTGGGTACAAATAATTTGAGCCTTTATCCTTTGTTTCTTAAACCATGAACCAGGCCACGTTATAACCCTTAAAAGTCCTAGCTGAAGCATGGGTTAGTTCGAAAGCATACTGTTACGAAAGGTATCCTGACTCCTTAAGGCTTACGGTAAATACGGAGTTGACATCACGTTTTACAAACATTCACTTGTTTTATGAAAAAGAATGCATTTTCAAAATCTTCAAGACAGACATAGGCTTTGCATTTTTAACATAACTTTGTTCGCATATGACTTTTGTTTGAACAGCATAGAAATTCGCACGACGAATGCCTAATGAACAGAAGTACTTCCAATCAAGGGGCATGATATAATCATGGTCTATTATCTGGGGCAGTCCAATCAAGATTCGGAGAATCTCTCAAAGGCCAAATAGCCTGGGGCAAATCTCCGCCTGAGTCACTTGGGGCATTCCAACGACGAATCTTGCCTGATCAAACACCTTCCGGTGACATGGCAACACAAACAGCCAGGGGCAACTCCCTGCATTCTAAGAGCATGGACATAGTCGAAAAAAATACTACGCAAAATCAAAGACCCGCTAGGTTGACACACCTAGGCAAAAATAAGGGCTTCCCGGCGAACCAAAAAGGTTCGGGCAAAAATAAGGGATGAAAAGAAAAAAATTTGTACACCCGGCAAGTCGAAAACCTGAAAAGGCGGCTTGGGCAAAAATGGGTATCCCGGTGGACTGAAAACCCAAAAGGGCGGTCCAGGCAAAAGTTAGGGATTAAAGCGTACGACTATGTCCTGTTATCTTGTCACCTGTCTACCAGAAGAAGGTTTGTCCATCAACAACTATCAGCACCTCATAGGTCTTCCTCTCCCACTGAAACAGGGGCAATAAAGAGTTGTCTAAACAATCTAATTGTTCTGTCATCCAAAGTACCAAGGTAGGTTCAGCTGAAGAACATAACCAGTATATCTTAATTCCCCAGAGAGTGAGCCAGCAAGTCAGTACGCTCTCCTCCAGCAAAGTTATCAACCTTAAGGAAGTTGGGTATCCTCTCGCAGAACTCAAACATTCCCCAGCAGCATATATACATGTATTCTTAACAAGCATCCCCGACAGTCTTGGTCTAAAGATTGTTCCCCGGCAGTATACCAGCATTCAGTGGAGTCATCTTCCCGATACAGTTCAAAACTTCCCCAAGAGAGTCCCATCCAGCTCCCCCAGGAAAGTTGGAACCCATCTCCCTAAGCAGTAAGCTTATCCCCAGTAGATTCTGGAAGCTTATCCTCGCAGAGCACGAACGCGTCGCCCGGCTTTATTCAAAGAGTTATTTCCCTACCAGGATATAACTGGGTTATCCTCAGCCAAAAGCCACGGAAAGGTCGTCGTCAACACAGTTCTTCCTTATCCCCAGCGAAGTCTATCAACACTTCCAACACAACAATGGTATCCCCAGCAAGTTATTATCAACACTCAGCAAAGTACCTCTCTTCCCACAGAATATTGCTCCCCAGCAAGATCACTAAGAGTACTTTTCTCCCCGCAGAGTTATCCATTCGCCAAGTTTATTCCCCAACGGAGTTATCTTCTCCTACCGATATTCTTGCAACTATCATCCCCAGCGGAAGCAAAATCTATTCTTCAACATTAGCCCAGGAGTGATTTCCCGGCACCCGTCAAGGATTTATTTTCCTAAGACGAAAACATAATATTCATAAACATCTTCATACATCATAGCATGCATATACGCATCATATCTTACGAATCTCATTTATGTTGAGAACATCATTGCTTGATCCATATCACGCATTGCATATGACTGACCTTTACCTTTCAGGAAAGATTCAGTTAAATTCTCAATCATATTTCAAGACCTAGACCGGTTCAGTTAAATCGACTCCAAAGATTTCTTATCCAGTCAAAGGCCTTCTCTGGTCCAGTTAAATCGACCCCAAACAGATTTTTCTGATAAAAACCCAGTTGAAGACATTCCAAGACCTAGACCGGTTCAGTTAAATCGACTCCAAAGATTTCTTATCCAGTCAAAGGCCTTCTCTGGTCCAGTTAAATCGACCCCAAACAGATTTTTCTGATAAAAACCCAGTTGAAGACATTCCAAGACCTAGACCGGTTCAGTTAAATCGACTCCAAAGATTTCTTATCCAGTCAAAGGCCTTCTCTGGTCCAGTTAAATCGACCCCAAACAGATTTTCCTGATAAAGACTCAGTAGAAGTTATCCAAGGTTCTCTCAATGTTTGCTGTTGAGGTGGTAATCTCCTATGGTTCTCTCCCCGATCCTGCGGAGGTGGTAATCCCAGATTTCGCTCAATGATTGCTGTTGAAGTGAAGTTATCCAAGGTTCTCTCAATGTTTGCTGTTGAGGTGGTAATCGCCTATGGTTCTCTCCCCGATCCTGCGGAGGTGGTAATCCCAGATTTCGCTCAATGATTGCTGTTGAAGTGAAGTTATCCAAGGTTCTCTCAATGTTTGCTGTTGAGGTGGTAATCGCCTATGGTTCTCTCCCCGATACTACGGAGGTGGTAATCCCAGGCTTCTCTCAATGATTACTGTTGAAGTGAAGTTATCCAAGGTTCTCTCAATGTTTGCTGTTGAGGTGGTAATCGCCTATGGTTCTCTCCCCGATCCTGCGGAGGTGGTAATCCCAGATTTCGCTCAATGATTGCTGTTGAAGTGAAGTTATCCAAGGTTCTCTCAATGTTTGCTGTTGAGGTGGTAATCGCCTATGGTTCTCTCCCCGATCCTGCGGAGGTGGTAATCCCAGATTTTTCTCAATGATTGCTGTTGAGGTTAAAGTCATCCAAGGTTCTCTCACCGTTCCTGCTGAGGTAGTAACCACCCCTGGTTCATTCATCATCTTTTGAAGCTCCAGATCCAGCTCCTGTAACCAGTCAGGACACATTTATACAAAGAGTTTGAAGACCAGCTCCTGTAACAGGCCAGGTAATCATTTTTTCTTTTGTAGGTACGCAGGTTCTCGCTAAGGAATCTCTTACGCGATCGACATCCAGATGGCATCTATAAGCCCATCCACCTTCCATCATCTCTTAGCATGGCATCTATAAGCCCATCATCCTATCCATCAATCTCCAAATGGCATCTATAAGCCCATTCTCATCATCACACTGCTACTATGTGAGCGCAAATTTCTGGGCACTCTAGTGTTCAATCATCTTCTACCCTCGGATTACGAAAGGCACGTCAGCCAATCTGCATCCTCAGGTCTAAGAAGATTGAACAGGGGCAACTGTTGTACCCCAAAATTTGCCCTCCCATATTTCTCAAAACATTTCAAGAAAAATTCACAAGTCCAACCCGGCGCATCATATTCAGGTGTTCTTTCGCCAAGATATCTCTGATAACATATTCTCAAATTCAGGTTCGGCTCAAGAGTCAATTCTTTAAAGAAGGTATCCGAATGTGTGAGTTTTCTCGAAGAAATATGGTGAAAAAAGTGCGCTGAAAGTGCAGTTTTTACGTGCTAAAAAATTCATAACTTGAAGATCGTGGCTCGTTTTGAACCCGTTCCGGTGGCCAAAATTCCGTCTTGACATTATCTACGTTTTCATATCTCACGGCTGGAAGCCAATTTTGATCAGAAGGTCTTCAAAAATGTGGATTTATCAAGTATTTCCGCACAGAAAATTTGTGACAAGTTTATTTACGTCATGTTCAGAAAATCATAACTTGGTCGATTTTCATCGTATCGAGCTGGTTCCGGCGCCAAAATTTCACAAATTGAGTTGGCTACATTTTCACAGAAGGTATTGAGTTCAAACGGTATTCAAAAGGCCTTCGTTTTTTGCTCAGAGTGTGTGACACGCTGAAAATCCTGAATGCTGAATATTATTTCATCTGGGCCGAAACTTCGAAAATTCATAACTCGGTCAATTTTTATCGGATTGGGCTCATATTTTTACACAAGGTCCCTGACTCATAGATCTACAACTTTGTTTCAAAAGTCGAGACCAAATTATGCACCGATCAATACCAGTTTTTTATTGAAGAACGTGTCAGAGTCGACACTGGAGCCCAAAATAAGTTTGTCTAAGTTGAAACTTCAAAAATTCATAACTAATTCACCATTTATCCGATTGAGTCGATTTTCGGACAGGAGTTAGTTCTCGATGTCAGCTACATTTTGTTTTCACATTTCAACTTCAAAAAATGCACTTAAGTCCCTGTGATTTAGCCTGGAAAGTGACGAATTCAAGTGAACATTGGAGGCCCAATTGCACATTCAAAGCCCATTTGATTTACCCTAATTTCCATTATATAATCACCTTCTTTTCACACAAATCAGAGAGGAGAAAAAGAGGAGAAAAAGAGGAGAAAAAGAGAGAAAAAACCTGGTCACAACACTGTCAGAATATCAAACTCTTTCAAGAACCTTAAAACCTTGAAATCCTTATTACAAATCACTCTCTCACTACAAACAAGTCATCACAGTTATAAACCAACACCTCACTACTTCTTCAGTAAGGATAAGGCTGGCTTGATCTCCATGATCCTAATTTTCCAGTAAGGCATAAAAGCATTCAGGTCACTAATTCTCCAGTAAGGGTAAGATTGATTTGATCTCCATGATCAAAAGGGTATAATCATTCATACATGCCATATTGTGCCTAAACATTAAATTTCTTCATATGTTGGTTTTATTTGAATTTTTATAATTTTATTTAATGTGTTCATGAGGTTCAACACTGCAGATTTAGACAGGATCCCATGCAGGTTCATTAAGGAACATTGAGGCCAAAAGCCAAATGGCCAAAAGGCCAAAAGCCAAATGGTCAAAACAGAACATTTTACATGACACCAATACATGGCGAGACAGACATCCTGAGAAGATTAAGGAACATTGAGGCCAAGACACAAATGGCCAAAAGCCAAAAGCCAAATGGCCAAAGTAGAACAACTTATGCATGATGAGGCCAGAACACAAATGGCCAAACCACTCCAATTCACCTCCAAAAAGGGGACAGAAACCCCCCAAGGTATTGTATTTTCTTTATTTTCCTTATTTTATTTATTTCAATTATTTCTAATTAATTCCTTTAATTTAACTTATTTTCATAAAATATAAAAAATAGTAAAAAACAGAAAAGTCATAAAAATCAAAATATATTTATTTAATTAATATTTTTTATAAATAAATTTCACTAATAATTAATTATTTATTTTTATAAATCAAAATTGCATGTAAATAATTAGATTAATTTTAGGTTTAATTTTAACATGTTTTTCTTAATAAATAAAAAAAATTAGAATTAGGGTTAATATTTTAATTTCATTTAATCTTTCTCATAAAAATACATAAAAAACATAAATACCAAAAACTCAAAAAAAAATAATAATTTCTTTTTTCTCTTTAATTTCATTAGTTTAATCATTTAATTTAATTTCATTAAAAAGGGTCCAACGCCCTCGCTTCCAATTTTAATTCCAATTCGCGCATTTTATTTTGCTTCTTATAATATTAATGTAATTCTCCCAAAGCCTTGTAAACTCGGACATTTTATTTCTCGCACTTTATTTACTTTCTGTCAAATCGGGTCCTGGATTAAATTTGGCGATGTGGACCCGCGCCTTTGTAATAGTTTAGGAACTTTTAATTTCCGCATCTTTTTAACTGTTAATAATTGCATGCAAGAATGAATGATAAAATAAAAACAAACGCGTAGATCACCATAACATGAAAAGACAAAAATATCTCAAAAGACACACAAATCACACACCACCCCTAGGGTACGCCTCACTGTTGCCTTGCCTCGAAAGGTGATCGTCGAGTAGAGGATGTCTTAGTAAGTCCTCATGATCCGAGAACCTGGCATGAGGGTAGCTTCTAAGGTGTCTTCCCATTGCTCTGGTGATCACCATGTCCCGAACCATCGAATTGACCCGAACACCTCCAACGGTGGTGCTACCTACCTCTCAATGGTGGGATGACACTACTTTAAGGACATTTACACAGACGAATTCCTTAGGGTAGGTAGACGACTCTAGATACTTGCTCTAATTTCAAAACAAATTCAAAAATACTTTTCACACCAACACATTTTCAAAAAGCTTTCGAAAGCAATTTTTCAAACACTCTTGAGGACTGATACAAGAGTCGAACTGGAATTTTCAAAGAAACTTTTTAAAACCCACAGTTGAAAAGCAAACAAACCATTTTTGAAAACACAATGAGCAAGTATCTAAGAGCCCATGGATAACCATGGATAGAAAGGGTGCTAACACCTTCCCTTTCTATAACCTACCTCCCGAACCGAGAGCAATCTCTTTAAGGAATTTTTCTGTGCTTTTGTCCTGTCCATGTTGGAGAAAATAAAAGACGGTGGCGACTCTTGCTTCCGCGACATTTCGCGAACCAGCGTTAAACAGTCAGTTCCAGATCCACCGATCACACCTACCATCACCCACCATATCACCAAACCACCCAACATCCTCAATACCAAACACCCCAAGATCCATTTCCTTTCTACCCCCGTACTCAGACGACCAATGCTACAGACCAACCATGGAACCCCACCCACCGCCAACACGACCAAACTTTGAGGGTATGGGTAACCGACTGTACCAGAGCGGATCTTCTAGATATGGAGATCTGACTGATTTTATGGATTCGGACCGCATTGACTTCGCTGGGCCATCGACCTTGCCGCAGCAGGAAACGCGACGGCACCCAGCAAGAGAAAGGCGAGGACGGGGATGTGGAACCGGAGGTCATTACCGGGTTCCGGGGGATCACTGATGTATCTTTTTTTTCCCAGTATTTTTGTATCCATTTTTTTTACTGTTATTTTAATGTAATACAGTTGGATGTAATTTTTTTTTTAAATAAAAAGTCCATTTTGTTGATCTCTGTCCAACAGGCAATGCACAGGAAAAAAATATAAAAAAAAAAATTTTCCCTAAAAATACACTTAGGCGCCATCTCACTTGGCTTAGGGCATGCCCTAAGCACATAGGCGCCAAGTGAGATGGCGCCTCTCTTAAAAAAAGAGGTGCATGCGCCATTTCAGATGGCTCCTCCTTTAGGGAGTCATCTGAAACATGGTTATTTGCGTATTTTTTTCCGAAACCCGGTTATTTGCGAAATATTATTTTAATACTTGGTTATTAATAAAAAAAAATCGAAAATGGGCTGGGCTGACTTGCTTCTGCTTCTAACACCCCCTATTTTCAGTTTTACACCCCCTGGCCCAATTTCTTTATATTTTGTTATTTTTGTATTTTAATTTCATTTCTGATTTTATTTATTTATCCCCAAATATAAAAAATGCTTAAAAATATTTTCACATTTTTTTTACATTTATTAGATATTTTATTTTGATTTTTCTAAACATTAAAACATTTTGAATACTTTTTTATAATTTATTTGAAAACTTGAAAATAATGTAAATAATACTTTTATTTTTATTTCTTATTTTTATTCACATTGAAAATATTTTCTTGAATATAATTTATTTTTGTAAATATTTTATTTTATTTTACACATACATAATATATTTAATATATATATATATATATATATATATATATATATATATATATATATATATATATATATATATATATATATATATATATATATATATATATATATATATATATATATATATATATATATATATATATATATATATATATATATATATATATATATATATATATATATATATATATATATATATATATATATACATACATATATACTTTTATTTTATTAAATAATTAGAATAAAAATATAAAAATATTACCTTTTTATTTTTTATTATTATCTATACTAAAAAATTCCTTTCCTTCAATATATTTCATCTTTGTACATATTAATATATTTTTTTTATATAAATAATATATAATATTATTTTCTTAAGGAAAAATTAGGGTTTACCCCTTTATTAAATAAAATCAACTTTTTTTATTTTATTTCTTTACACCTTTTTCACATTAAAAAATGCTTTACATACATAAACAATTAAAAATAAAAACTTCTTTTTTGCATAATACATTTTATTTAATATTTATTTATCTTGTTTATTTAAATAATTGTACATTTAAATATTGTTGCATTGAGATTCAATTTGGATGTAATAGTAATCTAGGGCTTATATTTCTTGTCAAATATCCCCTTATTCAAAATTGTACCCCCATCCCCATAATCATGTTGTAATAGCTTAGAATTTAAATTCTCGCACTTAACGCTTTCAATTATGCCATGATTAGAGAATTAGGGTTTGTATGCCAAAATTAAATTAATAAATAGTTTGACCTAATCAAATACAAAAATGCATGAAAAACAAACACAATGCACACTTGCACCCCTAGGGTTACAATCCACTTGTTGCCTTCAAAAATGGGGCATGGTATGCACGTTAAGTACTTTGGAAAAACAAAAACAAAACAAAAGATCATAGTCCCTCGATGACGCTATCTTGGTTGCCTAAACAAAAATGATCAAGTCCCTCAAGAAAATTGCCAAAAATACTTGACACAATTGCTATCATGGTCTATACGATGACCCGCGCCTGTCCCGTTTAACATCCTAACACAAGGTTGTTCACCAAATGCAATGGTGAAATAACATTGTTAAAAGGTTTAAAAACATAAGAAAGATATTTGAGTAAAATAGGGTAGATAGCTCTTAGTTACTTGATCAAAAGCTTGCAAAACATCCTTGCTATTTTCAAACACACTTCACAACACAATTTCAAAATCCAACTTTCAAACATTGAAAACTTTTCAAAAGACAAAAACACCTTTGTATACATTCAAACAAGAATCATTACAAAGGTCGCCACAACGATGGCCTCTTTTCAAAACATCTTTCAAAACCACACACAAAGCACCATTTCAAACAATTGAAAAGCACCATTTCAAACAATTGAAAAAGCAAAGCAAGTGATCTAAACAAGTAACTAAGAGCCCATGGATAACCATGGATGAAAAGGGTGCTTGTACCTTCCCTTTTCATAATCTACTCCCCGAACCCAAGAAAACATCTCAAAGGTCTTTCCTGTGCTTTTTGACCTTTCCTTAGGATAAAACAAAAAGTCGGTGGCGACTCTTGCTAAACTGAAACATTTGCGAACACAAACACAAAACCTCAAGTCAGTTCTCCCACCGTATCACAGAACTGGCGACTATGCTGGGGAATGCTTTAAAAGTGGAGTAACCTTAGGGTTTTGATCACCTTTTGCATGCTTATCTTGTTTGCTTTGATTGCTTTACATTTGGTTCTCTTGTTTGGGTATAAATCCTCCATCCAGATTTTTGGGAAACATTCATAGGTAAATAGCAATACGTTGTGGAAACTGTGCAGGGTATACCGACATGGTTGAAGCAATAGCTATATTAGTGCGACATATTTGTGGGTACCGGTAGCCTTTGAGTCAATCAAAGAGAATACGGGGCCGCTGAGTGATGTCATGAAGCACTAATGAACTCTTAGAACCTTACTTGACCATCTTGGCCTTTTTTAGGGGTAGTGAGATGACCGGCTTTGGTGCAGTCCGAAGTTGGTAGATACTCGATAATACACTCATTGAGGGTTGTTTTCTTGGAATATTTGGTCGCCGGTTAAGTGGCTAAACCAAAACAATGAACACAGAAAATAATCCAGTTATATTGAGCTCTTTAGAACCTGGTTACTATTTATAGGACAGGTTGAGCCAACTAACTTCAAGAGGGTACTTACCTATGAAACCTCGTGCAAGCCTGAAACTAGGATCTTGTGTGACTTGCTTGTACATATGTTTGTGCATACATCATGAACATCATAAAGCATCATATGCATCCACTAACCATTTCAAGGGTTTGGATCTTCATCTTTGTTCTTGTTTTGTAGGTCATGGAATCTCTTCGCAGGAAAACAATTCAAGTCAACCTTGTGAGAATCCCTCCTCAACTCAGTGAAAGACATGGTAGACTTCTCAACTTGGTCAACTCCAACATTTAATAAGATATGGTGAAAGT
Organism: Vicia faba; assembly: GCA_948472305.1. Lineage (NCBI taxonomy): Eukaryota > Viridiplantae > Streptophyta > Magnoliopsida > Fabales > Fabaceae > Vicia > Vicia faba. The sequence goes on from OX451737.1 coordinate 548,973,514, forward strand.
CCTCTTCCAGTTCTTTGACCCCCTACACCATTGTTTCACCTTTCCTAATTACCAACTAGTACCTACTTTGGAGGAATTTTCTCAACTCCTAAGGATTCCTATTCTTCATCAACTACCCTACAATGGTACAGAAAAAGAACCAAAGCCTGAAGATGTTACTCAAGCCTTACACTTGCAACCATCTGATATCAAAGGTCATTGGGAAACCAGAAGTGGTGTCAAGGGTTTCTTGGCAAAGTTTCTGTTTGAGAAGGCATAAGACTGCTGGAATTCTCTAGATCTACAAGCTTTTGAAGAGATTGTGGCACTCCTCATCTATGGGTTGGTCTTGTTCCCAAATCCTGATCAACTTATAGATGTGAATGCTGTCAAAATTTTCATATCCCGGAATCCTGTGCCTACATTGCTTGGGGTCATCCTACACTCATTTTACACACGAACAATGAGGAAAAGAGGTGTTCTCATGTGTTGTACTCCTCTCCTAGCAAGGTGGTTTATTTCTCACCTTCCACAATCAGTTTTGAAGAATGAGCAGGGTTTAAGGTGGTCACAACGATTGATGACCCTCACACATTTTGATGTTCATTGGTGTTCTCAGTCCAGAGAAAATGTCATCATTATTGATTGTTGTGGGGAATTCCCTAATGTCCCGCTACTTGGCATTAGGGGAGGCATTACCTACAACCCATGTTTAGCTCTAAGACAGTTTGGATATGCTCGGAGGGATGGCTCTCATGACATACTGATTCCTGAATTAGTTTTTGACTTCGACAGAGGTTCATCAGAGCTTGGAGGATGCCCAAAAAAGTGGATAGTAAGACATTGGGGCACAAGAATACCACCCCCCTTGAGCCTTATCTCAAGTGGGTACGAACCCGTGCCCAGAATCTTATGATGCCATACCCTCACATTCTCCCCGTGATCAAAGAGCCTGTTATGGAAGGAGAGGTTCCATACACCCTCTTACATCCTGACATGCCGACATCATTGGAAGAATTACAAAAGAGTTGGCTCCAACTCAAGGAGGAACGAAATACTTTTGAAGCTAGCTTATATGCCAGTGAGAAGAAGGTTTTGGAGCTTACCCGCCGACTTCATGAGGAGGAAACTCTCAACACTTACATCGCGCCAAAAAGGATGCGCAATGTCTTTTTACATTAAGAATTTTGCAATATTTTGCCCATGGGGCACTTATGTACTAACAAATTTCTTCTTAATATGACGTGTGTTCTTTTTGTTTGCAACAAATTTGAATTTTTGAATCCTTGAATGCATTACATGAATAACATACCATTCATCATATGCATAAACAGGTCTTCACACCAGGTTTCCTTATCTTTCTGCTGTTTATTTCAGCCAGATGGATTTGGAGCAGACGGTTAAGGATCTGCAAGCGCAGAACTCTCAATTCCAGCAACTCCTTATGACCTTAGCAAAGGGTCAAGAGGACCTTAAAGCACTGTTGGAGAAAGATAAAGAGAAAAAGAAGAAAAGACCTGGTGTGGTCATTATGGGAAGGAGGTTTGAAAACCATGCTAGAAAAGTTCTCGAGTTCCCCTCAACGTCTGATGAAGGGGCTGGTAAAGGAAAAGGAACTGCGATGCCTTCTGAATCTGAGGTTGAAGAAGAAGAAGAGGAAGAGGATGAAGATTACTTTGAACAGCAATATCCCCCGGTGGATGATAAGTTTAAAATTCTTGAGGATCAGTTGGCAGCCATAGAGTTGCAAAGGGTACCTGGTTTAGATTTCGAAGAACTAAGGTTGGTCGCTGGGATCGTCATTCCTCTCAAGTTCAAAGTTCCTACATTTGCTAAGTATGACGGTTTGTCCTGTCTAAAAATGCATCTGAGATCCTACGTCAAAAAGATCCAACCCCACTCTTTTGATAAAGATCTTTGGGTCCATTTTTTCCAAGACAGTTTGTCAGGCACACAATTGGACTGGTTCTATCAACTCGAGAGATCGGAGGTTCATAACTGGGAAGACTTAGCTGCTGCTTTCTATCGACAATACCAATACAACGCTGATTTAGTGCCCACTCGTACTCAACTACAGAGTATGGGTATGGCTTCTAACGAGGGATTTAAAGAGTGTGCCCAGGAGTGGCGTGATCTGGCTGGAAGGGTGCATCCACCATTGTCAGATAGAGAGCTGGTTGACATGTTTTTAGGGACCCTGTCTGGACCTTTCTTCAATCATTTAATTGGGAGTTCCTCCGTGGGATTCACCGAACTAATTCTGACCGGTGAAAGGGTCGAGGCTGGCATTAAAAGTGGTAAGATTCAGAAGGATGCCTCCGTGTCCACTGCTATTAAAAAGACCTTCCCAGCTAAGAAAGAAGCTGCTGCTGTTTATTCTCAGAAAATCCAAGGAAGAATCGAGCACCGACCAACTGTGGGGGTTGTGATGATCCAAAACTCTTCAAATGATCAACCTCGCAGCAATCAGCCAAGATCTAATCAACAAATGGTAGAAAGGCCACAACGGCAGTTCACCCGAATTAACATGACACCGGCTCAAGTACTCCCTCATTTGCTAAAGCTGAATCTTACCAATTTGAAGGAAGCGCCAAAGAACCCTAATACCTCTTCTCCATATTACCACTCCAATGCAAAATGTGCTTACCACTCTGACAGTGTAGGGCATGATACCAACAACTGTTGGGCTCTTAAGAACAAAATCCAAGACCTGATCGATGCCAAGGAGGTAGAATTAGATGCGCCCGAAAAACCGAATGTGATTTCTGCCCCAATGCCCAAGCACGATCATAATGTTCATGCCGTTATGGAAGACCTTCATGTTACCAATGTTGCTGACCTTTTGACTCCGTTACCAGTGATTAAAGTGAATTTGATGAGAGCCGGGATATTCCCAGGTTGTGGAAGAGACTGTTACTTTTGTTTAAACTTGCGAGCTGACTGCCCACTGTTGAAATCAGGTATCCAACGCCTGATGGATACCCAAGAGATACTCTTTCAAAAGACTCCTTTTAATACTATCACTCCTGATACTCCTGCTACCTTTGTTACTTCAACCAATGACATTGCAATAATAACCATCTCCGACAATCTTCCCAAGGCCTGCAAAAGGCCTGTCAAGATTACGCCTGATCCTAAGTTTGTGCCGTTAAAAATCACCATGTCGGGGCCTGTCCCGTATAAATCTAACAAGACGATACCATGGAACTACGGAGGAGAAATCTTCTACCATGGTGTCAAACAGATTGAATCAGTCTAAGAGAATTCTGATGATAAAACCCCCAATATAGGGAATATTGCGGGAACGAGCAAGATAACTCGCAGCGGAAGGATATTTTCTCCGGAGATTGCTCCTCCACGAGCAGTCTTCGGACCCTCGAGAGTTTCTGTGCCTATCAAGCCATCTGTGCAAAGCCCGATAATTGAAGAAGTTGATGTACCCGAAGCTGGACCCTCTGATGTTACTTCCAATAAAGGTAAGGGGATACTAGAAGCGCCTGTCAGGACGAAGGCTCAGACTGTGGTAATCCCCGAGACCACCCAGAAAGAGATGGAAGAAATCTTAAAGATAATCAAGAAGAGCGACTACGATGTCGTGGAACAGCTAGGGCAGACCCCTTCCAAAATCTCCATGTTGGCTCTCCTACTCTGCTATGAGGCTCATGCTAAGGCCTTAATCAAATTTCTAAAGACGGCTCATGTGCCTCAAGAAACTTCGGCTGACCAGTTTCAAGAGTGCGTGGCTAGCCTTACTGCTGATAATGGTCTTGGTTTTTCCGATGCTGATTTGACCCCTAAGGGAAGGAAACACAATGACGCGTTGCATGTCTCAGTAGAATGCAGGGGAATCACACTTGCCCATGTCCTGGTGGATACCGGTTCATCTTTGAATGTACTACCGAAAAAGGCGTTGGATAGACTGGACTGTGAAGGTTTGACCCTGAAGCCTAGTAACACCGTTGGTAGAGCCTTCGACGGTTCTAAGAGGATGGTTCATGGAGAAGTGGACATTCCTATCAAAGTGGGCACATAAATTTTCAACTCCACCTTTTATGTGATGGACATCCGTCCTTCATATTCTTGCTTGTTAGGAAGGTCGTGGATCCACAATGATGGGGCAGTCACTTCCTCTCTGCACCAAATGCTAAAATATCCAGTTTAGGGAAAGATTATAACGGTTCATGGGGAGGAAGAGTACATGATAAGTCACCTCAACTCCTTCCGCTATGTGGAGTTGGATGGCGAGTTCATAGAAACGCCTTTCCAACATTTTGAAGAGGTTCCTCTTGAAGTTGCAGTTGCGAAGACAATGACTGATGTGCCTATCATTTCCAAGCCTGTGTCTAGGATGGCATGCCTCAAAGATGCAGAGGCTATAATCAAAGAAGGAAGGCATACAATGTGGGGGCAACTTCCTGAGTTTCACAAGACAGACAAGTTCGGACTAGGTTTTACTGCTGCTGGCCAAAAAGCTGTGCGTCGCTCCAGGGCCGGAGGACCACCCGTAAAAATCACTCACCATGGAATTAATGCCTTAGAAGATGTTGATGAAGAGGACAACTTTGAAGATTGGATCTTTCCGACCGTTGAAGGAGGATTAAGCAACTGGGAAGCGAAGGACTTCGTTCCCATCACTTTCATCAACCAGTAATTTATCTTTGAACAATTTCCTATTTTGGTGTAATAACTAAACAATTCGTACACTATTTTCACCTTATGCCTTACCCGGGGCATATAGGTTTGTTTGTAAGGGCTTGATTTTTTTTTCATTATCATATGCCATGTTTAATGAATCATTTGACGTTTTCATCTATAAACCGTTGTGTTCATTTTCTTTCCTTTTACATTTTGTTTTGTTTAAGGATGGCTATCCCTTACACACACCCACACTCACAAAATGCAGGTACCCATCCACTCCAGATTCCATGGGTGACTATTTTGCTTTAGCCTTCGGTGACTCTGAAGATTTGGTCAATCATGCTGAGTACGAAGTCGACGAAGACTGTGAAGTGCCGGGAGAGTTAGCCAGACTTTTGCAACAAGAAGAGAGGGCTATTCTTCCCCATGAAGAGTTGCTAGAGACCATTAACTTGGGAACAGAGAAAGACAAGAAAGAGGTTAAGGTGGGTGCCAACCTGGAACCAAGTGTCAAAGAGCGCTTAGTGCAGTTATTGAATGAATATGTTGAAATCTTCGCCTGGTCCTATGAAGACATGTCGGGACTAGACACAGACATTGTGGTTCACCGTCTCCCTACAAGAGAAGACTGTCCACCGATCAAACAAAAAGTCCGTCGAATGAGGCCCGACATGTTTGAAAAGATCAAAGCTGAAGTGATGAAGCAATTCAATGTTGGCTTTCTGGATGTTACTTCCTATCCACAATGGGTTTCTAACATTGTGCCCGTGCCTAAGAAGGACGGCAAAGTCAGAATGTGTCTGGACTATAGGGACCTAAACAGGGCTAGACCGAAAGATGATTTTCCCCTACCACACATAGACATCTTGGTTGACAACACAGCTCAACACAAGGTATTTTCCTTCATGGACGGATTCTCGGGATACAACCAGATCAGAATGGCCCCCGAAGACATGGAGAAAACTACTTTTGTCACGCAGTGGGGTACCTTCTGCTACAAAGTGATGCCATTCGGACTGAAGAATGTCGGGGCAACCTATCAACGTGCTATGGTAGCTTTGTTTCATGACATGATACATCATGAGATTGAAGTCTATGTAAACGACGTGATAGCCCGTTCACAGACAGAAGAAGAACACCTTGACCATATGCAAACGTTGTTTGTCAGATTGAAGGAGTATAAGCTCAGACTGAACCCAAGCAAGTGCACTTTTGGAGTCAGGTCTGGTAAACTTTTGGGATTTATCGTCAGTAACAAAGGCATTGAGGTTGATCTTGCTAAAGTAAAAGCTATACAAGAAATGCCTTCCCCCCGCACTGAAAAGGAGGTTAGAGGTTTCTTGGGACGCTTAAACTATATTGCGAGGTTCATCTCTCACCTAACATCTACCTGTGAGCCAATCTTCAAGCTGTTGAAGAAAGATCAGGTGATTGAATGGAACAATGATTGTCAAGTTGCTTTTGATAAGATCAAGGAGTATTTACTAGAACCTCCTATTTTGATGCCACCCGTCGAAGGAAGGTCGTTAATCATGTATCTGATTGTTTTGGATAACTCAATAGGGTGCGTACTGGGCCAACATGACGAGTTTGGCTGAAAAGAGCATGCCATTTATTACCTTAGCAAAAAGTTTACCGACTGTGAGACTCACTACTCACTGCTCGAGAAAACTTGCTGCGCTTTGGTATGGGCTACTCACCGGCTAAGGCAGTATATGTTGACTCATACCACTTTGCTGATTTCCAAGATGGATCTGATCAAGTATATCTTCGAGAAGCCTGCTTTATCTGGAAGAATCGCTAGATGGCAAATGATCCTGACTGAGTATGATATCCAGTATACTACCCAAAAATCTATAAAGGGGAGTGTACTAGCTGACCATCTAGCTCATCAAGCCGTCGAAGATTACCAATCTATGAGATTTGACTTCCCTGACGAGGACATCATGACATTGGACAACATTGAAGGTAACAGACCATATGACGGACCTGAACAAGGATCCCGATGGACCATGTACTTTGATGGTGCTTCAAATGCACTTGACAACGGTATCGGTGCGGTAATCATTTCTCTGGAAGGTTGCCATACACCCCTCACTGACCGACTTTGCTTCAGTTGTACCAACAACATGGCTGAATATGAAGCTTGCATCTTTGGTCTCAAGGCTGCTATAGACTTGGGAATCAAATCTTTGGTCGTATTTGGGGACTCAGCTTTGGTTATCAGTCAAATCAAAGGAGAGTGGGACACTAGACATCCTAATCTTATCCCATACAAAGAACATGTCCTGACATTATTGCCTCATTTCGAGCAGATTACCTTTGAGCACTTCCCGCGAGAAGAAAATAAGCTAGCAGATGCTTTGGCTACAATGTCTTCCATGTTTAAACTCAACTGAGATAATGAGACTCCCTAGGTCACCATCGAGCGAATGGACGAACCTGCACACTATCATGAGATTAATACTGAAGAAGTAGTGGAGCAACCCTGGTTTCAAGAAATCAAAGGGTATCTCTAGACTCGAGAATACCCTGAAGGAGCTTCCGTCAATGACAAAAAGTTCTTAAGGAGATTTGCTGCCAAGTTTTTCCTAAGCAATGGCATCCTTTATAAGCGCAACCATGATTATGTTCTACTTCATTGTGTGGACAAGGTTGAAGCAGAGTTGATTATGACCGAAATACATAGTGGCACATTTGGCACCCACTTAAGCGGACATACAATGGCTAAGAAGATTCGAAGGGCAGGCTAATACTGGTCTACCATGGAAGCTGACTGTCATCAATATTCCCGTACTTATCACAAATGCCAAGTCTATGCTGACAAGGTACATATTCCTCATGTTCCTCTCAATGTTCTAACAGCTCCTTGGCCATTCGCAATGTGGGGCATCGACATGATTGGAGAGATCAAGCCTACGGCATCCAATGGACATCGCTTCATCCTAGTGGCTATTGATTACTTTACCAAGTGGGTCGAAGCAGCTTCCTTCGCCTCCGTTACAAAGAATGTGGTTGCCCGCTTCATCAAGCAAAACCTCATATGCCGGTATGGTATCCCTGACAGGATTATCACGGACAACGGTACAAATTTGAACAACACTATGATCATCGCTCTGTGCGAGCAGTTCAAGATTTATCATCACAATTCATCTCCCTATCGGCCAAAGATGAACGGTGTTGTTGAAGCCGCGAACAAAAATATCAAGAAGATCATTCAAAAGATGACAGTCACCTACAAGGACTGGCATGAGATGTTACCGTTTGCTCTGCACGGATATCGTACCACGGCGCGTACTTCAACAGGGGCAACCCCCTTTTCTTTGGTATATGGCATGGAAGTTGTTTTACCTATGGAAGTTCAGATTCCTTCTTTAAGGATTATGAAGGATGCCGGTTTGAGTGAAGACGATTGGATTCAGACCCGACTTGATCAACTTAATTTGATCGACGAGAAACGACTTACTACTGTTTGTCATGGTCAGACGTATCAGAAACGGATGATCGAGGCTTTCAACAAGAAAGTCAGACGTCAGGTATATCAAGTCGGAGATCTTGTAATCAAGCGGATCATCTTGCCGCAAAGTGATCCCAGGGGCAAGTGGACTCCTACTTACGAAGGACCATTTGTGATCAAGAACATCTTTTCTGGTGGGGCAATGATTATGACCACCATGGACGGCGATGACTTGTCGCATCCTGCGAATGCAGACATAGTCAAAAGATACTACGCATAAAATTACCCGACAAGTCGAAAACCCGAAAGGGCGATTTGGGCAAAAATGGGCATCCCGGTGAATCGAAAACCCGAAAGGGAGGTTCAGGCAAAAATTAGGGATAAACTAAAGAATCTATACACCCGGCAAGTTGAAAACCCGAAAGGGCGACTTGGGCAAAAAAGGCTTTCTCGGTGGACTGAAAACCCGAAAGGGAGGTCCAGGCAAAAATTACGGAATTAAAGCGTATGACTATGTCTCGTCGGATCACTTTAAGGACAATCTCTTCACCAACAAGCTCCAAGCTTCTGATCAATCCAATCATCGGCGGACGAAACAGCGAATGGACAAGATACTCAGAGTTGTGAAGACCATAGCAGAATGGCAACCCCATGGAATTATTGCACATAACCATCTTTATTTTGTATAAAATTTTTCTCAATTTACGACAACATTCTCTTACTAGGATGTCTGTCTCCTTTGTACAAAGATACTTACAAAAGTTAATACAAAAATACTTCAAAGTGCAAAAATTTGCTTGCCTTTCCTTTCTTTTTACACGTATGTTTTATTTGAAAATGTCCAATGTTTTGTTAAATAGGCATATGCATTTGAATATAATCACTGCTTATAAATAAAACGAAATTGAGAAAGGATAATTACTGATAGGTTGAAGGTGTAGGAAGATATCATTATGCTATTCCAGAAGAAATCCCCTGCAGTATGTCATTCAGATCCTCAATAAAGCTAAAGCCTTGGAGTATATATCCCCAGCGAAGTTAAATTTCAAGATCCCCAGTGGAGCCAGTGTATTCTAAACTTTATTCCTCAGCGGAGTTAAGTTTCAAAGTTCCCATCAGAATTAAGTCTCCAAACTCCCGATCCCCAGTGGAGCCCGAAAACCCTGAAATACATATCCCCCAGCAGAGCTATAATATTCTAAACCTTCTTCCCCAGCGAAGCCAATTTTCCAACTATCAATCCCCATTAGGAACCATTCAATTTTCCCCACCCAGTAGATTGGCGTACAACCCAAGCTCCTGATTTCCCCGGCCGAGTAAACACTCTCCCCACAGAGTTACTTCCCAACAGACTGAGGATTCTATTTCCTGTTTCTCCATTCGAAGCCTCCCAGGTTTTAATTCCCCAGTAGAGTTCGTCGGAGTTCTCTCTATTTCCCAGGAAAGTCATGAAGGATTCTCATTCCCCGCAGAAGTTTTCGAAGCTCTTGTTAAATCCCCACAAGTCACCAAGGATTTTCAATCCCCAGCGGTGGTCCCAGGATTTCTCATTCTCGATAATCAAAGATCTTTAATCCCTAAGCAGTCAGCAAGGGTTTCTCACCTTCAACAAATATTTTTGAGTCCTCAGTGTTGTACCCCAAAATTTTCCCTCCCATATTCTTCAAGATTTGCTAAGAGCATGCTTCAAAATCTTTCAAGGGTTACACAGTCCAATTGCCTCCTAACAGTCAAAAATTAGGGTTTTGGTTCTGGCAAAGAAATTGAAGTTTCCAAGGGTCCAAACTAGTCCCACATGCCTATAAACATTGTCAAGCATCCTTATGCCAAGTTTCAAGACTCACAGCACAAAATTGCACAGTCAAAAACCCTAATTGCTTCACAGTCAACTGCAGGGGCAAAATGGTCACTGGACAGTCAAAAGTCCAAATTTTTGGTCAACATCTTATTTTGTAGCCACAAACATCATTTGATCAATTCTTGATCATGATTCTCAAGGTATGGCTCAAAAAGTCTCAAGATGCAAAAGTTTCTATATTTGGACAGCTGAAAAAGTCAACTGCAAATTGACCAAGGCATAACTTCCACATGGTTTATCATAAAAATTCTATCCAAAGCTCATTTTGAAGAGAATGACATTTCCTACAACTCATCTTCACACTTCAAGTCCAAGAAATGCTCTCACAAAAAGTTATCAATCTCAACATTATAGGTCATTTTCAAAAGTCAACAAAAAAGGCACTTTAAGTCAAAGAGCATAAATTGAGATTGGTAAATCAAAATGACATGGGACCAAAGGCATTGGTTAGAGGACTTCAAGACCTTTCCAAAATGTCCAAGAACACGATCAAAGCTTAAAAATTGAGCAAGATATGCCTTGTGGAAGTTGGGAAATTTTTGGGAATTTTGAAAAGTCAACTTTGCTTCAAATGCCTCAAAATTGCTAATGAGCCTCATTTTCTTCCATGAATCATCACCCAAAAGCTATGCACGACCCATTGACATCCAAGGGATTTATTTCATCATTTTTTATTAATTATTTGAATTTTTATTATTATTAATTCACTTAATTAAGATTAAATATGAAAAAATACTAAATCATGCCTTTCAAATCTTTTTATACAGCAAATACCTTCCACATGTGATAGAGATTTCGTGCACCTTCTCAAGGGGACAAAATCATCTAAATTTGGCAAGATTTCAATGGAAAAAGGATTGAAAAAGATATGGAAAAATCAAATCTCCAAAACATGAATGCAAGGACTTTGGGCTTGGATTGTTAACCTAATTCACTCCACATATATGCAGGAACATAAACCTAATCCTAAGAACAAGAAAGCTGCGCCTCAAGCATAAGAAAAAAACTTGCATTTTTCTCAAAAAAAGTGGAAACTGAAAACATAGTTCCAGCGTGATTCAAAGTCTACAATCCATTCCAAAGGCTTGCTGGGACTTTCTTGGACGTGTCTCAATCCTTTTCCACTCTCCACGCGCAAAGAATTGGTAGAACAGAGTTGCTTCCCTTTCAAAATTATGCATAATCGTGTTTTGATTTCTGGACATTTTTCATGCATTTAAATTGTTGATTTATACTAACCATGACCTTCTGAAGCTAATGGTATTACTCAATTGAAGAATAGCTGTCTGAACACGAATTCACCATGGACATTTCTTAGGGTTTCAGAGACCTTGATTTAGGGCTTTACACGTCTGGAAAAATTAGACAACAAGACCCACACCATTACAATCGTAACATCCAGACGATTCAATTCCACACATCGCACCCAATTTATATTACGCTATGGCCTAATCGTTATTTTTGCAGGTTTGAGTTAGTGGGGGTTTAAAACCCCCGCTATCTGTTTCTAGTTACAGGAAAAGAGAGAAGAAGACGCTGGCGTGGCTTGACATGGTTGGCTGATTCAAACATTGGCGCGTTTTATTTTTAATCCAGCATAACACTTGTTTTTTACATATAATATTCATTGCCCACTATAATATCAGATAAACGCGTTTGGCTGGGTGGAAGCTGTGTTGTCATGCAAGCATTGGGACCTGGGTTCGATTCCCAGGTCCCCCATATCTCCCTATATTTTTTCTTGTAACTTGTTCAGGTACACTCTCCCTCCAGTGGTCCACCATGTACGCGTATGCTTGAGCTTTCCACATGTCCAGCAACTCCAATCCAAAGGCCAGGATGGGCAGTCCACCGGGGACACCAGTCAACTGCTTCCCACCTAATCAGAGAAGTCAAACAGGGCTTATTCCATTGGGCCAAAATTCTCACAAAAACACCTCCAAAGGGGCCAGACACCCCCCTGCTGTTTGTATTCTTCCTTTTAATTTTTCTTTCTTTTCCTTTTATTTATTTTAATTTGTTTTATTATTTTAATTAATTCCACAAAATAATTTTTATAAAATAAAAATCAGAAATCAAAAAAGAACAAAATATGTTTTATTTAATGTTCAAGTCATTAATTTTTGTAAATAAATTTTATTAATCAATTTAGTTTAATTTTAGGTTCTTAATTTTAATGTTTTCTTAAATAATTAAAAAAATATAGAAATTAAGTTTTAGCATTTTTAGTCTTTTTTCCTTAAATAAATAAATTCTTCCTATCATTATTATTATTTTACTAATTATCTTGTAAATAAATATGTCACTAAATAATTAAGTTAAATTAAGTTAAACTTAAACATTTCTTTATAATTAAAAACAAATTTAGCATCAGGGTCTCATTTAACTTTTAATTTCAATTAAATTCTCTTTTTTTCATAAATACCAAAAATACAAAAAAAACAAGTTCTTTTCTTTATTTAATCATTAATTAATTTGTAATTTCAATTCAATTTCCTTAAAGGGTCCAACGCCCTCGCACCTTCGATTGTAATTCCTTTTCGCGCGTTTGCTTCTATTTTTCTTTTTTAATCTTATGTAATTGCCCAAAAGCCTTGTAATAGATAATTAGGACATTTACTTTCCGCACTTTTATTCAAATCGGGTCTCTGTTTAATTTGGCGATGTATGGGCCCGCGCCTTGTAATAGCGTAGGACCTTTTATTTTCCGCACTTTAATTTCTGCACCCCTTAACTGCTAATAATCACATGAAAGAATGTATGCCCAAATAAAATCAAAGCGTAGCTCACCCAATGCATGACAAGACAAATAATAAACTGAAAATGACACACAAATCACACACCACTCCTAGGGTACGCCTCACTGTTGCCTTGCCCCTCGAAACGTGGTCGTCGAGTATAGGACGTTTTAGTAAGTCCTCATGTCCATGAACATGGCATGGGGGTAGCTTCTAAGGTGTCCTATTGTTGCTCTGGTGACCACACTGTCCCTACAAACTCGAATTGACCCGAACACCTCCAACGGTGGTGCTACCTACCTCTCAATGGTGGGATGGCACTACCTTAAGGACATTTACACAGACTAATTCCTTAGGGTAGGTAGATGACTCGTAGATACTTGCTCTAATTCAAAACAAATCAAAAACTTCTTTTCACACCGACACTTTTCAAAAAGCTTTCAAAAACAATTTTTCAAACACTCTTGAGGACTGATACAAGAGTCGATCTGAAATCTTTAAACGAAACTTTTTCAAACTCACTCACAATTGAAAAGCAAACACTTTTGAAAACACAAATGAGCAAGTATCTAAGAGCCCATGGATAACCATGGATAGAAAGGGTGCTAACACCTTCCCTTTCTATAAATCTACCTCCCGAACCGAGAAACTATCTCACAAGGAATTTTGCTGTGCTTTTGTCCTGTCCATGTTGGAGAAAATAAAAGACGGTGACGACTCTTGCTTCCGCGACATTTCGGGAACCAGCATTAAACAGTCAGTTCCAGATCCACCGATCACAAAACTGGCGACTCTGTTGGGGAATTATTTTAAAAGTGAGGTGTACCTTAGGACTAAGATCACTTATGTTTTCAATTGTCCGAATTGTTTGATTTAAATTGTGGGTACTGTCTTGGGAGTTCTATAGATCCTAACTCGGATCTGGGGATACCTTCTTAGAAAGTAGCAACAAGGCTGTGAGGGAACTGTGCGGGGTATACCGACATGGTTGAAGCAGTCTGCTACGTTGATGTGGTACTTTGGTGTGTACCGGTAACCCTTGAGTTCAGTCAAGGAGAGTACGGGGCCTCCGTGTGGTGTCGTGAAGCATCAACTGACCTTAGGAACCTTAATTGAACCATCTTGGCCTCTTTAGGGTAGTGAGATAACTGACTTTGGTGCAGTCCGAGGTTGGTTGATACTCGATACTACACTCAATTGAGGGTTGTTTTCTTGGAATATTTCGGTCGCCAGTTCAGTGGCTAAATCGAAACGATGAACAATGAAAGCAATCCAATGATATTGGGACCCTTAGAACCCGGTTACTTCTGATAGGACAGGTTGAACCCACCAACTTCAAGAGGGTAGTACCCCAAACTTCATGCTGGCCTAAACTCTAAGAGCTGCCTTGTGTGACTTGTGTGCCTTCCAACTTGACTATTTGCACGCTTGTTATCTGACACTTGAGTTTCTTGCAGGTTTTGTTTATAGTCCTTAATTGGGACTCATAACAGGGTTTACCTACATTACCCCATGCATAACATAACATCATACCATTGCATGCATCCCGCATAAGGACTAATCCATTTCAAGGATCTTAAGGGTCTGTGATGCAGGTCATGATGAACCAAAATGTCTAGCAAGGGGCAAAGGGGATTTATTTTCCTCTATCCAGAGTTGTCAGGGGCTATGACCCACTGGATATGGTGAGCCTTTGACCCTTGAAGAAGGACTATCTACAACACAAAGTTACTTCAATCAAGATACCAGATTCTAATTTTAACAAATTTTCTTGTCTACCCCGCGAGATCCTTGAAAACATTGCATGCATATATACATATCATTGCATTACAGGTACCCTTTTGACAGGTCACTTACCTTCTTCGCTGTTTATTTCAGCAATGGCTTCCCAACAATACAACCAGGACCTTCATGCTCAAGAGACTCGGTTCGGGGAAATCCTCCTGAATCTATCCAAGGGACAGGAAGAGTTGAGAACACTTCTCATGGGGACTTTGGTCAGGAACAGTGCTGAGGATGAACGGTTGAAACATCTGAAAGCTGAGGTGGATGCAATGAGAGCCCAGATGTTGGGGCAGGTGACTATCATTCAAGGCTTAGCTCAAAGACAAGAAGAGCTCGGAGTTCTCGTCAACCAACTGCTTCAGGGTAACCAACCGGGGCAAACGTCTAAGGGTAAAGAGCCAGTTATCATTCAACCACCTTTGAGACAAGGAGATAAGGGGAGAGCTCCTCAAATGGCTCCAGTGTCACAAGTTCAGCATCAACCTCACCAGCTTCAGGCAGACAAGCCCAAAAGGCAATTCACCAAGCTCAACGTGTCGATGCCTCAAGCTCTACAATAACTGTTGAGGTTGAATCTGGTAACTCTAAGGGACCCTCCTAAGAATCCCAACAGGACACCTTCAAGGTATAACCCCAACGCCCGCTGCGCTTATCATTCTAACAGCCCGGGACATGCTACAGATGATTGTTGGACCTTGAAGAATAAGATCCAGGACCTGATCGATGAAGGAGCTGTGGAATTCACCCAAGATGGCCAGGCTGAGTGCTTCTACCATCCCTACAGGATTCACCAGTGAAGTAACAAGCCCTGAGATGAAAAGACTTTTGTTCATTAGGATTTTCAAGTTGTAATTTTCTTTTGTTCAAACATTTACTCATGTTAAACGTTGTTATTTCATTAATGCATCACATATGTCTGTTTCGAAGCAATATATTCGCATTCGCTATATTCAAACTGATTTCATATTTTTGTGATGATCAACTCTTAATTGAAAATTCTAAGCCTCTTGAGGGAGGATGACGAAAACGATACCACGATCCTTACAGTATGCTTTTGAACAGACCCCGCTGATGAGGTACAGGCATTGTTTCAATCCCTAAACATTGGAGTTATAAGGAAGATAATCTCTCGTCAACCCCTTTGAGCCAAAGAAGTAGGAGTTTTTCTTTTCAAAAAAATTAAACCCTTAATCATAACCTGGGGCAGGGTAGTTCTCTCAGCTGATCCAAGTGCATAACGAACGGCACCAAAGGAGTCTTTCCAAACCAAAAGATGGTGATGGTTCCGAATAATCATAAAGACAGGCAGTCATTATCTATCAAAATAAAAAGCCCAAGAAGTCAAAACCTATGAAGGAGACTTACGAAACTGGGGCATCCCGCTGACTGTAATCACAAAAGAAACAGTTCAGGCAAAATTTAGGGATAGCGAAATCAAAAAGAAAGAGGTCATACAAACCCTCAACGAAAACAAAAAAATGACTGCCTATTCAGAATAAATCATCAATATCTGAACCATCATTGGAATGTCAGGACAAAGACTCAAACAAGGTCTAACGCACGATCAACTGAGCTTAGGTTTGAAGAACATCACGAAGAACGGGTGGGTACAAATAATTTGAGCCTTTATCCTTTGTTTCTTAAACCGTGAACCAGGCCACGTTATAACCCTTAAAAAGTCCTAGCTGAAGCATGGGTTAGTTCGAAAGCATACTGTTACGAAAGGTATCCTGACTCCTTAAGGCTTGCTATAAAGTATTGAGTTGACATCACATTTTACAAAATTTGCTGGTTTTACTGAAAAATGCATTTTTCAAAAAACTTCAAGACAGACATAAGCTTTGCATTTTTAACATAACTTTGTTTGCATATGACTTTTTGTTTGAACAACATAGAAATTCGCACGACGAATGCCTAATGAACAAAAGCATCTCCAATCAAGGGGCATGGCCTGATCATTGTCTATCATCTGGGGCAGTCCAGTCAAGATTCAAGGAATCTCTCAAGAGGCCAAATAGCCTGGGGCAAATCTCCGCCTGAGTCACTTGGGGAATTCCAGCAACAAATCTTGCATGATCAAACATCTTCCGGTGGCATGGCAAAACACTTCTAACAGGGGCAACTCCCTACATTCTGAGAGCATGGACATAGTCGAAAAATACAACGCATAATCAAAGACCCGCTAGGTTGACACACCTAGGCAAAATAAGGGCTTCCCGGCGAACCAAAAGGGTTCGGGCAAAAGTAAGGGCTGAAATGAAAAAATCTGTACACCCGGCAAGTCGAAAACCTGAAAAGGCGGCTTGGGAAAAAATGGGTATCCCGGTGGACTAAAAACCCGAAAGGGCGGTCCAGGAAAAAGTTAGGGATCAAAAGCATACGACTATGTCCTGTCATCTTGTCACCTGCCTACCAGAAGAAGGTTTGTCCATCAACAACTATCAGCACCTCACAGGTCTTCCTCTCATACCTCAGAAACAGGGGCAGTAGTGAGTCGTCCAAGTGATCTAATTGCTCTATCCACAAGATACAAGGGATGATCAGCTGAAGAAGGTAACCAAGATATCTTATTTCCCCAGAGAGTGAGCCAGCAAGTCAATACACTCTCCCCAAGCAGAGTTATCCAATCAGCCTTAAGGAAGTTGGGTATCCCCCGTAGATCTCAACATTCCCCAGCACAATATACAAATATTCTTAACAAGCATCCCTGACAGTCTTGGTCTAAGACTGTTCCCCGGCGGTATACCAGATATTCGGTGGAATCCCTTCCCCAATATATCTCAAAGAGTTCCCCAGGAGAGTCCAGTATAGTTCAAGATTTCCCCAGGAAAGTTTGAATCCATATCCCCAGCAGGAAGCTCATCCCTAGTAGATTCTGGAAGCTTCCCCCCGCAGAGCACGAACGCGTCTCCCGGCTTTATTCAAAGGTTATTTCCCCACCAGGATATAACTGGGTTATCCTCAGCCAAAAGCCACGGAAAGATCGTCCTCGGCAAAATCTTCCTATCCCCAGGGGAGTCTATTAAAACTTCCAACATGACAACGTATCCCCAGCGGAGTTATCATCAACATCCCAGCAAAGTACCTCTCTCCCCACAGAGTATTGTTCCCCAGCAAGATCGCTAGAATAATTTTATCCCCACAGAGTAATCTCTTCATCAAGTTTATTCCCCAACGGAGTCATCTTCTCCTACCGGTTCATTCTTGCAATCTTCATCCCCAACGGAGTCATCTTCTCCTATCGGTTCATTCTTGCAATCTTCATCCCCAGCGGAAACGAAGAGCTCTCTTCAACCATCAGCCCAGGATTTAACTTCCCGGCGCCCGTCAAGGATTTATTTTCCTAGACGAAAATACATTCATAAACATCACATACATCATGATACATGCATAAACGCATCACACAATCTCATTTATGTTGAGAACATCATTGCTTGATCCATATCATGCATTGCATATGACTGACCTTTACCTTTCAGGAAAGATCCAGTTAAGTTCTCAGCTATGTCCAAGACCTCCTCTGGTACAGTTAAATCGATTCCTAAAGATTTTTCTGATGCCGATCTAGTTGAAGTTATTTCAAGACCTTCTCTGGTTCAGTTAAATCGATTCCTAAAGATTTTTCTGATTCTTATCCAGTTGAAGTTATTTCAAGACTTTCGTCTGGTTCAGTTAAACCGACCCTAAGATTTTTCTGATTCTTATCCAGTCAAAGATATTCCAAGACTTTAGTCTGGTTCAGTTAAATCGATTTTAAGATTTTTCTGATTCTTATCCAGTCAAAGTTAATCCAAGACCTTGCTTGGTTCAGTTAAATCGACTCCTAAAGATTTTTCTGATGCCGATCCAGTCAAAGGCCTTCTCTGGTTCAGTCAGATCGACGCTAAGATCTCCCTGATTCTTATTCCAGTTGAAGATTCCAAGACCTTGCCTGGTTCAGTTAAATCGACTCCTAAAGATTTTTCTGATGCCGATCCAGTCAAAGGCCTTCTCTGGTTCAGTCAGATCGACCCTAAGATCTCCCTGATTCTTATTCCAGTTGAAGATTCCAAGACCTTTCCTGGTTCAGTTAAATCGACTCCTAAAGATTTTTCTGATGCCGATCCAGTCAAAGGCCTTCTCTGGTTCAGTCAGATCGACGTTAAGATCTCCCTGATTCTTATTCCAGTTGAAGATTCCAAGACCTTGCCTGGTTCAGTTAAATCGACTCCTAAAGATTTTTCTGATGCCGATCCAGTCAAAGGCCTTCTCTAGTTCAGTCAGATCGACCCTAAGATCTCCCTGATTCTTATTCCAGTTGAAGATTCCAAGACCTTGCCTGGTTCAGTTAAATCGACTCCTAAAGATTTTTCTGATGCCGATCCAGTCAAAGGCCTTCTCTGGTTCAGTCAGATCGACCTTAAGATCTCCCTGATTCTTATTCCAGTTGAAGATTCCAAGACCTTGCCTGGTTCAGTTAAATCGACTCCTAAAGATTTTTCTGATGTCGATCCAGTCAAAGGCCTTCTCTGGTCCAGTTAAATCGATTCCTAAAGATTTTCCTGATGAAGACTCAGTAGAAGACATCCAGATTCTCTCATCGTTACTGTTGAGGTAGTAATCGCCCCAGATTCTATCATCGTTACTGTTGAGGTAGTAATCGCCCCAGATTCTCTCATCGTTGCTGTTGAGGTAGTAATCGCCCCAGGTTCTCTCATCGTTACTGTTGAGGTAGTAATCGCCCTAGATTCTCTCATCGTTACTGTTGAGGTAGTAATCGCCCCAGGTTCTCTCATCGTTACTGTTGAGGTAGTAATCGCCCCAGATTCTCTCATCGTTACTGTTGAGGTAGTAATCGCCCCAAGGTTCTCTCATCATTACTGTTGAGGTAGTAATCGCCCCAGATTCTCTCATCGTTACTGTTGAGGTAGTAATCGCCCAAGGTTCTCTCACCGTCCCGTTGAGGGCACGTCTGAAGAGTTCAAGGATTTGATTCCTGTAACCATCCAGGACACATCTACACAAAGAGTTTGAAGATCAACTCCTGTAACAGGCCAGGTAATTATCTTTCTTTTTCAGGTACGCAAGTTCTCGCTAAGGAAACTCTTACGCGATCGACACCCAGATGGCATCTATAAGCCCATCTCCATCTATCCATCACCTCTCAACATGGCATCTATAAGCCCATCTTCCTATCCATCAATCTCCAAATGGCATCTGTAAGCCCATTCCCCGCATCATACTGCTGACACTTAACATGTGAGCGCAAATTTCTGGGCACTCTAGTGTTCAATCATCTTCCACCTTCGGATAACGAAAGGCACGCCAGCCAATCTACATCCTCAGGTCTAAGAAGATTGAACAAGGGCAACTGTTGTACCCCAAAATTTTTCCTCCCATATTCTTCAAGATTTGCTAAGAGCATGCTTCAAAATCTTTCAAGGGTTACACAGTCCAATTGCCTCCTAACAGTCAAAAATTAGGGTTTTGGTTCTGGCAAAGAAATTGAAGTTTCCAAGGGTCCAAACAAGTCCCACATGCCTATAAACATTGTCAAGCATCCTTATGCCAAGTTTCAAGACTCACAGCATAAAATTGCACAGTCAAAAACCCTAATTGCTTCACAGTCAACTGCAGGGGAAAAATGGTCACTGGACAGTCAAAAGTCCAAATTTTTGGTCAACATCTTATTTTGTAGCCACAAACATCATTTGATCAATTCTTGATCATGATTCTCAAGGTATGGCTCAAAAAGTCTCAAGATGCAAAAGTTTCTATATTTGGACAGTTGAAAAAGTCAACTGCAAATTGACCAAGGCATAACTTCCACATGGTTTATCATAAAAATTCTATCCAAAGCTCATTTTGAAGAGAATGACATTTCCTACAACTCATCTTCACACTTCAAGTCCAAGAAATGCTCTCACAAAAAGTTATCAATCTCAACATTATAGGTCATTTTCAAAAGTCAACAAAAAAGGCACTTTAAGTCAAAGAGCATAAATTGAGATTGGTAAATCAAAATGACATGGGATCAAAGGCATTGGTTAGAGGACTTCAAGACCTTTTCAAAATGTCCAAGAACATGATCAAAGCTTAAAAATTGAGCAAGATATGACTTGTGGAAGTTGGGAAATTTTTGGGAATTTTGAAAAGTCAACTTTGCTTCAAATGCCTCAAAATTGCTAATGGGCCTCATTTTCTTCCATGAATCATCACCCAAAAGCTATGCACGACCCATTGACATCCAAGGGAGTTATTTCATCATTTTTTATTAATTATTTGAATTTTTATTATTATTATTATTAATTCACTTAATTAAGATTCAATATGAAAAAAATACTAAATCATGCCTTTCAAATCTTTTTATACAGCAAATACCTTCCACATGTGATAGAGATTTCGTGCACCTTCTCAAGGGGACAAAATCATCTAAATTTGGCAAGATTTCAATGGAAAAAGGATTGAAAAAGATATGGAAAAATAAAATCTCCAAAACATGAATGCAAGGACTTTGGGCTTGGATTGTTAACCTAATTCACTCCACATATATGCAGGAACATAAACCTAATCCTAAGAACAAGAAAGTTGCGCCTCAAGCATAAGAAAAAAAACTTGCATTTTTCTCAAAAAAAGTGGAAACTAAAAACATAGTTCCAGCGTGATTCAAAGTCTACAATCCATTCCAAAGGCTTGCTGGGACTTTCTTGGACGTGTCTCAATCCTTTTCCACTCTCCACGCGCAAAGAATTGGTAGAACAGAGTTGCTTCCCTTTCAAAATTATGCATAATCGTGTTTTGATTTCTGGACATTTTTCATGCATTTAAATTGTTGATTTATACTAACCATGACCTTCTGAAGCTAATGGTATTACTCAATTGAAGAATAGCTGTCTGAACACGAATTCACCATGGACATTGCTTAGGGTTTCAGAGACCTTGATTTAGGGCTTTACACGTCTGGAAAAATTAGACAACAAGACCCACACCATTACAATCGTGACATCCAGACAATTCGATTCCACACATCGCGCCCAATTTATATTACGCTATGGCCTAATCGTTATTTTTGCAGGTTTGAGTTAGTGGGGGTTTAAAACCCCCGCTATCTGTTTCTAGTTACAGGCAAAGAGAGAAGAAGACGCTGGTGTGGCTTGACATGGTTGGCTGATTCAAACATTGGCGCGTTTTATTTTTAATCCAGCATAACACTTGTTTTTTACATATAATATTCATTGCCCACTATAATATCAGATAAACGCGTTTGGCTGGGTGGAAGCTGTGTTGTCATGCAAGCATTGGGACCTGGGTTCGATTCCCAGGTCCCCCATATCTCCCTATATTTTTTCTTGTAACTTGTTCAGGTACACTCTCCCTCCAGTGGTCCACCATGTACGCGTATGCTTGAGCTTGCCACATGTCCAGCAACTCCAATCCAAAGGCCAGGATGGGCAGTCCACCGGGGACACCAGTCAACTGCTTCCCACCTAATCAGAGAAGTCAAACAAGGCTTATTCCATTGGGCCAAAATTCTCACAAAAACACCTCCAAAGGGGCCAGACACCCCCCTGCTGTTTGTATTCTTCCTTTTAATTTTTCTTTCTTTTCCTTTTATTTATTTTAATTTGTTTTATTATTTTAATTAATTCCACAAAATAATTTTTATAAAATAAAAATCAGAAATCAAAAAAGAACAAAATATGTTTTATTTAATGTTCAAGTCATTAATTTTTGTAAATAAATTTTATTAATCAATTTAGTTTAATTTTAGGTTCTTAATTTTAATGTTTTCTTAAATAATTAAAAAAATATAGAAATTAGGTCTTAGCATTTTTAGTCTTTTTTCCTTAAATAAATAAATTCTTCCTATCATTATTATTATTTTACTAATTATCTTGTAAATAAATATGTCACTAAATAATTAGGTTAAATTAGGTTAAACTTAAACATTTCTTTATAATTAAAAACAAATTTAGCATCAGGGTCTCATTTAACTTTTAATTTCAATTAAATTCTCTTTTTTTCATAAATACCAAAAATACAAAAAAACAAGTTCTTTTCTTTATTTAATCATTAATTAATTTGTAATTTCAATTCAATTTCCTTAAAGGGTCCAACGCCCTCGCACCTTCGATTATAATTCCTTTTCGCGCGTTTGCTTCTATTTTTCTTTTTTAATCTTATGTAATTGCCCCAAAGCCTAGTAATAGATAATTAGGACATTTACTTTCCGCACTTTTATTCAAATCGGGTCTCTGTTTAATTTGGCGATGTATGGACCCGCGCCTTGTAATAGCGTAGGACCTTTTATTTTCTGCACTTTAATTTCTGCACCCCTTAACTGCTAATAATCACATGAAAGAATGTATGCCCAAATAAAATCAAAGCGTAGCTCACCCAATGCATGACAAGACAAATAATAAACTGAAAATGACACACAAATCACACACCACTCCTAGGGTACGCCTCACTGTTGCCTTGCCCCTCGAAACGTGGTCATCGAGTATAGGACGTTTTAGTAAGTCCTCATGTCCATGAACATGGCATGGGGGTAGCTTCTAAGGTGTTCTACTGTTGCTCTGGTGACCACACTGTCCCTTCAAACTCGAATTGACCCGAACACCTCCAACGGTGGTGCTACCTACCTCTCAATGGTGGGATGGCACTACCTTAAGGACATTTACACAGACTAATTCCTTAGGGTAGGTAGATGACTCGTAGATACTTGCTCTAATTCAAAACAAATCAAAAACTTCTTTTCACACCGACACTTTTCAAAAAGCTTTCAAAAACAATTTTTCAAACACTCTTGAGGACTGATACAAGAGTCGATCTGAAATCTTTAAACGAAACTTTTTCATACTCACTCACAATTGAAAAGCAAACACTTTTGAAAACACAAATGAGCAAGTATCTAAGAGCCCATGGATAACCATGGATAGAAAGGGTGCTAACACCTTCCCTTTCTATAAATCTACCTCACGAACCGAGAAACTATCTCACAAGGAATTTTGCTGTGCTTTTGTCCTGTCCATGTTGGAGAAAATAAAAGACGGTGGCGACTCTTGCTTCCGCGACATTTCGCGAACCAGCATTAAACAGTCAGTTCCAGATCCACCGATCACACTCAGCATCGGTCAGGATTCACTTTCCCCGACAGCAGTCGAGGATTTCATTGTCTCCAGTTATCAAGGATTTATTTTCCTCAGCAAGACAGCTACTCAGCTTACATGCACATCCATTACATTCATATATCATAAACATTGATGAAACATATTCTATTGCATCATACATATCATGCAACATGACTTTGTGTTTAGCTAACATTTTTCCCCTTTTTCAGAATAAGATTAAAAAGCTATCATTAACAACTATTCAGAGATTTCAGATACAGTATGGATACACCCCAGACACAGCAGTCATTCTACTACTCATTCAGACTTCAGCAATCTGATAACGACTAGATACGCTCCAGACACGGCGACCATTCTATCCCTCATTCAGATTCAACTAACAACTTCAAGTTCAGATACGCTCCAAACACGGATGCCATTCTGGCCCTTACACCAGAAGTTTGATTCTCCCCAGTGCAGTCGCCACAGAAGTCATTTTGTCACTTATTTGGATCCCAGTTACAGTTTCAGATACACTCCAGACACAGAAGTCATTCTGCTACTCATACAGATCTCAACTACAGATACAGTCCAGATACGCCCCAGACACGGTTGCCATTCTGTCACTCATTCGGAATTTATCCCCAGTACACAGTTGCTTCATACACAGATGTTTCTCTGTTACCCATTCACAATACAGATACACTCCAGACACGGCAGTCATTCTGATATTCATTCACATTTCAAATACAGTTACAGATCGGATACGCCCTAAACAAAGACGTCATTCCCTTGCTCATACAAATCCAGTCTCCAGATACAATTCAGATACGTTCCAAATGCGGATACCATTCTGATGCTCAACAAACCAATCTTAGATTGCATCTTTAAGCCCATCTCCAGCAAGTTTCTACAATCTTAAATGGCGTCTTTAAGCCCATTCCCTCAATAATATTTTGACGAGTGCAAATTTACGGGCACTCTAGTGTCCAATCCTCTTTTACCTTCGAGTCACGAAAGGCAAACTTGCCAATCTAACTCTTCAGGTTCAAGAAGATTGAACAGGGGCAACAGTTGTACCCCAAAATTTTCTCTCTCATTTTATCAACATTCCTCATCACAAGGCTCTTGGAACTCAAGATCAAGCTAGGGTTTGCTCTGCTCAAGACACCTCCTTGTACTGTTGACCTAAATTAGGGTTTGAGCTTGCACAGGGATTTCTTGGACCTTCAATGCCCAAATTTACTTTCATACTTCATGTTGGACTCATAAGTTTGTCCATACCAAGTTTCAAGCCTTGAATCAAAATTTTGCCCAAGCAATTGGACAGTTGACCTAGAAATCAACTATATTGGGGAAAAAGTCAACTGTGACCAATTTACAGTCAAACCTCATGAATTTTGACCCATATCAACATTATGAACTTATATGAACCATTTGATCAAATTTGGACCATAAATCCACAAGAAATTTGATCAGATCACCAAAAGGGCAAAATGGTCATTTTTAGGGTTTTGACTGTACAAAGGCAATTTTTGACTGTTTGACCTAGCCAGTGGCAAATTAAGCTCAACCATGGACTCAAGGACTCAATGAAATTATCTTGACCTATTCAACAAGTTCAAAAGATCTCAAATACATTGGATTGACAGATGAATTTTCAGTCAACTGATCAATATTTGAATGTACACTAAAAAGTCAAACTTTGACTTTTTGGTCAAAATCAAGTGACAAGGGTCATTTTTCATCAAGATGTGTCAAATTATGAAACTTGTTCATCAAGAAACCCAAAATTGCAAATTAGGGTTTGAAATTGAAAATTTTCATAACTTAGAATTTTTCTAAGTTATAAAATTTTCTTAATTTTTCCTAACTTTGTCCCACATTTTCACCATGATGAAAATGGATTCAAACAAAACTTACAACATGAAAGTTGTAGTCCTCCACAAAGTCTACAACTTTGATTCACAAAGTTTTCTCAAAAGAAGCTTGGATCTCAAGTTATGATTTTTGGAACAAGGGTCCTTAAAACTTTTAACTTAGAGAAATTTTGCCCTAGTTTAGGCAGGATTTTGCCCTATCTTCTTGGCCATTTTTCACATAGTTCCACTTGGAGTCTCAAGTTGAACTTCAAAGATGGATTATATTACATGCTGCAAGCTTTCCAAATTATCCAAGAACTCCTCAAACACATTTGTGTTTAGGGAGAATCGAATGCTTGAAGTTGGCAAAAACTCACTTTGTATCCATGGCCAATACATGTTCATACAAGTTGCAAAATCTGTCCAAACTAGCTTTGTACTTGTTTACAGGCCTCTAAACCAATTCACACTCCTTAATTAAATTCAAATACATTGGACATTGGCCTTATTCTGATCAATGGAGCTTGGCACAATGAATAAATCCATTTATGGCATAAAGGTAGCACTTCCATTTTCATAAAGACAACTTTATGTCAACATTGCTTCTCTTGAGCCTTGGACCTCTTTCTTTGCAGCAAACAAGTTCCACAAACTCAGGCAAAGGTACAAGAAACTTGTGCATGCTTGGAGATAGCCTGTACATGCCTACCTCATATCACTTCACACTTTTCTTTCAAAACAAGTCAACTTGCCAAAACAACACAACTTGCACATCTGATATAATCAACTCTAGCCAACATTTCAAAAAAGTTTTGTGCATTGCCTTGAGCCAGAAACACAAATTGTTGAGCCCTCAAACCTTCCAAAACACCAAATCATATTCTTCTTGCAAAATAGGGCACTCCCTGTAGATTCACATCCATCACACAAACCACTCGTGCGTTTGGCCTCAAACTTGTTCCAATACCTTCCATTCAACTCACCCAAGCTATCCCAAACCTCCATTGTCAACTGTAACTCCATTTACAGTGTTCACCATTTTCATTTCAAGCTTGTGCAGGTTGACTTCTGGAGGCTGATTCAGGTACATTCGAAGCAAACTAGCTATTGGAAAAGACCAAGTGAAGTTCAGGAAAGCTACCAGGCACCTCAAAACTTGTTGAGAAGCTCTGCATTGTCCAACTCGAATCCAACTGAAACAGGTATTTGTCAAACTTCTATCTCTCTATTTAGGAACATTTAGCCTTAGGTTTGTGAATGAAAAATGTAGTATTCAATTCCATGAAGTTGTACATATGCTCAATTTTCATTTATATTAAGTGTGCTAAGAGAATTTCATCCATGAACATGCTGAAAAAACTAGGTTAGATTTTAGGGCCAGAGAAATTCTCTCTGGTCTTTGAGAGTTAGATTAAGTTTTTTATATGGTTAGAATCGTGGTTTAATGCTCTACAAGTTTCATGTTTTGAGTTTTGGCAAAAGATCACAAATACAGGAGTTAGCAGTTTGAATACAGGACGCGCGTTTTTTTGTCTGGAGGAAGAAAATGAAGTGGAAATGGGCTGGGCTGACTTGCTTCTGCTTCTAACACCCCCCCCCCCCCCCCCCCCATTTTCAGTTTTACACCCCCTGGCCCAATTTCTTTATATTTTGTTATTTTTGTATTTTAATTTCATTTCTGATTTTATTTATTTATTCCCAAATATAAAAAATGCTTAAAAATGTTTTCACATTTTTTTTACATTTATTTGATATTTTATTTTGATTTTTCTAAACATTAAAACATTTTGAATACTTTTTTATAATTTATTTGAAAACTTGAAAATAATACTTTTATTTTTATTCACATTGAAAATATTTTCTTGAATATATTTTATTTTTGTAAATATTTTATTTTATTTTGCACACACATATATATATATATATATATATATATATATATATATATATATATATATATATATATATATATATATATATATATATATATATATATATATATATATATATATATATATATATATATATATATATATATATATATATATATATATATATATATATATATATATATATATATATATATATATATATATATATATATATATATATATATATATATATATATATATATATATATATATATATATATATATATATATATACTTTTATTTTATTAAATAATTAGAATAAAAATATAAAAATATTACCTTTTTATTTTTTATTATTATTTATACTAAAAAATACCTTTCCTTCAATATATTTCATCTTTGTACATATTAATATTTTTTTTATATAAATAATATATAATATTATTTTCTTAAGGAAAAATTAGGATTTACCCCTTTATTAAATAAAATCAACTTTTTTTATTTTATTTCTTTACACCTTTTTCACATTAAAAAATACTTTACATACATAAACAAATAAAAATAAAAACTTCTTTTTTGCATAATACATTTTATTTAATATTTATTTATCTTGTTTGCTTAAATAATTGTACATTTAAATATTGTTGCATTGAGATTCAATTTGGATGTAATAGTAATCTAGGGTTTATATTTCTTGTCAAATATCCCCTTATTCAAAATTGTACCCCCATCCCCATAATCATGTTGTAATAGCTTAGAATTTAAATTCTCGCACTTAACGTTTTCAATTATGCCATAATTAGAGAATTAGGGTTTGTATGCCAAAATCAAATTAACAAATAGTTTGACCTAATCAAAGACAAAAATGCATGAAAAACAAACACAATGCACACTTGCACCCCTAGGGTTACAATCCACTTGTTGCCTTCAAAAATGGGTCATGGTATGCATGTTAAGTACTTTGGCAAAATAAAAACAAAACAAAAGATCATAGTCCCTCGATGACGCTATCTTGGTTTCCTAAACAAAAATGATCAAGTCCCTCAAGAAAATTGCCACAAATACTTGACACAATTGCTATCATGGTCTATACGATGACCCGCGCCTATCCCGTTTAACATCCTAACACAAGGTTATTCACCAAATGCAATGGTGAAACAAAACTGTTAAAAGGGTTAAAAACATAAGAAATATCTTTGAGTAAAATAGGGTAGATAGCTCTTAGTTACTTGATTAAAAGCTTGCAAAACATCCTTGCTATTTTCAAACACACTTCACAACACAATTTCAAAATCCAACTTTCAAACATTGAAAACTTTTCAAAAGACAAAAACACCTTTGTATACATTCAAACAAGAATCATTACAAAGGTCGCCACAATGATGGCCTCTTTTCAAAACATCTTTCAAAACCACACACAAAGCACCATTTCAAACAATTGAAAAGCACCATTTCAAACAATTGAAAAAGTAAAGCAAGTGATATAAACAAGTAACTAAGATCCCATGGATAACCATGGATGAAAAGGGTGCTTGTACCTTCCATTTTCATAATCTACTCCCCGAACCCAAGAAAACATCTCAAAGGTCTTTCCTGTGCTTTTGGACCTTTCCTTAGGATAAAATAAAAATTCGGTGGCGACTCTTGCTAAATCGAAACATTTGCGAACACAAACGCAAAACCTCAAGTCAGTTCTCCCACCGTATCACACCATGGAAAACCATAGATGAAAAGGGTGTTGATACCTTTCCTTTTCATAATCTACCCCCCGAACTCAAGAAAATATCTTTAAAGGTCTTTCCTATGCTTTTTCACCTTTCCTTTTGGATAAAATAAAAATCAGTGGCGACTCTTGCTAAACCGTGACATTTGCGAACACAAATGCAAAACAATCAAGTCAGTTCTCTCACCGTATCACAGCATGCAATATATAGAAGAGACTTTAGGTCAAATATTGGGTTTGGACTTGTGTAAGAAGCTTTGCTTTTTATCTTATTTATTTTGAATTAATAATGGATAAAAAATCAAAATAAATAGAATAAAAGGTCAAGGGGTTCATGATTAAGATATAAGGTTCATTATAAGCTACAAGACACGTTTGTACTTTTAAAGAATAGCCCATTAGCCCAAAATTCAAAATTTGGTCACTTTAGGTTTCATGCATTTGCTCAAAATTTTCTAACTTGCATTGATCATAACTCTCTCAATTTTCATCATTTGAAGGTGGTCTTGGACTTTTTCAAAATCTCAAGATGTCCTATACAATATCTATGTTGACCATTTTTGTAGTTGAAGAGCTTATATTGATGTAAGTTGCCTTGACAAAAAGTGTCTTTTTGTTGACTTTTGAAATGGCTTGTAATGTATTGGCCCATATCTCTCAAATGAAGCATTTTTAGACATGAGCTTAGAGAGGAAAAGTTGTAGAGAATTTAATTTCCTTCAAAATGAGATTTGGTTGAGGCTAATCTGATGAGGCATGTGAAAGTTATGCTTGGTCAAAGTTTAGTTGACTTCTCCTTAGAAAACCCTAATTTGGCAACTTTTGACTTTTGATGATTTGAGAGTTTTTCTTGATGAATCATGATCAACCCTTGACCAAATGATGAATATGACTTAAAAATGTTGATGTTAACCAAAAATCTTGAAGTTTGACTGTATGTTGACCACATGTGACTTTTTGTCCAATACAATTGATTTTGAGTCATCTGAGCCATTGACTAAACAAACTTGTGATGCAAAGCATGAAACTTAGTATGAGCATTCTTAGATACATATAAGGAACCATGGAAACCAATTGAGGCCTTAGAAACCCAAACTTCCTTGAGAAAAATGAAACCTTAGTTGTAAGTCCATTGCTTAGGAGGAGAATTTGTATGGTCAATTCTTGAGCAACCTTGAGCATTTGAGAACCCTAGGAGAATGCCTTGAAGAAAAGGGAGGGAAAATTTTGGGGTACAACACGGAATCTGTTGGATGCTTCCTTCTCCTTATTGTCCATGTAAGCCCTGGCTTTTTTAAGGATAGTGTCGAAAGACCAGGGTGGCTCAATGTCGACGGCCTTTCTGAACTAAGTGACTAGGAGGAGTCCTCTCTCAAGCAGGTACCTTTTCATGTGATCAGTGCAAGGGACCTGAATTTCCTCGTAATTTAACCGATCAATGTATTCCCCGAGGGTGTCATTTCTTCTCTGGTCGATAGCCTCAAGGGCAGCCTCAGTCTTCGGGTGTCGACGAGACACAGTAAAGGAGCTGATGAACTGGTTCTTGAGGTTTCTACAGGAGGTGATCAATCTTGGGGAAATGCTCTTATACCAGTCCATGGATGTTTTTCTCTAGGTCGTGGGGAACAACCGACATTTGATCAGTCCCCGATGTTATGGTAATTGAGTATTGCCTCAAACCCGTTATGTGGTCGACATGATCCGCAATACTGTCATATTCCTTTAGTTTAGGAAGTTTCTCCATTCCTCTAGGAATGGGTGCCTCCATGATATCCTAAGATAAGGGACCTCGAAGGTCATCTTCGTCGCTTCTGTATAGGGAGCGAAAGATGGACTGGTTGTAATGGTGGTCGTAATGATGTCCTTGGCCTCAGGGAGGATCCATTGGCCGAGTTTGTGTTTCTCTGTTTCCCCTATTTCAATTTTCATGGGATCGTTGTTCCCTGCGTGTGAGGGTGAGGCCTCGTCTCTCGGTGGCTTTGGGCAGTGTTCTCTCCAACGCGAGCCCTCACCCAGTCTGTTAGGGAGAAAGGCTTCGCGATCTGTCCCGCCTGTGTCTCTGCGGGGGAGATTGAGAACGATCTTTGTTCTGACGGGGAGGGGGAGTGTCAGGTCTCTTCTGTCTTCTGGGGTCCCGACGAGTCTGTTTAAGTTCCCTTAGCCGCTTACCCTACGAGAATATCAAGTAATTTGTATGGTTGATGGTCGCAAACAGAGCTCTGTTCATGACATCAACGCCCGCGGGTACGGGGACCTTCTAGAAAGCGTTTGGTTCATAGTTATTGGGGATGGACATCCTCGTGTGGTCGAGATTCGGATGATGAAGAGGAGGTCAGCCCATCTTTATATTTTTGCTCAAGACCGGTCATATCGATGTCGTTCCCGGTGTTGTTGTTACCAATGTTATCATCGGTGTTGCTGTTGAGGTCGGGGAGATGAGTGTTTTGGTTGTCTTTGGGCGCTTGGTCGGCCATGATAATCACAGAGTTTGATGGAGAGTTGCTTTAGTCTTGAGATGTAGACGGGGAAGCTGGTTTCCCATATACGGCGCCACTAATCGTACCTGACCATAAGGGATTATCAAAGCCCACAAGCTTCGAGCCGAGCAGCAGTTAGATGTGAAGTGGGTGTACCTGTAAGACACTCTGATGCCAAAGTGAGGTTCAGAGTAATGCAATCAAGTATGAGAGTGAGTATGAAAGAATGAATACATGACCCTTTCAAGTGAGAGGGTATTAATAGCCCCCAGCGCTGGGCCAAGATCCTCATCGTTGGGATGGGTAAGCAGGCCCAAAAATGGATACTGCCAGGTCCTACGTGCATAGTGGGGGCCAGCACGTGGTCCCCAACCTAGAATGACACCTTCAAACTATCAGGAGGATATGGATGCGGTCTTTTTAGGACCAAGAGGACTCCACGATATTCGGAGGTGTTAAGGGTCAGCCCTACGAGGAGGATGCTCATGAGGTACTTCTATCCGTCGTAGACCCTCCCTTCCAGCTGTGTAGTTGTCCCCAGAGGACTTGTCTTGGTCGACAAGAAGAGTGGGCATGCTTGTGAGGTCCTCCTGATCGTCATTGGCCCTCCTTGCCATTCTTGGGTTTTCCCCTGTAAGGCAAGGCCATGTTGATTAGAAGAATGAGGTTACTTCCCGAGCTAGTCGAGGGCAGACGTCGTTAGCAGACCATCCTATGTAGCACAGTTGGATTGGGCCTTGTATGATGTTTGGACCAAGTGTAGGCCCAGTCCAGAATAGAAAGGTTTTCACAAAATGATTGATTTTAAGAAATGAGAAGAATAAGAGATTAAGCAATGGAAAATAAAGAGATAGAAATAGAAAGATCACACCATATTTTATATTGGTTCAAACTTAAACCATGTGATCAAATCTAGTCCCCAAGAGTTTCCTCTAACAAAATATTGAACTTTTACACCATGATTAACCAAACCATCTTCCTTAGACCAATATTTTTATCGGGTTTAGCCTGCAACCTTATAATACAGTGGGAGAACTGACTTTTGGTTTTGCATTTTATCACAAATGTTGCGGATAACAAGAGTCGCCACCGACTTTTCTTTTATCCAATGAAGGAAAGGGTGAAAAGAACAGGAAATACCTTTGAGAATTTTCTGAGTAAGGGGGTAGGTTATGAAATGGTAAGTTATTAGCACCCTTTTCATCCGTAGTTATCTACGGTCTCTTAATCGCTAGCTCACTTTGTTTGAAAATGCTTTTGTGTGTATGTTTGAAAATATTTTGAAAATGCATAAGTTTTGTAACTTTATAATGATTCTCATATCGTTGAGAACGCATACAAAGTGTTTGTTTTGGAAATATTTCAGAAAAGTGTTTGTGTGAAAAATGTTTTGAAATGTTCGTGACCAAGAGATTAAGAACTATCTACCTAATCAAAAGGCTTTTGTTCTTTTCCTCCTCTTTTAGATAGTAATATCCTACCATTAGTTAGTAGGAAACCCTATTGTTGGATGTTTTAGGGACGGGCGCGAGTCATCATACAGTCATAACGGCAGCTTGTAGGATGCTTTGGCAATTTATCGTAAGGGACTAAGATCGTTTACTGAGGCAACATTGAAGGGTCATCAAGGGACTACGATCTTTTAACCGAGGGTCTTTACTAAAGCGTCCCATGTTCGAGGGACATGACTGTTTTATCCAAAGGAAACAAGTGAGGTTACCCTAGAGGTGTGTGTGTGAAAAGTGTTTTCGATTTCAGTTAATCTTTATCTTTGATTAGGGTTAACTATTTGTTTGCTTTTAGTCTTTCCATACAAGTCTATTAGCATACATCTAGCAGAGCTATAAGGAAAGCGGTAAAGACAGAAATTAAATTTCCTGCGCTATTACAAAGCTTCGGGGAAAGGGGATACAAACCATAAAAATGGGGGGAAGAAACAGTGAACCCTAGTTTAAGTTATTACAACCTTTACCACTTACATAATTATGGAAAAAAATTAATGCGAAAATAAGAAAAGCGCGAATATTGCAAGAAGAAACAGGGAGATTATTTGATGGAATATAATTGATAATTAATTTATTTTAAATTGAGAAAAGGAATTAAAACCTAAAAAAAACATAAGCTATTTTTAATTGAAGAAAAGTGTAATGAATAAAACCTAAAAGAAACTAAGTTAATTTTTCCAATTAAATTAAAAAATTTAATTTAATTAACTTAATAAAAAAAAAGATTAAGTTAATTTGATTTTAATTAAAAATATTAAATTGATTTAATTGATTAATTAGAGGGAAAAGTTAATTATGTAAAAAGAAAAATCAAAACAAAATAAATATTAAATCAAAAAGAAATGGGCCTGAAAGTAAATGGGGGGGGGGGTATGAGAAAGAATTCGCTTGGGCCCAAAACAAGGAAGGCCAGATTGCTTGTGATGGATTTGGTGAGGTTGACTCTTGGAGGTTCATGATGGGGGGGACACATCTGAGGTGCTGAATTTGGAACTATTGAGATCTAATGATCAGGATATGAGATGCATGGTGCTCGCGCTAGACTGCCTGGTATTGGATCTGTAAAAAACACAAAATATGAAGAAAAAAAGTCTCATGCCTGGATCAAACCCATGTTTAGGCATACAAAGGTCTTTAAGGGAAAGCGTGTTATCACTAGGTTGGCCATACATCCGTGAGCATAAATCAAATAAAATGTATATATTATGAGTTTGTCTGTGTTGACCAAAGAGACGCCGGAGCCCTAGCTCTGGCCGTCTTCTCCGGCTACTCCTTTCATCCAACCTGCGAAATAAGCGTTATGAGACAAGAAATAAAACCATATCCCTCTATTTTGGGGTCAACGAATCCAATGGTGTGGTCCTTTTGGGCTAAATGTGTTTATAAAGTGAGTTTCGAACCAAAAAACCTAGCACAACTCAAACATGGTGATCCAAGATATGGACGTCAGCAACCCCATGTAATGACTGCATCCTGTACTAAACACTCATATAAACAGATCTAAATGGTTAGAAATACTCAAATAGTGCATAAAATTAAAATATGACAAATGAAAAAAATGGCAACCGGAGGTGATGAAGATGATCGTTTCAGGCATGGGAGACCATCGTGGATGTCCCTGACTTACTCTACTAATGCTCAGGAAGTGATTAGAGTGCTTAGTTTTTATTGGGAATGGCTGGATCGTGCACTATAAGTTTTCACTTTTCTTGAGATTTTTGTGAATTTTTAGAGGTGTGTTTGATGCAGAATTTTCGTGTTGTTGGTCTGATCTTGTTGTGCTTATATAGAGGGAAGGATTGGGGTGAACCAATATGGAAGGAACATACAATCAAGGACATGCTTAGACAAGAACAAAAAAAATTTAAAAACTTCCATTTTCGGGATAATTCTTGCCTTCTTGAGCTCACACGGTTTTGGTATGGCTATCATGGATTGTCATGAGTTTTCTTGGGCCTTTATGATTGAAACACAAAGTCCACGTGCCTTGGCCCAATGATTTTGTATTTCATTTGATATAATTGCATTTAAATGAATAAAAATTCAAATAAAAGAAATAAAAATCATTAAAAATATGTGCATGGATTTAGAGGTCCTCTAACACATTATGAACATGTTTGAACATCAAAATTTAGGTCCACTAGTTCAAAATTTCAAGTTTGCTCACTTTGCATTTCATGCATTTCCTCAAAAATTCCCAACTTGCACTGGTCATAACTCTCTCAATTTTCATATTTTAAAGGTTATCTTAGACTTTTTAGAAAGCTAGATATGTCCTCTATAATATCTCTTTTGATTATTTTTCATTTGGAGACTTTATCTTGATGTAAGTTGCCTTTCAAAAAAGTGTCTTTTTGTTAACTTTTGAAATGACCTACAATGCATGGGCTCATATCTCTCAAATGAAGCATTTTTTAGACTTGAGCATACTTATACAAAGTTGTAGAGAATTAAATTTACTTCAAAATGGGATTTGGTTTGGGAAAAGTTGATGAAACATGTGAAATTTATGCTTGGTCAAGTTCACTTGGCTTCTCCTAAGGAAATGCTAATTTGGCAACTTTTGACTTTTGATGATTTGAGGGCTTTCCTTGAGGAATCATGATCAACCCTTGATCAACTGATGAATATCACTTAAAAATGTTCATGTTGGCCAAAAATCTTGAAGTTTGTCTGTATGTTGGCCATAGTTGACTTTTTACTCAATACCGTTGATTTTCAATCATCTGAGCTATTGGCTGAGCAAACTTGTGATATAAGACTTGAAACTTGATATAAGCATTGTTGAAGACCTATGAAGAATCATGGAAACCACTTGATACCTTTTCAACCTGATATTCCTTGAGAAACTCAAAACCCTAGTTGTAGACCCCTTGCTTAGGAGGAGGTTTGACTAGTCAACCCTTGAGTATCCTTGAATATTTGAGACCCTTAGAAGAATGTTTTTTGAAGAAAATGGGAGGGAAAATTTTGGGGTACAACAAACCTCAAAGTCAATTATAGATATACAAGAGAACTATGCTCTTGAATTACAATTTCAACACAAGAACATAATTATACAACTCTCAATATAACCATTTCACTCTCTTAGCTCTAAAACAATGTATAGTGAATAACAACTATTTCTATAAAAAGAATGAGTGAGATAAGAGAGTAGTAGGTCAGAGAATTTGTGTTTTTCAGCTTTTTGCACCTTTGGGTGTGAAAAGTCTCTGGGCCAAATTTCTTTTTATACCTCCTCTTTTTGAGTCTTTGACCCCTTTATTTTGGACACACACTTAATCACACAGTTAGTGATTAAATAAACCAAATGTATTAAAACGATAATTTAGCACTTGTTAAAAAATAATTTGAGTTTTTCATCATAGGTTTATAATAGGTGACTTATGTAACACCCTTCTAAATCTCACATAGAATTCACAAATAATTTAATTGGAATCACCACACAAGGGTGTCACACATTATAAAAATATAAACCAATCCTGCTTCGTAACACATTTTATAGAAATAATATTAACTTTTCATAAACATGCACATTCATAATATTTATGCAACTTCAACATTATATTAAAAACATCGCAGCAGAAATCATCATTAAATAAATATTCTCAATTTTCAAACTCACGACATCTAGACTCCTAAAAGATTTGAAATAAAAATAGTTCGACAATAAAAAATCCTTGCAAAGGCTTTAACATAGTTATAATGAAAAGAACCTAATAAAGCGTTCCCAACCCGATGTTACATATCAGAGCAAGACACCTCTAATTTAACGGTAACTACTAAATACTCCAATGAGCTATCATACTTACTTCAGCAAGTTACTCCTGAGTATCTGCATGTTATCCACATGGAGGAAACATTCAAATAGAAGGGGTGAGAAATCACATTCAAAAATAAAAGATAAGAGATATAAGATATAAGCTGAACCACAACATGTACATAATCCTACGGCACATCATAAATCATTCAATCATCACATACACTACTTCCAAACGTGCATACAACAACGCTAAAATCACGACGATTCTTCTAAACACTGTGGTGAAACTTATAAACTTATGCATTGGCATTTTGTTTTTATTTTTTAATTAAAAATTTTAAGGGTATAATAACAGTTGATGAGAACACTGAGGTGATACCACCAAGATTTCATGGGTTCGAACCTCGCCGCCCTCAAATAATTTATTCCTTTTACATAAATGTTTGCCTTTTCATTTTTATTTATATTAAAATTAAAAATAATAGGGATATCACTACGGTTGTTTCCTAAAATCGTTGTTACACACTGGCGCTTCTTTATGAAATTTCATTATGTAAAAACTATATCATTACGGTTCACAATAATGACTGTGATGATAAATCATATATATATATATATATATATATATATATATATATATATATATATATATATATATATATATATATATATATATATATATATATATATATATATATATATATATATATATATATATATATATATATATATATATATATATATATATATATATATATTAAACTCTCAATGTCAATTTTTCCACTGAAAACAAAAACAAGACGAAACAACCCCTAACACCAACGCCATCGTCATCATCGAGAAGGAAGACAACAACACCGACACAGTATTCTCCTTTAAGGTATGTAAAATATTTTTGACATTGTTTATTTTTGTTTCAATTTCCCATTCGAAGACAAACTCATCCAAAGGTGTTTCTATGCCTTCTTCTCCTGTAAAATATTGATATGAAAATTTCTGTGGTTGTGATGGTCGTATGGTTTCGTACCAATGCAAGAAGCGACAAAATAAATGAAGGTTTGTTTGAAGATGTCGATTTTAGAGGAGTGATGAAACATATAATTTATTCATATGGGATGAAGACATCGTAGAAAAAGGTGAAAATGAAGATGAGAGTATTATGAAGTCAGAGTTGGAGATGTCTATTTTGAAGATTATGTACGAAGATTCAAAGAAGAAGAACAAGAATTTGAAGAACAAACTGAACTCAAAGAGCTTTTTTGGAAATGTGAAGATGTTATGTTTTCTTATCTCCTTTATGTTTGATGTTTACTTTGTTATGAAATGTAATAGTTGAAGTAGGGTTTGAATTCCATTGTTGATGTTGAAACTGCAAATGCATTAAACTTGACAAGAATGCAACTAACAGACGCTTTCTTACGAGTAAGTTCATTGCAAACGGTTGAATTTTCAATTAGTTATATGTTGGTTAGTATATTAGTTGATAGATTTAAGCTGGTAGTTTAAGTTGAAAGTTTAAGTTGATAACCTTAATTAAATCCCTAGAGAAATCCCTAGACTTGATAAACTTTCATTACATAAAATTTCATTACATAAAATTTCATTACATAAACTTAATCAAATCTAAATCCTCTGGCTGAGGGGAAGTTTGACCAATCATAGTTAGCATCATCATCATCATCAGAATCGGAAAAAATCATCTGCATTCTTAACCTTCTTTTTCTTCTCCTCGCCCTGAGAGATCTTAAGTACATTTATGTTGCACAAAACCGAATTATTTCCTCATCTTGATTATGAGGATGGTTTTGCACAAAAACACCCTCTACAACAACAACATATTGATTCTCATCATTGCTAGTGGCTTGAACAGGAGAACTCATTTTGATTCCTTTATATGAAGTTGTTTTTGTGTTCTTCCGCTTTTATATTGTTTCTTATGATTCTTCATCTTCTCTTGGAAGTTTAAAAGCCAAAAGATTCATGCATGTCAAGCTAGTGTGCTCATTATCTTGTAAGTTGGAAAGATTTCTGCCTACTTTGAGCTGTTGAATGATTACATCTCCTTGTTTTTTCAAATTTCATTTTCTGTTCTTTGATATTCCTTCTTATGTATATTTTGATGTAACCATAGTTTTGATATCAGTTTACAAATGGTGTATTGTTGATTCTGGTATGATATGTTTTAAATTTATTCATAAACAATATTGCAACGGTTATTACTCTTAACCATTGTTATAGGACATACGCTTTCCAGTTTACTATAATGGTCACTGAACTGTGA
This sequence comes from Vicia faba, assembly GCA_948472305.1. Taxonomy (NCBI): domain Eukaryota; kingdom Viridiplantae; phylum Streptophyta; class Magnoliopsida; order Fabales; family Fabaceae; genus Vicia; species Vicia faba. Next base: position 549,012,543 of record OX451737.1, read on the forward strand.
TTGAAAGTAACACATATACAACAACACCATACATAACAACGCTTGGACCTACATGATTATATACCTAATCCAACCATTAAAATCCTTTTTCGTAGTAGTGATACATCAACATTTTATTGAATAATTAAACAACATATTATCTACAACATGAAATACAACACAACACAATGGACTCAATATTTGACTCATCATGCATGTGGTACCAAAATATGAACACTCGAGTTCATTTCACTCCATGATCCCCACCATAGGATTGATTCCCTCTTGGAACTGGAGCACACCAAATTGATACCATCACCATAGGTAACGCTTCACTAATTTCCCAGACAAAGGAATTAGCTACTCGCACCCAATCCAACACCATAGGATCGAGTCTCACCAAAATAGAACCGAAGTTCCAACAACAGGAATGCATGGACTCTTAGCATGCAACAACAACACACATATGGTCAACCTCAGCTAGTCAACTGTGTTGTCAAAAACATAATCATCATCAACATAGCATGTATATAATTGCATATACCACATCACTAAACATCATCACAATTTCAACATCAATGTCAACAACAATAACTTCGCATTTGCACAACTATATACACTCTGTAATGTTATTTCATTATACCAGTGATATTTCATCATTATAACTCAATGATTTTCTAACCGCTCATACAAACTGTTAGAACAAGATTTGGTTCTGCAATATTATCTATGAGCTTTGATGATAACAAATGAGTATGTTTGTATGAACAATTTTGATACTCTAATGTTTGTTATTTTTGAGTATATAACAAACAGGTTATGCTTCTGATGGATGGCGTTGCCAAGACATTAGAAGAGAATTAATTCCGCTTTTGTGCTACACAAGTTCTGATGAACAATAGCAAGATACTCCAGAAGCTTCTGAAATGTAGGCTCTGATGTTTTTCTAAAGAAACAAGTCAGAAGATCTGAAGACAAAAGTTTATACTTATGTTCAGATGTTAAAGACTCATGCTTCTAAAGACAACGTGCTCTAAAGAAACAAGTCAGAAGATATGAATAAAAATTTTCTACTAAAGTCCAGATGCTGAAGACTCATTTTTCTGAAGATAACGGTTCTAAAGAAACAACCAAAATATATAAAGACAAGAAGTTCTACTTAAGTCCATATGCTAAAGACTCAAGTTTCCAAAGACCCGAGTTTCTAAGTAAAGGGTTCTAAAGACCAAGTGCTGAAGGCAGAAGTTATGAAGACTCTGAAGACTTGAAGTTCTGAAGACTTGAAGTTCTGAAGACTTAAGGTTCTAAAAAAGGTTCTCAAGACCAAGTGCTAAAGTTTCAAAGACAAGATTCTGAGTGAACAAGTTCTGACGACTGAAGACTTGATTATCTGGAGATTAAAATGTTACGATTTTACTCATGCTTCAATCATCTACCATTACAAGCCTCTAAAGTTCAGAAGACAAATGTTACCGTTGTGATACGGTGGGAGAACTGACTTGGGTGTTTTGCATTTGATCGCAAATGTTGCGGTTAGTAAGAGTCTCCACCGACTTTTCTTTTATCCAAAAAGGAAAGGTGAAAAAGCACAGGAAATACCTTTGAGATTATTTCTTGAGTTCGGGGGGTAGATTATGAAAAGGGAGGTATTAGCATCCTTTTCATCCATGGTTTTCCATGGGCTCTTAGTTACTTGCTAGATCACTTGCTTTTGTTTGAAAATGTGCTTTGTGTGGTTTTTGAAAGTATTTTGTAAAGAGGCCATTGTTTAGGCAATCTTTGTAATGATTCTTGTTCGTAAGAATGTATACAAAGATGTTTGATCTTTTGAAAATGTTTTCAATTTTGTAAGATGTTTGAAAGTGTATGTGATTGTTTTTTAAAATAGAAAGGATGTTTGTTTTGAAATGGAGCAAGTAATTAGGAGCAATCTACCTACTCAAATGTATTTCTTTGTTCATTTTCTTTTCCTTTGACGTTGTTGTCTTACCATTGATTTGGTAAGCAACCCTATCTTTGGATGTAAACGGGACGGGCGTAGGTCTTCGTATAACCATGATTAGTAATATTGCAAGGTATCTTAGCATTCTTTTTGAGGGACTAAGATCATTTGTAAGGCAACTTAGATAGCGTCGTCGAGGGACTATGATCTTGTGTTTGCTTGTTTTTGCTAAGATACCTTACATGCGTAATATGGCCATTTTATATAAGGCAACCAAGTAGAATAACCCTAGGGGTGTTTATGTGTAAGTGTGTTGTTTTCATGCTTGTTTTTGTCTTGAATTAGGGTTTTGCTAAGTATTGATTTTAGTCTTTCCATACAAACCCTAATTACTAGCATAGTATATAAAAGCGATAAATTGTGAAATTTAAAGTTACTACGCTATTACAACATTTGCGTAGTATACAAGGAATATACATTTGCGGGGTATACAATTTGTAAATGGTGGTTGCAATAATTTAAACTTAATTAGTCTATTACAACCATATTGAATTGGTGCAAAATATACAAGGAATAGAATAAATACCAAGTATAAAAATGAATAAATGTATAAGGATGCAAAATGTAAACAAAATGAATTTTGTTTGGTTTTTATGAAAAAAAGATTTTGTCTTAACCTAATTTAAATAAATAAAATAGTTAATTAAGTTTGAATTTATTAAGAAAAATATTTTTTTAAATAACCATAATTCTATAAATTAATCAAAAGAAAATAATTTTAAGAAAGTGTTTTTTTGGTATTTTTTATCTTGAAAGTATTTATAGCATTATAAAATATTTTTAGTCCCTTTTTTTAAAATTAAAATAATGTATTTTAAATGGTGTAAAGAAAAATAAATAAATAATATAATATTAATTAAGTTTATAAGATTTACTTAATAAAATGAATAAAGTATAATAAATAAAAATATTTTTGTTTATGGAAAAATAAAATAAAATTAGTCAAAATATAAAACATATCATTTTTTTGTATTTTTATGATTTTCAGTATTTTAGAAAATATATTTATAAAAGAAAAATGAAATAAATAAATAAATAAATAAATACAATTGGGCCAGGAGGTGCCAAGAGGAAACAGGGGGATTAGTGAGAAAAAACAAACAAAAAAAACAAGCCAGGCCCAAAGGGGCCCAGCGCCTGCCAAAAAAACAAAGTCAGAAAAATGTGAAAAAATGAAAGAAAAAAAAAGAAAAATAAATAAAGGGGTCCACTGGGGCTCGAACCCAGGTCTCATAGGTTACAGGCGCGCGCTTCTACCACTGGGGTAGCTATACATCAGTTAATACAAATGAAACAATAAATATGTAAGGCAAAACGTGTTCTGAAGACTTCATCTTCAACCTCCATCCAAATCAACTGTAACTTGCTCATTTCTCATCAAAAATGAAAACTGTAAACATGAAACTTATAGCAAATTTTCTCACGATTCCAGAAATGTAAAGTATTAGAACTATGGATCAAAGATAAGTAAGAATTTTAATGGCCCTAATCCGAACCCTAAAAATTTCAGGAATTTCAGTTTCAAAATTCTCTAAGCTCAAGCAAGATTAATGGAAACTAAGGACATGGTTAGCTTCAGGGAAATGATATCTACATGTTTTATTCACAAATAAACTATTGATGATGCATGTATGAAGAGTTCCAAGTTGAAAAAACTTACCTCAAAACTGGAAATCGTGTTTGGAGTTTGAGCTTGTTTCAAGTGATGGTGATGATCAGGTTAGCTTCCTTGAGGTCCTAGGAAGCTAATGCAATGATTAGCTTGAACAATGGATGGCTGAAATGGCCTGGAGAAGTCAATGTGCAATGCTCTGTTTTTGGTTATGGAAGATAGGGTAAATGATGTTGCAGAAATGAAACAGGTACAGGGATAAGTTACACTTGATGTATGGAAGCTTTAGAAACTAAAAGGCCAAGAAACGCACGAGGGAAATGTGAGTTTGAGGTTCAAGGTCAGAAACTGTGCAACAATGGAGTTTTTGGGAAATTTCTAATTTGAGAGAATTTTTTGTGTATTTCAGGGTGCTTAAGTGTGTGCCCTAGCTCACAAATAGTGACTCTATTTATAAGCAACAAGTTTGGAATGCTCTAGTTGATCATAATTCAAATTGGCATCTTTAAGTTAAACATGTGATTTTTTGACAAAACAAGTTTCAAAGTCTTGTGTACTTGCTAAGATAGAGTGGTTATGCTTTAAACAAGCTTGCTTCTGACTTTGTGGATGGAGTGTAATCGGAAGGAACAAGTTAGAGGCTCAATGTGAACTTTATGCAAAAAGCTTTCTTTACAAGAATGGTAATGTTACTTTGTGCCATTAATGGAAATGCAACTTGGATAATAGCTCAAATGCTTGGATCAAAGCTTTAACAGCTATGTAAACATTTAATTATGGAGTTACAAACAAGTTTGAGGCATGTAAAGCAGGGATTATGCAGCCTAGCATGGATTTGGTTCATGTGTTCATCAAAAATGACTTGTAATTCAAGTGATAAAACCCTATCTTCATCTCTTCGATTCTCCCTACTCAAGAATGATCTCAAGGATTTCTTGGACATTTTGGAAAGCTTGTAATGTGCTCTACAACCCATATTTGAATTTCTTTTGAATATTCCCCTTGGAACTATATGAAAAAGTTCCATGAAGTTAGGTCAAAATCCTGACCAAATTAGGGCAAAATTTCACTAAGTGTTTAGTTTCATGACCCTATGTTCATAAAATTATAACTTGAGATCCAAGCATTTTTGTAAGAATTTGTGTGAATCAAAGTTGTATATTTCATGGAGATCTACAACTTTCATGTTGGGAGTTTCTCTTGAATCATCTTGCATCATGGTGAAAATTTTGCTCAAAGTTATGAAAAAACATGAAATTTCCAACACTTAGAAAAATTTCTAAGTTTAGAAATTTTGACTTTTCAAAATGAAATCTTGACTTTTTGATTTCTGGATGAATAAGTTTCATATTTTGACATGTTTTGATGAATTGTGATCTTTGATACTTGAATTTGACCAAAAAGTCAAAGTTTGACTTTTCAGTATACAGTTGACTTTTGATTAGTTGACTGCAAAATTCATCTGTCAACCCAATGGATTTGCAGTGTTTTGAACCATGTCATTAGGTAAAAATGATGCAATTGGAATCTTGAGATCATACCTTAAACCAATTGACCATTTGCTAGGTTAAAAATCAGAAATTGCCATTTACCAATCAAAACCCTAATTTTGACCATTTTGACCTTTTGGAGTGTGATACGGTGGCAGAACCGACTGTTTTGAAAATCCTGGTTTGCGTTTTGCATTTTGTATTTGCAAAATGTCGCGGTAAGCAAGAGTCGCCACCGACTTTTATTTCATCCAATCGAAAAGGAAAAAAGTACAGAAAAAATCCTTTTTCGAGATGTTTCTGAGTACGGGGGGTAGATTATAGAAAGGGAAGGTGTTAGCACCCTTTCTATCCATGGTTTTCCATGGGCTCTTAGGTACTTGCTTATATTTTAAAAATTTCTTGTGTGTGTTTGTTTTGAAAAAGTTTTTGTTTTACTTCGTTTTAACCCTTGCTTCTGTCCTCAAGAGTGTTACGAAGTTGTTTTAGAAAACTTTGTTTGAAAAAAAGTGTGAGTGTGAAAAGTTTGATTTTGAGCAAGCCCCTACTATCATCTACCTACTCGAAAAAGAATTGTTTCTATTCTTGTTTCCTTTAGACAGCGCTATCCTACTATTGGGAAATAGGTAGCACCGTCGTTGGATTTGTAAGGGTCAATTTGAAAGGGACATACGATCACTAAAGCAATGTTAGGACGTCTTAGTAATAACCCTAAAGTCTTAAGATCATATTCGAGGCAACATTTCCGAGGCAACATTTCCGAACGGGACATTTGATCTTTGTTTAGACAGGAGGGTAACCACTAAGACACCCTATACTTAATGACCGTTTACCGAAGGCAACCGAAGTGAGAGTATACCCTAAGAGTGCGCATGTGCGAGTGATTTGATTTCAATTATTATCTTTGCGCATTAGGGTTTTCTAGCCGTTTTAAATTATCATACAATCTTGTCATACAATCCTATTAACATACATCTAAACAGTTAATATTTGCGAGAATTAAAATGCGGAAAAGTAAAACCTACGCTATTACAAGGCTTCGGGGTAGGGATTAATTACATAGCCAAAAACCCGTAAAAGACGATAAATAAAGAAAATCCTAATTAAGCTATTACATACTCTGAGCAGTTACATTAATATTGTAAAAATAATAAACGCGCGCGATGAATCGAAAACGAGAGATTTAGGGTTTTGACCCCAACTACCTAATTGTAATTTACAAGAAAAAATCATCTTTTTGTCGTTTTTTGTGTTATTTGAGAAAATAAAGTTTAATTGAATAAATAAATAAAAACTAATTACTAATTAATTTAAATTTAAGAAAAATAATTAAATTAACCTATTTTTGCATATTTTATTTTGAGAAAGAAAAAATTAAATCAAAGGTCTAACCCTAATTTTTCTAATTTGATTTTAATTATAAAAAAAAAGTTAGAATTTACCCTAAATTAAATTTAAACTAATATTAAATTAAATTTGATAAAATAAAAAAACCTAATTCTAAATTTTATGAAACTTGATTTTATGATTTTTTGTGAAAAAGAAATTGATTTTGGTTAGAAAATAATTAAACAAATTAAATAAATAAAAGAAATAAATAAATAAAGAAAGAGAATGGGCCTGGTGTTGTTTTAGCAAGAAGGGGGTGTGGTTGGAAAATCTGAGCCCAATAAGCTCCTGGCCCCATTGACTTTGCTAGATCCTGTGGGCACGCTTGACTCCAGCGCATGGTGGACCCTCATGGGAAGGCCTTAGATCTGAAGCCTTGGTGGTTTGGGTGATCAGATCTGGAGAGTGCATGATGGATCCGGGAGCGTGAGATGTACTGGATTACCCTGAAAATATTGAGAAAATAAAATGCACACGCTTGGGATCGAACCCATGACGTGTGCATCAAAGACCAACAACCTTGCCATCTGCGCCAGCTTGTTTAGTTGTAATAATAACAAAGAAAATAAAATATAATACACATAACATGCCACGCTTCCCAAAACACGCGCACATTCAAACACGCCACTCCCATACTACCACGCCATAATCTTCCTGGTGGCTTCCGTCATTTTAGATAAAAGGATTTTACCTACGGACACCAGGTATAGGTATAACCCTTGCTCATTCCAAAATCATGTACATCTATGATAAATGCAAACCAATGGCACCAATCAACTCGTTGCAACCTCACGAGCCTCATGGTACCATTATTAAGGTCCAATTTTCCATGTACACAAAACCCCTAAAAACAAAGCAAGAACCCTAGCCATGGCATTTTCATGTCCAGTCAGTAAAAACGCAATTGGATATAATCAATAGCTTGCAAACAACTCAAGGATTATGAATATATCAATTAATCATGCTAAATGTACCAGAATCAATGTAATCGAATTCAAGAAAAAAAGTCAAACCGTATGAACCTTACAGCGTGATTCTGACTGTGGGGAAGCTTGCTAGCGATTGAATCACGATCCTAGGGAGTCCAGCAATTGATTGGTATGACTAGAATGCCTTTAGGTGATCTGTAACATGGAGATCAGTTTGCAACTTTTTCTTGAATTTTTTTTAAATCCGTTCTCTCTCTTGCACGCCTCCAACCTCTTGTGTTTTGATCTGCCTTTGTTCCTTATGTATCCAAGAATGTATTAGGGTTACAATTTGTTTCAAATCTTCTCCAATTATGAATATTGATTCATGATTCAATCCTTGCACCAAATCTTATCAAATCAAGCAAATTCAATCTTTTTTTGTCCATTTTGAACCTTGCACGATTTGATCTTGTTTCCAGCTGTGTAATGGACCTAATCATGCACAAAATCTCAAGATTTAGTTAGCTTTTGATATTTTCATTATTTTATATTGATTTTATTTGATTTAAATGAAATAAAATAAAAATAAATAACAAAAATAAAAGAAAGACAAGTGGAAGGGCTCATGGGTCGTGGGTCACATTACAAACTCAGTGCAAGCATAAAAAGTTGGGCCCATTTGACAAAAAATGCAATTTTAGACACATTTGACTTTTGGCAATTTTGTAAAAAGGGTTAACTTTGTCAATGCATAACTCTCTAAATTTTGACCCTATAGAGGTGTTCTTGGACTTTTTAGAAAGCTTAAGATGTCCTATAAGCAACCCTTTTGGTCTCATCTTAATTGAGTCCTCCATGTTCATGTATGAAGCTTTGACCCAAAAGGTGTTTTTGTTGACTTTTCAAAATGACCTATAATCTCCAAATTCATATCTTCTTGTGAGTGCATATTTTGAACTTGGGAGATGAATATGGATTGTAGGTAATTACATCCTCTTCAAAATGAGCTTTGGATGGGTCATTTTTGATAAAGTATGAGAAAGTTATGCTTGGTCAAAGTTGAGTTGACTTTTCCTGCAAAATCCTAATTTAGCAACTTTTGGGTTTTGATGAATTGTGAGAAATCCTTGAGGAATCATGATCAACCATTGATCAAATGATTAATAATACTTAAAAATGAGAATGTTGACCAAAAATCTTGAAGTTTGACTGTATGTGGGCCACATATGACTTTTGCCCTAGCACAGTCGATTTTCAGACCTTTGAGCAATTGATTGAGCAAACTTCTTCTGCAAGGCTTGAAACTTGACATGGATGATCTTGATAACATAATAGGACAATGGTGAGCATTTGGGATCCTTTGTACTCAAGCATCTTGGTGCAAAATGAAACCCTAATTTGAGGTAGACTGCCTTAGGAGAGAGTTTGTCTGGTCAACTCTTGAACTTCCTTGAGCAATTTGAGGACCTCACTTGACATGTTTTGCCAAATATGGGAGGGCAAACTTTGGGGTAAAACAGCTGCCCATGTTCAATCTTCTTAAACCTGAGGATGTAGATTGGCTTGTCTGCCTTTCGTGATCCGAAGGTGGAAGATGATTGAACACTAGAGTGCCCAGAAATTTGCACTCGCATAAAGTGGTACTTGTCTTGCGATATCGGGAATGGGCTTATAGATTCCATTTGGAAGTCAATTGATTAGAGATGGGATTAAAGATGCCATCAGAAGAAGTGTCGATCGTATAAGAGATTCCTTCGCGAGAACCCGCACACCTGTTGTTGAGGAAGATTTCGCTGGGGAATGTTGGTCTTTGTCTTAAGAGAAGTAGAATTTTAGGAGCTTCAGTTGTCTGTTACCCTACTGGGGGATCACCTTTTAGTTGAGACGGTGAAAATGTATTACTATCTAGTCGTGTTCCAGGCTTTGCAATGATTTGTTGGGGAAAATAAGACTGACTGCTATCTGGTCGTGCTCTAAGTTTTACAATGACTTACTGGGGAGATGAGATTAGACTTGCTATCTGGTCGTCATCCAGGCTTTGCAATTTCCAATTCTTATCTGGCCGTGCTCCAGGCTTCAGAAGGAATCAAGTGGTTATCCAGTCACATTCAGGTTTCAACTTGAATTTAAGGCATACTAATATCTGGTCGCTTTCTGGGCTTCATAGTAATTGGCCGAGTAAACTGCTATTTGGTCGAATTTCAAAGCTTAGCAGTACCTTATACTATTATCTGGTCGTGTCCCAAGTTTCAGTGTCCTTTGCCGCTATCTAGTCGTGCTCCAGTCTTCACAGCGTCTTATATCATTATCTGGTCGTGTGCCAGGCGTCACAGTGTCTTATACCTATTATCTGGTCGATTCCAGGCTTCATGGTATCTTATATTGCTATCTGGTCGATTTCCAGGCTTCACAATAACTTGCTGAGGGTTAAGCTATTTTCCGGTCGATTTTTGGGCTTCATAGCTTGTATTTAAGACATACCACTATCTGGTCAATTCCAGGCTTCGTAGTATTTTGGAGAAATCAAGATATTATTCGGTCGATTTCCGGTCTTTATAGCTTGAACTGGAATAGAAATCTTAGTATCGATTTGACTGAACCAGGGGAAACTTGTGAGGACTTGATTGAGTCTTTCCCTGAAAGGTAAAGAGTTAGTCGTATGTAATGTCATGATGTATGAAATGTATTGAGTAATGATGTTCTCAAAATAAATGAGATTGTGTTGTATGATGCATATGTGTATGTCACGGTGTATGGATATGCAATGTTCTTGTGGTATCCTCCGGCAGAGGAGAATAAATCTTGGACTGCTGTTGGAGAGTACAAGGAGTTGAGTTCTTGGTTCTCGCTGGGGATAGTGACCGAAGATGATTTGCTGGAGACTTACGTCCGTTATGCTCGAGAACATTTCGCCGGGAGAGACTCTGTTTGAGAATAATCATGTGGGAGAATGACTCTGTATGGAAAAGAGATACTCTATTGGACAATCTGTTGATTTGGAGAAATAAGCTCCACTGGTGGTGAACTTCTCTTGCTAGTGATAGATAAACTTTTCTTGGGAAGAATTTTTCCGACTCAATCGCAATTATGAACCTCGGCTGGGTAGAGCTAACACTATTGTCCTTGGATACTTCCTACTTTATGGGGAGTGTATGTACCTTTAGTCATATTCTCAAGCTGGCTATATCCCTGTACCTGGTGGGTAGAGCAACTGTGAGTTTTGGACACTTCTTGTTTTCCCCTGTTCCTGTAACTACGAGTAATTGTCTTTTGTTTCTTATGTAAATATTTATGAGCAGCAATTATTTTCAAATGCATATATCAAAAATGAATCATTGGACGTTCTTGCAAAACAAAATAGAAAAATCAAAACAAGTCGAAATTTCTTGTGAAGATGAATTGTATTGCTTTTGAAGTTGGCCCATAATAGGCGTTTTTGTACAAGAGGCTGACATCCTAGTAAGAGAATGCCGCTGAAAGATAGAAATTATACAATTTATTTTGAGAAAGAAAAAATTAAATCAAAGGTCTAACCCTAATTTTTCTAATTTGATTTTAATTATAAAAAAAAGTTAGAATTTACCCTAGATTAAATTTAAACTAATATTAAATTAAATTTGATAAAATAAAAAAACCTAATTCTAAATTTTGTGAAACTTGATTTTATGATTTTTTGTGAAAAAGAAATTGATTTTGGTTAGAAAATAATTAAAAAAATTAAATAAATAAAAGAAATAAATAAAAAAAGAAAGACAATGGGCTTGGTGTTGTTTTAGCAAGAAGGGGGTGTGGTTGGCAAATTTGAGCCCAATAAGCTCCTGGCTCCATTGACTTTGCTAGATCCTGTGGGCACGCTTGACTCCAGCGCATGGTGGAGCCTCATGGGAAGGCCTTAGATCTGAAGCCTTGGTGGTTTGGGTGATCAGATCTGGAGAGTGCATGATGGATCTTGGAGCGTGAGATGTACTGGATTACCCTGAAAATATTGAGAAAATAAAATGCACACGCCTGGGATCGAACCCAGGACGTGTGCATCAAAGACCAGTAACCTTGCCATTTGCGCCAGCTTATTTTGTTGTAATAATAACAAAACAAATAAAATATAATACACATAACATGCCACGCTTCCCAAAACGCGCGCAGATTCAAACAAGCCACTCCCATACTGCCACGCCATCATGTTCCCCGTGGCTTCCGTCATTTTAGATAAAAGGATTTTACCTACGGACACCAGGCGTAGGTATAACCCTTGCTCATTCCAAAATCATGTACATGTATGATAAATGCAAACCAATGGCACTGTGATACGGTGGGAGAACTGACGTTGAGGGTTTTGCGATTGTGTTTGCAAATGTTGCGGTTTAGCAAGAGTCGCCACCGAATTTTCTTTTATCCAATAAGGAAAGGTGAAAAAGCACAGGAAAGACCTTTTGAGATGTTTACATGAGTTTGGGGGGTAGATTATGAAAAAGGGAAGGTATTAGCACCCTTTCCATCCATGGTTTTCCATGGGCTCTTAGTTACTTGTCAGATCACTTGCTTTTATTTGAAATTTGTGCTTTTGTGTGGTTTTTGAAAGTATTTTGAAAAGGTGCCATCGTTTAGGCAAACTTTGCAATGATTCCCGTTCGTAAGAATGTATGCAAAGTGTTGAGCTTTTGAAAATATTTCAATGTTTAGAAAGTGTTTTGAAGATGTTTTAGAAAGTGTATGTGATTGTTTTGAAAATAGCAGGGATGTTTGTTTTGAAATTGAGCAAGTAACTAAAAGTAATCTACCTACTCAAAAGGTTTTAGATGTGTTTTTCCTCCTCCTTTAGATGTCTATATCTTACCATTGATTTGATAAGAAGCCCCATCGTTGGATGTGAAGGGACGAGCGTTGGGTCATCGTATGACCATGATAGCAATATTGTGAAATGACTTAGCACTTTCTCTGTAGGGACTAAGATCATTTTGAAAGGCAACTTTGATAGCGTCATTGAGGGACTATGATCTTTTTCGATTTTGTTTGTGCTAGGACATTCCACATGCATAACATGGCCATTTTTGTAAGGCAACAAGTGGAATTTCCTTAAGGGTGCATGTGTGCAAGTGTGTTTGATTTGCATGCATTTTGTCTTTGATTTTTGGGTTGTCTACTTGTTGTTTTTATCTTGTCATACACATCTAATTACTAGCATTTGTACAAAGCAATAAAAATGCAGGAAATAAATATCCTACACTATTACAACCATATTGAAGGGCAGGAAAATGTAAAGACAAAAATAAGGTAAAAGCAAGAAAAATGGATCTTTCGACTTAGGGAAGCAAACCCTTCGACTCTGCCATTTTTGGCCCTCTTCGACCTTACCTGAAAAGGGGTGAAAGAATGAGTTTCGACTGGGGGTCTGGAGGCCAGCATGTTGTGCATTTCGACTGCCTCTTTCATTTGGTCTGAAGGTTAGTATGGAAGCCAGAGACTTCGTTTCTAACTTTTCTGTCTCCTGTTTCTTTCATTTGAGTTTGAATAGCAATGTGGCCCCAAGGCCATCACCTTAAGACTAGATTAGTTCTTTAAAGCGCATTTAAATGTACCAAGAGCAAAAGCCAAAAAGATTGTTAACCATGACACATATTAAGAGAGTGAAAACAAAATAAAAAGAAGAGAATAGTATGTACATGTTTTAAGTGAAAAAGAAAACTTATTTACATGCCATGCTGGAAACGAAAGGCCAAAGGTTAGAAATAACTTACCTTGCTGGAGGTTGGAGCGTGTTCTGGACCTTCAAGTGGTTGTTTTAAATGCCTCTGGGTTCGAAGGAAAAGACCTTGGGTAGTCCTTCGACACTGGGTTTGAAAGAACCAAACAAGTGAACTATCCTTCTTTGTTGGATTCAAAGGAGAGAACAAGTGGGATGTTCCTTGAGTCGAAGGAAACTGAAATGTGTTGTTTGAAGGAGGCAATGATGATTCTAGTTTTTTATTTCACAAGTGTTGAAGTGTTTTAGAGTTTTATGGTGTGTGAGAATTTTGAAGATACGTTCCTCTCTTGTCCTCTCTCCCCTTTTTTTTATGCAAATGAACTCTCTATTTATAGAGAAAGGCTTTTGGGAAGCTTGGTGAGCAAAAATAATAAAATAAGGCTTAGTCTGGAAAGTAAGTGCCCACTTGTGCCATAAAGCAAAATGAATGGTTCAGATGGGGTTGCTTCCTTCTGAAGGAAAATAGGCGCAAGGCTCAAGACAACTTTTCTAAAAGGTAGTGTTATGCTGTTAAGTGAAAGTGGTCTTGGACAACAACTGGGTGAAGGCCTAAAAAGGGAAAACACGTAGCCTAGACTATGGATCTAAATGTTCAACTTGATCTTTTGAGTCGAATCCTCCATCTTTCTACACCTTTCGACCAGACTAGAACAACACAGCATTCGTTTTCACCAGTTATGTGTCATAATGCAGGACTATGGCGTGTCGAAGAGTTTCCAGATGGATTCGAAGGTGATATGAAGGCACATTCGAATCATTCATGAAGATGAATTTAAAAGTCACAGGAAGGTATCCATTTATCCAATCGAAAACTTATGAATCCAAGGTCAACAGGTGAGGGGCGAATGGTGCAGTCGAATGACATTTTTTAGAAGGTTATTAATTTTTGAATTGAAGGAAGCTTTCAGAAGATTATTGACTTTTGAAGAAAACCAAAAGGAGGCCTTTACTTTCTGAGTCGAAGGACGTTCCTGAGCCGAAGGACACTGTTTCAGAGGGAAACAAAAAACTCAATTGAAGCTTGTATGAAGATCATTTCCTTCTAAGTCTAAGGAAGCCTTTTTTAAAGTCACATGCCCAGACGAAAGAGGCATGCTAGCAACAACTTTTGAGCAGTCGAATGAGGTGCAAAGTCCAGTCGAAGGGGACTGAATCGAAGGATATCTACTTTCCTCCAAATTCGTCAAAATGTTATTTTTATCAGTTTTCTCTCTTTTTGACAGTTTCCTTTTAATTCTGGTGCTGGAAAATCCTAATGCACTTGTGCAATCTTGAACCTTGAGAATCTTTGTGAGAAAGCCTTGAAAAATGAGAGGGCAAATTTTGGGATACAATAGGCACCAATCAACTCGTTGCAACCTCACGAGCCTCGTGGTACCATTATTAAGGTCCAATTTTCCATGTACATAAAACCTCTAAAAACAAAGCAAGAACCCTAGCCATGGCATTTTCATGTTCAGTCAGTAAAAATGCAATTGGATATAATCAATAGCTTGCAAACAACTCAAGGATTATGAATATATCAATTAATCATGCTAAATGTGCCAGAATCAATGTAATCGAATTCAAGAAAAAAAGCCAAACCGTATTATGATCGGTGGAAATAGAACTGACTGTTTTGGAATGTTGGTTCGTGAAATGTCGCGGTAAGCAAGAGTCGCCACCGTCTTTTATTTTCTCCAACAAGGAAAGCACAAAAGCACAGCAAAATTCCTTTTCGAGATGTTTCTCGGTTCGGGAGGTAGATTATAGAAAGGGAAGGTGTTAGCACCCTTTCTATCCGTGGTTATCCACGGGCTCTTAGGTACTTGCTCATTATGTTTTCAAAATGTTTTGCTTTTCTTGTGTTTGTGGGTTTTGAAAAAAAGTTTGTTTGAAAACTTCTCTTGTATCTGTCCTCAAGAGTGTATGAAGTATTGTTTGAAAACTTTTGTCATAAAAGTGTAAGTGTGAAAAGTTGTTTTTGTTTTGAAAGAGCAAGTACCTGAGAACCTCTACCTACTCAAAAGAAATTAAGATGTGTAAATGTCCTTTAGACAGTACTATCCCACTATTGAGAAGTAGGTAGCACCGTCGTTGGAGTTTTCGGGTCAATTCGATTTATAGGGACATGTGGTCACCAAAGCAATAGTAGGACGCCTTAGCGGTAAACCTAATGTCCTAGATCCTTTTCATCCGAGGAAACCGTTTCGAGGCAACTTGGATCTTTAGACAAGAGGGCGACCTCTAAAACACCATATACTTAATGACCACGTCGAGGCAACCAAGTGAGGCGTACCCTAAGAGTGGCATGTGCGAGTGTGTCAGGATTCAGTTAAATTATCTTTGAACATGTTATGGTGAGCTACGTTTCGATTTTAATTTTCAGATAAGTCTTGTCATGCATAGCCTAGTTAACATACATCTAACAGTTAAATAGTTGTGCGGAAAGTAAATCTAAGCTATTACAAGGCGTCGGGTATTTACATCGCCAAAAGCAAACCCTTGAAAAGTAAATGCGAGAAAATAGAAGAAAGCGATAACAAGTCCTAATTAACGCTCTTACATCCTCGGAGAAATTACATAAATATGATCAAAAAATAATTAAAAAAATAATCACATGCGCGAGAAAGAATTGAATCGGAGAAGTCCTTAGGGTTTTGGCCCTTTTTGAGAAAGAAAGAAGTTTGATTATTTATGAATTAAATTAAATTAAACCTAATTAATTAATTAATAAAAAGGAATATTTTTGAGTTTTTTAATGTTTTAAAGGAAATAAATAAAATAAAAAGATGATTAAAATTGTCAAAAGAAACCCTAATTCTATGTTGATTTTAAATTATTGAGAAAAAGTTAAAATTAGCCCTAATTAAACTAAATTAATTTGTTAGTATTTATTTACAAAAATAATAAATTAAAGGTGAAATTAATAAATAATAATAATAATAAAAATATTACATTTTTAGTCTTCTGATTTTTATTATGAAAAATTATAATTATTTAGTTAATAGTTAATTTAAGGATTAAAATTAAACAAGTAAAATAAAAAGATAAAAGGAAAAGAAAAATAAACTCAGGGGGGTGCTGGCCCA
Organism: Vicia faba; assembly: GCA_948472305.1. NCBI lineage: Eukaryota > Viridiplantae > Streptophyta > Magnoliopsida > Fabales > Fabaceae > Vicia > Vicia faba. The sequence goes on from OX451737.1 coordinate 549,028,740, forward strand.
TTCAGGAGGTAAGTTCTGGAATTTTGAAGCCCAATTGTTTCAGCCACGTTTGACTTTCATGATCAATCACACGCCTGTTGACTAGGGAGTATGATGGTCATCCAGCTTTGGCCACTGGATCTATGCTGGAAGACACCTGGCGCGTGGATATTTAGGGTACATGGTAGACCCCCTCCTGAAACCTGCAGGCAATTATATGAAGAAAAATAGGAACAAATATTTTGGGGGACCTGGGATTCGAACCCAGGTCCCAACGTTTCCAAGCCAGCACGCTAACCACTCCACCACTTGCACGCTTTTGTTATTATAATAACAAGTAAATAATATATTAAAAAATCAATCCATATGCTATAACACAAAAAAACACGCGCGCGTTTTCAAACTAGCCAATGATATACCACCACCTCATCATCTTCTTCGCTGATACCTATAAAAACAAGATTAGATAGCGAGGGTTTTTAACCCCCACAACATGCTACGAGGAAAAATAGCGAATAGAGATGCAGTATATATAAATATTTCGCGATGGTTCAAATGTGTTCGTCTGGTTCTCACGAATTCAGTCATATGCCTTAGGAGTCTTAATTTTTCTGGGTTTAGAAAGCCCCAATCTTAAAGCTCACGAACCCTAAAATTCAACCATGGCATCTTTGGATTCAGGACATTTTAATTCAATTAATCTATGCCAATAGCTTCATGTGGTCTCTAGCAACACAAAACAAACAAGAAATCATGTCAAATGCTCATGAATTGGACAATACGATTTTGAATAAAAATGTCAAACCGTGGTTCTGTTTAGGGTGATTCTTTGAGCTTCAAGGCTTGAATTTGATTGCCACACACTCCTGGGAACTCCTGCAAGGTATTAGAATCAACAAACAACTTTGAATCGCCCTGGAATATAGAAATCAGTTTTGAGTTTTTTTTCCAATTTTCTTGAATTGCAATGGCTTTTTCCTGCAGCTTTCTCACGTGTGTGGCATCAGGGTTTGCTTGAATATATATAGGAAAATGAAATTAGGTCACAATCTTGAACAAAAATCCATGGAATTGATGATTGAATATTTGATTGAAAATCAAATCTTTTTGCATTTTCATGATTGGAAAAGGTTGCCAATTTTGGAGATTTTTGCATCTTTGATTTGTACACGAAATTGCCAGCATATCTTGACCATATTTGCTTCACAAAAAGATTGAAAAACCACATCTTTGTATTTTCCTACAACTTAAATTAATTAAATGAATTAATATTGATTAAAAATCCAATTAATTAATAAAAAATAAGAAAATAAATTCAATTAAGCTTGAGGGGTCGTGCATAGGCCATGGATGAAGTTTCAAGAAGAGATTTGAGGCCCATTAGCAAAAATAAGGTGTTTTGAGCAAAGTTAACTTTTGCAAATTCATAAAAACTTCCCAACTTCTCCAATGCATATCTTGCTCAATTTTGATCATATGAACATGTTCTTGGACATTTTGGAAAGGTCTTGAAGTCCTCTAACCAATGCCTTTGGTCCCATGTCATTTGTATTTACCAATCTCAAGTTATGGTCTTTGACTTAAAGTGCATTTTTGTTGACTTTTGAAATTGATCTATAATGTAGAAATTGATAACTTTTTGTGAGAGAATTTCTTGGACTTGGAGTGTGAATATGGATTGTAGGAAATGTCATCCCCTTCAAAATGAGCATTGGATGGGATTTTCTGATGAACCATGAAAAAGTTATGCCCTGGTCAAGATACAATTGACTTTTCTACTGTCCAAAAATAGTAACTTTTTGCACCTTGATGATTTTTGAGCCATTCTTGTGGAATCATGATCAAGACTTGATCAAATGATGATTGTGGACTCAAAATAAGATGTTGACCAAAAATTCTGACTTTTGACTGTGAATTGCCCTTTGCAGTTGACTGTGGATCAAATGAGGCTTTTGACTATGCAAATTGGCCCTGTGAGTCTTGAAACTTGATATGTAGGTGCTTGAGGATATGTATAGGCCTATGGGACTTGATTGAACCATTGAAAACCCTAAGTTCCTTGAAAGAACCAAAACCCTAATTTTGGCTGGCTTAGGAGGTGGTTTGACTGTCTACCTCTTGAGCAAATCTTGAGGAATATGGGAGGGCAAATTTTGGGGTACAACAGTTGCCCCTGTTCAATATTCTTAAACCTGAGGATGTAGATTGGCTTGTGTGCCTTTCATGATCCGAAGGTGGAAGATGATTGAACACTAAAGTGCCCAGAAATTTGCACTCGCATGGTGGAGTATCAGCAATGTGATGTCGGAAATGGGCTTACAGATGCCATTTGGAGAGATGATGGATAGGAGGATGGGCTTATAGATGCCATCTGGAGATGTGACAGAATCTTGTCGGGGATGGGCTTATAGATGCCATCTGGAAATGTAATGGATGGTAGTGGAGATGGGCTTATAGATGCCATCTGGAGATTGTTTGTTGAATTGTAACTTGGTAGGTTGAAAGAAGGAACCTGTGTAGGGTTTCCTGATGATGAGTCCATGTAAAACTGCATCTTGGAAGAGAAGGAACCGGTGTAGGGTTGCTTCATGATGGTCAAGTACATAGTTGTCTTGTCTGGTTTCAGGTATTAATCTATAATCCGTCGTCCACAGATTTTTCCTGGCTTGCTACAGGTATTAATTTGGAACTTGAAAAGGTTGGCCAATGAGATAATTGTCCTGTCTGGTTTCAGGTATTAATCTCTGACTTGAGAAAGAAAGATAGTCTTCCTGGCTTGTTACGGGTATTGATCTTCAATCTCTTCAATGTAGATAACTTTCCTGGCTAGTTACAGGTATAGATCTTCAATTAGTTCATATACGTGGTTTTCCTGTCTGGTTTCAGGTGTTAACCTATAATCAGTTGTCCACAGATATTTCCTGGCTAGTTACAAGTGTTAATCTGGAACTTAAGAAGGTTGGTCGAGATAGCTTTCCTGGCTGGTTTCAGGTATTAATCTCTGATTTGAGAAAGAAAGATGGTTTCCTATCTGGTTTCAGGTATTGATCTTCAATATCTTCATGTAGATAACTTTCCTGGCTAGTTACAGGTGTAGATCTACAATCAGTCGTTCACAGATATTTCCTGGCTAGTTACAGGTGTTGATCCGGAACTTAAGAAGAGTTGGTCGAGATAGTTTTCCTGGCTGGTTTCAGGTATTAATCTCTGATTTGAGAAAGAAAGATGGTTTCCTGTCTGGTTTCAGGTATTGATCTTCAATCTCTTCATGTAGATACTTTCCTGTCTGGTTTCAGGTATAGATCTACAATCAGTCGTCCACAGATATTTCCTGGCTAGTTACAGGTGTTGATCCGGAACTTAAGAAGGCTGATGGTAATCATCTTTTGATTGACCTTTTCCTGAAAAGGCAAAACATTAGTAGTATGCAATGTCATGATGTATGAAATGCATGATGTTCTCAGAATGAGATCGTATGATATGATGCTTATATGCATGTATCATGATGTATGGAAATGTAATGTTTTAGCTGGGGAAAATAAATCTTGGATAGCTGCTGGAGAATGATGTTGAATTCTTCGTTTCCGCTGGGGATGATGAACGAAGCTGATTGCACGAATAAACCTGTAGGAGAGGATGACTCCGTTGGGGAATAAACATGGCGAAGAGATTACTCTGCGGGGAATTACTCTGTGGGAAGAGATGCTTCGCTGAGATTTTAACGATAACTCTGCTAGGGACCCCGTTCATAAGCTCTGTTGGGGGATTTTGATGATGAACTCCGCTGGGGATAGAAAGAACTTTGTTGGGGATGATCTTTTAGTTGCAATTTGCTGAGGATAACCCAGTTAGACTCTTGTGGGGATAACCTCTGAATTTGGCTGAGGAGATACATTTATATTCTGCAGGGGACAAGCTTCCAGAATCTACTGGGTAAGATGATTCAATTCTCTATTGGGGAAACTTTTTTAGACTGCGCTGGGGAAATGGCTCCACTGGGGGTATCTTGTATTTCACCGGGGACATTCTTATATTTTGTTGAGGAATATTAAGACTGTCGGGGATGCTCTTTACGCTTGCTAGGGAATATTTGTATACTCCGTTGGGGAATATTAAGATCTTCTGGGGATACCCAACTTTTTCAGGACTAATGGTAGACCAACTCTGCTCGGGGGAGAGTATTGCTGACTTGCTGGGGATATTGTGCCTTTTTAGGGCTGATGGGAGACCAATTCTGCTTGGGGAGAGTATTGCTGACTCTTGCCTTACTCTGCGGAGAGTGAAGGTATCTTGGTCAAATTCCTCAGCCGAACTTACCTTGGTACCTTGGTGGACAAAGCAACTAGATTGCTTAGACAATTCTTATTGCCACTACTTCCGAGGTCACCTGTAATTAGTCCTTTGTTTCGTATGCAAGTATTTCTGATCAGCAATTAATGTCAAATGCATATATCAAAAATGAACATTGGACGTTCTTTGCAAAACAAAACAGATAAAGGAAAAACGATTTGTAATTTGTATGAAAAATGAACTTGTATTGATTTTGAAATTTGCCTGTAAATAGGCGTTGTGTACAAGAGGCTGACGTCCTAGTAAGAGAACGCCGCCGAACAAAATAGAGTTTATACAATTTATGAAAAGGAAAACAAAACAGCTATGTGAAAAATCCCACTGGGTTCCAACTCTGCTATTGCCTTTATGTCTTGGAGCGTCTCATCACTTTGCTGCTTAGTTGAAGATGAGTCGGATTGATTGGTGTCGTCCGAGCCTGATGGTTGATACCGAAGTCTGGATGCGAGGTGATACAATGAGACATAGTATTACGCTTATCCCTAACTTTTGCCTGGACCGCCCTTTCGGGTTTTCAGTCCACCGGGATACCCATTTTTGCCCAAGCCGCCTTTTCAGGTTTTCGACTTGCCGGGTGTACAGTTTTTTTTTTCCATCCCTTATTTTTGCCCGAACCCTTTTGGTTCGCCGGGAAGCCCTTATTTTTGCCTAGGCCAGTCGACCTAGCGGGTCTTTAATCATGCGTAGTATCTTTTTACTATGTATGCATTGGCGGGGTGAGGAAGGTTGTCACCATCCATGGTGGTTAGAATCATGGCTCCTCCTGAGAAGATGTTCTTAACCACAAATGGCCCTTCGTACGTAGGGGTCCATTTGCCCCTGGGATCACCTTGAGGTAGGATGATGCGCTTGATTACCAGGTCCCCAACTTGATACTCTTGTCGTCTGACTTTCTTGTTAAATGCCTTGATCATCCGTTTTGGTACGTCTGACCATGATAAATAGCAGTGAGTCTTTTTTCGTCGATTAGGTTTAATTGATCAAGCTGGGTCTGGATCCAGTCATCTTCGCTCAAACCTGCATCCTTCATGATCCGAAGAGAGGGTATCTGAATTTCAATGGGCATGACTGCCTCCATGCCATAGACCAAGGAATAGGGTGTTGCCCCTGTTGATGTTCGTGCTGAGGTACGGTACCCATGCAGAGCAAATGGTAACATCTCGTGCCAATCTTTGTAGGTCACTGTCATCTTCTGCACAATCTTCTTGATGTTCTTATTAGCTGCTTCTACAGCTCCATTCATCTTCGGCCGGTAGGGAGAAGAGTTGTGGTGCTGTATCTTGAATTGCTCGCAGAGCTCAGTGATCATCTTGTTGTTAATATTGGTACCATTGTTCGTAATGATCCTCTCTGGTACACCGTATCGACAGATCAGGTTATGCCGAATGAACCGTGCCACAACATTCTTGGTTACGGTGGCAAAGGAAGCTGCTTCAACCCACTTCGTAAAGTAATCAATTGCTACCAGGATGAAGCGATGCTCGTTGGATGCCGTAGGTCTGATCTTGCCAATCATATCAATGCCCCACATTGCAAAAGGCCAAGGTGCTGTCAAGACATTCAGAGGAACTGGAGGAATATGCACCTTATCAGCATAGATCTGGCATTTGTGACATGTCCGAGAATGCTGATAACAGTCGGCTTCCATTGTGGACCAGTAATATCCTGCCCGAAGGATTTTCTTTGCCATGGTATGCCCACTGGAATGAGTTCCAAAGGTACCTTCATGCAGCTCTTCCATGATCCTTTCTGCTTCGATCTTATGCACACAGCGCAGTAAGGTTGAATCATGGTTTCGTTTGTACAGAATGCCGTTGCTGAGGAAGAACTTTGCCGCGAACCTTCTCAGAAACTTCTTGTCATTAACAGATGCACCCTTGGGGTATTCTTGAGCTTCAAGGTACCTCTTCACTTCATGATACCAAGGTTTTTCTGTTACTTCTTTGGTCTCAAGATCACAGCAATGTGCAGGTTCATCCAATTTCCAAATAATGATCCGGGGAGCCTCATTGTCCCATTTGACTTTGAACATAGAAGCCATTGTAGCTAGCGCGTCCGCCAACTGATTCTCCTCTCTTGGGAAGTGTTCAAAGGTTATCTCCTCGAAATGGGGGATCAATGTCAACACATACTCCTTGTAGGGAATAAGATTTGGGTGTTTCGTATCCCACTCGCCTTTGATCTGACTGATCACGAGAGCGGAATCTCCGAAGACACTCAAAAACTTGATCCTTAGGTCAATTGCAGCTCGAAGACCCATGATGCATGCTTCATACTCCGCCATGTTATTGGTGCAGTTAAAACATAGTCGGACGGTAAGTGGAGTATGAGAGCCTTTAGGAGATATGATTACAGCGCCAATGCCGTTACCCAAAGCGTTTGAGGCTCCGTCAAAGTGCATAGACCATCGGGATCCCTCCTCAGGTCCTTCATCCGGTCCAGGTACTTCACAATTAGTTACCACCATGATATTCTCGTCTGGAAATTCAAAGTTCATAGATTGGTAGTCATCCACTGCTTGATGTGCCAAATGGTCTGCCAATACACTTCCCTTGATTGCTTTTTGAGTCGTGTACTAGATGTCATATTTAGTCAAGATCATCTGCCATCTTGCTATTCTTCCGGACAAGGCAGGCTTTTCGAAGATATACTTGATTGGATTCATTTTTGAAATCAACAGAGTAGTGTGAGTCAACATATACTGTCTCAGCCGGCGAGCAGCCCATACCAAAGCGCAACAAGTTTTCTCGAGCAGTGAGTATTGGGTCTCACAGTCGGTAAACTTTTTGCTAAGGTAATAAATAGCATGCTCTTTTCGGCCAGACTCGTCATGTTGACCCAGCACACACCCCATTGAACTGTCAAGTACTGTCAAGTATAGGATTAGAGGTCTCCCTTCAACCGGTGGCATAAGAATGGGTGGTTCTTGGAGATACTCTTTGATTCTTTCGAAAGCGGCCTGACATTCATCATTCCAACGTACTACTTGATCTTTCTTCAGTAGCTTGAAGATTGGCTCACAGGTAGCAGTTAGGTGCGAGATGAATCGGGCAATGTAGTTCAGCCATCCCAGAAAGCCTCTGACTTCCTTCTCTGTCTTGGGAACCGGCATCTCTTGTATGGCTTTCACTTTGGCAGGATCCACTTGAATACCTTTGTCGCTCACGACGAAACCTAGTAGTTTTCCAGATCTCACCCCAAAGGTGCATTTGTTCGGGTTTAACCTCAGCTTGTACAACTTCAACCGGTCAAACAGCTTCTGTAGATGATCAAGATGTTCCTCCTCAGTTTGGGACCTTGCAATCATATCGTCGACGTATACTTCGATCTCATGATGGATCATATCATGAAACAGAGCAACCATGGCACGTTGGTAGGTTGCCCCAGCATTTTTCAACCCAAAAGGCATGACCTTGTAGCAAAAGGTGCCCCACTGAGTAACAAAAGTGGTCTTCTCCATGTCTTCAGGAGCCATCTTGATTTGATTATAACCGGAGAACCCGTCCATGAAGGAGAATACCTTATGCTGAGCAGTGTTGTCAACCAGAACGTCGATGTGAGGCAGAGGGAAGTCATCTTTGGGGCTAGCCCTATTCAAATCCATGTAGTCAACACACATTCTGACCTTACCATCCTTCTTCGGCACTGGAACCACGTTGGCAACCCACTGAGGGTAAGAAGTTACTGCTAGAAACCTGACATCAAATTGTTTCATAACCTCAGCTTTGATTTTCTCGGACATCTCTAGACGCATACGGCGAACCTTCTGTTTTACCGGAGGGCATTCTTCCTTGGTAGGCAGATGATGAACCACAATGTCGGTATCCAACCCAGGCATATCTTCGTAAGACCATGCAAAGATTTCCACGTAGTCATGCAGCATCTGAATCAACCGTTGTTTCACACTAGTCTCCAGATTGGCACCAATCTTGACTTCCTTTCAGTCTGTCTCAGTACCTAGATTTACCGTTTCTACTAGCTCTTCATGTGGCTGAATGGACCTCTCTTCCTGGAGTAGCAGTTTTGCAAGCTCACCAGGCACTTCGCAATCATCTTCACCTTCGTCTTCGGCTAATTTGATCGGATTTTCGAAGTCATAACTGGCAGTAGCAGAGTCGTTACCAGTGAGATCCAGAGTGGATTGGGACCTGTATATGTGAGTGTGTGTAAATAGTTGTTTTGCAATATATAATAAAGAAAGACAAGGAGCACAAGATTTGAAATGCAAAAACGTCCAATGCTTTTATTAATGATATATGAAAATGACACACAAAAGCCCTCACAAATGAAGCCACGGTGCCCCGGGTAAGACACCGGGCCATAAAGTTTCACAAATATTATTTGTTACAGATTCAAAACAAAGGAGTTCATTACTGAGTCACAAAAGTAATAGGTACGAAGTGTTTTGCCATCCAGTTGCTTGGTCCACCGTTGGTCGTAGGGTAGATCCAGCTGTCGAATTCAGATTCCTCCACGTCATCTTCAACCCGGATAGCATTTACTCCATGCTTGGGCATGGGAGCTGTTACAACATTGGGCCTTTCGGGCGCCTCGAACTCAACCTCCTTAGCATCAATCAGGTCTTGGACCTTATTCTTCAGAGCCCAACAATCATCTGTAGTATGCCCTGGGCTGTCAGAATGATAAGCGCAGCGGGCGTTAGGATTGTACTTTGGGGACGTTGTGTTTACAACCTTCAGAGCTTCTTTTATAGTTACCAGACTAGTTGTCAGTAACTGCGGCAATATCTGGGACAAGGTCATACTGAGACGAGTAAACTGCCTTCTAGGTCTCTCACCCCTTTGCTGGTTGTGATGCTGAGGAGCAGCAGCAGGCTTTGAAATAACCACCACGTTGACAGCTTGGCAGCGTTCCGGTTTATTCTGTCTCCTTGAACCATAAACAACACTAGATTCCTTCTTGAATGGCTTATTTTCAGTACTCGAGGAGGCACCTTTCTGTATCTTCCCATACTTGATACCAGCTTCTATCCTCTCACCAGTCAAGATAAGGTCTGTAAACCCGATTGAAGAATTCCCAATCAGATGGTTGAAGAACGGACCAGACAGGGTCCCCAAGAACATATCCACAAGTTCTCGATCAGTCAAAGGTGGCTGCACCCTTCCATCCAGGTCTCTCCACTTCTGAGCATATTCCTTAAATCCTTCACCCGTCCCTAGTGACATACCCTGGAATTGGGTACGCGTAGGAGCGAGGTCAGAATTATACTGATACTGCTTATAGAATGCAGTAGCCAAATCCTCCCAGTTACGAATACTGGCTCCATCCAGCTGATAGAACCATTCGATTTGAGTCCCTGAAAGACTATCCTGGAAGAAATGGATCCACAAATTCTTGTCAGCTGTATAAGGTTGGATCTTCCTTACATACGACCGAAGGTTCGGCTTAGGACAGGAAGCTCCTTCGTATTTTGCAAAAGCAGACGCCTTGAACTTATGGGGAATCACCACCCCAGAGGATAAGCCTAGGTCTCCAAAATCCAACCCGGGCACATTTTGTATCTCCATAGCACTTAAGCGGTCCTCCAGCTGTTTGTACCTGTCCTCAGCAGGAGGGTACTGTTCATCAATATAATTCGTCTCGTTGTCGGAGACCACAGGACTAGGAACCCTTCTCTCTTGGGGACTGTCTTTCCCTACAGAGGAAGTAGTCAGATCAACCTCATTCTGTAGTCCATTCCCAAATCTACGTCCAGTGTTGAACAAGACGGTCCTCTTCTTCTTCTTCTTCAGAATCAGAGTCTTCAACTCCTGTTGACCCTGGGCTAGGCTCATAACCAACTCCTGGAACTGGGCATTCTGGGCCTGGAGGGCCTTGATATCTTGTCCAGTAGTAGGTTCAGAAGACATGATGATTGCTGAAATAAACAGCGAAGAAGATAAGTGACTTGTAAAAAGGGGTACCTGTTATGCATATGATGGAATGAAATGCGTATGATTTATGTTTTCAAAGACAATCGGGATTCAACTTTGTAGACAAAAAGGAAACACACTTTATTAGTTTCAACTTTAGAATTTAAATTGTTCAACAAATTGCCCTTAGGCGTTATATGAATGAAAAATACAGAAAAGTAAATAAAATCTGTGAAAGAAACATCCAAGGCCCATCAGTGCTCCCATGGCCTCTTCTTCTCGGTACGGATATAGTCATTCAGGATCCTCTCGTTCTCCATTTGCTTATTTAGCTTCTGGATCTTTTGTTCCTGTTCGTTGAACCTTTCCCGATAAGAATCCCGTTCTTCCTGCAGTTGCGCCCAAGACCTCTTTAGTGTAACAATATCAGTGGGTATCTGAGGATGGAGAACAGTTGGAGGAACCCCGTCTTTATCAGGAACTTCAAGAGTAATAGGCCTGACAGCTTCGTATGGCATACCTAACTTCTGAGCACGGATGCGGACCCATCTGAAATAGGATTCCATTGGTAGAGAAGTCTTCGGTCCCAACTCATGTGGGTCAGCTTTGTGAACTCTATCCCAAGCCCGGATGAATCTACGACACAGCTCATCACTATCTACCTGAAACTCAAAACTGATGTGAGGTATCAACATCTCATGAGGCCCTGCTCTTCTGGCTCTTCCAAACTGACGGAGAGCTAAACATGGATTATAAGAGATTCCTCCTTGGGTACCGATCAATGGAACATTAGGATATTCTCCGCAACGATCAATAACAGCCACCTCATCTAAACCTCTGAGAGTCCAAATGATGTCATTATCAGTGAGAGACATTATCCTATGAGCCCAACCTCTTCCTTCTTTGTTCTTCAGGACGAACTTAGGGAGGTGCGAAATAAACCACCTCACTAACAAAGGAGCACAACACCACAAATTTCCCCGTCTTCGGGCAGTATGAGCATAGAGCTGTTACAGGATATCACCCAAGAGAGTGGGCACGGGATTCCGAGAGATGAAGATCCTTATGGCGTTGACATTAACAAAGGTATCAGGATTTGGAAACAAAACTATACCATAGATTAAGAGAGCCAGAATGTCTTCGTACGCCCTGAAGTCTAAGTCATTCCAGAAACTATTAGCTTTGCCAATCAGAAACTTAGCCAAAAAGCCCTTAACTCCACTTCTAGTCTCCCAGTTAGCCATTACCTCCTCTTTGGTCAAGGGAAGGGCTGCAACAATCTCTTAAGGCCTAAGAGTCTTTTCCCAACCAGTGAATGGAGTCTGCTCCAAAACAGGGATACCAAGTAACTCAGAGAATTCTTCCAGGGTAGGGACCAGCTGGAAGTCTTGAAAGGTGAAGCAATGGTATAACGGATCATAAAACTGGGCCAGGACACTCGTCAATTGCTGGTCCCACTTTGAAGTGACTAAACCGAGAAGAGAACCATGCCTCTTGATGAAGGAAGTAGTATTTGGAATCCTATCAACCAATTCTGTAAGCAAAGCAGGTGGTTGAACAAAGTTGAGCCGAATAGTATTCCTTCGCATGGGCATCATGATGTTCTACAAAACAGAGCAAAGATGAAACCCTCTTGTCTTTGAAATGGGTCAGTCCTTATGCAGGATGCATGCAATGTTATGATGGTACGATGTTATGATAAAGGCACACCACAAGTATTCACAAAAGGCAAACATGGTAAAGGCGCACAAGTCACACAAGACAGCCCTTAGAGTTCAGGCCAGCATGAAGTTTAGGTACTACCCTCTTTCAGTTTCAGTTGGTTAAGACCTGTCCTAAAAATAGTAACCGGGTTCTAGAGGATCTCAATATCACTGACTACCCTCAATCGGTCATAACTCCAGCTTAGCAATCTTTTCTTGCAGCCGGAACCATCGCGAGAGTTTAGCCTCAATGAGTGTAGCATACTGCTACTGTTCTATGGCCAAGTTGGTCAATTTAAGGTGCTAAGGTCAGTTGGTGCTTAATGACTCCTCAGAAGACCCATATTCTCCTCGTTCCAACACAAGGGATATCGGTACAGACCAAGGTGCCACACCAACGTAGCTACTGCTTCACCCGTGTCGGTCTACGCCGGACAGGTCCCTCGCAGTTTATTGCTACTTACCTAAAGGGTATTCCTCAGATCCGGGTTAGGATCTATGAAACTCCAATACAAGCCCACAAATATAAATCATACAAAGCATGCAATTGAAAATATAGAATGATCTAATCCTAAGGTACACCTCACTTATAAATATTCCCTAGCAGAGTCGCCAGTTCTGTGATCGGTGGAAATAGAACTGACTGTTTTGGAATGCTGGTTCGCGAAATGTCGCGGTAAGCAAGAGTCGCCACCGTCTTTTATTTTCTCCAACAAGGAAAGGACAAAAGCACAACAAAGTTCCTTTTCGATATGTTTCTCGGTTCGGGAGGTAGATTATAGAAAGGGAAGGTGTTAGCACCCTTTCTATCCGTGGTTATCCACGGGCTCTTAGGTACTTGCTCACTATGTTTTCAAAATGTTTTGCTTTTCTTGTGTTTATGGGTTTTGAAAAAAAGTTTGTTTGAAAACTTCTCTTGTATCTGTCCTCAAGAGTGTATGAAGTATTGTTTGAAAACTTTTGTCAGAAAAGTGTAAGTGCGAAAAGTTGTTTTTGTTTTGAAAGAGCAAGTACCTGAGAACCTCTACCTACTCAAAAGAAATTAAGTTGTGTAAATGTCCTTTAGACAGTACTATCCCACTATTGAGAAGTAGGTAGCACCGTCGTTGGAGTTTTCGGGTCAATTCGATTATAGGGACATGTGGTCACCAAAGCAATAGTAGGACGCCTTAGCGGTAAACCTAATGTCCTAGATCCTTTTTATCCGAGGCAACCGTTTCGAGGCAACTTGGATCTTTAGACAAGAGGGCGACCTCTAAAACACCTTATACTTAATGACCACGTCGAGGCAACCAAGTGAGGCGTACCCTAAGAGTGGCATGTGCGAGTTTGTCAGGATTTAGTTAAATTATCTTTGAACATGTTATGGTGAGCTACGTTTCGATTTTAATTTTCAGATAAGTCTTGTCATGCATAGCCTAGTTAACATACATCTAACAGTTAAATAGTTGTGCGGAAAGTAAATCTAAGTTATTACAAGGCGTCGGGTATTTACATCGCCAAAAGCAAACCCTTGAAAAGTAAATGCGAGAAAATAAAAGAAAGCGATAACAAGTCCTAATTAACGCTATTACATCCTCGGAGCAATTACATAAATATGATCAAAAATTAATTAAAAAAATAATCACATGCGCGAGAAAGAATTGAATCGGAGAAGTCCTTAGGGTTTTGGCCCTTTTTGAGAAAGAAAGAAGTTTGATTATTTATGAATTAAATTAAATTAAACCTAATTAATTAATTAATAAAAAGGAATATTTTTGAGTTTTTTAATGTTTTAAAGGAAATAAATAAAATAAAAAGATGATTAAAATTGTCAAAAGAAACCCTAATTCTATGTTGATTTTAAATTATTGAGAAAAAAGTTAAAATTAGCCCTAATTAAACTAAATTAATCTGTTAGTATTTATTTATAAAAATAATAAATTAAAGGTGAAATTAATAAATAATAATAATAATAAAAATATTACATTTTTAGTCTTCTGATTTTTATTATGAAAAATTATAATTATTTAGTTAATAGTTAATTTAAGGATTAAAATTAAATAAGTAAAATAAAAATATAAAAGGAAAAGAAAAATAAACTTGAGGGGGTGCTGGCCCATTCAGGAGGTAAGTTCTGGAATTTTGAAGCCCAATTGTTTCAGCCACGTTTGACTTTCATGATCAATCACACGCCTGTTGACTAGGGAGTATGATGGTCATCCAGCTTTGGCCACTGGATCTATGTTGGAAGACACCTGGCGCGTGGACATTTAGGGTACATGGTAGACCCCCTCCTGAAACCTGCAGGCAATTATATGAAAAAAAATAGGAACAAATATTTTGGGGGACCTAGGATTCGAACCCAGGTCCCAACGTTTCCAAGCCAGCACGCTAACCACTCCACCACTTGCACGCTTTTGTTATTATAATAACAAGTAAATAATATATTAAAAAATCAATCCATATGCTATAACAGAAAAAAACACGCACGCGTTTTCAAACTAGCCAATGATATACCACCACCTCATCATCTTCTTCGCTGATACCTGTAAAAACAAGATTAGATAACGGGGGGTTTTAACCCCCACAAAATGCTACGAGGAAAAATAGCGAATAGAGATGCAGTATATATAAATATTTCGCGATGGTTCAAATGTGTTCGTCTGGTTCTCACGAATTCAGTCATATGCCTTAGGAGTCTTAATTTTTCTGGGTTTAGAAAGCCCCAATCTTAAAGCTCACGAACCCTAAAATTCAACCATGGCATCTTTGGATTCAGGACATTTTAATTCAATTAATCTATGCCAATAGCTTCATGTGGTCTCTAGCAACACAAAACAAACAAGAAATCATGTCAAATGCTCATGAATTGGACAATACGATTTTGAATAAAAATGTCAAACCGTGGTTCTGTTTAGGGTGATTCTTTGAGCTTCAATGCTTGAATTTGATTGCCACACACTCCTGGGAACTCCTGCAAGGTATTAGAATCAACAAACAGCTTTGAATCGCCCTGGAATATAGAAATCAGTTTTGAGTTTTTTTCCAATTTTCTTGAATTGTAATGGCTTTTTCCTGCAGCTTTCTCACGTGTGTGGCATCAGGGTTTGCTTGAATATATATAGGAAAATGAAATTAGGTCACAATCTTGAACAAAAATCCATGGAATTGATGATTGAATATTTGATTGAAAATCAAATCTTTTTGCATTTTCATGATTGGAAAAGGTTGCCAATTTTGGAGATTTTTGCATCTTTGATTTGTACACGAAATTGCCAGCATATCTTGACCATATTTTCTTCACAAAAAGATTGAAAAACCACATCTTTGTATTTTCCTACAATTTAAATTAATTAAATGAATTAATATTGATTAAAAATTCAATTAATTAATAAAAAATAAGAAAATAAATTCAATTAAGCTTGATGGGTCGTGCATAGGCCATGGATGAAGTTTCAAGAAGAGATTTGAGGCCCATTAGCAAAAATAAGGTGTTTTGAGCAAAGTTGACTTTTGCAAATTCATAAAAAATTCCCAACTTCTCCAATGTATATCTTGCTCAATTTTGATCATATGAACATGTTCTTGGACATTTTGGAAAGGTCTTGAAGTCCTCTAACCAATGTCTTTGGTCCCATGTCATTTGGATTTACCAATCTCAAGCTATGGTCTTTGACCTAAAGTGCATTTTTGTTGACTTTTGAAATTGACCTATAATGTAGAAATTGATCTTTTTGTGAGAGCATTTCTTGGACTTGGGGTGTGAAGATGTATTATAGGAAATGTCATCCCCTTCAAAATGAGCATTGGATGGGATTTTTCTGATGAACCATGAAAAAGTTATGCCCTGGTCAAGATACAGTTGACTTTTCTACTGTCCAAAAATAGTAACTTTTTGCACCTTGATGATTTTTGAGCCATTCTTGTGGAATCATGATCAAGACTTGATCAAATGATGATTGTGGACTCAAAATAAGATGTTGACCAAAAATTCTGACTTTTGACTGTGAAATAACCATTTTGCCCTTTGCAGTTGACTGTGGATCAAATGAGGCTTTTGACTGTGCAAATTGGCCCTGTGAGTCTTGAAACTTGATATGTAGGTGCTTGAGGATATGTATAGGCCTATGGGACTTGATTGAACCATTGAAAACCCCAAGTTCCTTGAAAGAACCAAAACCCTAATTTTGGCTGGCTTAGGAGGTGGTTTGACTGTCTACCTCTTGAGCAAATCTTGAGGAATATGGGAGGGAAAATTTTGGGGTACAACACGTATGAACCTTACAACGTGATTCTGAGTGTGGGGAAGCTTGCTAGCGATTGAATCACGATCCTGGGGAGTCCAGCAATTGATTGGTATGACTAGAATACCTTGAGGTGATCTGTAACTTGGAGATCAGTTTGCAACTTTTTCTTGAATTTTTTTTTAAATTCGTTCTCTCTATTGCACGCCTCCAACCTATTGTTTTTTTATTTGCCTTTGTTCCTTATGTATCCAAGAATGTATTAGGTTTACAATTTGTTTCAAATCTTCTCCAATTATGAATATTGATTCATGATTCAATCCTTGCACCAAATCTTTCCAAATCAAGAAAATTCAATCTTTTTCTGTCCATTTTGAACCTTGCACGATTTGATATTGTTTCCAGCTGTGTAATGGACCTAATCATGCACAAAATCTCAAGATTTAGTTAGCTTTGATATTTTCATTATTTTATATTGATTTTATTTAATTTAAATGAAATAAAATCAAAATAAATAACAAAAATAAAATAATGACAAGTGGAAGGGCTCATGGGTCGTGGGTCACATTACAAACTCAGTGCAAGCATAAAAAGTTGGGCCCATTTGACAAAAAATACAATTTTGGACACATTTGACTTTTGGCAATTTTGCAAAAAGGGTCAACTTTTCCAATGCATAACTCTCTCAATTTTGACCCTAGAGAGGTGTTCTTTGACTTTTTATAAAGCTTAAGATTTCCTCTAAGTAACCATTTTGGTATCATCTTAATTGAGTCTTCCATGTTCATGTATGAAGCTTTGACCCAAAAGGTGTTTTTGTTGACTTTTCAAAATGACCTATAATGTCCAAATTCATATCTTCTTGTGAGTGCATATTTTGAACTTGGGAGATGAAGATGGATTGTAGTTAATTACATCCTCTTCAAAATGAGCTTTGGATGGGTCATTTTTGATAAAGTATGAGAAAGTTATGCTTGGTCAAAGTTGAGTTGACTTTTCTTGCAAAACCCTAATTTAGCAACTTTTGGGTTTTGATGAATTGTGAGCAATCCTTGAGGAATCATGATCAACCCTTGATCAAATGATGAATAATACTTCAAAATGATAATGTTGACTAAAAATCTTGAAGTTTGACTGTATGTGGGCCACAGTTGACTTTTGCCCTAGCACAATCGATTTTCAGACCTTTGAGCAATTGACTGAGCAAACTTCTTCTGCAAGGCTTGAAACTTGACATGGATGATCTTGAGAACATATTAGGACAATGGTGAGAATTTTGGATCCTTTGGACTCAAGCATCTTTGTGCAAAATGAAACCCTAATTTGAGGTAGACTGCCTTAGGAGAGAGTTTGTCTGGTCAACTCTTGAACTTCCTTGAGCAATTTGAGGACCTCACTTGACATGTTTTGCCAAATATGGGAGGGAAAATTTTGGGGTACAACATGGAGATTTGATCAAATTTCTTGAGGAATTATGGTCCAAACTTGATCAAATGATACATATGAGTTTAAAATGTTGATGTGGATTAAAAATTATGAAGTTTGACTGTAAGTTGGCCATAGTTGACTTTTCCCCAATACAGTTGATTTTTAGGTCAACTGCTCAATTGACTGATCAAAAGTGTGATTCAAGGCTTGAAACTTGACATGAGTAATCTTGGTGGTCCATGATGTTCCATGAAAGTCATATGAAGTATTGAAAGTTCAATAATCCTTGTGCAATCTCAAACCTTAATTTTGGTCATCAGTGCTTAAGGAGGTGTCTTAAGCTGATCAAAACCTAATGCAGTCTTTGAGTCAAGGAGATCTTGTGAGAAAATTCTTGATAAGTGAGAGGGAAAATTTTGGGGTACAACAACCGTTAGTAATGACAAGTACAAAATACGAAAAAGCCGGATCCCATTACCTCTCCACTAAGCTTGAATTATGGAAAAGAAAAAGACATGATCATACTATCTTCATTATTGTGTAACGACTCTTTTTCAATAGCCAACGACTCTGTTTTGCTTGGCTATATAAGATAAGGATCATATGCTTAAAATGTTTTTGGTACAATGTTCAAATAAAAGTTGTCATTATTGAAACACAACTAAAGCTATCAACCATTATAACAACAACAAGAACAACTGCTATCAAAATGATTATTCAATCATGTTGTTGATGATTTCAAGAAAAATAATGAAATCATTGATTCACAATGTGCTTAAATTCATATACTGCAAGAAGCTTGCTAAGCCGTAGAAGATAATAAAGATGATCATGGAAGCTCCTGTTATAAATCCACAAGTTGTGTTCGAAAATGATCATTGAAGTAAATAGAACAAGGGTTGTTGTCCAGAATGTTCTAAGGTGAATCAAGATGGAGAAGTTCTTCTCTTTACTACATCAAGATCAACAAATCTTTTAGAAGCTTATGAAGAAGAAGACTTCAATGATTCAAGTGCTTTGGGCTTTTGTCCGTGAAGAAGCTACTTGAATAAAAGAAGACGACACATTAAAGCTACAATACAATTTAATATTTTAGTGTGTATTAGGATCTTCTTATGTACTTAATTGAGTTTACACTTTCTTGTTTAGAAGCATTTTTTTGTAAATAAACCTTGTAAAAACATATAGGATATTCTCCAGGATCGGATTCTATCGAGTCAATGATTTTTATATTCGGTTGGATCATTAAACATATCATTGCAAGATTCCTTGTGAGACTGAGTGAAGGTCTGATCTCAAGAAGACAATGGTCGCAGTCATTATGGGAAATCCTAATAGGAGATTCTAAAGAATCAGATTCGGTTGGGTCAATGGACGTTATATGTAGTTTAGATCCTTGAACCTGTCATTGGATGTTAGTTACTGGCGGTTGCCCGTGCATACTGTAATCAGTTTGGTTATAGTGGATTAAGTCCTTGAGTTCAAGGTGAAATCACCTTGGTAGGGTGGACTTGACTAACTTGAGGGTTTCTCAAGTGAACCAGGATATATCAAGTGTTCTTTACTCTTGCTTATTTTTTACTATTTATGCTTCTACAACATATTCTAAAGCATCACTTAACGCAACAATGTTAAGAGACAAAAGTTTAGCATGAAATGGAAAACCTAATTCACCCTCCCCCCTTTTTCTTGCATTTTATTCACGCCCTCATTAACCTTTACAAGCATCTGTATAATAGACACTTGAATATTAATTAAAAATTTCACCAATCATATTCATGTTATAGCCCTGTGCGTTAGCTTTCTAATGCTTTGAATGATACCTAAATCGGACTTACAAGTCACAAGTTATGAGGTAAAACGTTAAGGTATGTCACAATTAAAAATAGAAAAATATTTCAAAATTTTGCTGACGATAATCGATTGCACATAGGTGCCAATCAATTGCACTTTTTCCAAATTTACTACTGTTTGTAAATTTTCACAAAGTAATCGGTTAAGCCTCTGATGCAATTAATTATAGCTATTAAATTTTACAAAAATTATCCATTGCATCCAATTGCACTATAGTGCAACATTCAATTGTAGTATAGTGCAATCAATTGCACTATGGTGCAATCCATTGTACTTCTCATGCAATAGTTGTTAACAAAACTCACACAGTGCACTATGGTGCAATCCCTTGTACTTCTCAAGCAATCGGTTGTAGTTGTTAACAAAGTTCACACACTAGAATCAATTGCACTTCTCATGCAATCAATTGTATCTGTTAAAAAATTCACACAATGCAATCAATTGCACTATGGTGTAACCCGTTGCACCTGCAGCAATTTTCTAGAAATATGAATTTCACTGCTATGATTCCAGAAAATGATTTCTATTCTCTCATATCCAATATCAGTCCCAATTTAGTCACTTAAAAACATCAAAATTTCAGGTTCCACTACATCAACAGATCAAACATTACTTATTCAACTTATCTCATGGTATTTCTCATAAATTCATCACTACAATTCATACCCTAGAATGCTCATATTCACCTCCAATTTCAAGCGTTCAACAACATGATAACAATACACAATGGCAATCCAATCAAATCATACAAATAACAGTTTATCAGCATGAATTCAGTCCTAAATCATCATAGTTCATTAACATTCATCACAATTCATCAAGGCATCAATGTAAGGACAAACCCTAACACATTCAAGTCCATTCCTCTACTCTACCCCATACCAATCATCTTTGAAATACAATAACCCACCCTTACCTTGTTACTCCTAGCAATCTACCTATTCAAGCTCTAATGGATGATTGTCTCCTTGGTTTCTTTGTGCCCAAGACTTTTTACTTTGTTCTCCAATTTTCACGAATGACATGGATTGACACTATATTCCTTATTTTATTTGTTAACTTTAGACCCTTTTTATGATCTTCCCTTTATACCCTTACTTACTCCTATACACTTACTATTACACCATTAGTATCTCTACTCATCCCCATATTCTATTTTATTATTTTAAATATATAATAAACCTCATAAAACTATTATTTTATTAATTTCTAAATCATTTTCACCCACACTAATATTCTAATTTGCTAATTTACTCATAAATCAACTAACTATAATTATTTAATCTAAATAATTCTAAGTAAGCACGTACATCTCACTAACAACCCAACAACATATCAATATAATATGACATAATATTCATAATAGTCACAAGAACACAAATTCAAGATTTTGGGGTGTTACAACTTACCTTTTTAATGTGATGCAAATAATTAGAGGACTTATTTCCCTATGCTCATTTGAGAATCAATTTTCCTTCTCTTTTCTAGAATCTCTTTGAATCTTTTGACAAGAGAAGCATTTTTAATTTTTTTTCTCTATTTATTTATTTTAGATGGAATTTTTAACTACTTTGGGCATCCTTTTCTGTTTTTTCATTTAGAGCTTGAGGTTGCAATGCATTCTGGAAAAATGATTCTAGTTTTTAACCTTCGGTATCCATATCTTTTAATGTCCTTTAGGTAGCTCATGTTATTAGAATATGATCTAGGAGTTCACTTTAAATCAAGAATTTTGTTAAAACAATATGAAATAATGTGACCATTTCTACCAAAATAACTGCATTTAAAGATAGTGCAATCATTTTTATTTTTCAGCAAGGTAGATAGTTTTAAAAGACTTAGAATTATTATTAGATTCGTACTCGCTGAAAGTACAATAGTTGAGAAAGTCTGCTAATATAGGGATTGTGAGAGACTTTGTGTGTTTTTTGTAGAGTTAGTGATTGCCTTCCTCAATTGTGGGATTGAGAAGTATTTATAAAAGACCCCTTGGGTCGGACTAGAAAGAAAGAGAAAATTTCCCCCTAGTTTCATAATCAGATATGTGAGAATGAAGGAAGAATGGTTCTTCTACAAGCCACAGGGGAGACGATCTTATACTAGGATGTATTCGTCTATATTCACCTCCTAGACATCTACAATCTTAGAGTGTTGATTCCTTTTATTGTTCACCCCATTATAGCTTTTCCATTTGTTGGGTTTTTTTAATCACACCATTGCGAGTTTTTCTTTGTAATCGCGCCCCTCGGCGTCTTTGTAATCATACCCCCAGAGGCCTTTTGTAATCATGCCCTTCGGGCCTTTATTATCAATGTACTCTTTCATGTTTTCTTTAGAGTTTTTTGTTGTCTTTAGGGTGTGCACTTTATGCAACCTATTAGGATCTAGAGGATCTTTCCGTGAAGGTCCAACCTATATATTTCATAATTAGGCAACAAGGATCATTTAGTGATGATCCAACAAATGTTTCCTAATAAGGGTACAATGATCCTTCAATGAAGATCCAAAAAATATTTCTTAATAAGGCGACAATGATCTTTCAATGAAGGTCCAGAAAAAATCTCATACATAAACTGTAAATATCAAAGCAGTTAAGAAGATAAGATGCCTCATTAAAAACTTATTCCCTTGCATGGGGAAAGAGTCCTACCTAATTATTTAAATCAAACCACATCCTTAAAAATTAGTATAAATGGTGGTGGTATTAACGACCTTGGCTTATTCAACAAAAAGCATAAAAAAACTAGATAAACTAATCTCTCATATTATTGAGCTCCAGGATCTCGGAGTTTTATTCTATGTTATTACTTGACAAATCCATGGTCTTCTCAATTAGGACGATTGTCTCCTCTTATTTAGTTCTCGTTGTAGATATGTCATGCTTGGCGGTGTGGAGCTCCCATGGCCTAATACAAATCTTCCTCTATGAGCTGCTTAAAGTATCCTCGTATTAACGTCGATCGATAAGTATAATCTCTTTTACGCATAATTTGCCTCCGCCATGCAAAATCACTTATATTTTAGAAACTCCGATAAAACTATTTTCAAATGAATTTTTAACCGGAGAGGTCTATTCACCCCACTAGACCGTTTATTATCCATATTCTCACCCAACATCAATTGCACCTCCTCGCTAGAGAAAATGACTAACGAGCCTTGGAATGTTTGGATGTCATCTAGGTCTAATTTAAGCCTTTCAAATGTGTCCCAATAGATGATATCTGCAAAACTTCCCTAGTCGATCAGTACTCACTTGATCTCCCATTTTATCACAAAGTATCATTATCACCGTGATATCATTATCGTGAGGATGGACTCCTATGACGTCTTTATTAGAGAAAAAATTCTAGGCTCTGACTACCTTCCTAAATTAGGGATGGTAGGCGAACCTTCAGCCTCCAGAACCTTCTGTATGAGGATTTGGACTCTCCACCTTCAACAAACCCTCCAGCTATGGTACTGAGTGTATGGAAGACTCATTTTCCCTTATCTCTTCTCTCTATCTTTTTTCCTTTTCTAGATTTGGGGCTCCCAATGGATCCCATCCTTAAGGTTTGGATATGTCTCCTGATTGATGGGTACTTTCTCAAACGTACTTCTTTAGAGATGACCCTCTTAAATGAGTCACTCAATCTCCTTTTTAGCAATCATCATTGTGATGAACCTTCAGCTTATGATACTTGCACCATATATTGGGTTCAGGTCCCATAATGTTAGACTTGGGAGTTAATTGCGGAGGAATATTATAAGTGTGGAAGAATTAACACCATATATGTTCCCAACGAGTGTTCAGTGGCATGAAGTTCTAAGTGGGTATTCCACTGTGCTTGAAAGTCGCACGGTCTCTTATAAGTGAGGTATATTAACTTATGCATTGTTATCGTGATGTGTCAAAATTGTCATATGTTTGTTCCTTGATGTCTCTATCATTTTCCCAGTATTACTCTCCTTGTCCTTGATATGGAAATTAGCTCGTGCCAAGATTCATGTCGTGGAAGCGGCTAGCTTCTGGGCGAGGGGCTTGTTGAAGTGCTCGGCCCTCAAATCATTTTGGAATGCCCCTACACACATATCTTGGTTTGGGTGTATAAATTTGATTGCCGCCTTGTTAAAAGGGGTTAGATACTCATTCAACAACTCAGGGGATCTTTGGCTGGCGCTGAACATGATTGTGGTTGATACCTTTCTATGATGGTGGATTGATTTCTTCACCATATCTTGATAACTAGTAATTGACAAACATGGTAAGTTCATGTACCACCTCAATGCTTGAAAGTTATAGCGAGTAGTTTTCACTTCAAGGAGTCACCAAAACCGATAATAGTCATTTGAGTATTGACGAATGCGGAATGCTCTTGAGAGTTACTCTTTCCGTCAAACTTTGTCACTTAGGCGGGTTTGAAATTTTTTGACACCCTCACTCTTCAACTTCGTCATAAAAGGGTCGAGGCCTTACTTCCGAAACTGTAGAATCGTGGTGAAAATAAACTATTAAATTTGACAAGTGCTAAAAAGTTGGAAATTTCTTTTTCCACCCTTATAGTGTGTCTCACACTTTTGAAAACTCGAAATTGCCCTTAGGTTTTTTTGGAGACGCACCTTATATCACAACATCCTTCGTAAATAAATAAAAAACCTCTTATTTTTGCCAAAAAAAAATTAATTCGAAGATGCATTTTCGAATGAATTCTTGAATGCACTTTTAGATATTTAAACGCAACCACCTCATTTTAACGCAATCACCCTATTTTTACTAAAAATTAATTCAGATATACATTTCCAAAAATATTTCTGAGTGTACTTTTAACTATTTAAACGTCTGTATTTTATATATTATAGAGTATTTTCGAAGATGCATTTTTGAATATATTCCATAAAATTTCTGTTCAATTATTTATGTTTATTTTGTACAAAAACGTGTCTGACGATGTATATTCGAAAACTAAAAAAAATTAATTTTTTTGCTAAGGATTTAGGAGAAATCATATTGATGAAAAAGTCAAAAAAGTTAACTTGACGAAAATAATAGTATCGTGATCTTTAGAGACATTAGAGAGAATTAGACTTTCACTAAAATATCATTTTTCACATATTAATTTATTATTTTTTTCCATAAACTCTCATAGAATATATTGAATTTAGAGTGATAAAATTAGTACTCAGTTTGATGGTATAATTAAAAAATTAATATTGTATTGAAATAGAACATTTATTTTAGGACAGTTTTTATATGCATGTTTTATTGTTCCACTAATTTTAACGTTGAAAGCTTAATCAAAATTTCAGATTATATATTTTACTCTAATTGATAGGTAATTCGAATATTCGATCATACCAATTGTTTTTTTAATATTTCGTAACATTCTTTTCCAAAAAAAAAAAAACTAATTAGAATTTTCAATATTGAATCTAGTAATAAAAATATTATTGAGCATTTTTGGACGGTTCAGATTCCATCCTATTTAATTTTGGTAAGTATTTATTTTTTATACAACTTTGGTATGTGTTTATTAAATTATTAAAACCAAAACCTAAAAGAACAAACAAACCCGTTAACATGCTTATCCTCCAACTCAGCCACCCATATACAGTAATTAATTTCTGGTAAGAAAAATTTTCTTAAAAAATGTGACATATAATCCATGGAGATCGATTTTTTTCTTATTTATTGAGTATTTTTGGACGGTTGAGATTCATTTACATTATTTGTTGAATAAACCATTTGTATAAATACATAAATGTCAAAATATTTTTTATAAAAAAGAAAACCATTTTCTCCTCTCTCTCTCTCTCTCTCAGATTTTGATTCAGTCATATGGATGCTCTATCATCTTCTGCATTGTCACTCTTTCAAGACTTCATTCCACTACTCATAGCAATACTAGTTCTTCTTGTTGCCACCATCTTCTTCTTAATAATCTGTTACCAATGGCTCAAATACCGAACGGTCTTCCTTCCCTCTTCCTCCGGCGATGTCAGTGATTTAGCGCAACCAACAACAGCGGCGTTCCGCCGCCACACACATGGTTTAGGCGAGTCAGTTATAAACACAATTCCATCGTTAATCTACTGTACTAACAATGAGCAAAAAGAATCTCCACGTGATTGTGCTGTTTGCTTGGTTGAATTTAAACAAGAGGATCGCGTTCGTACTCTTCCTCTTTGTTCTCATACGTTCCATATCCATTGTATTGATACCTGGCTTCGTTCACACCCTAACTGTCCTCTTTGTCGCTCATGTCTTAGCTGTGGTATGTCAGAGTCGCCTTTCAGACCTCTCATGTCCGACAGAATCCGCCCCTCTATTGTTACATCGGTGACGGAGATCACCCTCCTCACTTTACCGACACGAGGATCAGTTTAACGGACACGAAGACGTTCTATTAATACACTCTTATTAACCCATTTGGGTTTGAGCGGAGTTTATCGGCGGAGAGCAGTGGGCATGTTTAAGGTCTGCGTGTGCAATGACAAAGGCTTCAAATTCTTAAGCCACCAAAATACATATATCAACTGTTCGTTACCACCCTACCCCCATAAAACATTGACAATTGACAGCAGTGTATATTTGCTTTTCATTTACAAATGATTGTAGAATGGAATAATATAACTTTATGTTCAATGATTTGAATTAATTAAAAAAAAATGAATGCAGCATCAAATATATTTCATCTCATTCCATTATTTTTTTTATTATTATTTATATAATATGATGGGAGACATATCTCTTTTCTCCTACTATGTGGAAAAGAAGAAAGAGATTGTATCTTATAAATGATAAAATTGATTTGTTACGTCGGTCATGAAATCTACTTCTTTTCATTGATTTGTTCACGTTTTCATTTTTCTACTTTTTTTCATTAAAATAACTATTGTTAAATTAAAGATAATATGCACCAAAAAATATGTCTTTTTTTTTTTAAAAATAATTAATTATTTTGTTAAAATATTTTTGTTTTTTATTTATTTATATTTTATTATATTTTGATAATAAAAATGTGCATACCTCGTCAATAATCGTACAAATACACAAATATTGATATGGTCGCACATATGATATTAATATTAAGTTATTAATTTAAATATTGAATAATAACGAAAACAAATTTATTAGTATTAATTTAAATTTTTTTTATAAATATTTCAAAAAAAAATTATATATAGGAATAATTTCGATAAAGTTATTTTGATAAAATAATTTTGTTTTTATTTTTAAAAAAAAATTTAAATAATAAACTACGTTAATAAAATGATTTTTTTCTTATTAATATTTTTATTAAATTTTAAAAACAAAAGTGTTAGCACTATACCGATATTCGTGTGAATGCAAATCCTACTCATTTGCTATTCTACCACGTGCACCACCGAAAACATAAATACATTACTTAAACCATCTCTTTTCCTTCCACCCTTCTTTTTTTCACTTACATCACTTCTTTCTCTTTCCTTCTTCTATAATCTCCCAAATTCATTGTTGTCTCTTTCTGCCTCACTGTGACTGTGAATGAAAACAGAAACAAAAAAAATCTAAAGTAAAAACACTCTCTTTGCCTTGCCATGACAATGAAAATTGAAAAAATAAACCCTAAAGTAAAAACATTGTTGTGGGTTCTAAGCTTTATTGTTTTGAACTGTTGTTAATTGTTTGAACATTGCGACAGTTGTGCGACTTGAAAGTTGTTCTAAATGTAGTTGTTGCGAGCATGGTTTCGAAAGTCACCTCTTATCACTTTATCACTCTCACTTCCATTCTCTTTATTTCAATTTCTCATATACCAAATCTGACAAATCTACCTTCATATTTTCTTTCAATTTCTCTCCATTTCATATTTCCTTTTGATTTTGACTACAAGAGTGGGATCTAGAACAAAATGCGACAGATCTAGCATTAATGGGGATGGTAGATCGGCTGTGAACAATCGATAAAGGTTTCAATCATGTTCATCCTCAAAGGTTGGGGCTTTTTGTTAGGTTTTCTCTTTTCTACGATGAGATTCTGCTATATTATGTGTGTTATGTTTATTGAGTCTGGTTTATATGTCTTTTACATGTTTTTCATCATTTTTCCATTTAAACTGGTTCTAGTAATTGAATGTATCATTATTTGGTTTTGTGACTAGAATTACGTAGAGAAAAGATATAACTTGCAACTTGATTTGGTGTAGACAGAAAACCTGGTTCTGGTATGATCATCAAGGGTTCACCAAATTATTTCACTAAATGCATATTGTTAACAAATTTGTTTTGTTTGTAAGTAGCTGAATTTTGTTGAAAGTAATTTCTTGTGTCGAAGTAGTTTGCTCGACAGAGACAAGGAAGTGTCGAAACATGGTGTGTCGAATACACTGTATACAGATTTGATTTTAGATTTAGATAGATTTGATTTAGATCTAAAATAGAATAGATTTGATTTAGTTTCAAAATAGGTATTTTGGATTTTTATAGTTTTGGGATTTTGGCTTAGAGAGCAAGCTAACCTAAATCTATAAATAGAGGGAGTAACCCATATTTTTGTAATCAAATCAATTCATGGTATTCATAGAATTTGCAGTTGCAAGTGAATAATAAAGTTTTCCACGGTTTGTGGGCAGAGAGAAACTCTGCAGAAAA
The DNA here is from genome assembly GCA_948472305.1 of Vicia faba. NCBI lineage: Eukaryota > Viridiplantae > Streptophyta > Magnoliopsida > Fabales > Fabaceae > Vicia > Vicia faba. Next base: position 549,056,763 of record OX451737.1, read on the forward strand.
TAATTGTCTTATTTCTTTTCTTTTCATATAATTCATTGTCATTGTGTGGTGATATCGATCTTATTCATCAAGATTGGTAGAAATTCATCATAGATTTTGGTGAATCTCCAGCATCTGGTATCAAAAGCTCTGGTTGAGTGATTCAAGGGAAGAACGATCAAGAAAGATCGAGGAAGAAGAAGAAGAAGAAATTCACGATGGCGATGAATTACGCTAACGGAAATTTTCTAGCAAATCTCTCAATTCTGAAAGGTGATAACTATGAGATTTGGTGTAAACAGATGAAGGTTATATTTTGTTTTCAAGGTCTTTGAGATCTTGTGAAACATGGATTAGAACCACTTCATGAAGGCGCTTTAGGAGAAGAAGAAGTGGAATACAAAGAATCGAAAAAGAAGAATTATAAAGCTCTCTTTATAATTCACCAATGTGTCAGCCCAGACAATTTCAAAAAGGTTAGTGATGTTGAATCTGCAAAAGAAGCTTGGGAGATTCTGAAGAAATTGTTTGGAGGTGTTGAGAAGGTGAAAGAGGTGAAGTTACAAACTCACAAAAGAACGTATGAATTTCTTCATATGGAAGATATCAAAATCATATTTGATTTCTTCACTAGGTTATGAAACTAGTGAATCAAATCAAGACTTGTGGAGAGACGTTAACAACAAGAGCAGTAGTTTTAAAGATCTTGAGATCCTTGGCTCCGAAGTTCAACCATTTGGTAGTTGCCATAGAACAGACGAAGGATATATCATCTTTGTCGAAGGAAGAGCTTCAAGGGATGCTTGAATCTCACGGAAAAAATGGTTGAAAGAGTTACAGGCAAGTCGAAGAGTGATGTGGCTCTGCATGCTCAATCAACAAAAGACAAGAAAGGAAAAGGAAAGTGGTTCGGCAATAAAGGTAGAGGTGGATACAACAATTTGACTGATAGAGGAAATCAGCACGAAGAAAACGTGTTGAATCAGAGAAAACCATACCAAAGCAACCAAAGAGGTGGTGTTGTGAATAAAAGAAGAGGTAGTGGTCGAAAACCTGACAAGAGTCACATTCAGTGTTACAATGGTAAAAAATATGGTCACTATTCGAGTGATCGTCCAGAAAAGCAAAAGAATCAAGAAAGTGATGTAAAGTTTGCAAAACATGAAGAAGAAGAGATGATGTTGATGGTCACAACAAGAAATGAAGATAGATTCAAGGACCAATGGTACTTAGATTTAGGATGTTCATCACACATGTCAGGAAGGAAAGATTAGTTTATCAACATAAAATCCTCGATGAAGAACACGGTGAAATTTGCAAATGACAATACCCTAGCAGCTGAAGGTATTGGTGATATTATGATTATGAGGAAAGATGGCAAGAGATCAATAATTTCTAATGTGTTATACATACCACGCATGAAGAGCAATTTGCTCAGTATAGGGCAGTTGGTCAAAAAGACTTACAAAGTGTTGATCAAAGACAAGATGATGAGAGTCATCGATGCAAATGGAAGATTAATCTTGAAGGCTCCCATGTCTCAAAATAGAACCTTCAAGATTGAACTTAATGTGATGGAGCACAAGTGCCTTTCGACTGCAACTAGTAGAGATGAATGGATATGGCACTATCGACTAGGCCATCTCAACTTCAGAGACATCAGAGATTTGAAGAGAAGAAATATGGTTTCAGGGTTGCCAGAAATTGACATTCCAAGCAAGGTGTGTGAGGAATGTGTGCAGGCAAAACAACACAAGAATAACTTCAACAAGGATGAACGAAGCAAGTCGAAGGCTATCCTCTAAGTCATATACTCTGGTGTATATGGATCAATTGTTGAAAACACTTTACAGGAAAAGTATTTAAATTATCGTTTTCCACAGAGATTGGTGTGATATTATCGTCGTTCTACATTTATAATCGTTTTAAGCTTAAGTTTCATAAAAGGGCTTGGTTTTGGTTTTAGTAACGGAAAATGTTGATTTCATGCAAAGTATCAAGTATCGGTAAAATAAAGTTTCAGTTTTAAATGTTTGGTAAAAGTGTGTCAAAATTAGGGCTCAATAATCTCTTTCGAACGTATTTTCTCAATAAAGCATGTGAACTCATTAACAATAAACATAATCACATATCCTCTAAACATGTTTCATCTCTAAAATAAATTGTGAGTTTTATCAAATTGATCCTTAGATGATCTCTCTATCTAACTATCAATTTGATAACTTTAAAAGCTCAATATTAGTGAATATCAACTCACAAAACTATGTCTAGAAATTGTTTATTGATAAGTGAAAACCTAGGTCGAGAGATGAACATACTTCTCAATAATGATCAACTCAAATATAAACCATAAAATAAAACAAGAGTTTTCACCATATATTTATCATCAGCATGTTCACATACAAAAAATCAAGCTAGATACATACAAAGATGAATATTATCTACCTCTAATCTTGACACAAAGAGAGATTTATCTACCCATCACCATGGTAGCTTGATTAACAAGTAAAGTACAAATCTTGATGAATATAAAGTAGAAAGTATCATAGATTTAAGATATAAATCTTTGATCATGAGTTACAAATGATAAAAAAGTATTTTTTAGACCTAAATATCTGATTTTAGTGTATTTGATAAGACTTGGTCCCCCAAAATGTCACAAAAAATGCTACTCATACAGGTGCCCAAAAAGTGAGTCCCGCTAAGCGGCCTGAGCGCACTAAGCAGGCTCAATGAAAATATCTTTTTTTTGGTTCAGTGGACCGCGCTAAGCGGGATGAGGTCGCTTAGCAGGCCAAAAATGACATTCTGTCAAATGCACAAATCTTCATAGCGCGCTACAAATTGTGCTTAGCGCGGTAACCTATACAAATCTCTAATTTTTGACTTGTTGCCCCTCACTCTTGGCTCTAGCTTGTCCAATGCTCCAATGACCAACATCAAAACCTACAAAATAAATATAAAACTAAGTAAACAAGGTAATTTACCACATAAACTATATAATTTCTTATTTACATCTATTTACAAACGTAAACACTACTAATTATCAAAATAGAGTGCAAACGACACAAAGTTATCTACAAATATATCAATATTTTAGTCCTTAACAACTCTCCCCAACTTAGAATTTTGTTTGTCCCTAAACAAAAATTCTCCAACCAAAAGATAACCAAGACAAACCACAAAGTTAGGAAGCAACAAGTTTTTAGCACAAGACAATTTTATGGTTCAAATGGACAAGAACAAACAAGATAATGCTTACCACTAACTAAATCAAAACATAAACATGAAACACTAGTTAAGTGAAAAATACATATCAAAATTTTAAACAATATAACTCAAAAATGAATCACACTTAAACACACACTCATCAATGGATGAGAAACAACAAAGGGGCTTTTTCACTCATCGAACAATCATGCCAACATTCGGATCAAATCATACATTCATCACCTAAAAAGAATCAAACGCGCTAAGCAAGAATCACAATGCATTGAAAGGGTTGTAATTTGGCTTTGTTACAAGGAAGGGATATTTCTCAAGGTAATTGAAACTAAGTTGCCTAATGCATGAGAACATTCAATTTTCACACCATTACACAATTCAAACATTTTTATCCCTCTTGTATTCTTTTCTTAGATATAACATACAACCATGAGCTCATATGTCGGCACAATTTATGTCATTGGCTTTTCAATCATTTTTCTTTTTAAGAGCTCAATTTTATTGATTCTTTTTCTCAATCATTTTTTTATTCACTTTTTCTTTTCTTTTTCTTTCAACCACTTTTTTCTTTCTCAACAAATAACCTACATCGTTCTCCCCAATTTTAAACACAACCCAACGTAGTAGCAAGAATATTCTCATATAACTAAAGCAAATGAAAAATAAAAGCAACCACATTGAGGTTGAGGATTCACAAATTTCTCAAACAAAAATCAAGATCCTTACTAAAAACTTAATGATAAATTTATTATTCATTTTCAATATTTACACAATTCAACCATCACAAGGATCTTAATAAAAAGGCTCAATTAGAATTAATAAGTGATCACTCACTCTTAAGGTAGATTGATTATTTATTTGGTATCAAAGAGTAATGAAATGAATAACTTAACTAATAATTAGATAGATTTAATTATCATTTTTTTGAAAAAGATTAAAAATGTGATTAACGATTATTCATTAATCCTTATCTCAATGTCCCGCCCTTTTTTTTAAATAGAATTTTGATTCTAAAAAGAAAAGTCATTTATCCGATGGACACATTTCCTTTATTTTAAAGAAGCTAAAAATATTTCTAAAAATTAATTATAAATATTTTCATTAATAGTTTAATCATTATTAAATAATTAGTCAATAACTCACTTAATTCTATTATTAAATAATTAATATTAATAAATTGAAGAGATTAATTATAATACAATGTCAACCTAAAATATTTTATACCATCTATGAATCACAACCACCCTTAATAATTATTTTATTATTAATTAAAATAAAAATCAAATTTAATTTAAAATTTAACGATTACCATTCATTGACGGTGTAAAAATTTTTTACACTATCAATATTTTTCAATTAAATTCTAAATTGAATAATTTATTAAATATTTTAAATTATTGATCAAACTATTAAATATTAACGGGAACATCACGTTATTGATCAAAATATTTAATATTAACGGAAACATGAAGTTACTGGTCAAAATATTGAATATTAACGAAAATATTAAATTACTGATCAAAATATTGAATATTAACGGGAACATGAAGTTGTTGATCAAAATATTGAATATTAACGAGAATTTGAAGTTACTGATCAAAATATTGAATATTAACGAGAACATGAAGTTAATGATCAAAATATTGAATATTAACGGAAACATAAAATTACTGATAAAAATATTGAATATTAATGAGAACATGAAGTTATTGATAAAAATATTGAATATTAACGGGAATATAAAATTACTGATCAAAATATTTAATATTAATGAGAATACGAAGTTATTGATCAAAATATTAAATATTAACGGAAACATGAAGTTGTTGATCAAAATATTGAATATTAATGAAAACATGAAGTTACTGATAAAAATATTGAATATTAACAAGAACATGAAGTTTTACTCATCAAAATATTGAATATTAACGAAAATATTAAGTTATTGATCAAAATATTGAATATTAACGAGAATATGAAATTACTGATAAAACTATTGAATATTAACGGGAACATGGAATTACTGATCGAAATATTGAATATTAATATAACAACTTTACTATTGGTTTAAATATTTTTTACAACAATTTCAAAACAAAAATAATATTTATATAAAAAATATATATTATTCATTCAAATATTTTTATATATTTGAAGAACTATAAGCACCGATTTTTTTTAAACTCATTTTATTTTTAGTATATTTTAGAAACAAATATGCGTACTATACCGGTCTTCGTGCGAATGCACGGGTATCCCACTAGTTTGAATTAAAAGAAGACAATGAAGAAGGAGAAAGTTAAGTTAAAAATGAATGATTAGAATGAGGTCATGTATCTAAGCATGATAATAAAATTCATATATGCAAGTATCCACCCGAATCCGTTCGAAATTGACATAGAAAACTCACTTTGTTTGGATTTGGGTTGGGTTTTCCTTGATTAAAAAATATGGAGACGAGTTGGGTAATAGAGACACTAGTACCCACTTTGAAATCGCCCACGAACTCATCTTGTTTATTTTATTATGTACATTACTATTTATTTTTGATAATTTAGAATATTAAATATGTGTTTGATATTTTTATTTGTGTTTATTATTTAAAATATTTTAAATATATGATGGAATTTTTTGAAATTGTTTTATTTTATGATTTATAATGTAATTTGATTTTGGAAAAAATAAATATTTTTATTGAAAAAGATGATCTCACTAAATAGATGGTGGCAGGGGATATCCGAACCCGTTTGGATTAGGTTTAGGTTTTAATTCTCCATCTTCATTTTGAATCTGAGACGGAAAACAATAATTATTTGAGGATTCGGATTTAGATTTAGGAGATAATAACCTTCATTTATCCGACTTATTGTCACGCTTACATGTGTCACGTTGTGGTGAATTATATTTTTAAAAAATTGAGACATTAATTATTATTATTTTTTAAACTTTTTATTATGTAAATTAATAATTCTGGTATCATCACCTGGTTCCAAAACTAAGGTATATTTCTTAATTCAACTAATAATAAATGTCATTTAGTGGCTAAATTTTTTGTTGTGGAAGGTTAGGTAACTTAGAAGAAACTAAGTATGTAGGTTCTTCTCTTGATATTAATAAATATATATCATGGCAATAAGTAATAAGGGTTTTTTAAAAACTAAAGAGGTTTTTTAGTGTTTTCTTATATTCATCGTTTTCCTGGAGAAGGGAGTGTCAAAATGAATTTAAAAAGAAATTTTTTGCTAAAAAACATTGGACATCTTTGATTTAGGAGAGATCCTTCTATCCCTTAGGGTTGATAGTTAAACAACGTTTTGTTTGCAAAGATGACTTATCAGTTGTTGCTTAGATATATTTCTATTAAGGTCAAGAGTTATATTTACCTACTTAGTTTTACCTAAGATAGCTAATCAGCCACAACATCCTTAGTTTGTCATATTTATAGATTCTGATGATGATAATCATCAAAACGGTTTGATTAAACATGAAGAACTTATAGAATATCCAAAAAAAATGGATAAACTTAACAAATGGACAATTTCATCAGTACCTTCAAACCAAATTTAGAAATTTGGAAAAATAGATATATTATCTCATTTTGCTGTTAAAAGCTTAGAACAGACTATTCAAATTTCTGAAAGTACTTAGACAATCAAACTTTTAACAAAAAAGGATTTACTTCCTTTTAAAAATTATAATTATATCCATGTTGGTTTAATACAAGTGGATGTTAAACCTTTAACTTTGCTAGGATTAAATACTAGCATCCTTGGATATATTAGAGATGGTAGATGCAAAGATTTTAAACAATCTTTAGCTGCTTTAATTGAGACAAGTTTGTGTCATGGACCAGTTTATTTTGATGTCTCTCCCAATATAAGCTTATCTATGTCTGATAAAAATTTATTAGATGCTCTTCAATTAACTATTCATACCAATGGTTACAATTTTAAACCTGGAAGTGAAATCATGGCTATATGTTACAGGATTTATTACAAAGTTCTTACCACTTTAAACCCTAAAGCTAAACAAATATCGTTTCCTGGAACAACTACTTTAGTTCAAACTAATTTATTAACATCTAATGTTGCAACTAATAGGTTGCTAAAATGGGATGAAATTAATTTTCCAGAAACCTGGAATCTTCCTCGGGCCATAGAACCTGAACCCATCCTTAATAAGGATGTTGATCAAATAATTCAGACTAATGAAGGAGATTTGGAGATAAACTTTAACTCTAAAAGAATGATTAGAATACCTAGATATATGTCTGGAAGACATTCTGTAAATTTTATAGATGAGTTTTACACTGCTCCTAGTCAATTAGCTAGACCTTCAACTTCTCAATTAAGAGAAGAAATAGAAGTCGTTGAGAATATAAGACTTAGCGAAAACAAAATTCCCCATGGTATATATCAAAAACCAAATCCTCCTAGAGTAGAATCACCTACTCCCTCAGATATGGACTTCCCGTTATAATGTTAGATTATTCCCCGGGTAGTAATCTAAGAAACTTTGTCAATGAAGAGTTTCAGCATGAAAGATACGCTCAATTTAGAAAATGGTTTTTTAAAACTTTTCCTGCTCCAGTGTTAGCTAACTTTAAGGATGAGTACTATACTCAAATGTCTATGAACCAGGATTTCATTCCTTTTGTCAAATGGTTCATTAGTTACTTTATAAGTAAACAAAAAGAAGAATTAGTTTTTATGAAAAAAGACGAACGTTTAGTTCTACAAAAACCGTGGGAAAATATTAAAGGAGAAAAAATGGAATCTCCTTTTCCCCCAGAGCAAACCATAAGTTTGGGTCCTCATACTAAGGCTACACCTTATCTTACCCTTCAATTACAAAGAGTTGAACAAAATCAGGTTACTCTTAAGGAGGTAAATTCCATAATTAAATCTAATAATTATACTAATGCCTACCTTGTTTGTCTAGGAGAATAATTTATTTCTCTAGAAAAAGAGCTCTTATCCGTAAAAGACCTTTTAGACAAACAAATAGCTCGTCAAAAGGTTATTATTGACCTTATTAATAAGCCTAAATTTCAAGAACAAGCTTCTACCTCCAATATTTCAGATGTTCCTATGATTCAGCCTCTTATTCCTATAGAAGGATTTAAAATAGAAACCAACGGAGATGAGTTTGTTCGTATTCTTGAGAAAAAGCTTAAAGATTTACATTTAACGGTTATGTCTAATCAAGACTCCTCTAATGAAGAAGACATTAATGATTTAGCAAATACGTTTGCTGACTTGGACATTAGTAATCAAAATACTAATGAAATAAACCCTATTTATAACTCTAAACCTTTGGAGAAATACTATTATAAGCGTCACTCTCCTCAAGATTTACTTTTTGAGGAACCTGAACCCTTCCAAAATTCATATTCTGGAAAAGTCATTTACGAATGGAACATTGATGGATTAAATGACAAACAAATACTTGATGCCATACATAGAATGATTATGTATTCTACTGTTTGTAAACAGCACGGAAATTCCGACAAAGATATTGCCTCCTTTATATCAACTGGATTTGTTGGTCAATTAAGAGGCTGGTGGGATCATTATCTCACTGATAATCAGAAAAAAGATATTCTTAACCATAAGAAAATAGTTAAGTCTGAAGTTCCTGGAATCGGAACAAGTGGTATTGCCACCACAGGAGAAGAAGATGCGGTTTATACACTGTGTCTCTCTATCCTTTAACATTTTGTTGGAACCAATATTCCTATTGGAGAAAAAAATTCAAACTCTACTTCAGAATCTAAGATGTCCCTCCCTTACACATTTTAGATGGTACAAAGATACCTTTTTATCTAGAGTTTATCAATTAAAAAAACCCTAACTCTATCCACTGGAAATCCAAATTTATTGATGGATTACCTCATTTCTTTTCTGAAAAAGTTAGACATTCTTTAAGAAGTAAAAATGATGGGATAAATATTAATTATCCTGATCTTACTTATGGTCAAATTATTAGTACTTGTGTTAATGAAGGATTAACCTTATGTAATGATATTAAGCTTAGAAATCAGCTTAAAAAACAGAAACTTTCTGAAAAACACCAAATGGGTGAATTCTGCGACCGGTTCGCCTTTGATCTTGGAAGATCTCCTGAGAATAAAAAGAGAAAAGGAAAAATTTTCAGGAATAAACCTCATAAAAATAAGGATAATTATAAAAACTCTTATAAGAAGAATAAGAAACAGGGTCACTTTAATAAAAGTAGACCAGAAGAAAAGACTTTTAATCATAAAGGCAAAAGAAAAGCTAAAATGCTTGATGTATCTTGCCACAAATATGGTAAAGTTGGTCACTATGCCAACCAATGTTGGACCAAAAAAGCTCTCAGTGAAATCGAGGATGAGCAATTACGCTCTCGACTTGAGAAAATTTATTTACTTAAATTTGACTCAGAAACCAATTCTTCTAATGAAGATATTGACATGATCTATGAATCATCATTAGATTATTCCTCTGATAGTTCTGACAATAATAATTGTCAATGTAATCAAATAGATTATTGGAAGTCTATTGTTGACATGAATGGTCTTAATGTTCTTACTGCAGAACAAGATGAAGCTATAAAAGCTATTGAATCTATTTCTGATAATAATCTTAAAAGAAAAATGCTTGAAGTTTTAATTCAAGAAAACTCTAAAAAAGAATCACCTATTATTATTGAAGCCCCTTACTAATTAAGTGAGGTTCTATCCAGATTTCAACAGTCCCATATCCGTGAAACTCATGTTTCCCTTACTGATTTAAACAGAGAAATTAATCTTTTGAAATCTGAAATTATTCAGATAAAGAAGGATAATCAAAAACTATCTCAAAGGGTTTCCTTACTTGAAACGGGTACCCCTAAAGTTGAAGAAATATCTTCTACTAGCAGTCTTTCCACTAATGATAGATTTCTTACTCTGATTGACAGAGTAATTTCTCAAAAATGATTTGTTAGAATAACTTTAGTTATTAACATAACGTTTATATTACAGAATAAAGTCGCCCTTGTTGATAGCGGCGCTGACCTTAATTGTCTTCAGGAAGGAATTGTTCCTACCAAATATTATACCAAAACCACTCAAACCCTTGCTCAGGCTAGTGGTGACAAATTAATGGTTAATTATAAATTACCTAATACCTACGTTTGCAATCAAGATATTTGTTTACCTACCCATTTTATATTAGTTAAAAACATGACTCACAGGGTTATTCTTGGAACTCCTTTTTTAAATAGCATTATGCCTTTAATAAATGTTGACACTAAAGGCATCACCACCATGATTAATGGTAAGAAGGTCACTTTTGAATTCATTACTGATCCTCATATTAAAATGCTTAATGAGGTTAAAAATATTCTCTTAAATAAAGAAAAACAATTAAGTTTTCTTAAAGAAGAAGTTAGTTTATTAAATATTAATGAACAACTTAATAAAGATGGGATAAAAGGACAGATCAAATTAATTGATCAACAGTTTAAAGATGAAGTTTGCAATGATTTTCCAAATGCTTTTTGGGATAGAAAGAAACATGTTATTTCTTTACCTTATCTAGATGACTTTAATGAAAGTCAGATTCCCACTAAAGCCAGACCAGCCCAGACGAATCATGAGTATTTAAACCTATGTAAGGAAGAAATAAATACTCTTTTAGAGAAAGGTTTAATTAGAAAATCTAAATCTCCTTGGAGTTACACTGCTTTTTATGTTAATAATGCTGCTGAAAGAGAACGCGACGTCCTTAGACTTGTTATCAATTATAAACCCCTTAATAAGATGTTGAAATGGATTAGATATCCTATTCCTAATAAAAAAGATTTATTAGATAGATTAAACATTGCTTTAATCTTTTCGAAATTCGATATGAAATCTGGCTATTGGCAAATTCAGATTAATGAAGATGATAAGTATAAAACGGCATTCACCGTGCCTTTTGGACATTTCGAATGGAATGTCCTCCCGTTTGGGTTAAAGAACGCCCCTTCCGAATTTCAAAATATTATGAATGATATTTTTATTCCTTATACGGAATTTATAATTGTTTACATTGATGATATTTTAGTTTTTTCTAAAACAATTGATCAACATATGAAACATTTGAAAATATTCAAAGGTTTAATTAAGCATAATGGATTAGTTATATCCGCACCTAAGATGAAAATATTTCAAACTAAAATTAGATTTTTAAGACATGAAATTGATCAAGGAACTATTATTCCTATTCAAAGAAGTATTGAATTTGCTTCTAAGTTCCCTGATATCATTACTGATAAGAAACAATTACAAAGATTTCTTGCTAATGATACTAGTATATTACATGCTAGGCTTAGAAAAAATCCTGGTCCTTAGACTGATAAACATTCTCAAGCAGTCCGAAGAATTAAAAACAAGGTTAAATGTTTGCCTTGCTTATCTCTGGCTAATCCCAAGTATTTTAAAATCGTTGAAACTGATGCTTCAGATTTAGGATATGGAGGAATTCTAAAACAGGTTATACCTGAAACATCCAAAGAAGTTTTGGTTAGGTTTACCTCTGGTAAATGGAATCCTACTCAGTCAAAATATTCGACCATCAAAAAAGAAATGCTTTCTATTATAAAATGTGTTTCAAAATTTCAAGATGATTTACTTATTAAAAAAAATTTATTACAAATTGATTGCAGCTCTGCCAAATCAATTATTGAAAAAGATGTTAAAAATCTTGTCGCAAAACAAATATTTGCTAGCTGGCAATCTCAACTATCAATGTTTGAATTTGATATTAAACATATTAAATGTGAAAATAATCCACTTGTTGATTACCTCACCCGTGAATTTTTGCAGGGAAAGAATGACACCACCATCTAGGGGAGGAAGAGGCCGCGGTTATGGACGAGGCCTTGGAAGAGGGAGTAACAATATGTTACCCCAAAGTGAATTAAACATTCCCCTTATAGGGGATTGGACTAAAATCTATAAAGGTAGAAATATGCAGCAATTACCTACCTCAAAAAAGGAAGATATACCTTCTTCTTCATCTTCTAAAAAGATTATATCTTACAAAGAAATTACGGTCAATGACCCCCCTCAAGAACAAGTAACTGATTATTTTGAGAATCCAGTTACAGAAAAAATTATGTATATTGATGATGAGGATATAAAAATAAATCCAAATGATGAATGGGCTATCAAAGCAAGATACCTCGAATCAAGAGGATATCCATGCCTTCATGGTAAATCAAGACCACATTTAGAAATATTACTAGCAATTACTGAATCAACAACTTTTACTCATCATTATCAAAACAACAATCCTGAAAGTTTCATAAACTTCAGCAAATGCCACATTAATAAGATCTTATCACCTAGAGAATGGGGTCTTAACCCTAATGGTGAAAAGGCAATGAAAATTGCCGAAGGAAAATATATTTATTTCAATTATTAGGACTATGTCCAGGCTTTCACCCAAGCCTTTTATTACCAAAATCCTAAGAACAAACATTCTTGGTTTTTCTCAATTAATCCAGATGTGATTAATAGACCCATTCCAAATTGGTTTTATGCCTGGTGGATTAAATTTAGTCATACGCTATAAATTTTTCCAAACGAGTTAAATGAATTGTATACTCCTTGGTGCGAAAATAGTCCACTAGTATTAAATATTTCATCAAATTTGATAACTGGACAATGTCCATTTCTTTTCTTCACTAAGTTTCAAATTCCTTGGATTTGAAGATGGACTATCACTATTTCCAGTGACAACTTTAATGTGTCAATTCTAGAAAGAATTTTTCTCTACAAATGGTGGAATAAAATGAGTTTATAAGACATCCAGGACAAAATTGTTCTAATCAAATCAGCCATGATTGAAGACAAAAATAGCAAAGTTAAAGATCAAAACTCCCAACAAATGTCTATGGGAAACCTGAAAATGTTTTTTCAAAGAAAGTATCCCAATGAAACAGAATAAGAAATTATGGTCAGAACTTTAGATCATATGAAGACTCAATTCTTCTACACTTTCCAATCTCAAACTTCAAAAGATGATATGCAATCCATGAAGACTAGTTCATCCATGGGATCAATAGATTCCAACACCTTTGAAGGTTTAGCTGGAGAAGCTCAAAATGATGATCCCACAGCTGAAGACTTCTGGGATGCTATGATTCAATTTATGGCCCAAAAGGCTAAAGAAAAGGCCAAGGCTAAAGCTATGACAAGAGACTAAGCAATGACAAGAATTATTCATAAGCAATAATGTCAAACACAAAGACAAGAGAGAATCTTATCTTGAAACAATAAAAGAATCTTATTGGAAATAAAGCTATGACAAGAGACAAAGCAATAACAAAAATTGTCCAGAAGCAATAATTCCAAAAATAAAGATAAGAGAGAATCTTATCTTGAAAAGAATCTGCTGTCTATTTTGTTGTTTGTGAATTATTTTTGTATCGATGGGGCCCATTGTGTACCCGACATTAATAATTCATATTTGTTTGTGGTAACTGGCTATCATAGGTAGCTATTACCGGCTTAAATAGTAAGCCTTTGTATCCATATATAAAGGGATTCTTATTTCCTTTGTAAGGACGCAATTTTAATACAAAAGTTTTATATATGCTTTGCTTTCTTTCTAAATACTTATAATTCTGATCCTGATTCCGCTGGAAAAAATTTCTGGTATCATATATATATATATATATATATATATATATATATATATATATATATATATATATATATATATATATATATATATATATATATATATATATATATATATATATATATATATATATATATATATATATATATATATATATATATATATATATATATATATATATATATATATATATATATATATATATATATATATATATATATATATATATATATATATATATATATATATATATAACATCCATATCCAAATATTCAATTAAAAAGGTGATGAACATGACGTAGCATCAACTTTACTATTATGATTATTCAGTATTGATCCAATCCTTGAAAACAGAAAGAAACATCCGTAACAGATAGGAGAAAAAAAATGGAAATCACAGTATCAAGTAGACAATTATTCATAGATGGAGAGTGGAGAACTCCTATCCTCAACAACAGGATTCCAATCATCAATTCTTCTAATGAAAACATCATAGGCACCTTATTCCATCTCATCCTGCATTACAATATACTATCACTTTTTAATCTTTCTGTTTTTTAATAAATTTATGATATGATTACAAGTTATAACAACTTCTAAGTTCTTGGTTATGTGCATGATTGATACACATGCAGGAGATATACCTGCTGCTACTAAGGAAGATGTTGATGTTGCTGTGGATGCTGCTAAAAGAGCCATTTCCAGAAACAACGGTAGATATTGGTCTACTGCTTCTGGCTCTCTTCGTGCTTGCTATCTTCGATCCATTGCTGCAAAGGTTCTTATTCTTTTTTCTATTTTTGTTCTTCATGGATTATGATCTGCCTGATCAGACTTGGACCATCACGAGTGGCTCTGAGCTGAAGTTTGAACGAGATAGGGGGGGTACCTGCAAGGCACTCTGATGCTAAAGTGAGTGAGAGTACGAGCAGGCAGAAAGTGTGAGTATGGGTAAGAGAATGAATACCTGACCCTCTTGGAATAGAGGGTATTTATAGCCCCCAGCGCTGGGCCAAGGTCCCTTCATTGGGCCGACCAGGATTGGCCCAATAAAGAAACTGCCAGGTTCTACGTGTGTAGTGGGGACCCGCACATGGTCTCCTTCTTGGGTGCTCTGCGAGAAGTACGGACAGGCGAGGACGCGGTATTTTCGGAGTTTGGGTGAGGGTGTAACGGTCACAGTCTGCCCTATGAGGGGGTGCTCGAGCTGGACTCGAGCTGGACTGTATGGGTCGAGGATGTTGCATTCGCGGGCAGTGGCGGGCACGGTCGTAGCTTCTGGTCGACGCGCCCCCTATAAAGCCGTTTGGATTGGGCCTATTCTTGCTCTTGGGCCAACCTGGGCCCAGTCTAGAACAGGAGCCCCCCAAGTCGTGACTCCTGGAGCAGGAGTTATGACTTGATCTCAGCTCGCCTTTGTCACGGGGCCTCATGCTCGGCCAGGAGATTTGGTTCCCCGTGTTTGCTTGAGGTGCTTCCCCTGCGTCGCGTTCGTGAGATAGTTCCTTTCGAGGAGTGCTCGGGGGACCCTCGACGGGCTGTGTTCGTTGAGTATACGAGACAACCCTTGGGAAGCGTGACGCCACCCTATTGGATATAGAGCCATCATTGCCTAGGGGGCTATGCGTCAAGGAGGGGAAGCTCGTGGTTCCCCGGGGTGACGTTTCGTCTTCCACGTCATCACTATAAATGGGGTCCTTGGGTCCCATAATATGTTTTTCCTCTTCGCGCTTCTCCTCCTTCCTTTGCCTTAGCTACTGCTGTTTTTTTTCCAGATTTTCATAGGACCGCCGTGCTCTCTGTCGTCGATTCCCTTCTCCGCCGCCGTACCTCTTTCCTGATTTCAAGTAAGCGTCTCATCCTTCATGTTTTTTCTCTGCGGTAGATGATTTCTTCCATTATTTGTATGTTAGAAACTCTGCGTCTGGGATTAGCCCCGGTACATTCGTATTCCTGCCCGGCGTATTCGTGTTTATGCCCGGTGAATGCATGTTTGTGCTCGGTAAACGCATAGTTTAGGCACGTGACTCGCAATACCGCCCGATATCTTCATGGTTCTGGGCGCCTAACTCATGATTTGCCCGGTAAACTCCTAGTTCTAGGTTTAGGATTCATGGTATTGCTCGTCATATCCAAAGCTTAGATCGACGTACTCATAACTGTCCGGGATGTTTGGCCCATTTAGGCAGTATGTAGGACGACTTGTCGTGGCATCTTGGCGTCGGGGAGGTGATACCAGACTTTTTTTCGAATCCTCAACATTTTAATCGTGTGTGGAGTGTGACTCGGCTTGTCGTGCCCTTCTTCTCGTCAGTTATGGCGAGCGTATGGATTTGCTCCCCAATTGACCGGTTTCATGTGCTTTGCAGGTAACGATGGCTGATGAACCGTGTTCCTCGGGGCGCCACGAGGTGGAAGATCAAAGCACCGAGGAAAGTGTGAATCTGATCGATACCATTGACGATCCTCTGCTAGAGTGGGTGGGAGCCGAGCCCAGAGGGATTGCTTCTGCTTATAGTCGGCGCAGTCGGAGCGCGCATACTATCATCGAGCAGGGCGGTAGTCAGCCCGGCTTTCAGAAAAATTTCGTTCTCACCAGACCATCTCTTAACGCGCGGATCTGCTCGAAGTTCCCCGAGTACAGGTTTCCTATGATGAGATCGCGTTTAAGGATGTTGGCCTAAATCTCCCCTTTAGTGATTTTTAGGTCGGGGTCTTTAGTCATCTGGAGCTGGCCCATCGCAACTTCACCCCAACTCGATTGCTTTTCTCTGGGCATTCAAACTGACGTGTCGCTTCTTAAGGATTGGGGCGACCATGCCTCTTTTCTTCAGAGTCTTCCATTTACAGTGCCAGTCTCGGGGAGGTAGGCACAATTGGGTTTCCCTAAAACAGTCGAAGAGACTGTTCAGGATGTATATGGATTCTGACTGGGGGTTCAAGGATAAATGGTACATCGTGCGGTCGGTCACCAAAACTGCTCTAGAGTCTGTATACGAGGAAGAAACTGTGGTGACCGACGATCACGGGGAGGCTCTTCTGGACGATGAGGGTCGCCCGGTGTTAGGGCGTGTAGCTAAGTTTCCTTTGCATTGGACCTCGCGCCACTACGAGCATGGCACTGGGCACTACCATACGCCCGCGGGTGGGATGAGCACCGAAGATGAGGAGGCCTATGGTACCCTCTGCAGATATGTCGACAGTTTCTTCCCTGCCTGGTGGGCCACGAGGGAGGGAAAGGATATTCTCGACGAAGATGGTTACCCGACCTTTGAGGCCCGACCTATAGATACAAAGGCGCTTGTGGAGTGTCAGTCCTTCGGGCAGGCCGCGAACCTGCTAGGTTATTTTTTGTCTTATAGTCTTGTTCGAATTTCTTTGTTTGTTATTTGCTCGTAACTAACCCGGGATTCTTTTATGCAGGTCTCATGGATGGACGAAAGGAGAGGCTTCTGAAGTTGACATAGGATAAGAAAGTCAACAAGAGAGTGGTGCGAGCTCCTCAGGCGACGAGGATGGGCCTGCCAACTAGCTCGGGTGATGCTTCTGGGGGGTCCTCAGACGCTCAGGATGTCGAGCAGCATGTCGATCTGATACCGAGGAAGAGGAACCGGGTAGAGAGCCAGCCGGAAGTTGGCGAGGAGTCTGGTGCGGTGAGGTCCTTTGGGTTTCCCCCCTTGTTTTAAAGAGGAGGGTTTCTTCGAGGGGTTTCCCTTGTCTGTAAGCGTCGATGAGGCTGAGACTATTAGGCGGCTGAGTAGGGAAAGTCGGAGAAAACATCTGGCCACCAACATGGTCGGGATGGTCAAGATGGTCGAGATGGCCGTTGTCCTGGTCGAGGAGGGGGCAGACTCTGATCGCATCAAAGAGCTGGAACAGGAGAAAGCTACCCTTACTGCGAGATCACGAAAGTTGAAGGCTGCCCTGGAGCGCTCTGAGGAGATGTTCCGCGAGCAAGCCGAGCTGCTGGCCGCAAAGAAAGAGAACTCGGGGAAGGTTGCTGAGGAGAGGGATTACTTTCGTGAGGATCGGGAACGCTTAGAAATCGACAACGGGCGTCTCACCAAAGAGGTCGAGGAACTGAAGGCCGTCATGCTCCCTGCCGAAGATGAGTCGGAGGAGACAACTCCCTTGCAGAGTCGGTCGGAACTGGTCGCTCGTATTCAACTCCTTGAGGAGGACTGTGTTGGTGCCTTGGCGGATGGCTTTGAAGCCGCGGTTAGCCAGCTCACTCTGCTGAATCCCGATCTGAACACCGAATGGGTGGGCTTCATGTCCCAAATCATCGATGGCCAAATCGTGCCTCCGCCTGAGTCTCCTGTTGTCGATGCTGGTAGCCCCGGGGAAGTCTAGTCGCGAAATTATAGTCGGGCCTGCGCGCCTTTTTATTGATGGTTATTTTTGGGGGCATGCGTGTCCGTGCATATCTACTTTTTGGGCCTGTGTGCCCGTTCTTGTAATTCTTGAACATCGCCGACCTTCTTGGTCGGTTTATTTCTATCTGTTATTTCTGAGCTTTTGACTGAATGCTTGTTTCGACCTTGATCTTTTGCCCGTGTTTATGTTTATATATTTTGTAATAGAATTTGCCTAAGTTATGCCCCCGAGTCTCGCCCGTGCTCGGCTATCACTTTGTTGGCAAATTTTCCTAAGTCTTTTCCTCGGGACATGCTTGTGCTCGGCTTTCTATTTTGTGGCGAATTTCTCCTAAGTTACAACCTCGAGGAGAGATTCTTTTTCGACCCTTTGGATGGTCCGACATTCTTCGAGATTCGTCGGGCGTGCAGAGCGAAGCCGCTTGCTCGGGCGTAAGACCCGGATCGGGGTTGCTCACCCGTGGCGTGAACTGCCCATCGCGAGCTGGGTGTTCTGCCCTACAGGTACTTCGACGGTGGAGCTCGATTGAGGTGTCCACGTCGGGCACTATCGTTCATGCTCGTTTGTTGAACGACGTTATGCCGTTTGGGCGTAGATTAGGCCTGTACCTTAGCCTTTCTACGTGGTCGGGACGTTTCTCCCCGTTGAACGAACATGGACGTGGACGGCGAGGGTCCTTGGTGTCAAGGGTTTTTAACTATAGTACTGCTTTAGTTTAGCAGCGTTCCAGGGTCGTGGTAGTGGTTCTCCGTCTAGTTGCTCGAGGTAATATGCCCCGGTACCTGTGGTGTCGAGGATGCGATAAGGCCCTTCCTAGTTCGCGGCCAATTTTCCTTCGCGGGAGTCTTTCTGGTTTCTTCGTAATACCAGGCTGCCGATTTCGAACTCGCGTTTAATGACCTTGTCATTGTGATGCAGGGCCACTCGTTGTTTTAGGGTGGCCTCGCGTAGGGCCTCCCCCAATCGGATTTCCTCGACTAAGTCGAGTTCGTCCCTGAGGGCCTCGTCGTTCATTTCTTCGTCGAGGGGATTCTCTGTCCGCCTGGAGGGTTCCCTGATTTCTACTGGGATGAAGGCCTCGGTGTCGTATGTTAGTCGGAAGGGGGTCTCGCCCGTCGTCGAGTGGGGCGTGGTGCGGTACGCCCACAAGACAATGTGCAACTCCTCGACCCAACCCCATTTTGCTTCACCGAGCCGGCGTTTGAGTCCTCGGAGGATGACTCTGTTCGCAGCTTCGACTTTCCCGTTGGTTTGAGGGTGCTCGACCGAGGTGAAGTGTTGTTTTGTTCCCAATTTGGTGACGAAGTCCTGGAACCCGTGGTCAGTGAATTGGGTGCCGTTGTCGGTCACCAGTGCCCTCGGGATTCCAAATCTGGCAAGGATGTTTCTCTTGTAGAAACGGAGGATGTTGTGCAAGGTGATCTTCGCGAGAGCCTCGGCCTCTATCCATTTTGTGAAGTAATCCACGGCTACGATGAGGAATTTATTTTGGTAAGTCCCTTGCACGAAAGGACTGAGGATATCCATACCCCACCATGCAAACGGCCACGGAGACGACAGTATGCTCAGTTCGTGAGGGGGGGGGGGGGGGGGGGCGAGGTGCATGTCACCTTGCCTATGGCACTTGTCACACTTCTTGACGTGTTCCTTGGAGTCCTGCTGCATTGTCGGCCAATAATACCCCGCTCGAAGGGCTTTCCTCTCCAGGGACTTACCGCCCATGTGTTGGGCGTTAATCCCTTCGTGTATCTCCCGTAGTACCTCGGGGACTGTGGATTCGTCGATGCACTTTAGGAGGGGGATAGAGAATCCCCTGCGGTATAGTTTATGCTCGAGCACCACGTAGGAGCATGCTCGTCGCTTCGTGATGGTTGCATCTGTCTGGTTCGAGGGGAGTTCGCCTTTCGTCAGGAAATTGTACACCGAGGTCATCCAGGACGAGGCATCTCCTATGGCGTGAACCTCGACTAGTGTCGAGGACCTTTCGATGCTCGGGCGTGACAGGGATTCTTGTATGACGGATTTGTTCCCTCCCTTCTTTCTCGTGCTCGCGAGTTTAGACGATATGTCTACCCTTGTGTTTTGCTCGCGTGGGACATGTGATATTTATGCTCGCTCAAACTTTGTCATGTATTTTTTGACTAAGCTTAAGTATTCGACGAGGTTGTCGTTCTTGGCTTGGTAACTCCCTTGGACTTGGGAGGCAATGAGTTGTGAGTCTGTGAAGATTTGTATTTCGCGGGCTCCCAGGTACTCGGCTAGCCTCAGTCCTGCGAGCAGGGCCTCGTACTCTGCTTGGTTATTGGACGTCGGGAAGGAGAGGGTTAACGAGTGCTCGATCACTACGCCTTCCTCGTTTTCCAAGAGGATCCCCGCGCCGCTCCCAGACAAGCTAGAGGCTCCGTCGACGAAGATGGTCCATTTGTGTTCCTTCCCGGCGGGCGAGTCGTGAGCGGTCATTTTTGCGACGAAGTCGGCCAGGGCTTGTGCTTTCAGAGCTTTCCTACTCTCGTATTGAATGTCGAATTCGGAGAGCTCCAAGGACCATTTCAACATCCTGCTTGCCATGTCAGGCCGACCCAAGAGTTGCCTCACTGGTTGGTCGGTTCGTACGATGACCGTGTGGGCCAGAAAGTAGTGTCTAAGTCTCCTCGCAGCATTGATGAGGGCCAGAGCTACCTTTTCTATCTGTTGGTACCTGCTCTCGGGGCCTTGTAGGGCTTTGCTGGTGAAGTACACGGGTTTCTGTCCGTCGGTGGTCTCGCGGATGAGAGTCGCGCTGACGACTTTGTTTGAGACGGCCAAGTACAAGAATAATGGCTCCCCGTCGACTGGTCGAGATAACACGGGTGGTTGTGATAGGCTTTGCTTTAGGTGGCGCAGTGCCCGCTCACACTCCTCGGTCCATTCGAATGCTGCTTCTTTGCGAAGGAGTCTGAAGAAGGGAAGGGCGTGCTGAGCGGATCTCGCGACGAAGCGGGATAATGACGTGAGCATGTCGTTCATGATTTGTATTGATTTCTTTGATGTCGGGGTCGGTAGATCGGAGAACGCTCGACATTTGTCGGGGTTGGCTTCAATTCCTCGTTCTGTCAGGTAGAATCCGAGGAATTTCCCCGCCTTGACCCCGAACGTGCATTTTTCGGGGTTGAATCTCATCTTACATTGTCTTGCTTGGGCGAAGACTGCCTTGAGGTGTGTAGCATGATCGGTGTCTGCTCGAGATTTGACGATCATGTCGTCCATGTAGACCTCGAGCATGTATCCAATTTGTTTGTGGAAAACCCTGTTCATCATACGCTGGTAAGTTGCCCCGACGTTTTTTAGTCCAAAGGGCATTACGTTGTAGTAGTAATTGCCCGAGATGGTCATGAAAGTCGTGCAGTGTTTGTCGCCCATGGCCACCGGGATTTGATTATAGCCCGAGTAAGCATCCATGAACGATAATGTTTTGTAGCCGGCCGAGTTGTCGACCAGCATGTCTATGTTCGGTAAAGGGAAAGCATCTTTCGGGCAAGCCCGGTTGAGATCGGTATAGTCAACACACATCCTCCATTTTCCGTTATTCTTTTTAACAAGTACAACGTTCGACATCCAGGTTGAATACCGGGCTTCAGAAATAAAATTCGCCTCTAGGAGGTCTTTTACAGCTTTTTCAGCAGCCTCCGTTTTCTCCAGAGACTGCCTACGCCTACATTGTACTACGGCCTTAGCGGCAGGATCTATGGCGACGTGGTGACAGGCAACCTCCGAGTCGAGTCCGGGCATCTCCGCGGCGCTCCAGGCGAACAGGTCAGCATTCTCGCGCAAGCAGGCTTTGATTTGCTTCCTTGCCAGGTCGGGGAGATCCTTGCCAATCTTTACTCCTTTGCTCGGGTCTGCGCCGAGGGGGACGAGCTCAAAATCCCCGTCTGGTATTGGTCGGAGTGGAACTTTCTCGCCGTTGGGAGGTTCGTCCTGATCGAAATGAGCGTCCAGAGCTATAGAGTCGACCTTTGGTGGAGCTTTCTGGACTTCTTCCTTGGCGGACTCTGTCTTGTCGGGCTCCTGTCGTATCGTCGCTGGTCTTTTGGCGGGCCTTGTCCCTACGTCGACAGTGTCGCGTCCCTTAGATGCAGCGTTGAAACACCTCCGAGCAGCGGCTAGGTCTCCCTGGATAGTAGCTACCCGTGCCATTTTGGTGTAGAACTTCATCTTCAGGTGGACGGTGGAGGGCACTGTCGTCAGTTCTGCCAGCGTTGGTCTCCCCAGGATGCAGTTGTAGAGGGACGGGCAATCGATGACGAGGAAGCGTACTTTGACCTGCCTTGTCGCTGTGCCTTCGGCGAATGTAACCATGAGTTCGACATATCCCCAAGGCTTGGAGGTCGAGCCGTTGAAGCCTTGCAAGTCCGACCCTACATACAGCGAGAGATGGGAGTCGTCCAACTGCAGAGTTCTGAATAATTGGCTACATTACGTCAACGGAACTCCCTTCGTCGACTAGGATGCGGTGCACATCGAAGTTAGCCATTCGTGCCCTTATCAGCAGGGGAATGACTGCGTTGGGGGCTCCTCCGGGGAGCTCTTCGAGGTAGAAGGTGATGGGCTCCGACCTACCTTTTACCCTCTCAAATGTCACTGTCTGCGGGGGTGCCGCGTCGACCAATTCATCCAGCTTCCTTTTATCCGAATTGATAGTCAGGTCGTTGAACCCTCCGCCATTGATGACCATGGCGGAGGGGAAATATTCCCACCTGCTGTGTGTTGTGAGCGGCTCCTGCAGGTGTTCGGGGACGTTGAAGTCCTCGGGTCTGGTCACGGAGAAGGAGGTCTGGACGGGGACCGACTCTTCAGATGGTCGGGCGTCTTCCTCCGGTTCTCTTGTTTCCCGGGTGTCACGACGAGGGGCGTCGTTTCGTCAGTATTGTGCGAGCCTTCCTCCCTTGATGAGGGTTTCGATGGCGTCCTTGAGGTGGACGCAATCTTCAGTCAGATGACCATGGCTCCTATGGTACTGACAACACTTGTTCTTGTCTGCTCCGGGCTTGGCGGGAGCGGGTCAGGGGCGTTTGACGCCGCCGTCCTTGAAGTCCGTGCTGGCACACTCCGCCAAAATGCGCTCGCGGGAAGCTGTGAGCGGAGTGTACTCGGTAAAACGCCCCGAGGGTCCTCTTTGCTCTCAGACTTCTCGGGGTCTGTCTTCTTTTCTTTTCTCCCCGGCCCGTCGAGGAGGAGTAGCTTCCTAGCGTGGGTTGCTGTTGGACCCGCGAGTCCTGGGGTCTCGGGCTCTGTTGGCCGCCTCTCTCTCCTCGTAATCCATGTACGCCTGGGCCTTCTCGAGGAGGGCATCGAATGTTCTAGGTGACTCGATACCCACGGCCTTTCTGAATTCCGTGCCGGGGAGGAGCCCCCTCTTCAGCAAATATCTCTTCATGTGATCCGCGCAGGGGACCTGTATGGCTTCGCGGTTGAAGCGATTGATGAACTCTCTCAAGGTTTCATCCTGTCTCTGGATGATGGCCTCGAGAGCCGCCTCGGTCTTTGGGTGTCACCGAGACGCTGTGAACGAACTAATGAATTGGTTCTTCAGGTTTCTCCACGAGGTGATTGATCCCGGGGCGAGGCCTTTATACCAGTCCATTGCTGCCTTTCTAAGGGTCGTGGGGAACAGCCGACATTTGATGGGTCCCCCGATATTGTGATAGTGCAGCATAGCCTCGAACCCGTCTATGTGGTCGACCGGGTCCGCGACTCCGTCGTATTCCTTCAGATGTGGAGGCTTCTCCATGCCCGGGGGAATGGGCGCCTCCATGATAGCCTGCGACAGGGGACCGCGGGGGTCGTCCTCGTCGCTTTGCTCCGGGGACAGGGACGGGGACCTGTAATACTGTTGGGCACGACGGTCCTGGTCGTGCTGGGCATCTCTCGAGCGCGGTGCCCGTTGGTTGATTCTTCCATGCCCGTCTCCGGAGTGTCTTCTTTCTTGCCTTGCGGGGGCGCGGCCGCGTCCTCCGGCTTCGATGATGGGTTGCCTCTCCAAAGGGGGCCGTTTCCCCGATGGTCGGGGTGATGGGCTCCGAGAGGTATCTCTGTAGTGTCTCCGCAGGGGAGACGGGAAATGGACCTCAGTTACTCGAGGAGGTGGAGTCCGGGGCCTCCGGTGCCTCCTCGGGGGTCTTCGATCGTCTTCAAGTGCCCTCAATCTTTTCCCTTGGGCGAAGATGAGGTAATTCGTCTGATTGATCGCCGCGAACAGCGCTCGGGTTGTGGCATCTGCCCCAGCGGGGACAGGGACTTCCTGAAACTGAGCAGCTCGATAGTTTGTGAGAGTTGCATCGTCTTCTTCGAGTGGCGGAGGGACCGATGAGGATGAAGCGGTAACTCCGTCGCGGTGGATTGAGGGCCCGGGGGCAGTTGACACAGGGATGGTGTTATGACCGGGGTTTCCAGCGTTATCAAGGCGTCCATTTTTATCCGCGAGGCCGTTGTTGGTGTCGACGACGCGGATGTTTTGTTCATCACGAACTTGGTCAGCCATGACGGTGATAGTTGAGTTGAGCTTTGGTCTTTGAGTTTTTTCAAGACGGGGAAGCTAGTTTCCCACAGACGGCGCCACTGATCTGCCTGATCAGACTTGGACCGTCACGACTGGCTCTGAGCTGAAGTTTGAACGAGATGGGGGTACCTGCAAGGCACTCCGATGCTAAAGTGAGTGAGAGTACGAGCAGGCAGAAAGTGTGAGTATGGGTAAGATAATGAATACCTGACCCTCTTGGAATAGAGGGTATTTATAGCCCCCAGCGCTGGGCCAAGGTCCCTTCATTGGGCCGACCAGGATTGACTCAATAAAGGAACTTCCAGGTTCTACGTGTGTAGTGGGGACCCGCACGTGGTCTACTTCCTGGGTGCTCTGCGAGAAGTACGGACGGACGAGGACGCGGTCTTTTCGGAGTTTGGGTGAGGGTGTAACGGTCATAGTCTGCCCTACGAGGGGGTGCTCGAGCTGGACTGTATGGGTCGAGGATGTTGCGTTCACGGGCAGTGGCGGGCACGGTCGTAGCTTCTGGTTGACGCGCCCCCTATAGAGCCGTTTGGATTGGGCCTATTCTTGCTCTTGGGCCAACCTGGGCCCAGTCCAGAACAGATTACATGACCAAATTACATATACTTTCAATTTTAGGACTAATTGTGCATGTTTTGAGACCTCAATCCTGACCAGAGCCGTCTCAGGTTTTTAGAGGTCCTGTATAAATTAGCCACAATTTAACCATGAAAAGACAAATAGAAGCCAATTCAACTACAATTTAACCACGGCAAACATTTTATGAGGCCCTATTTAGCTAAGGTTTACTCATGATAAATTTTGGGCCCTGCTCTGTAGTCCGCCTTGTACGTCCTTAAAGACGGCCCTGGTCCTGACTAGCTGTCTTTTTTTCTTTTCCTTTGTCACAGATAAAAGAGAAAAAGAATGAACTAGGGAAGCTGGAATCAATTGACAGTGGAAAGCCACTGGATGAAGCACTAGCGGATTTGGTGATTAGTATTTGACTATTTGTTATTGAAAAAACATGTTACCATTCATTCTCTTTTGTTTTGCTGAAATTGGACTTTTTGTGGTTTGATTATCTAGGATGATGTTGTTGCTTGTTTTGAGTACTATGCTGTGCTTGCGGAAGGGTTGGATTCAAAGCAAAAAGCTCCTATATCTCTTCCTATGGATACCTTCAAAAGCCATATTCTCAAGGAGCCTATTGGTGTTGTTGCATTAATTACTCCATGGTATCTTATTTTTCTTCATCTTAGTAGCTTATGAATTCCTTTTCATTGAAACTTTCTGGTTTAGCGTGCTTTTTGGATGACTCGTTAAATTTTGTATTTGATGTTTTTTCTGTAGTCGATGAAATTTATGTTATATATTAGGAACTATCCTCTCTTAATGGCAACTTGGAAAATTGCTCCGGCTTTGGCTGCTGGTTGTGCTGCAATATTGAAGCCATCTGAATTGGCATCTGTGTAGGTTCTCATCAACTATTACAAACCTGAGCACTATTTGTTAAGTTGATATATCATGATTTCTTATGGTTTATAATTTTAGGACCTGTTTGGAGTTAGGCGAAATATGCCAAGAAATTGGCCTTCCTCCTGGTGTTTTACATATTGTCACTGGATTAGGCCATGAAGCAGGTGCTTCTTTGGCATCCCATCCTGATGTAGATAAGGTTCAAAACTTCTTAAGCTGGATCACGTTCTATATCTCGCAAGTGTTTTTATCACGATGTCTTTGAGTTTGCTAAGATATTGTACCATTGTGCCCTCTATTTTGATAGATTTCTTTTACTGGTAGTTCAATAACTGGAAGCAAGATTATGACAACTGCAGCACAGCTAGTCAAGGTATGCAAAGAAAAGATAGGAACCTTTCTGTTTTTTTGTTATTGTTGTTACTAATCTTTTCCTTTTGTGATTTCTCATATGCAGCCTGTTTCACTAGAGCTTGGTGGAAAGAGCCCGATCGTTGTTTTTGAAGATATTGACCTTGATAAGGGTTGGTGTGCCTTCTTGAATATGTCTTTGTTGAATCACTTTTTCTTGCATTTTGGCATCACATTTTATGAACAGCCCATTTTTTGATTTCTTGTATTGTGATATTTGGGTATCTGAAACCTATGGCATGATCCCAAACATTTGCTCATATGCCGTTTATAATTTATTGATCTGTCCTTCATCATTAAACAGTTGCTGAATGGACCGTCTTTGGCTGCTTCTTTACTAATGGCCAGATATGCAGCGCAACATCTCGGCTTATTGTGCATGTAAGTTATAGACGCTCTTAAGTTTTTCATTCCGTCAACAATTCATGCTCATGTTATGTTACTGGCAAAATTGAACCAAAAATCACCATAAACATGTTCATTAATATGCATTTGTAGCTTACTTTTACTGTTTCAGGAAAGTATAGCTGTAGAGTTTGTTAATAAACTTGTCAAATGGGCCGAAAACATCAAAATTTCGGATCCTTTGGAAGAAGGTTGCTAGGCTTGGACCTATTGTCAGTGAAGCACAGGTATGTTTTCTGTTTATCAATTCTGTATACATGACATATTAGTATATTACTTAACTTATCACTTGATGTTAAAATCACACATTAGTTATTTGAAGAGTGATCACGATTTGTCTTATATGATTCAGTATAAGAAAGTATTGAATATGATCTCAATGGCTAAGAGTGAGGGTGCAACAATTTTGACTGGTGGCCGTCGACCTGAGGTATGATTATATCCTCGAATGTGGGAGCTCAGTTCGGTTTATCTGCATTTGTCATGAGAAACAATCATTTATTTTTTCAAATCCAATGGCAGCATTTAAAGAAGGGATATTTTGTTGAACCAACCATCATAACCGACGTGACTACCTCGATGCAAATTTGGAGAGAAGAAGTATTTGGACCTGTACTCGCGGTGAAAACATTTAGCACTGAGGAAGAAGCTATTGATCTAGCAAATGACACTTAGTGAGTTTGATGAACTGATATTAATTTCACTTCTACAACCAATTTTTTCTTCACTTGTGGATTGATGCCAATGCTACAAACTTGATATTTCACAGCTATGGTTTGGGATCTGCTGTAATGTCAAACGATTTAAAAAGATGCGAGCGTCTATCTAAGGTGAGACTAATCCAAGATATTATTATCATGTAAAAACAACAAAATGATTAGATTTTTACTAACTCAATGGTTTAAACTTTAAATTGATTTTTTGCAGGCTCTTCGAGCTGGAGTTGTATGGATCAACTGTGCTCAGCCAAGCTTCATTCAAGCTCCATGGGGAGGCATTAAACGTAGCGGCTTTGGGCGCGAGTTAGGAGAATGGTATGAACCTTGATTCCTAAAATCGGCAATATGCGTTTAATAAGAAATCTGAGAAGTGGAGTCTGAATTTCTGTTGTTTTTTGATTTAGGGGACTTGAGAATTACTTGAGTGTGAAGCAAGTTACTAGGTATATATCGGATGAGCCGTGGGGCTGGTATCAATCCCCTTCAAAGCTGTGATAGTTAATCATGTAAAGTGATGATGAATATGTTTCTAAAATGTGGCATGGAATAAGGTGTTTGTGTGAGTAACACCAAGTTATATAATGTTATGTATTTGACATACCAGCAACATGGTTGTGAATTCGCACGGAGCTTTCGTTGATGATACGATATAGTTTGAAATCAAATCAAGAATCTATATAGAATCTTTGATCTTATTAAAGAAATTATTAGCGGTAAATGTTTCTTCATTTGTCCATTGATCTTTTTGTACAACACTAGAAAACAAATTGTCGCTCTTTCCTTTTCTTGTCTTCATCATTAGCCTTGAATTAATATAATGAAATTGAAAACGATAAATTGGCTTCAAGCTATTATATAGTTCAAACATTTTTTTTAATAAGTTAATTTAAATAGTTAGGATCAAAAGTATTATGGGGGGCCAAAGGCAGCTTTTTGAAAATGTACTTAGAGTAAATGACTCCTTCATTCTCAAGAAATTATTATTGTAAATTATATTTGATTTTTTCTTTGGAATTAATTTTTAATTTTAATACTGAAAAAAGTTATTGTTGAACTCATTTTGGTTGAATGTATGCATGTTAGTTATAATCAATTTTATAAAATTAGTTGTTTAAAATCAATTGTCATCGTCAGAAAACCAAACAAATAAGTAAAAGACCCTAACCTGCGTAAGAAACATAAGTTGAAGAGGAGTTTACCACTCTCCTACAAGGTCATGGTGACCCAAATGTGAATCCTAACAATATTGAGAATTAAAGGTCGACTTAACATTACTTGTGAGTTTTGTCAAGAGACATCAATTGCAACGGTAAAGATGCTTGATAGAGTTACAGACAGTTAAATTTCCCTCTCTCTCTCATCATTTGTAATTTGGAATTGGAAGCTGCATCGCACTTTCACATATTTTGTTGGTTACCGAGCCCCGCTCCGCACATTCATTTAACCCAAAGCAACAACGAGCTCATTGCACGGATCTGATCGAACTTGAACAAAAATGGGAATGACAGAAGAAACCGTAGTGGCAGTTATCATGGTCGGAGGACCCACCAAAGGCACTCGATTCCGTCCATTATCATTCAACATTCCCAAACCACTCTTCCCATTAGCTGGACAACCCATGGTTCATCACCCTATCTCTGCTTGTCGAAAAATTCCTAATCTCGCTAGAATTTATCTCATTGGTTTCTATGAAGAACGTGAATTCGCATTATATGTATCGTCCATCTCCAATGAACTTAAAATCCCTGTTAGCTACTTGAAGGAGGATAAGCCTCATGGCTCTGCTGGTGGTCTTTATAACTTTAAAGATCTCATCATGGAAGAAGATCCGGTTTTTTTCTTTACTTTTCAATTTCTACTACTAATCTATCATCATACTCATACATTCATTATCTCTTTTTGTATCACAGTCCCATATTTTTTTGCTCAATTGTGATGTTTGCTGCAGTTTTCCACTCCCACAAATGCTAGGTAATCTCTTTTCTCATTTAGATATTCTCTTTTATCATCATATGTAATAGGAATCCGTGCTTAATGGGAGACTTCCTTCACATTTCTTAACTGTTATAGAATTCATGGAACTGTTCATTATTGATTTTTCTGTGAAATTTTGCTTCAGATGCACATAAAAAACATGGTGGTATGGGAACAATACTGGTTGTGAAGGTTGGAAATTGCGCGCGCGTGTTGTTTTTTCACTGTGACATTTTTGTCATTGGCATCCAATTTTTCTGATCCTTTTTTTTCTTCTTACTTTTCAAGGTTTCTCCGGAGTCAGCTAGTGAATTTGGGGAATTGGTTGCTGATCCAGTCACCCATGAGCTCTTGCATTACACAGAGAAACCTGAAACTTTTGTATGTTTGTTCTCTTATGATATGTCTTTAAATAGCTGTTCTCTTCCCTGCTGCTGTTTACTGTCTTATGCTGCATGCTTACCTGAATGCAGGTTAGTGACCTTATAAACTGTGGTGTGTATATATTTACACCAGATATATTTACTGCCATTGAGGGTGTTTCTTCTAATTGGAAAGAAAGAGGTGAGTGAAATATCTTAGGCCACATCCATTATTAAAGATATATCCAGTTTGTATTTCATTTTAAAATGTGAAAAATCTTAATCTATGTAATCTGTGCTGAATAAAAGGAATTGTAAATAACTGGAGTTTGTCTCTCTGTATATTAACTAATGTAATTCATATGTCATTTTATTTTGCAGCTAACTTAAGGCGTGTCTCTAGCTTTGAAGCAATGGCGCCAGACTCAAGGTTTGAAGTTTCCTGATTTTCAAAATTTAGCTGACTAGAACTTTCTGATATTTCACTCTGATCATTAGTAATATCAGCAAGATCAATTCATGCAACGAACTTAAACTAAAGTTCTCGTCAATTATCTAAACAGTTTGCATATTTATAACTGTCTATGCATATACACTTATTTTATACATTGACTTTTAGTATAACATTTATAAAGCTGACAAATAATTTTAAAAACTCATATGCTTGTCAACAACATCAGAGTTTCACATATCAAAGAATGAAGCATTTAAGCATCGGAGTTACCCATAATGAACAAGTTAAATTTGAAAATCAATTTACAAAAAATTATACTACTAAGATTGGACCTGAATGAGCAAATCAAATATGTAAGGAAGCTCCATTGTGACTACTTCTTACATAGTTGACTTAAGGTTAATCCCCTCGATATTTGTTTTACATAAATTCAGCACATATATTTATCCATTCAGGAATAGCAGATTTGGTATGCAGTTATAATGAGTGATTTTTAATCATGGAATAGTATTGCATGTTTTGAAATTTATCTTTTTAGACGGACTTTACCTGCAGTGCAAAGGGTTCAAAACCCCAAAGTAATGCAACCTGTGGCTAGGTCTAAGTTAAGACGCTAGTTGGGATTAATCCGCATCCAAATAATCTAAAGACAGCATTTATCTTACCAAAGAAAGGAGTTTCCAGATAATCAACTTTCAATTAAGTGTTTAAAATATTGGTTTCTGTACCAAATTTTACTTGATCATTTTGGGTTTCAACTTGCTTTTTCTTTGAAGAATTGTCCTTTTTTTCATTTCAAAGTCATTTGTAACTGGGGCATGTGTATAGAGTTTGACATTTCATTTATATACATCATGTAGTTCCTAAGCTTAGTCTTAATACTGGTTTAAGATTCATTATTGAGCTCACGTTAAGTTCAATTTAGATTATGGAAAAAATATTTATTTAAATATACAGCATGAAATTACCTAGAATCTAATCAGGGTGGATGAAATGGAGGAATGCTTTTGAGTTTAATTTTTTAAAAAAGAATCACCATTCTAGCGTAAAGGAAAATTCTACTGCACAGCAATAAGTCCCGTGAGGCGATTAAAACGGTTAAAAGGCAATAAGAAAATAAGACAGTGTTGTTGAGCTGAGAATGCTATATGATGGATGTGTGGTCACACAAAACTAGATATATTTGGATTGAAATCATTATGAATAAGTACAGATAACTCTTCCTATTATAGAAAAGAGGATAGAATCTTGCCTTAGATGGTAGTACATGTGTGGAGAAAACCCATAAAATCATCATTAAGGAGTGTTGATAAAATGGAGGATAATCCATCAGTGAGAGGTAGCATGAGAGAGGAGACAAAATTAAATGGTCTGTTAAAAAATTATTCATAGCAGGTCCAGGACATCCTGTTGCTATTTGATCTATGTAGGTGGAGAAAACTTTGATGGTAGTTCTTGTTGTATATGCACAGCGTGAAAATAAAGGTGGTTTATATGGTTTATCGTCATCTGATTCCGAAGAGTTATTTGTAGGAGTCATACGGAAAAATATGTCAGATTGGATCAAGATATCCTCTCACCTCTTGCAGGGAAGAAACAGTTGTATATACATGAAACTTTGGACTTTTGGGAACAAATCAAAACTCCTGGGTAAGCTAGAGTGCTCTGATACATATTCATCATTTCCTTCATGTGTGATTATTATATCTATTGACTTAATGCTTGCAGAATGTCCATAAGATGTTCAGCCTTGTATCTTTCACAATTTCGTCACACTGCCCCCCATCTATTAGCAAATGGAGATGGTATTAAGAAAGCCTACATCAGTGGTGATGTTTATATTCATCCGTCAGCAAAAGTGAATCCGTCTGCAAAGGTTAATATTCATCTCTTTTCCCTTGATAGCTAGTTCTCTACCCTGGGCTTTCACGGTGATCTTAATTGCTCTGTTAGTTTTGATATGCGTAATATTTTTTTATTCATAACAACTTAATGTTATTAGTTGCGATTCTGGTACATGATACTTGTAACTTGTGCAGTTTTAGAAAATTGTATATCTTGACCACTTGATATGTGTCATGAGCTATACATTATAAAATATTTAAGTGCTGTGATGCATATCAAGTAGATTTTCCTACCCCCTCCATCCCCATGCCCTGCGAGGACCCTTTTTTTTATCTTTTTGACTGAGAGGTCCAAGAAAAATAAAATGTAAATGCCTTAACATGTTATGCAATTTGACTTTTGTTAATCTGATTGAACAGATTGGTCCTGGTGTATCAATATCGGCAAATGCTCGTATAGGAGCTGGTGCAAGGCTTATAAATTGTATAGTCCTTGATGATGTTGAAATCAAGGTAATTAAGTCTACTCATTAATTGGTTTTTAAATGCATAAACATTTTTGGAGCTTGTCGTTTTACATATTTCATCTTATAGGAAAATGCTGTAGTTCTTCATGCAATTGTTGGATGGAAATCCTCCATTGGACGATGGGCACGTGTCCAGGCAAGTTTGGAAATTTTAATATTTAACTAAATTGTTCCACTAACTAAAGGCTTGTCTTTGTATTTTCTGTTACTTGAATTTTTAAGATTGCCAAGAAGCTATTATTATGTTTTTTGCTGCAATAAGTGATTATAATGCTGCATTTTCATCACATTTCTCACGTAGTCCAGTATGACAATTGACAAGCATCTCAAACACATCTTAAGCCTGAACATGTAGCTTTTAGAATATAACCTGGTCTATCATATCAGACATCATCATGCATGGTCTAGAAAACGACTTGGGGACTCAACGGACAACTTTACTTTCGAAAACAATCATTGGCTGATTTTGCTTTCTTTTTCACTGATTATATGTTTAAACTATTAGCATCATCGCCAGCATGTAATTTTAAGACTCCATTATATCTTTAGTCCTTCAAAATATGGTAATTTTCTCTTGTTATCCAAAACTTTTTGTCCCATTTTGATACCCTGTTGTGTTGGACGATTTGCCCAATGATAGCGTTCATAAAAATTGCTCGTTGTTGTGTTACATTTTTCATCTCCTATCGTTACATTTGTTTTTATTTTCTATTTGTTTGCTAAATTGTATAAAATTCAGGGTCATGGAGATTACAATGCAAAACTCGGCGTCACTATACTTGGTACTTTTCTTAATGTTATGTTCATATTCTTTACTATTACTTAATACCACTTTAATCCCTAGGATCCAAATTTACTCTTTTTATCGCTACCAACATTTTAAATTCTAATGATTTAGATAATTTAGTTTATATATTTAGAAACAATAGCAGTACTCTTATTATGGAGAGAGATGAAATAACAAAGTAATAACTCTGCAATTCTTGTTCTCATGTTGTGACCAGGTGAATCTGTTGCCGTCGAGGATGAGGTGGTGGTTATTAATAGCATTGTCCTTCCAAACAAGACCTTAAATGTTGGCGTTCAAGATGAGATTATTTTATAGAACACGTCCTCTACTCCTACAGTTGGCTTTTCATTTTCCTTGTAATTGTAATGGCATTTGCCTTGGGTTTAATATCTAGTTTAGAATTCAAAAAACGTGTATATTGTTCATTTTGTCAGTGTTTGTACCAAAATATATATATTGTTGCATTATCACATTTGTGCTGCTATTTTAATACAGAAGAAATAAATTATTTCAAATATCATGTGTTTGAGTACCAGATTGATTGATCCTTCACAATCATTTGTAAGGAACTTATTTTGTTGCTGCAAAATTCAACATAAACAATTGGTTGCCATTACAGATGTTTTGTTGCAGCCAGAAATGTGCAACAAGCTAGACATGAGAGTTAAAAGGATACGAGCTAGAAATGTGCTACAATTGGTTGCCATTACATATGTTTTTGTTGCAGCAAGAAACGTGCTACAAGCTAGACATGATAGAGTTAAAAGGCCAGGAAGAACTCCGATTCTAAATAATCCTAAAGCCCTTGAGACTTCGAAGATAGTTTGCTAAACACAATGGTATTTGAGAATGCTATTATTCTTTCTTCAAATACTGTGGAACTTGCATCACAGAGAGCTTCAATTTTCCCATGAAAGACTTGGTTTTTAATCTCAAACTTGTGAAGCAACATTATCAAGCCATAAAACCATTTCCTAATACACAGTAATGCAGGGGATCACAACAGAAATGGCTGTTCTGAGGAACCAAATCCAAACATTATCATAACTTCATATGCCGGAGAACACGACCACACCTACTTTGCATTCTTAATATCTCACTAGCAAATTCTCGATTCCCCATTAGAACAAGTCCATTTAACACCCGATTAAAAGTAAACTTACGGGGCAAGAAACCTCTACCAACCATCTCCATCAACAACTTCCCAGCCACCACCAAATCCTCCGATTTTTTCCTCACAAACATGGCACTAATCAGAATATTATAGGTGTCCAAACTGGGCAAACAAGTCCCATTCCCCATCTTTTCAAACAACTCCAAACCCTTTTCAAGTTCCCCCTCATCACAATAATATCTAATCACAACATTGTATGTCTGAACACTTGGCCTACACCCATGTTCTTCTTCCATTCTCTTCATAAACTCCAAAGCTTTCTCCATTTCACCCGAATGACACAAACCTCTGATAACAACATTGTAAGTAGTCAAATTAGGCACACACCCTTTTCCCACCATCTCTTCAAAAACCAACAAAGCATTATGCACACTATCCTTCTTACACAAAACCTGAATCAAAGCATTATAAGTAGCAACAGAAGGAATCAAACCCTCTTTCACCATCGCGTCAAAAACCCTCTTCGATCTCTTAACCTCACCCGCAACACCAAATCCGTGAACCATTGTAGTGTAAGTAACAACATCAATTTCACATTTCCTCTTCTTCATCTCCAAAAAAAACTCCCAAGCTTCCTTCAACTGATTACACCTAAAATAACCTTTGAGCAATGTATTATAAGTAACCATCGTCGGCGTAATTCCTCTCTCCACCATCTCCTTCATAACCTGCAACGCCATTGGCGTTCGCTTAATCAAACACCAACCATTCGCCATTATGTTATAACTAACACTATCACATTTAAACCTACCTTTGAATGTTTTGAACAAACTATGCGCCATTTCAACACGCCTTGTTTTGCAGAGAACATCGAGGATTGTGTTGAATGAATTCAGATCCTGGTAACAACCATGTTCATGCATAGACAAAAACACTTTCACAGCCCGGTGGGCTTTCCCGCCGGTCGCATACCTTTCAGCGAGGATAGCGAATGCTCGAGGAGTCGGGCCGATACGGAGAGCCCGCATTCGGCCCACTAAAGCCCAGGCGGCGTTGTATTCGCGCAATCGGGCTGCAATGTCAATGGCGAGTTCGAAGCTTGATGAGGAGTGAATGTAAGTTGGGTGGCGTTCTAGGTGTTTGAAGAATTGTAGGGCTTTGGGTCCGTGGTTCCATAGACGCTTGAGAACGCTGTTGACTAGCTGTGAGGTCCATTCGAAAGAGTGGTTTGATAGGGTTTCAGGGAGGGATGACGGATCTGATTCGAGGACGAGTTTTGCTACGGTGGCGTCTTCGGAAGGCGGTGGAGATTCAGGTATGGTGGTGAGGGTGTTTCGTGGAAGCCAAAATCGGGGTTTTAGTGGGAAGAGATGGGAACTGTTCCAGGTTCGTTGAACTGGTTTAACCAGTAACTGATTAAACATCTTCGGGATTTTCACATTTTTCGATTTTTCGCTCAATGTTTCCTATTGTTAGGAGATTTAACTGGTTGGGCAATTTCTTTTCCACATTGTTATGTTCTTTATCATTATATTTTTTATTATATTTTTGAAGATGTATCTTTCGAATGTATTATTTTTTTATTTTATCTAAGTTAAATTGAATATGCATCTTCAAATATATTTTAGGATTAATTTGAAAATACATTTTTGAATATTTTCTTTTTTAATTTAGAGATTCTTTCGGACGAGGTAAATATATTTAAATCTCTCGTCGGATCCTTTCTCTTCTCCTTCTTCATAATTTTTTCTTTTTTCTCGTGAGCCTAATTTGACTAATGTATTAGGTAAAATAGGTTACTTTTAATGTATTAGATATTATTAGCATTTGAAATAGGTAATGTGTAGGAGATGTTTTTATGATTTTGGATGATTTGGATATTTTTTGGTGGTTAGGGTAAGTGTATAAGATGTTTCTGCCTTTGAAATGAAAAATGAAACTTTTTCGGCGATGCATCTCTGAAATGGGTCCTTTTTCTGTGTGGAGATGCATCTTCAAAATTTTCCTTCCTAATACACTAATGTCTTTTTTTTTTATGTTTTTTAAGGAGAATGGTTGCACACAACAACAAAATGATAGTTGGTCGTGAAACCCTAATCGCGTACGCTCGCCGCGAGAGGGATCTTCAACATGAGCGGTTAGAGGTATATAGGGGAGCCATCCCTAGGTCTCAAGACAGGGAAGCGTTGACTTCTAGGAGCCGACTATCACAGGGGTTGTCATCCCAAGCTCGTGTACACCAGGAGAAGGAGGTTCCAGCTGCATCTGATGGTCTCCCTCCACTTGCAAACCCTTATCCAGGAGGGCCCACTAACATGTCATTACTAATATATTTTGGAGACCATGTTGTTCTGCATGTCTGGGTCAGCGAGGTATATTTCTTAACGGTTCTTATTTTTAGATTTTAACAAAATTCAATTCGATTGAGATTGTTATATTTTCTTTTTAATAGGAAGGTGAGTGTTTGAAATCTGTTAACCATGCCAAAAAAATTAATGACTTCCTCAACCACATCAAAAGTAGTTCCTAAGTGTGTTTTGGTACTTCAATCTTACTGGTCTATGTTTTTTCTGGTACAACATCATCAGTCATGGCATGCAAGGGGAATTTATTGAGAGATGGCATAAAGAAACATTATATTTCCACTTACCATTGGCGAGATGACGATTAAATTAGATTGTGTTATTTATCTCTGTGATACGGTGGGAGAACTGACTTGAGGTTTTGCGTTTGTTTTTGCAAATGTTTCGGTTGAGCAAGAGTCGCCACCGACTTTTTATTTTATCCTAAAGAAAGGTTAAAAAGCACAGCAAAAACCTTTGAGATGTTTTCTTGGGTTCGGGGAGTAGATTATAGAAAGGGAAGGTATTAACACCCTTTCTATCCATGGTTATCCATGGGCTCTTAGTTACTTGCTTAGATCACTTGCCTTGTGTTTTCAATTGTTTGAAATGGTACTTTGTGTGTGGGTTTGAAAATGTTTTGAAAAGAGGCCATTTGTTGTGGCAACCTTTGTAATGATCCATGTTTGAATGTATACAAAGGTGTACTTATCTTTTGAAAAGTTTTCAATATTTTTGAAAGTTGTTTTGAAAGTGTGTTGTGATGTGTGTTTTGAAAAATGGCAAGGATTGTTTTGCGAGATTGGTCAAGTAACCAAGAGATATCTTCCCTAAATTTCTCAAAGATCTTTCCTATGTTTTAACCCTTTTAACAATTTTGTTCCACCATTGTATTTGATGGACAATCTTGTGTTAGGATGTTAACGAGACGGGTGCGGGTCATCGTTTAGACCATGATTGCAATGGTGCCAAGTGTCTTTGGCAATTTTTCCTTTAAGGGACTTGATCATTTTTAGGCAACTTTCGAAAGCGTCATCGAGGGACTATGATCATTTGATATTGTTTTGTTTTGCCAAAAACACTCAACATGCAACATGGCCCATTTATTGGAGGCAACAAGTGGAGTAACCCTAGGGGTGCAAGTGTGATTGGTGTTGTCCATTTTCATGCTTTTTTGTCTTTGAATTAGGTCAAGCTATTTGTTATTTGATTTTTGCATACAAACCTTAAGTCTATCATGGCATAATTAGAAAGCTTTTAAATGCGAAAAATAAAATCCTAAATTATTACAACACAATTATGGGATGGGGGGTACAAATATTCAAATGGGGATATTTAGCAAGAAATTAAAATCTAAGCTATTACATCCAAATTGAATATACAAAGATTAATTGTACAATAATTAAGTAAATAAATATGCAAAAATGTATTTATGCACAAAAATGGTTTTTATATGTATGGGAAAGTATTTTTTTTATGTGAAATATAAACAAAAAATAAAAGAATCAATTTTGGATATTTTGTGTTTTTAGGGCAAAAC
Source organism: Vicia faba (assembly GCA_948472305.1). NCBI lineage: Eukaryota > Viridiplantae > Streptophyta > Magnoliopsida > Fabales > Fabaceae > Vicia > Vicia faba. The sequence continues at coordinate 549,095,483 of OX451737.1, forward strand.
CCTAATTTTCTAAATAATAATATTTATCAATTATATTATATACAATTTTTATTAATTATATACAAAAATAAATAAAAGAGAAGTATATTGTAAAAAAGTAATTTTTGAGGTCAAATATTAATAAAAATAAAAATGTATTATTTTTTATGGTTTATCCTAAATATTCTAATAAAAGATAGATATGTATTTATATTATTTACTAAATATATTAAATATGTACAAAAATAAAAAAAATGTTAATTATTTACAAAAAAAAAGTATATTTTTTAGAAAATGTTTCAAAAATGTAAATAAAAAAATAATAACTAAAAAAATATTTTGTATTATTATTTTTAATGTTTTAAACAAATAGTACTATATTTATTTATATATGTAACTAAATGAAACAAATAAATATCAAATAAAATGCAAAAAATGTGAGAAAAATATTTTTAGTGTTTTTCCATGCTTGAATAAAAATATAAAATCAGAATCAAAAAGAAAAAATCAAAAATGACAAATATATCACATAATGGGCCAGAGGGGTGTATGTTGAAAATGAGTGTGCAAACAGAAAAAAGAATCAGGCCCAGCCCAAGGGACTTTGTCTTCAACCTCCAGCAACTTTCCAAACAAAAAACGCGTATTTCCTTCTCCAACTGCTATCTCTTGATTCTTTGACTTTTAACAAAAACTTATAACATAAAAAATGTAGAGCATCAAACCACGAATTCATACATATAAAAAACTTGATCTAATTCTCAGAAATGAGAGAGAATTTCTTCTCCCCCAATTCCTGACCTAGCTTTTTTCCAATGTTTAGGTCCAAAATTCTCTCAGTACACACAACATAAATGAAAAGTAATGATATGGGTAGCTTCAGGGCCATGAATAGAACATACTTTCTTCACAAACCTAAACCTAGATATGCTTGGATAGAGAGATAGAAGTTCAAACTTTTACCTGTTCAGCTTGAATCGTGTACAGCAATGGAGGTATCTTCAATGGAATTTGAGGACTTGTACAACTTGCTTGAAGTTCAGGGATGCTTCTCCAACCTCTAGCTTGCTCTGAAACTAGCTGAATCGAGCTATGGAAGTTCACCTGCAAAGTTGAAAACTGAAAATGGAAAATGATGTTAGGGATGTTACAGTTTGTGTTCAATGCTTGGGATAGCTTCAGTGGGTGATATGGAACATGTTTGAACTCCCTTTGGCCAAAGTGCACGAGTGGAAAGGTTTATAGAAGTCAAGTTGCAGAAGGGACTCTATTTTTTGCAGTAGGATGGTGTTTTGGTGTTTAAGGAGGTATGAGGGGTCAATGAATCGTGCCTTAGGTTTGTTAGGGTGTATGGAAGATGTTCACAAGGTTTTTGTTTGGCTGTGTTGACAGGAGATGGAAGTTGGTATGTGTTTGCAAGATTTCTTCTATGTGAAGCAAGGAAATGTGTTCTTGGATATAAACCAGTACAATGCCCCAATCTATGTTGCACCTCTTGTTATTAAAACTTGTAACTTGTAGATTTGATTTGGCTTCAGAGATATGGCCTCATGCCTCTTGGATTTGGAATTTGACATAAAGTGTAACTTTATCAAAATGGCTAAAATGCTTTTTCTAATTATGGATTAATCTAACATGTATTGCCCAAATGAATGAAATAACATCTTGGCACAATGGTTTAGCATTGAATTATTGAGTAAGAAATGGATTAGAGGCATGTAACCTAGCTTGTGCATGCTGAGTTTGAAAATGCAAAGTGTTATGAACATGTATTTGGTCAAGAACAAAAGTGACTTTTGCCCAACTTTGCCAATTCGATTCTCCCTAACCACAAAGGTGTTTGAGAAGTTCTTGGACAATTTGGAAAGCTTGGAATGTGTACTACAATACATCATTGTAAGGCAAGTTGAAATTCCAAGTGGAAGCATGTGAAAAGTGGCCATGAAGTTGGGCAAAAATCCTGCCTAAAATAGGTCAAAAAATTTCTAAGTTAAGAATGTTTTACACCGCTATTCCAAAAATAATAACTTGATCTACAAGCTTCTTTTGAGGAAACTTTGTGAATCAAAGTTGTAGATTTTGAAATGGACTATAACTTTCATGTTTTTAGTTTTGTTTGAATCCAAATATATCTTGATGAAAAAATGGGACAAAGTTAGGAAAAAATAAGGAAGTTTCATAACTTAGAAAATTTCTAAGTTATGAAATTTCTTCATTTCAAATCCTAATTTGAAATTTTTGGTTTCTTGGTGAACAAGTTTCACAATTTGGCATGTCTTGATGAAAAATGAATCTTGACACTTGATTTTGACCAAAAAGTCAAAGTTTGACTTTTCAGTATACAGTCAAATTTTGCTCAGTTGACTGGAAAATTCATCTGTCAATCTTGTGCATTTGGGATCTTTTGAACTTGTTGAACATGTCAAGACAATGCCATTGAGTCCTTGAGTCCATATGTGAGCTTGGTTTGCCATTGGCTAGGTCAAACAGTCAAAAATTGCCTTTGTGCAGTCAAAACCCTAAAAATGACCATTTTGCCCTTTTGGTGATTTGATCAAATTTCTTGTGGAATTGTGATCCAAACTTGACCAAATGGTCCATATGAGTTCATAATGTTGATGTGGGTCAAAAATCATGAGGTTTGACTGTCAATTGACCACAGTTGACTTTTTCCCCAATATAGCTGATTTCTAGGTCAACTGTCCAATTGACTGGGCAAAGATTGGAATCAAGACTTGAAACTTGGTATGGATAAACTTGTGAATCCAACATGAAACATGAAAGTCATCTTGGGCATTTTAGGTCAAAACATCTTTGTGGAAACTCAAACCCTAATTTGGATCAACAGTGCAAGGAGGAGTCTTGAGCAGAGCAAACCCTAACTTGATCTTGAGCTCCCAGGGTCTTGTGGTGAGAAAATATTGATGAAATGGGAGGGAAAATTTTGGGGTACAACAGTTGTCCCTGTTCAATCTTCTTAGACCTGAGGATGTAGATTGGCTTACGTGCCTTTCGTAATCCGAAGGTGGAAGATGATTGAACACTAAAGTGCCCAGAAATTTGCACTCGTATAGTGGAGTATCAGCAGTGTGATGTCGGGAATAGACTTATAGATGCCATTTGGAGAGATGGTTGATAGGAGGATGGGCTTATAGATGCCATCTAGAGACGTGACAGAACCTTGTCGGGAATGGGCTTATAGATGCCATTTGGAAGTGTTGATCGCGTAAGAGATTCCTTAGCGAGAACTTGCGTACTTGAGAAAGAAAGATGGTTTCCTGGCTTGCTACAGGTGTTGATCTTCAGTCTCTTCATGCAGATATTCCCTGGCTAGGTACAGGTATCGAATCTACAATCAATTGCTCACAGATATGCCCTGGCTAGATACAGGAATCGAATTCGGAACTTCAAAAGGTTGCTTACAGACGTGCCCTGGCTGGATACAAGTATCGAATCTCTAAATTATTCATGCAGATATACCCTGGCTAGATACAGGTGTCGAATCTATAATTAAATACTCACAGATATGCCCTGGCTGGATACAGGAATCGAATCTGGAAATTGTCGTCTACAGATATGCCCTGGCTGGATACAGGTATCGAATCTCTAATTGGTCGTCTACAGATATGCCCTGGCTGGATACAGGAATCGAATCTGGAATTGGTCGTCTACAGATATGCCCTGGCTGGATACAGGAATCGAATCTCTAAACTCTTCATGCAGATATGCCCTGGCTGGATACAAGTGTCAAATCTACAATCAATCACTTATAGATATGCCCTGGCTAGATACAGGAATCGAATATGGAATTGTGACAGTTGATAGTAATCATCTTTGGATTGACCTTTTCCTGAAAAGGCAAAACATCAGTTGTATGCAATGTCATGATGTATGAAATGCATGATGTCATGATGCTCAAAATGAGATAGTGTTGTATGCACTTTATCATGTATGTAAACAGGATGTGTGAAATATGAAATGTCTATGAATGTATTTTTGTCTAGGAAAATAAATCCTTGACGAGTTCCGGGAGTTTGTGGAATCCTGGGCTGATGTGGAAGAGTGGAGTTCTTCGTTTCCGCTGGGGATGATGGTTGCAAGAATAAACCGGTAGGAGAAGATGACTCTGTTGGGGAATAAACTTGTTGGAGAGATTACTCTGTGGGAAGAGATACCTCGTTGAGGTTTTGATGAGAGCTCCGCTGGGGATTCCACTGATATGTTATGTTGGGGAATTTGATGAACTCCGCTGGGGATAGGAAGAACTTCGCCGAGGATGATCTTTCCGTGGTAATTAGCTGAGGATAACCCAGTTATACCCTGGTGGGGAAATAACCTTTGAATAAAGTTGGGGAGAGACGTATGTACTCTGCAGGTGATAAGCTTCCAGAATCTACTAGGGATAAGCTTCCAGAATCTACTGGGGATATGGATTCCACTTTCCTGGGGAAACTTTGGAATGTACTGGGGAATGGTTCCACTGGGGTGTCTGGTATTTCACCGGGGAACAAATCTTATATTAAGACTGTCGGGGATGCTTGCTGAGGAATGTCTATACTCTGCTGGGGAATGTTGAGATCTTCTGGGGATACCCAACTTCCTTAAGGCTGACAGTAGACTAACTCGGCTTGGGGAGAGTATCGCTGACTTGCTGGAGATACTGTGCCTTTTCAGGGCTGATGGGGGACCAACTCTGCCTGGGGAGAGTACTGCTGAGTCTTGTCTTACTCAACAGGGAGTGAAGGTATCCTGGTTACGTTCATCAGCCGAACCTACCTTGGGACCTTGGTGGATAAAGCAACTAGATCGCTTAGACGATTCTTTATTGCCCCTGTTTCTGATGTCATCCGTAATTAGTCTTTTGTTTCGCATGCAAACATTCATTATTAGCAATTAATGTCAAGTGTATATATCAAAAATGAACAGTGGACGTTCTTTGCAAAACAAAAACAGAAAAAGGAAAAACGATGGGTAATTTGTCTGAAAAATTGAACTTGTATTGATTTTGAAATTTGTCTGTAAATAGGCATTTTATGTACAAGAGGCTGACATCCTAGTAAGAGAACGCCGCCGAGCAAAATAGAGTTTATATAATTTTGTGAAAAGGAAACAAAACAGCTATGTGAAAAATAATCCCACTGGGTTCCAACTCTGCTACCGCCTTTATGTCTTCAAGCGTCTCATCACTTTGCTGCTTAGTTGAAGATGAAGCTGATTGATTGGAGTCATCTGAGCCCGATAGTTGATGCCGAATTCCGGATGCAAGGTGATCCAATGAGACATAGTATTACGCTTTATCCCTAACTTTTGCCTGGACCGCCCTCTCGGGTTTTCAGTCCATCGGGATACCTATTTTTGCCCAAGCCGCCTTTTCAGGTTTTCGACTTGCCGGGTGTACAGATTTTTTTATTTCGTCCCTTATTTTTTCCCGGACCCTTTTGGTTCGCCGGGAAGCCCTTATTTTTGCCTAGGTGGGTCAACCTAGCGGGTATTTAATTCATGCGTAGTATCTTTTTACTATGTCTGCATTGGCGGGGTGAGGAAGGTCGTCACTATCCATGGTGGTTAGAATCATAGCTCCTCCTGAGAAGGTATGTTTAACCACAAATGGCCCTTCGTACGTAGGGGTCCATTGGCCCCTGGGATCACCTTGAGGTAGAATGATGCGCTTGATTACCAGGTCCCCAACTTGATACTCTTGTCGTCTGACTTTCTTGTTAAATGCCTTGATCATCCGTTTTTGGTACGTCTGACCATGACAAATAGCAGTGAGTCTCTTTTCGTCAATTAGGTTTAATTGATCAAGCCGAGTATGGACCCAGTCATCTTCTCTCAAACCTGCATCCTTCATTATCCGGAGAGAGGGTATCTGGACTTCAATAGGCAAGACTGCCTCCATGCCATAGACCAAGGAAAAGGGAGTTGCCCCCGTTGACGTCTGTGCTGAGGTACGGTACCCATGAAGAGCAAACGGTAACATTTCGTGCTAATCTTTGTAGGTCACTGTCATCTTCTGCACAATCTTCTTGATGTTCTTATTCGCCGCTTCTACAGCCCCATTCATCTTCGGCCGATAGGGAGAAGAGTTGTGGTGTTGTATCTTGAATTGCTCGCAGAGCTCAGTGATCATCTTGTTGTTAAGATTGGTACCATTGTCCATAATGATCCTCTCAGGTACACCGTATCGACAGATCAGGTTGTGCCGAATGAATCGTGCCACGATGTTCTTGGTTACGGTAGCGAAGGAAGCTTCCTCGACCCACTTTGTGAAGTAATCAATCGCTACTAAGATGAAGCGATGTCCGTTGGATGCCGTAGGTCTGATTTCGCCGATCATATCAATGCCCCACATTGCAAAAGGCCAAGGTGCTGTCAAGACGTTCAGAGGAACCGGAGGAATGTGCACCTTATCAGCATAGATCTGGCATTTATGACAAGTTCGAGAATGCTGATAATAGTCGGCTTCCATTGTGGACCAGAAATATCCTGCCCGAAGGATTTTCTTTGCCATGGTATGTCCACTGGAATGTGTTCCGAAGGTACCTTCATGTAGCTCTGCCGTGATCCTTTCTGCTTCAGTCTTATCCACACAACGCAGTAAGGTCGAATCATGGTTTCGCTTGTAGAGAATGCCATTGCTGAGGAAGAACTTTGCCGCAAACCTTTCTTGTCATTAACAGATGCACCGTCGGGGTATTCTTGAGCTTCCAAGTACCTCTTCACTTCATGATACCAGAGTTTTTCTGTTACCTCTTCGGTCTCAAGATCGCAGCAATATGCAGGTTTGTCCAATTTCCAGATAATGATCTGGGGCGCCTCGTTGTCCCATTTGACTTTGAACATAGAAGACATTATAGCCAACGCGTCCGCTAACTGATTCTCCTCTCTTGGGAAGTGTTCAAAGGTTATCTCTTAGAAATGGGGAATCAACGTCAGCACATACTCCTTGTAAGGAATAAGATTTGGGTGTTTCGTATCCCACTCGCCTTTGACCTGATTGATCACGAGAGCGGAATCTCCGAAGACACTCAGAAACTTGATCCTTAAGTCAATTGCAGCTTGAAGACCCATGATACATGCTTCATACTCTGCCGTGTTGTTGGTGCAGTTGAAACATAACCGGGCGGTGAGTGGAGTATGAGTGCCTTTAGGGGATATGATCACAGCGCCGATACCATTACCCAAAGCGTTCGAGGCTCCGTCAAAGTGCATAGACCATCGGGATCCTTCCTCAGGTCCTTCATCCGGTCCAGGTACTTCACAATCAGTCACTACCATGATATCCTCGTCTGGAAATTCAAAGTTCATCGACTGGTAATCTTCCACTGCCTGGTGTGCCAAATGGTCTGCCAATACACTTCCCTTGATTAATTTATAAGTCGTGTACTGGATTTCATATTCCGTCAAGATCATCTGCCATCTTGCTATTCTTCTGGACAAGGCAGGCTTTTCAAATATGTACTTGATTGGATCCATTTTTGAAATCAACAGAGTAGTGTGAGTCAACATATACTGTCTCAGCCGGCGAGCAGCCCATACCAAAGCGCAGCAAGTTTTCTCGAGCAGTGAGTATCGGGTCTAACAGTCGGTAAACTTTTTGCTAAGGTAATAAATGGCATGTTCTTTTCGGCCAGACTCGTCATGCTTCCCCAACACACACCTCATTGAGTTGTCAAGTACAGTCAAGTATAAGATTAGAGGTCTCCCTTCAACCGGCGGCATAAGAATGGGTGGTTTTTGGAGATACTCTTTGATCTTTTCGAAAGCGGCCTGACATTCATCGTTCCAACGTACTACTTGATCCTTCTTCAGCAGCTTGAAGATTGGTTCACACGTAGCAGTTAGATGTGAGATGAATCGGGCAATGTAATTCAACCGTCCTAGAAAGCCTCTGACTTCTTTCTCTGTCTTGGGAGTTGGCATCTCTTGTATGGCTTTCACTTTGGCAGGGTCCACTTGAATGCCTTTGTCGCTTACGACGAAGCCTAGCAATTTTCCAGATCTCACCCCAAAGGTGCACTTGTTTGGTTCAACCTCAACTTGTACAACTTCAGACGGTCAAACAGCTTCTGTAGATGGTCAAGGTGTTCCTCCTCAATTTGGGACCTTGCAATCATATCGTCGACGTATACTTCTATCTCGTGATGGATCATATCATGAAACAAAGCAACCATGGCACGTTGGTAGGTTGCCCCTGCGTTTTTCAACCCAAAAGGCATGACCTTGTAGCAGAAGGTGCCCCACTGAGTGACGAAGGTGGTCTTCTCCATGTCTTCATGAGCCATCTTGATCTGATTATAACCGGAGAAGCCGTCCATGAAGGAGAATACTTTATGTTGAGCAGTGTTGTCAACCAGAACATCGATATGAGGCAGAGGGAAATCATCCTTAGGGCTGGCCCTGTTCAAATCCCTGTAATCAACACACATTCTGACCTTACCATCCTTCTTCGGCACTGGAACCACGTTGGCAATCCACTGAGGGTAAGAAGTCACTGCTAGAAACCCGACATCAAATTGTTTCATAACCTCCGCTTTGATTTTCTCGGACATTTCTGGACGCATACGGCGGACCTTCTGTTTTACCGGAGGGCATTCTTCCTTGGTAGGCAGGTGATGAACCACAATGTCGGTATCCAACCCAGGCATGTCTTCGTAAGACCAGGAAAAGATTTCCACATAGTCATGCAACATCTGAATCAACTGTTGTTTCACACTGAGCTCTAAATTGGCACCAATCTTGACTTCCTTTATGTCTGTCTCAGTACCCAGATTTACCGTTTCCACTGGCTCTTCATGTGGCTGAATGGCCCTCTCTTCCTGGAGTAACAGTCTTGCGAGCTCACCAGGCACTTCGCAATCATCTTCACCTTCGTCTTCGGCTAAGTTGATCGAATTTTCGAAGTCATAACTGGCTGTAGCAGAGTCGTTACCAGTGAGATCCAGAGTGGATTGGAACCTGTATAAGTGGGTGTGTGTGTAAATATAGTTGTTTTGCAATATATAATAAAGAAAGAAAAGGAGCGCAAGATTTTGAAATGCAACAAACGTCCAATGTTTTTATTAATGATATATGAAAATGACACACAAAAGCCCTCACAAATGAAGCCACGGTGCCCCGGGTAAGACACCGAGCCATAAAAGTTTCAAAATATTATCTGTTACAAATTCAAAAACAAAGGAGTTCATTACTGAGTGACAAAAGTAATAGGTGTGAAGTCTTTGGCAGTCCAGTTGCTTGGTCCACCGTCGGTTGTTGGGTAGATCCAACTGTCGAATTCAGATTCCTCCACGTCGTCTTCAATAGCATTCACTCCCGGGTTGGTGATGAACACAAGAGGTCTTCCAATCCTTGCCTTACGAACAACCCTCTAAGCTTCTACAGTGAAACCCAGACCAAACTTGTCGGTCTTTGGAGTAAAGTCAGGAAGTCGGCCTCAGTTTGCACACTTACCCTTCTCGATAACAGCCCGGGCATCCTTTAAGGAAGCCATCTTCAAAGGAGAATCTTCTTCAGTTACAGTCTCTGTCGATGCCAGCGTCTGAGGCACCTCTTCGAAGTGTTGAAAGGGGGTCTCAATGAACTCCCCATCCATCTCTATGTACCGGAACAAGTTAAGGTGGCTGGCCATATATTCTTCTTCCCTTTGAACTGTCACAATCTTCCCTCTGACCGGGTATTTCAGCTTTTGATGTAGTGTGGAGGTCACAGCTCCAGCCTTATGGATCCATGGACGACCCAGCAAACAAGAATAGGATGGTCGTATGTCCATCACATAGAAAGTATAATCAAAAACTTGAGAACCAACCCTGGTTGGAATGTCAACTTCCCCATGTACCATCCTTTTCGAACCGTCAAAGGCCCGGACAACAATGTTACTAGGCTTGAGCTCCAAACCCTCACAATCCAACCTGTCTAGGGCCTTCTTGGGTAATACGTTCAATGAAGAACCGGTGTTTACCAACACATGGGCAAGAGTAGTGCCCCTGCATTCAATGGAGACATGCAGGGCGTCGTTATGATTCTTTCCTTTGGCAGTCAAATCGGAGTCAGAGAAGCCCAAACCATTATCAGCAGTCAAGTTGGCCACACAATCGGTAAATTGATCAGCAGACGTTTCTTGTGGCATATGGGTCGTCTTCAGGAAGGAAATCAGGGCCTTGGCATGGGCCTCTGAACATAACAACAGTGATAGCATAGAAATTTTAGAGGGGGTGTGCCCCAGCTGCTCAACTACATTGAAATCACTCTTCTTGATAATCTTGAGAATCTCTTCCATCTCTTGCTGGGAAGCTTCAACATTGGTTGTCTTTGGTGCCTCCGTCAGGGCAGGAAAATCAGTAGCAATCCCTTTGCCCCGAGCGTCAGATGACTCGGCAGCAGGGGTAGAAACAGGAACTTGATCAGGAAGGGGAACATGCACACTTGCAGGTGTAATGATAAGAGGTCTCTGAATAGCTGGTGGCGCAATATCTGGTGAGAACAACCTACCACTGCGAGTAACTTTGGAAGGCCCGGTGATGTTACTGACGTCGGTACTAGTATCAAACTCTTGCTTTACTCCAAGAACATAAACATCTGCCCCATAGTGCCACGGGACAGCTTTGTCAGACGTATAGGGGAGGGGCCCCGAAACAGTGATGATGATAGGAGCAATCTTCTGAGTGGACATGATTTTGACAGGCTTCTTTGAGGGAGCCTTAGGAGGGTTGTTGAAAATAGTGACAATAGAAACTTCTTCGGAAGGGACAGCAGGAACAACAATCTTCTCGAACAAGATTTCTTTGCTATCCATCAGGTTTTGGATGCCTGACTTCAGCAAAGGACAACCAGCAGGTGAAACAGAACATAGAAGGCAACCTTTACTACATCCCGGAAATAAACCGGCTAGCAACAGGTTCCTTTTGACAGTCAACAGCGGAGTAACAATATCATCCACGGAGGCCACATACAGGTCTTCTTCCACAGCATTCACTCCATGCTGGGGCATGGGAGCAGTCACAACATTGGGCCTTTCGGGCGCCTCAAACTGTATTTCTTTAGCATCAATAAGGTCCTGGACCTTATTCCTCAGAGCCCAGCAATCATCCGTAGTATGCCCCGGGCTATCAGAGTGATAAGCGCAACGGGCGTTGGGGTTGTACTTTGGAGAAGCTGTGTTCACTACCTTCGGAGCTTCTTTGACAGTTACCAGATTGGTTGACAGTAGTTGCGGCAATATCTGAGACAGGGTCATACTGAGCCGAGTGTACTGCCTTTTAGGCCTCTCACCCCTTGGTTGGTTGTATTGCTGAGGAGCAGCAGCAGGCTTTGAGATTACCAACGCATTAACAGCTTGGCGGCATTCCGGTTTAATTTGTCTTCTGGGACCATAAACAACACTGGCTTCCTTCTTGAAGGGCTTCTTTTTAGTACTCGCGGAGGCACCTTTCTGTATCTTCCCCGACTTGATACCAGCTTCTATCCTCTCACCGATTAATATCAGGTATGTGAACCCAGCAGAAGAATTACCAATCAGGTGGTTGAAGAATGGACCGGACAGGGTCCCCAAAAACATGTCGACAAGCTCACGGTCCGTCAGCGGTGGCTGCACCCTGCCAGCCAGGTCTCTCCACTTTTGCGCATACTCCTTGAATCCTTCGCCCGTCCCCAGTGACATACCCTGGAGTTGGGTACGCGTGGGAGCGAGGTCGGAATTGTACTGATACTACTTATAAAATGTGGTAGCCAAGTCCTCCCAGTTTCGAATACTGGCTCCATCCAGCTGATAGAACCATTCGAGTTGAGACCCCGAAAGGCTATCCTGGAAGAAATGGATCCACAGGTTCTTGTCTGGAGTGTAAGGTTGGATCTTCCTGACATATGATCTGAGATGCAGCTTAGGGCAGGAAACCCCGTCATACCTTGCAAAAATTGGCACTTTAAACTTCGGGGGGATCACAATTCCAGCAACTAATCCCAAATCTTCGAAATCTAAGCCGGGAACTCTCTGCAGCTCCATACCTACCAACCTGTCTTCCAAGCTTTTGTACTTATCGTCGGCGGGCGGGTATTGTTGCTCTGAGTAGTCTTCGTCTATTTCAGCCTCTTCTTCTTCAGCTTCGGATTCGGAAGGTACCGCAACCCCTTTTCCTTTATTGGTTCCCTCTTCAGACGTAGGGGGGAATTCAAGAACTCTTCTGGCTTCACCCTCAAACCTTCTTCCCAGGGTAGCCACCCCGACTCTTTTCTTCTTCTTTTTCACTTGCTCTTTGTTCCCAAGCAGGGCTTTTAGATCCTCCTGACCCTTTGCCAAGGTCATCAGGAGATGTTGAAACTCTGAGTTCTGAGACTGCAAGTCCTTGACCGTCTGTTCGAGATCCATCTTACTGAAATAAACAGCAGAAAGATAAGGAAACCTGGTGTGGAGACCTGCTTATGCGCATGATGAATGATATGCTTATTTATGCAATGCATTTAGAAATTCAAAATTGTTGCAGACAAAAAGAACACACCTCATATTAATAAGAAGGAATTTTGTCAGTACATAAATGCCCCATGGGCCAAATATTACAAAAACTTCTCAAGGTAAAAAGACGTTGCGCATCCTCTTTGGTGCGATGTAGGTGTTGAGGGTCTCTTCCTCATGGAGTCGGCGGGTAAGCTCCAAAACCTTCTTCTCACTGGCGTAGAAGCTGGCTTCAAAAGTATTCTGTTCCTCCTTGAGTTGGATCCAACTCTTCTGCATCTCCTCCCACAATGTTGGCATGTCAGGATACAGGATGGTGTAGGGAACCTCTCCTTCCTTAACGGGCTCTTTAATCACAGGGAGAACATGAGGGTAAGGCATCATTAGACTCTGGGCTCGGGTTCGTACCCACTTGAGATAAGGCTCAAGAGGGATGGAGTTCTTGTGACCCAGTGTCTTGCTGTCTACCTTGTTAGGCATCCTCCAAGCTCTGATGAATCTTTGGCGAAGTCCTTGCGCATTATTGTCGAAGTCAAAGGCTAGGTCACGAATCAACATGTCATGAGGGCCATCCCTCTGTGCATATCCAAATTGTCTCAAAGCTAGACAAGGGTTGTAGGTAATGCCTCCTTTAATGCCAAGCAATGGAACATTAGGGAACTCTCCACAACGATCGACGATGATGACATTTTCTCTAGACCGAGAACACCAATGTACATCAGAGTGTGTGAGGGTCATCAATCGTTGTGACCACCTTAAGCCTTGGTCATTCTTCAAGACAGATTGTGGAAGGTGCAAAATAAACCACCTTGAAAGGAGAGGAGTACAGCACATGAGAACACCCCTGTTGTACCCCAAAATTTGCCCTCCCATTTCCTTAACATTTTCTCATCACAAGACCCTTGAAAATCAAGATCCAGTTAGGGTTTCCTCTGCTCAAGACTTCTCCTTGCACTGTTGACCCAAATTAGGGTTTGTGTTTGCACAAAGATATTTTGACCTAAAATGCCTAAGATGACTTTCATGCTTCATGTTGGACTCCCAAGTTTATCCACACCAAGTTTCAAGTCTTGATTCCAAATTTTGCCCAGTCAATTGGACAGTTGACATAGAAATCAACTGTATTGGGGAAAAAGTCAACTGTGGCCAATTGACAGTCAAACATCATGAAAATTGACCCACATCAACATTATGAACTCACATGGACCATTTGATCAAGTTTGGATCACAATTCCACAAGAAATTTGATCATATCATCAAAAGGGCAAAATGGTCATTTTTAGGGTTTTGACTGCACAAAGGCAATTTTTGACTGTTTGACCTAGCCAATGGCAAACCAAACTTATGTATGGACTCAAGGACCCCATGGAATTATCTTGACATGCTCAACAAGTTCAAAGGATCCCAAATACACAAGATTGATAGTTGAATTTCCCAGTCAATTGATCAATTTTGACTGTATACTGAAAAGTCAAACTTTGACTTTTTGGTCAAAATCAAAAGTCAAGATTCATTTTTCATCAAAACATGTCAAATCATGAAACTTTTTCACCAAGAAATCAAGAAATGCAAATTAGGGTTTGAAATGGAAATTTTTCATAACTTCAAATTTTTCTAAGTTATGGAAAACCCTAATTTTTTTCCCAACCTTGCCCCACTTTCTAACCAAGATTCATTTGGATTCAAGCAAAAGTCAAAACATGAAAGTTGTAGCCTATTGCATAATCTACAACTTTTATTCACAAAGTTTTCCCAAAAGAAGCTTGTATCTCAAGTTACAATTTTTGGAACAAGGGTACCAAACCATTCTTAACTTAGTGAAAATTTGACCTATTTTGGACAAGTTTTTTACCTAACTTCAAGACCATTTTTCATACACTTCCACTTGGAATTTCAATTTGCATTTCAAAGATGTATTGTAGTACACATTCCAAGCTTTCCAAAATGTCCAAGAACTTCTCAAACAACCTCATGGTTAGGGAGAATCGAATTTTGCAAAATGGGAAAAAGTCACTTTTGTTCTTGGCCAAGACATGTTCATACATTGGTGCCATTTTGAATTCAGCATGCTTAAGCTACATTGCAGGCCTCTAATCCCATTTTCACTCAATAATTCAATGCAAAACCATTGTGCCAAGATGTTGTTCTAAGCATTTGGACATTACATGGAGAATTAACCCTTAATTAGAAAAAGCATTATTTCCATTTTGAAAAAGTAGAACTTTATGTCCATTTTGCAAATCCAAGTGGTACAGTCCAAATCTTCTTGGCACAAGTTTATGAGCAAATTGCACTGATCAAGGCCAATGTATGCAGCATAGTGTGAGGGCCTGTACAGGCTAGAAACATCAAGTGACCATTGTTTGCTTAAAGTTCAAGAAACGTTGCATATGACATACCAACCTCCATATCAGTCAACCAAGCCTTAGAGAAAGATATCAAACACATTCCAAACATTGATCCTAAGCTGAAGCACGAGCCTTTCACCTCCAATACCTTCACAAACTCAGAACCACCATCAAACTGCCAAAACAGAGTGACCTCTGCAGATTGAGTTCCAACTCTCATCCCTGTCATGCTTTCTTGCTAAAAGCTCTTCACACACCTTCCCTACCATCAATGCAAGCTAACCAAAACCTAAAACACGACCTGTAATTCCTCTAACCAGTTCCACCATTTTCATTTTCTTGTTTGCAGTTGAAGTTCTCTAGCACGATTCAAGAAGTTTCAAGACAAAGTAAAGCTTGGAATAGCATCCCTGGACCTCAAGGAAGCTATACCAATCATCACCTTGCACTGAAAGCTTCTCCATTGCCAGATACAACTTCAACTGAACAGGTAAGTTCATGAACTCATATCTCTCTTATTAGGCATTGTTAGCTTTAGGTTTGTGAAGAAAACATGTCACAATCATAGCCCTGAACATGCCCATATGATTAGATTTCATTTATATTATGTGTGCTACAAGAATTTTGAGTCTGAACATTGATGGAAAACTAGGTCAGGAATTGGGGGAGAAGAAATTCTCCCTCATCTTAGAGAGTTAAGTCAAGTTTTTTATATCTCTGGATTCGTCTTCTCATGCTCTACACTTTTCATGTTGAAAGTTTTGCTTAAAAGTCCAGGAATTGGGAGATAGAAAACGCGTGTTTGGCTTGAACAAAGGTGTTCTGAGGTTGAAGATGACTTGGTTCTGGGCTGGGCCTGTTTGACATTTCTTTTTGCACCATATTTTTACTTCTGCACCCCCTGAGCCCATTTTGCTTATTTCTTTGACTTTTTGACTTTTTCTTTTTTGGATTGACTTATTTATTTTTTCTCATGATATTAAAAATATAAAAAATATTTTTCTCACCATTTTTGAATTTATTAGGCATTTATTTGGTTTTCTTTTAGTTTGTACATAAATAAATAAATACATATACTTTTATTTAAAATACTAAAATAGTGCAAATACATTTTTATACATTTTTATTTTGTTTTACTTTCTGAAAATATTTTATAAAAAAAATACTTTTTTTATTAAATATTAAATATTATTAATTTGTATATATAATACATATTTAGTAAATAATACATATATATAAATATATATATATATATATATATATATATATATATATATATATATATATATATATATTATATATATATATATATATATATATATATATATATATATATATATATATATATATATATATATATATATATATATATATATATATATAATATATATATATAAATATATATATATATATATATATATATATATATATATATATATATATATATATATATATATATATATATATATATATATATATATATATATATATATATATATATATATATATATATATATATATATATATATATATATTATATATATATATATATATATATATATATATATAATATATATATATATATATATATATATATATATATATATATATATATATATATAAATATATATATATATATATATATATATATATATATATATATATATATATATATATATATATATAATATATATATATATATATATATATATATATATATATATATATATATATATATAATATATATATATATATATATATATATATATATATATATATATATATATATATATATATATATATATATATATATATATATTATATATATATATATATATATATTATATATATATATATATATATAATATATATATCATATATATAATATATATATATATATATAAATAATATATGCTTATATATATATAATAGTCTATATATATATATATGTATGATATATATATATCTATATAACTATATATTATATATATAATATGTACATATATATAAATATATATATATATATTATATATATATATATATACATATATAT